>CANTUQ010000089.1:0-600000 GCA_947683425.1 Excoecaria cochinchinensis | reverse complement strand
ATTTTCCCTAGTGGTACCCCTAGGGAAATCCGTAAAAATTCGTCGGATTTCGACGAAGCCAATTCTCGATGCGTTGTGACCGGCAAGCTACCAGTAGCCATTCCGATCGAGTTTTCCCGAATTATTGGACTCGGATCAAAAATTTCACCACTTTTTACGATTTCTCGATTTTGTTGATTTTCCCTAGTGGTACCCCTAGGGAAATCCGTAAAAATTCGTCGGATTCCGACGAAGCCAATTCTCGATGCGTTGTGACCGGCAAGCTTCCAGTAGCTATTCCGATCGAGTTTTCCCGAATTATTGGACTCGGATCCAAAATTTCACGATTTGTCGATTTTGGTGATTTTCCCTAGTGGTACCCCTAGGGAAATCCGTAAAAATTTGTCGGATTCCGACAAAGCCAATTCTTGATGCGTTGTGACCGGCAAGCTTCCAGTAGCTATTCCGATCGAGTTTTCCCGAATTATTTGACTCGGATCAGAAATTTCACCACTTTTTACGATTTCTCGATTTTGGTGATTTTCCCTAGTGGTACCCCTAGGAAAATCCGTAAAAATTCGTCGGATTCCGACGAAGCCAATTCTCGATGCGTTGTGACCGGCAAACTTCCAGTAGCTATTCCGATCGAGTTTTCCCGAATTATTGGACTCGGATCAAAAATTTCACCACTTTTTACGATTTCTGGATTTTGGTGATTTTTCCTAGTAGTAACCCTAGGGAAATCCGTAAAAATTCATCGGATTCCGACGAAACCAATTCTCGATGCGTTGTGACCGGCAAGCTTCCTGTATCTATTCCGATCGAATTTTCCCGAATTATTGGACTTGGATCCAAAATTTCACGATTTGTCGATTTTGGTGATTTTCCCTAGTAGTACCCCTAGGGAAATCCGTAAAAATTCGTCGGATTCCTACATAGCCAATTCTCGATTCGTTGTGACCGGCAAGCTTCCAGTAGCTATTCCGATTGAGTTTTTCCGAATTATTGGACTCGGATCCAAAATTTCACCAGTTTTTACGATTTCTCGATTTTGGTGATTTTCCCTAGTGGTACACCTAGGGAAATCCGTAAAAATTCGTCGGATTCCGACGAAGCCAATTCTCGATGCGTTGTGACCGGCAAGCTTCCAGTAGCTATTCCGATCGAGTTTTCCCGAATTATTGGAGTCGGATCCAAAATTTCACGATTTGTCGATTTTGGTTATTTTCCCTAGTGGTACCCCTAGGGAAATCCGTAAAAATTCGTCGGATTCCGACGAAGCCAATTCTCGATGCGTTGTGACCGGCAAGCTTCCAGTAGCTATTCCGATCGAGTTTTCCCGAATTATTGGACTCGGATCCAAAATTTCACCACTTTTTACGATTTCTCGATTTTGGTGATTTTCCCTAGTGGTACCCCTAGGGAAATCCGTAAAAATTCGTCGGATTCCGACGAAGCCAATTCTCGATGCGTTGTGACCGGCAAGCTTCCAGTAGCTATTCCGATCGAGTTTTCCCGAATTATTGGACTCGGATCCAAAATTTCACGATTTCTCGATTTTGGTGATTTTCCCTAGTGGTACCCCTAGGGAAATCCGTAAAAATTTGTCGGATTCCGACGAAGCCAATTCTTGATGCGTTGTGACCGGCAAGCTTCCAGTAGCTATTCCGATCGAGTTTTCCCGAATTATTTGACTCGGATCAGAAATTTCACCACTTTTTACGATTTCTCGATTTTGGTGATTTTCCCTAGTGGTACCCCTAGGGAAATCCGTAAAAATTTGTCGGATTCCGACGAAGCCAATTCTCGATGCGTTGTGACCGGCAAGCTTCCAGTAGCTATTCCGATCGATTTTTCCCGAATTATTGGACTCGGATCAAAAATTTCACCACTTTTTACGATTTCTCGATTTTGGTGATTTTTCCTAGTAGTAACCCTAGGGAAATCCGTAAAAATTCGTCGGATTCCGACGAAACCAATTCTCGATGGGTTGTGACCGGAAAGCTTCCAGTATCTATTCCGATCGAATTTTTCCGAATTATTGGACTTGGATCCAAAATTTCACGATTTGTCGATTTTGGTGATTTTCCCTAGTAGTACCCCTAGGGAAATCCGTAAAAATTCGTCGAATTCCTACGTAGCCAATTCTCGATTCGTTGTGACCGGCAAGCTTCCAGTAGCTATTCCGATAGAGTTTTCCCTAATTATTGGACTCGGATCCAAAATTTCACCACTTTTTACGATTTCTCGATTTTGGTGATTTTCCCTAGTGGTACCCCTAGGGAAATCCGTAAAAATTCGTCGGATTCGGACGAAGCCAATTCTCGATGCGTTGTGACCGGCAAGCTTCCAGTAGCTATTCCGATTGCGTTTTCCCGAATTATTGGACTCGGATCAAAAATTTCACCACTTTTTACGATTTCTCGATTTTAGTGATTTTTCCTAGTAGTAACCCTAGGGAAATCCGTAAAAATTCGTCGGATTCCGACGAAACCAATTCTCGATGCGTTGTGACCGGCAAGCTTCCAGTATCTATTCCGATCGAATTTTCCCGAATTATTGGACTTGGATCCAAAATTTCACGATTTGTCGATTTTGGTGATTTTCCCTAGTAGTACCCCTAGGGAAATCCGTAAAAATTCGTCGGATTTCTACGTAGCCAATTCTCGATTCGTTGTGACGGGCAAGCTTCCAGTACCTATTCCGATCGAGTTTTCCCGAATTATTGGACTTGGATCCAAAATTTCAAGATTTCTCGATTTTGGTGATTTTCCCTAGTGGTACCCCTAGGGAAATCAGTAAAAATTCGTCGGATTCCGACGAAGCCAATTCTCGATGCGTTGTGACCGGCAAGCTTCCAGTAGCTATACCGATCGAGTTTTCCCGAATTATTTGACTCGGATCCAAAATTTCACCACTTTTCACGATTTCTCGATTTTGGTGATTTTCCCTAGTGGTACCCCTACGGAAATCCGTAAAAATTCGTCGGATTTCGACGAAGCCAATTCTCGATGCGTTGTGACCGGCAAGCTACCAGTAGCTATTCCGATCGAGTTTTCCCGAATTATTTGACTCGGATCCAAAATTTTACCACTTTTTACGATTTCTCGATTTTAGTGATTTTCCCTAGTGGTACCCCTAGGGAAATCCGTAAAAATTCGTCGGATTCCGACGAAGCCAATTCTCGATGCGTTGTGACCGGCAAGCTTCCAGTAGCTATTCCGATCGAGTTTTCCCGAATTATTGGACTAGGATCACAAATTTCACGATTTCTCGATTTTGGTGATTTTCCCTTGTGGTACCCCTAGGGAAATTCGTAAAAACTCGTCGGATTCCGACGAAGCCAATTCTCGATGCATTGTGACCGGCAAGCTTCCAGTAGCTATTCCGATCGAGTTTTCCCGAATTATTTGACTCGGATCCAAAATTTCACCACTTTTTACGATTTCTCGATTTTAGTGATTTTTCCTAGTGGTACCCCTAGGGAAATCCGTAAACATTCGTCGGATTCCGACGAAGCCAATTCTCGATGCGTTGTGACCGGCAAGCTTCCAGTAGTTATTCCGATCGAGTTTTCCCGAATTATTGGACTCGGATCCAAAATTTCACGATTTCTCGATTTTGGTGATTTTTCCTAGTGGTACCCTTAGGGAAATCCGTAAAAATTCGTCGAATTCCGACGAAACCAATTCTCGATGCGTTGTGACCGGCAAGCTTCCAGTAGCTATTTCGATCGAGTTTTCCCGAATTATTGGACTCGGATCAAAAATTTCACCATTTTTTACGATTTTTCGATTTTGGTGATTTTCTCTAGTGGTACCCCTAGGGAAATCCGTAAAAATTCGTCAGATTCCGACGAAGCCAATTCTCGATGCGTTGTGATCGGCAAGCTTCCAGTAGCTATTCCGATCGAATTTTCCCGAATTATTGGACTCGGATCAAAAATTTCACGATTTATCGATTTTGGTGATTTTCCCTAGTGGTTCCCCTAGGAAAATCCGTAAAAATTCGTCGGATTCCGACGAAACCAATTCTCGATGCGTTGTGACCGGCAAGCTTCCAGTAGCTATTTCGATCGAGTTTTCCCGAATTATTGGACTCGGATCCAAAATTTCACCACTTTTTACGATTTCTCGATTTTGGTGATTTTCTCTAGTGGTACCCCTAGGGAAATCCGTAAAAATTCGTCAGATTCCGACGAAGCCAATTCTCGATGCGTTGTGACCGGCAAGCTTCCAGTAGCTATTCCGATCGAGTTTTCCCGAATTATTGGACTCGGATCAAAAATTTCACGATTTGTCGATTTTGGTGATTTTCCCTTGTGGTACCCCTAGGGAAATTCGTAAAAATTCGTCGGATTCTGACGAAGCCAATTCTCGATGCATTGTGACCGGCAAGCTTCCAGTAGCTATTCCGATCGAGTTTTCCCGAATTATTGGACTCGGATCAAAAATTTCACGATTTGTCGATTTTGGTGATTTTCCCTTGTGGTACCCCTAGGGAAATTCGTAAAAATTCGTCGGATTCCGACGAAGCCAATTCTCGATGCATTGTGACCGGCAAGCTTCCAGTAGCTATTCCGATCGAGTTTTCACGAATTATTTGACTCGGATCAAAAATTTCACCACTTTTTACGATTTCTCGATTTTAGTGATTTTTCCTAGTGGTACCCCTAGGGAAATCCGTAAACATTCGTCGGATTCCGACGAAGCCAATTCTCGATGCGTTGTGACCGGCAAGCTTCCAGTAGTTATTCCGATCGAGTTTTCCCGAATTATTGGACTCGGATCCAAAATTTCACGATTTCTCGATTTTGGTGATTTTTCCTAGTGGTACCCCTAGGGAAATCCGTAAAAATTCGTCGAATTCCGACGAAACCAATTCTCGATGCGTTGTGACCGGCAAACTTCCAGTAGCTATTTCGATCGAGTTTTCCCGAATTATTGGACTCGGATCAAAAATTTCACCACTTTTTACGATTTTTCGATTTTGGTGATTTTCTCTAGTGGTACCCCTAGGGAAATCCGTAAAAATTCGTCAGATTCCGACGAAGCCAATTCTCGATGCGTTGTGATCGGCAAGCTTCCAGTAGCTATTCCGATCGAGTTTTCCCGAATTATTGGACTCGGATCAAAAATTTCACGATTTATCGATTTTGGTGATTTTCCCTAGTGGTTCCCCTAGGAAAATCCGTAAAAATTCGTCGGATTCCGACGAAGCCAATTCTCGATGCGTTGTGACCGGCAAGCTTCCAGTAGCTATTTCGATCGAGTTTTCCCAAATTATTGGACTCGGATCCAAAATTTCACCACTTTTTATGATTTCTCGATTTTGGTGATTTTCTCTAGTGGTACCCCTAGGGAAATCCGTAAAAATTCGTCAGATTCCGACGAAGCCAATTCTCGATGCGTTGTGACCGGCAAGCTTCCAGTAGCTATTCCGATCGAGTTTTCCCGAATTATTGGACTCGGATCAAAAATTTCACGATCTGTCGATTTTGGTGATTTTCCCTTGTGGTACCCCTAGGGAAATTCGTAAAAATTCGTCGGATTCCGACGAAGCCAATTCTCGATGCATTGTGACCGGCAAGCTTCCAGTAGCTATTCCGATCGAGTTTTCCCAAATTATTTGACTCGGATCCAAAATTTCACCACTTTTTACGATTTCTCGATTTTAGTGATTTTTCCTAGTGGTACCCCTAGGGAAATCCGTAAACATTCGTCGGATTCCGACGAAGCCAATTCTCGATGCGTTGTGACCGGCAAGCTTCCAGTAGCTATTCCGATCGAGTTTTCCCGAATTATTGGACTCGGATCCAAAATTTCACGATTTCTCGATTTTGGTGATTTTTCCTAGTAGTACCCCTAGGGAAATCCGTAAAAATTCGTCGGATTCCGACGAAACCAATTCTCGATGCGTTGTGACCGGCAAGCTTCCAGTAGCTATTTCGATCGAGTTTTCCCGAATTATTGGACTCGGATCCAAAATTTTACCACTTTTTACGATTTCTCGATATTGGTGATTTTCCCTAGTGGTACTCCTAGGGAAATCCGTAAAAATTCGTCGGATTCCGACGAGGTCAATTCTCGATGCATTGTGACCGGCAAGCTTCCAGTAGTTATTCCGATCGAGTTTTCCCGAATTATTGGACTCGGATCAAAAATTTCACGATTTCTCGATTTTGGTGATTTTCCCTAGTGGTTCCCCTAGGGAAATCCGTAAAAGTTCGTCGGATTCCGACGAATCCAATTCTCGATGCGTTGTGACCGGCAAGCTTCCAGTAGCTATTCCGATCGAGTTTTCCCGAATTATTGGACTCGGATCAAAAATTTCACCACTTTTAACGATTTCTCGATTTTGGTGATTTTCCCTAGTGGTACCCCTAGGGAAATCCATAAAAATTCATCAGATTCCGACGAAGCCAATTCTCGATGCATTGTGACCGGCAAGCTTCCAGTAGCTATTCCGATCGAGTTTTCCCGAATTATTGGACTCGGATCAAAAATTTCACGATTTGTCGATTTTGGTGATTTTCCCTTGTGGTACCCCTAGGGAAATTCGTAAAAATTCGTCGGATTCCGACGAAGCCAATTCTCGATGCATTGTGACCGGCAAGCTTCCAGTAGGTATTCCGATCGAGTTTTCCCGAATTATTTGACTCGGATCCAAAATTTCACCACTTTTTACGATTTCTCGATTTTAGTGATTTTTCCTAGTGGTACCCCTAGGGAAATCCGTAAACATTCGTCGGATTCCGACGAAGCCAATTCTCGATGCGTTGTGACCGGCAAGCTTCCAGTAGCTATTCCGATCGAGTTTTCCCGAATTATTGGACTCGGATCCAAAATTTCACGATTTCTCGATTTTGGTGATTTTTCCTAGTGGTACCCCTAGGGAAATCCGTAAAAATTCGTCGGATTCCGACGAAACCAATTCTCGATGCGTTGTGACCGGCAAGCTTCCAGTAGCTATTTCGATCGAGTTTTCCCGAATTATTGGACTCGGATCCAAAATTTTACCACTTTTTACGATTTCTCGATATTGGTGATTTTCCCTAGTGGTACCCCTAGGGAAATCCGTAAAAATTCGTCGGATTCCGACGAGGTCAATTCTCGATGCATTGTGACCGGCAAGCTTCCAGTAGTTATTCCGATCGAGTTTTCCCGAATTATTGGACTCGGATCAAAAATTTAACGATTTCTCGATTTTGGTGATTTTCCCTAGTGGTTCCCCTAGGGAAATCCGTAAAAATTCGTCGGATTCCGACGAATCCAATTCTCGATGCGTTGTGACCGGCAAGCTTCCAGTAGCTATTCCGATCGAGTTTTCCCGAATTATTGGACTCGGATCAAAAATTTCACCACTTTTTACGATTTCTCGATTTTGGTGATTTTCCCTAGTGGTACCCCTAGGGAAATCCATAAAAATTCATCAGATTCCGACGAAGCCAATTCTCGATGCATTGTGACCGGCAAGCTTCCAGTAGCTATTCCGATCGAGTTTTCCCGAATTATTGGACTCGGATCAAAAATTTCACGATTTGTCGATTTTGGTGATTTTCCCTTGTGGTACCCCTAGGGAAATTCGTAAAAATTCGTCGGATTCCGACGAAGCCAATTCTCGATGCATTGTGACCGGCAAGCTTCCAGTAGCTATTCCGATCGAGTTTTCCCGAATTATTTGACTCGGATCCAAAATTTCACCACTTTTTACGATTTCTCGATTTTAGTGATTTTTCCTAGTGGTACCCCTAGGGAAATCCGTAAACATTCGTCGGATTCCGACGAAGCCAATTCTCGATGCGTTGTGACCGGCAAGCTTCCAGTAGCTATTCCGATCGAGTTTTCCCGAATTATTGGACTCGGATCCAAAATTTTACGATTTCTCGATTTTGGTGATTTTTCCTAGTGGTACCCCTAGGGAAATCCGTAAAAATTCGTCGAATTCCGACGAAACCAATTCTCAATGCGTTGTGACCGGCAAGCTTCCAGTAGCTATTTCGATCGAGTTTTCCCGAATTATTGGACTCGGATCCAAAATTTTACCACTTTTTACGATTTCTCGATATTGGTGATTTTCCCTAGTGGTACCCCTAGGGAAATCCGTAAAAATTCGTCGGATTCCGACGAGGCCAATTCTCGATGCATTGTGACCGGCAAGCTTCCAGTAGCTATTCCGATCGAGTTTTCCCGAATTATTGGACTCGGATCAAAAATTTCACGATTTCTCGATTTTGGTGATTTTCCCTAGTGGTACCCCTAGGGAATCCGTAAAAATTCATCAGATTCCGACGAAGCCAATTCTCGATGCGTTGTGACCGGCAAGCTTCCAGTAGCTATTCCGATCGAGTTTTCCCGAATTATTGGACTCGGATCAAAAATTTCACGATTTGTCGATTTTGGTGATTTTCCCTTGTGGTACCCCAAGGGAAATTCGTAAAAATTCGTCGGATTCCGACGAAGCCAATTCTCGATGCATTGTGACCGGCAAGCTTCCAGTAGCTATTCCGATCGAGTTTTCCCGAATTATTTGACTCGGATCCAAAATTTCACCACTTTTTACGATTTCTCGATTTTAGTGATTTTTCCTAG
This sequence comes from Excoecaria cochinchinensis, assembly GCA_947683425.1. Taxonomy (NCBI): domain Eukaryota; kingdom Viridiplantae; phylum Streptophyta; class Magnoliopsida; order Malpighiales; family Euphorbiaceae; genus Excoecaria; species Excoecaria cochinchinensis. The sequence goes on along the minus strand of CANTUQ010000089.1, from coordinate 591,430 downwards.
TGGTACCCCTAGGGAAATCCGTAAACATTCGTCGGATTCCGACGAAGCCAATTCTCGATGCGTTGTGACCGGCAAGCTTCCAGCAGCTATTCCGATCAAGTTTTCCCGAATTATTGGACTCGGAAACAAAATTTCACGATTTCTCGATTTTGGTGATTTTTCCTAGTGGTACCCCTAGGGAAATCCGTAAAAATTCGTCGGATTTCGACGAAACCAATTCTCGATGCGTTGTGACCGGCAAGCTTCCAGTAGCTATTTCGATCGAGTTTTCCCGAATTATTGGACTCGGATCCAAAATTTTACCACTTTTTACGATTTCTCGATATTGGTTATTTTCCCTAGTGGTACCCCTAGGGAAATCCGTAAAAATTCATCGGATTCCGATGAGGCCAATTCTCGATGCATTGTGACCGGCAAGCTTCCAGTAGCTATTCCGATCGAGTTTTCCCAAATTATTGGACTCGGATCCAAAATTTCACGATTTCTCGATTTTGTTGATTTTCCCTAGTGGTACCCCTAGGAAAATCCGTAAAAATTCGTCGGATTCCGACGAAACCAATTCTCGATGCGTTGTGACCGGTAAGCTTCCATTAGCTATTCCGATCGAGTTTTCCCGAATTATTGGACTCGGATCTAAAATTTCACGATTTCTCGATTTTGGTGATTTTCCCTAGTGGTACCCCTAGGGAAATCCGTAAAAATTCGTCAGATTCCGATGAAGCCAATTGTCGATGCGTTATGACCAGCAAGCTACCAGTAGCTATTCCGATCGAGTTTTCCCGAATTATTGGACTCGGATCAAAAATTTCACCACTTTTTACGATTTCTCGATTTTGGTGATTTTCCCTAGTGGTACCCCTAGAGAAATCCGTAAAAATTCGTCGGATTTCGACGAAGGTAATTCTCGATGCGTTGTGACCGGCAAGCTTCCAGTAGCTATTCCGATCGAATTTTCCCGAATTAATGGACTTGGATCCAAAATTTCACGATTTGTCGATTTTGGTGATTTTCCCTAGTAGTACCCCTAGGGAAATCCGTAAAAATTCGTCGGATTCCGACGAAGCCAATTCTCGATGCGTTGTGACCGGCAAGCTTCCAGTAGCTATTCCGATCGAGTTTTCCCGAATTATTTGACTCGGATCCAAAATTACACCACTTTTTACGATTTCTCGATTTTGGTGATTTTCCCTAGTGATACCCCTAGGGAAATCCGTAAAAATTCGTCGGATTCCGACGAAGCCAATTCTCGATGCGTTGTGACCGGCAAGCTTCCAGTAGCTATTCCGATCGAGTTTTCCCGAATTATTGGACTCTGATCCAAAATTTTACGATTTCTCGATTTTGGTGATTTTCCCTAGTGGTACCCCTAGGGAAATCCGTAAAAATTCGTCGGATTTCGACGAAGCCAATTCTCGATGCGTTGTGACCGGCAAGCTTCCAGTAGCTATTCCGATCGAGTTTTCCCGAATTATTGGACTCGGATCTAAAATTTCACGATTTCTCGATTTTGGTGATTTTCCCTAGTGGTACCCCTAGGGAAAGCCGTAAAAATTCGTCAGATTCCGACGAAGCCAATTGTCGATGCGTTATGACCAGCAAGCTACCAGTAGCTATTCCGATCGAGTTTTCCCGAATTATTGGACTCGGATCAAAAATTTCACCACTTTTTACGATTTCTCGATTTTGGTGATTTTCCCTAGTGGTACCCCTAGAGAAATCCGTAAAAATACGTCGGATTTCGACGAAGGCAATTCTCGATGCGTTGTGACCGGCAAGCTTACAGTAGCTATTCCGATCGAATTTTCCCGAATTAATGGACTTGGATCCAAAATTTCACGATTTGTCGATTTTGGTGATTTTCCCTAGTAGTACCCCTACGGAAATCCGTAAAAATTCGTCGGATTCCGACGAACCCAATTCTCGATACGTTGTGACCGGCAAGCTTCCAGTAGCTATTCCGATCGAGTTTTCCCGAATTATTTGACTCGGATCCAAAATTACACCACTTTTTACGATTTCTCGATTTTGGTGATTTTCCCTAGTGATACCCCTAGGAAAATCCGTAAAAATTCGTCGGATACCGACGAAGCCAATTCTCGATGCGTTGTGACCGGCAAGCTTCCAGTAGCTATTCCGATCGAGTTTTCCCGAATTATTGGACTCGGATCCAAAATTTTACCACTTTTTACGATTTCTCGATTTTGGTGATTTTCCCTAGTGGTACCCCTAGAAAAATCCGTAAAAATTCGTCGGATTTCGACAAAGCCAATTCTCGATGCATTGTGACCGGTAAGCTTCCAGTAGCTTTTCCGATCGAGTTTTTCCGAATTATTGGACTCGGATCCAAAATTTCACGATTTCTCGATTTTGGTGATTTTCCCTAGTGGTACCCCTAGGGAAATCCGTAAAAATTCATCGGATTCCGACGAAGCCAATTCTCGATGCGTTGTGACCGGCAAGCTTCCAGTAGCTATTTCGATCGAGTTTTCTCGAATTATTGGACTCGGATCCAAAATTTCACCACTTTTTACGATTTCTCGATTTTGGTGATTTTCCCTAGTGGTACCCCTAGGGAAATCCGTAAAAATTTATCGGATTCCGTCGAAGCCAATTCTCGATGCGTTGTGACCGGCAACCTTCCAGTAGCTATTCCGATCGAATTTTCTCGAATTATTGAACTTGGATCCAAAATTTCACGATTTGTCGATTTTGGTGATTTTCCCTAGTAGTACCCCTAGGAAATCCGTAAAAATTCGTCGGATTCCGACGAAGCCAATTCTCGATTCGTTGTGACCAGCAAGCTTCCAGTAGCTATTCCGATCGAGTTTTCCCGAATTATTGGACTCGGATCCAAAATTTCACGATTTCTCGATTTTGGTGATTTTTCCTAGTGGTACCCCTAGGGAAATCCGTAAAAATTCGTCGGATTCCGACGAAGCCAATTCTCGATGCGTTTTCACCGGCAAGCTTCCAGTAGATATTCCAATCGAGTTTTCCCGAATTATTTGACTCGGATCCTAAATTTCACCACTTTTTACGATTTCTCGATTTTGGTGATTTTCCATAGTTGTACCCCTAGGGAAATCCATAAAAATTTGTCGGATTCCGACGAAGCCAATTATCGATGCGTTGTGACCGGCAAGCTTCCAGTAGCTATTCCGATCGAGTTTTCCCGAATTATTGGACTCGGATCCAAAATTTCACCACTTTTTACGATTTCTCGATTTTGGTGATTTTCCCTAGTGGTACCCCTAGGGAAATCCGTAAAAATTCGTCGGATTCCGACGATGCCAATTCTCGATGCGTTGTGACCGGCAAGCTTCCAGTAGCTATTCCGATCGAGTTTTCCCGAATTATTGGACTCGGATCCAAAATTTCACGATTTCTCGATTTTGGTGATTTTTCCTAGTGGTACCCCTAGGGAAATCCGTAAAAATTCGTCGGATTTCGACGAAGCCAATTCTCGATGCGTTGTGACCGGCAAGCTTCCAGTAACTATTCCGATCGAGTTTTCCCGAATTATTTGACTCGGATCCAAAATTTCACCACTTTTCACGATTTATCGATTTTGGTGATTTATCCTAGCGGTACCCCTAGGGAAATCCGTAAAAATTCGTCGGATTCCGACGAAATCAATTCTCGATGCGTTGTGACCGGCAAGCTTCCAGTAGCTATTCCGATCGAGTTTTCCCGAATTATTGGACTCGGATCCAAAATTTAACCACTTTTTACGATTTCTCGATTTTGGTGATTTTCCCTAGTGGTACCCCTAGGGAAATCCGTAAAAATTCGTCGGATTCCGACGAAGCCAATTCTCGATGCGTTGTAACCGGCAAGCTTCCAGTAGCTTTTCCGATCGAGTTTTCCCGAATTATTGGACTCGGATCCAAAATTTCACGATTTCTCGATTTTGGTGATTTTCCCTAGTGGTACCCCTAGGAAAATCCGTAAAAATTCGTCGGATTCCGACGAAACCAATTCTCGATGCGTTGTGACCGGCAAGCTACCAATAGCTATTCCGATCGAGTTTTCCCGTATTATTTGACTCAGATCCAAAATTTCACCACTTTTCACGATTTCTCGATTTTGGTGATTTTCCCTAGTAGTACCCCTAGGGAAATCCGTAAAAATTCGTCGGATTTCGACGAAGCCAATTCTCGATGCGTTGTGACCGGAAAGCTACCAGTAGCCATTCCGATCGAGTTTTCCCGAATTATTGGACTCGGATCAAAAATTTCACCACTTTTTACGATTTCTCGATTTTGGTGATTTTCCTTAGTGGTACCCCTAGGGAAATCCGTAAAAATTCGTCGGATTCCGACGAAGCCAATTCTCGATGCGTTGTGACCGACAAGCTTCCAGTAGCTATTCCGATCGAGTTTTTCCGAATTATTGGACTCTGATCCAAAATTTCACGATTTCTCGATTTTTGTGATTTTCCCTAGTGGTACCCCTAGGAAAATCCGTAAAAATTCGTCGGATTTCGACGAAGCCAATTCTCGATGCGTTGTGACCGGCAAGCTTCCAGTAGCTATTCCGATCGCGTTTTCCCGAATTATTGGACTCGGATCCAAAATTTTACCACTTTTTACGATTTCTCGATTTTGGTGATTTTCCCTAGTGGTACCCCTAGGAAAATCCGTAAAAATTCGTCGGATTCCGACAAAGCCAATTCTCGATGCATTGTGACCAGGAAGCTTCCAGTAGCTTTCCCGATCGAGTTTTTCCGAATGATTGGACTCAGATCCAAAATTTCACGATTTCTCGATTTTGGTGATTTTCCCTAGTGGTACCCCTAGGGAAATCCGTAAAAATTCGTCGGATTCCGAAGAAGCCAATTCTCGATGCGTTGTGACCGGCAAGCTTCCAGTAGCTATTTCGATCGAGTTTTCCCGAATTATTGGACTCGGATCCAAAATTTCACCACTTTTTACGATTTCTCGATTTTTGTGATTTTCCCTAGTGGTACCCCTAGGGAAATCCGTAAAAATTCATCGGATTCCGACGAAGCCAATTCTCGATGCGTTGTGACCGGCAAACTTCCAGTAGCTATTCCGATCGAATTTTCCCGAATTATTGAACTTGGATCCAAAATTTCACGATTTGTCGATTTTGCTGATTTTCCCTAGTAGTACCCCTAGGGAAATCCGTAAAAATTCGTCGGATTCCGACGAAGCCAATTCTCGATTCGTTGTGACCAGCAAGCTTCCAGTAGCTATTCCGATCGAGTTATCCCGAATTATTGGACTCGAATCCAAAATTTCACGATTTCTCGATTTTGGTGATTTTCCCTAGTGGTACCCCTAGGGAAATCCGTAAAAATTCGTCGGATTCCGACGAAGCCAATTCTCGATGCGTTGTGACCGGCAAGCTTCCAGTAGATATTCCAATCGAGTTTTCCCGAATTATTTATCTCGGATCCAAAATTTCACCACTTTTTACGATTTTTCGATTTTGGTGATTTTCCATAGTTGTACCCCTAGGGAAATCCGTAAAAATTCGTCGGATTCCGACGAAGCCAATTCTCGATGCGTTGTGACCGGCAAGCTTTCAGTAGCTATTCCGATCGAGTTTTCCCGAATTATTGGACTCGGATCCAAAATTTCACCACTTTTTACGATTTCTCGATTTTGGTGATTTTCCCTAGTGGTACCCCTAGGGAAATCCGTAAAAATTCGTCGGATTCCGACGAAGCCAATTCTCGATGCGTTGTGACCGGCAAGCTTCCAGTAACTATTCCGATCGAGTTTTCCCGAATTATTGGACTCGGATCCAAAATTTCACGATTTCTCGATTTTGGTTATTTTCCCTAGTGGTACCCCAAGGGAAATCCGTAAAAATTCGTCGGATTTTGACGAAGCCAATTCTCGATGCGTTGTGACCGGCAAGCTTCCAGTAGCTATTCCGATCGAGTTTTCCCGAATTATTTGACTCGGATCCAAAATTTCACCACTTTTCACGATTTCTCGATTTTGGTGATTTTTCCTAGTGGTACCCCTAGGGAAATCCGTAAAAATTCGTCGGATTCCGACGAAACCAATTCTCGATGCGTTGTGACCGGCAAGCTTCCAGTAGCTATTCCGATCGAGTTTTCCCGAATTATTGGACTCGGATCGAAAATTTCACCACTTTTTACGATTTCTCGATTTTGGTGATTTTCCCTAGTGGTACCCCTAGGGAAATCCGTAAAAATTCGTCGGATTCCGACGAAGCCAATTCTCGATGCGTTGTTACCTGCAAGCTTCCAATAGCTTTTCCGATCGAGTTTTCCCGAATTATTGGACTCGGATCCAAAATTTCACGATTTCTCGATTTTGGTGATTTTCCCTAGTGGTACCCCTAGGGAAATCCGTAAAAATTCGTCGGATTCCGACGAAACCAATTCTCGATGCGTTGTGACCGGCAAGCTTCCAGTAGCTATTCCGATCGAGTTTTCCCGTATTATTTGACTCGGATCCAAAATTTCACCACTTTTCACGATTTCTCGATTTTGGTAATTTTCCCTAGTAGTACCCCTAGGGAAATCCGTAAAAATTCGTCGGATTTCGACGAAGCCAATTCTCGATGCGTTGTGACCGGCAAGATACCAGTAGCCATTCCGATCGAGTTTTCCCGAATTATTGGACTCGGATCCAAAATTTCACGATTTCTCGATTTTGGTTATTTTCCCTAGTGGTACCCCTAGGGAAATCCGTAAAAATTCGTCGAATTTCGACGAAGCCAATTCTCGATGCGTTGTGACCGGCAAGCTTCCAGTAGCTATTCCGATCGAGTTTTCCCGAATTATTTGACTCGGATCCAAAATTTCACCACTTTTCACGATTTCTCGATTTTGGTGATTTTTCCTAGTGGTACCCCTAGGGAAATCCGTAAAAATTCGTCGGATTCCGACGAAACCAATTCTCGATGCGTTGTGACCGGCAAGCTTCCAGTAGCTATTCCGATCGAGTTTTCCCGAATTATTGGACTCGGATCGAAAATTTCACCACTTTTTACGATTTCTCGATTTTGGTGATTTTCCCTAGTGGTACCCCTAGGGAAATCCGTAAAAATTCGTCGGATTCCGACGAAGCCAATTCTCGATGCGTTGTTACCTGCAAGCTTCCAGTAGCTATTCCGATCGAGTTTTCCCGAATTATTGGACTCGGATCCAAAATTTCACGATTTGTCGATTTTGGTGATTTTACCTAGTGGTACCCCTAGGGAAATCCGTAAAAATTCGTCGGATTCCGACGAAGCCAATTCTCGATGCGTTGTGACCGGCAAGCTTCCAGTAGCTATTCCGATCGAGTTTTCCCGAATTATTTGACTCGGATCAAAAATTTCACCACTTTTTACGATTTCTCGATTTTGGTGATTTTCCCTAGTGGTACCCCTAGGCAAATCCGTAAAAATTCGTCGAATTCCGACGAAGCCAATTCTCGATGCGTTGTGACCGGCAAGCTTCCAGTAGCTATTCCGATCGAGTTTTCCCGAATTATTTGACTCGGATCCAAAATTTCACGATTTGTCGATTTTGGTGATTTTCCCTTGTGGTACCCCTAGGGAAATCCGTAAAAATTCGTCGGATTCCGACGAAGCCAATTCTCGATGCGTTGTGACCGGCAAGCTTCCAGTAGCTATTCCGATCGAGTTTTCCCGAATTATTTGACTCGGATCCAAAATTTCACCACTTTTTACGATTTCTCAATTTTAGTGATTTTTCCTAGTGGTACCCCTACGGAAATCCGTAAAAATTTGTCAGATTCCGACGAAGCCAATTCTCGATGAGTTGTGACCGGCAAGCTACCAGTAGCCATTCCGATCGAGTTTTCCCGAATTATTGGACTCGGATCAAAAATTTCACCACTTTTTACGATTTCTCGATTTTGGTGATTTTCCCTAGTGGTACCCCTAGGAAAATCCGTAAAAATTCGTCGGATTCCGACGAAGCCAATTCTCGATGCGTTGTGACCGGCAAGCTTCCAGTAGCTATTCCGATCGAGTTTTGCCGAATTATTGGACTCTGATCCAAAATTTCACGATTTCTCGATTTTGGTGATTTTCCCTAGTGGTACCCCTAGGGAAATCCGTAAAAATTCGTCAGATTCCGACGAAGCCAATTCTCGATGCGTTGTGACCGGCAAGCTACCTGTAGCCATTCCGATCGAGTTTTCCCGAATTATTGGACTCGGATCAAAAATTTCACCACTTTTTACGATTTCTCGATTTTGGTGATTTTCCCTAGTGGTACCCCTAGGGAAATCCGTAAAAATTCGTCGGATTCCGACGAAGCCAATTCTCGATGCGTTGTGACCGGCAAGCTTCCAGTAGCTATTCCGATCGAGTTTTTCCGAATTATTGGACTCTGATCCAAAATTTCACGATTTCTCGATTTTTGTGATTTTCCCTAGTGGTACCCCTAGGGAAATCCGTAAAAATTCGTCGGATTTCGACGAAGCCAATTCTCGATGCGTTGTGACCGGCAAGCTTCCAGTAGCTATTCCGATCGAGTTTTCCCCAATTATTGGACTCGGATCCAAAATTTTACCACTTTTTACGATTTCTCGATTTTGGTGATTTTCCCTAGTGGTACCCCTAGGAAAATCCGTAAAAATTCGTCGGATTCCGACAAAGCCAATTATCGATGCATTGTGACCGGTAAGCTTCCAGTAGCTTTTCCGATCGAGTTTTTCCGAATTATTGGACTCAGATCCAAAATTTCACGATTTCTCGATTTTGGTGATTTTCCCTAGTGGTACCCCTAGGGAAATCCGTGAAAATTCGTCGGATTTTGACGAAGCCAATTCTCGATGCGTTGTGACCGGCAAGCTTCTAGTAGCTATTTCGATCGAGTTTTCCCGAATTATTGGACTCGGATCCAAAATTTCACCACTTTTTACGATTTCTCGATTTTGGTGATTTTCCCTAGTGGTACCCATAGGGAAATCCGTAAAAATTCATCGGATTCCGACGAAGCCAATTCTCGATGCGTTGTGACCGGCAACCTTCCAGTAGCTATTCCGATCGAATTTTCCTGAATTATTGAACTTGGATCCAAAATTTCACGATTTGTCGATTTTGGTGATTTTCCCTAGTAGTACCCCTAGGGAAATCCGTAAAAATTCGTCGGATTCCGACGAAGCCAATTCTCGATTCGTTGTGACCAGCAAGCTTCCAGTAGCTATTCCGATCGAGTTATCCCGAATTATTGGACTCGGATCCAAAATTTCACGATTTCTCGATTTTGGTGATTTTCCCTAGTGGTACCCCTAGGAAAATCCGTAAAAATTCGTCGGATTCCGACGAAGCTAATTCTCGATGCGTTGTGACCGGCAAGCTTCCAGTAGATATTCCAATCGAGTTTTCCCGAATTATTTGACTCGGATCCAAAATTTCACCACTTTTTACGATTTCTCGATTTTGGTGATTTTCCATAGTTGTACCCCTAGGGAAATCCGTAAAAATTCGTCGGATTCCGACGAAGCCAATTCTCGATGCGTTGTGACCGGCAAGCTACCAGTAGCCATTCCGATCGAGTTTTCCCGAATTATTGGACTCGGATCAAAAATTTCACCACTTTTTACGATTTCTCGATTTTGGTGATTTTCCCTAGTGGTACCCGTAGGGAAATCCGTAAAAATTCGTCGGATTCCGACGAAGCCAATTCTCGATGCATTGTGACCGGCAAGCTTCCAGTAGCTATTCCGATCGAGTTTTCCCGAATTATTGGACTCTGATCCAAAATTTCACGATTTCTCGATTTGGTGATTTTCCCTAGTGGTACCCCTAGGAAATCCGTAAAATTCGTCAGATTTCGACGAAGCCAATTCTCGATGCGTTGTGACCGGCAAGCTACCAGTAGCCATTCCGATCGAGTTTTCCCGAATTATTGGACTCGGATCAAAAATTTCACCACTTTTTACGATTTCTCGATTTTGGTGATTTTCCCTAGTGGTACCCCTAGGGAAATCCGTAAAATTCGTCGGATTCCGACGAAGCCAATTCTCGATGCATTGTGACCGGCAAGCTTCCAGTAGCTATTCGATCGAGTTTTTCCGAATTATTGGACTCTGATCCAAAATTTCACGATTTCTCGATTTTGTGATTTTCCCTAGTGGTACCCCTAGGGAAATCCGTAAAAATTCGTCGGATTTCGACGAAGCCAATTCTCGATGCGTTGTGACCGGCAAGCTTCAGTAGCTATTCCGATCGAGTTTTCCCGAATTATTGGAATCGGATCAAAAATTTTACCACTTTTTACGATTTCTCGATTTTGGTGATTTTCCCTAGTGGTACCCCTAGGAAAATCCGTAAAAATTCGTCGGATTCCGACAAAGCCAATTCTCAATGCATTGTGACCGGTAAGCTTCCAGTAGCTTTTCCGATCGAGTTTTTCCGAATTATTGGACTCGGATCCAAAATTTCACGATTTCTCGATTTTGGTGATTTTCCCTAGTGGTACCCCTAGGGAAATCCGTAAAAATTCGTCGGATTCCGACGAAGCCAATTCTCGATGCGTTGTGACCGGCAAGCTTCCAGTAGCTATTTCAATCGAGTTTTCCCGAATTATTGGACTCGGATCCAAAATTTCACCACTTTTTACGATTTCTCGATTTTGGTGATTTTCCACTAGTGGTACCCTAGGGAAATCCGTAAAAATTCATCGGATTCCGACGAAGCCAATTCTCGATGCGTTGTGACCGGCAACCTTCCAGTAGCTATTCCGATTGAATTTTCCCGAATTATTGAACTTGGATCCAAATTTCACGATTTGTCGATTTTGGTGATTTTCCCTAGTAGTACCCCTAGGAAATCCGTAAAAATTCGGTCGGATTCCGACGAAGCCAATTCTCGATTCGTTGTGACCAGCAAGCTTCCAGTAGCTATTCCGATCGAGTTATCCCGAAATATTGGACTCGGATCCAAAATTTCACGATTTCTCGATTTTGGTGATTTTCCCTAGTGGTACCCCTAGGGAAATCCGTAAAAATTCGTCGGATTCCGACGAAGCCAATTCTCGATGCGTTGTGACCGGCAAGCTTCCAGGTAGATATTCCAATCGAGTTTCCCGAATTATTTGACTCGGATCCAAAATTTTACCACTTTTTTACGATTTCTCGATTTTGGTGATTTTCCATAGTTGTACCCCTAGGAAATCCGTAAAAATTCGTCGGATTCCGACGAAGCCAATTCTCGAATGCGTTGTGACCGGCAAGCTTCTAGTAGCTATTCCGATCGAGTTTTCCCGAATTATTGGACTCGGATCTAAAATTTCACCCACTTTTTACGATTTCTCGATTTGGTGATTTTCCCTAGTGGTACCCCTAGGGAAATCCGTAAAAATTCGTCGGATTCCGACGAAGCCAATTCTCTATGCGTTGTGACCGGCAAGCTTCCAGTAGCTATTCGATCGAGTTTTCCCGAATTATTGGACTCGGATCCAAAATTTCACGATTTCTCGATTTTGGTGATTTTCCCTAGTGGTACCCCTAGGGAAATCCGTAAAAATTCGTCGGATTTCGACGAAGCCAATTCTCGATGCGTTGTGACCGGCAAGCTTCCAGTAGCTATTCCGATCGAGTTTTCCCGAATTATTTGACTCGGATCCAAAATTTCACCACTTTTCACGATTTCTCGATTTTGGTGATTTTTCCTAGTGGTACCCCTAGGGAAATCCGTAAAAATTCGTCGGATTCCGACGAAACCAAATCTCGATGCGTTGTGACCGGCAAGCTTCCAGTAGCTATTCCGATCGAGTTTTCCCGAATTATTGGACTCGGATCCAAAATTTCACGATTTGTCGATTTTGGTGATTTTCCCTTGTGGTACCCCTAGGGAAATCCGTAAAAATTCGTCGGATTTCGACGAAACCAATTCTCGATGCGTTGTGACCGGCAAGCTTCCAGTAGCTATTCCGATCGAGTTTTCCCGAATTATTTGACTTGGATCCAAAATTTCACCACTTTTTACGATTTCTCAATTTTAGTGATTTTTCCTAGTGGTACCCCTAGGGAAATCCGTAAAAATTCGTCAGATTCCGACGAAACCAAATCTCGATGCGTTGTGACCGGCAAGCTTCCAGTAGCTATTTCGATCGAGTTTTCCCGAATTATTGGACTCGGATCCAAAATTTTACCACTTTTTACGATTTCTCGATTTTGGTGATTTTCCCTACTGGTACCCCTAGGGAAATCCGTAAAAATTCGTCGGATTCCGACGAGGCCAATTCTCGATGCATTGTGACCGGCAAGCTTCCAGTAGCTATTCCGATCGAGTTTTCCCGAATTATTGGACTCGGATCCAAAATTTTACCACTTTTTACGATTTCTCGATTTTGGTGATTTTCCCGAGTCGTACCCCTAGGGAAATCCGTAAAAATTCGTCGGATTCCGACGAAGACAATTCTCGATGCGTTGTGACCGGCAAGCTTCCATTAGCTATTCCGATCGAGTTTTCCCGAATTATTGGACTCGGATCCAAAATTTCACGATTTCTCGATTTTGGTGATTTTCCCTAGTGGTACCCCCAGGGAAATTCGTAAAAATTCGTCGGATTTCGACGAAGCCAATTCTCGATGCGTTGTGACCGGCAAGCTTCCAGTAGCTATTCCGATCTAGTTTTCCCGAATTATTGGACTCGAATCCAAAATTTTACCACTTTTTACGATTTCTCGATTTTGGTGATTTTCCCTAGTGGTACCCTAGGAAAATCCGTAAAAATTCGTCGGGTTCCGACAAAGCCAATTCTCGATGCATTGTGACCGGTAAGCTTCCAGTAGCTTTTCAGATCGAGTTTTTCCGAATTATTGGACTCGGATCAAAAATTTCACGATTTCTCGATTTTGGTGATTTTCCCTAGTGGTACCCCTAGGCAAATCCGTAAAAATTCGTCGGATTCCGACGAAGCCAATTCTCGATGCGTTATGACCAGCAAGCTACCAGTAGCTATTCCGATCGAGTTTTCCCGAATTATTGGACTCGGATCAAAAATTTCACCACTTTTTACGATTTCTCGATTTTGGTGATTTTCCCTAGTGGTACCCCTAGAGAAATCCGTAAAAATTCGTAGGATTTCGACGAAGCCAATTCTCGATACGTTGTGACCGGCAAGCTTCCAGTAGCTATTCCGATTGAATTTTCCCGAATTATTGGACTTGGATCCAAAATTTCACGATTTGTCGATTTTGGTGATTTTCCCTAGTAGTACACCTAGGGAAATCCGTAAAAATTCGTCGGATTCCGACGAAGGCAATTCTCGATGCATTGTGACCGGCAAGCTTCCAGTAGCTATTCCGATCGAGTTTTTCCGAATTATTTGACTCGGATCCAAAATTACACCACTTTTTACTATTTCTCGATTTTGGTGATTTTTCCTAGTGGTACCCCTAGGGAAATTCGTAAAAATTCGTCGGATTCCGACGAAGCCAATTCTCGATGCGTTGTGACCGGCAAGCTTCCAGTAGCTATTCCGATCGAGTTTTCCCGAATTATTGGACTCGGATCCAAAATTTCACGATTTCTCGATTTTGGTGATTTTCCCTAGTGGTACCCCTAGGAAAATCCGTAAAAATTCGTCGGATTTTGACGAAGCCAATTCTCGATGCGTTGTGACCGGAAAGCTTCCAGTAGCTATTCCGATCTAGTTTTCCCGAATTATTGGACTCGGATCCAAAATTTTACCACTTTTTACGATTTCTCGATTTTGGTGATTTTCCCTAGTGGTACCCTAGGAAAATCCGTAAAAATTCGTCGGGTTCCGACAAAGCCAATTCTCGATGCATTGTTACCGGTAAGCTTCCAGTAGCTTTTCAGATCGAGTTTTTCCGAATTATTGGACTCGGATCCAAAATTTCACGATTTCTCGATTTTGGTGATTTTTCCTAGTGGTACCCCTAGGGAAATCCGTAAAAATTCGTCGGATTCCGACGAACCCAATTCTCGATGCGTTGTGACCGGCAAGCTTCCAGTAGCTATTCCGATCGAGTTTTCCCGAATTATTTTACTCGGATCCAAAATTTTACCACTTTTTACGATTTCTCGATTTTAGTGATTTTTCCTAGTGGTACCCCTAGGGAAATCCGTAAAAATTCGTCGGATTCCGACGAAGCCAATTCTCGATGCGTTGTGACCGGCATGCTTCCAGTAGCTATTCCGATCGAGTTTTCCCGAATTATTGGACTCGGATCCAAAATTTCACGATTTCTCGATTTTGGTGATTTTTCCTAGTGGTACCCCTAGGGAAATCCGTAAAAATTCGTCGGATTCCGACGAAACCAATTCTCGATGCGTTGTGACCGGCAAGCTTCCAGTAGCTATTTCGATCGAGTTTTCCCGAATTATTGGACTCGGATCCAAAATTTTACCACTTTTTATGATTTCTCGATTTTTGTGATTTTCCCTAGTGGTACCCCTAGGAAAATCCGTAAAAATTCGTCGGATTCCGACGAAGCCAATTCTCGATTCGTTGTGACCGACAAGCTTCCATTAGCTATTCAGATCGAGTTTTCCCGAATTATTGGACTCGGATCTCAAATTTCACGATTTCTCGATTTTGGTGATTTTCCCTAGTGGTACCCCTAGGGAAATCCGTAAAAATTCGTCGGAATCCGACGAAGCCAATTCTCGATGCGTTATGACCAGCAAGCTACCAGTAGCTATTCCGATCGAGTTTTCCCGACTTATTGGAATCGGATCAAAAATTTCACCACTTTTTACGATTTCTCGATTTTGGTGATTTTCCCTAGTGGTACCCCTAGAGAAAACCGTAAAAATTCGTCGGAATTCGACGAAGCCAATTCTCGATGCGTTGTGACCGGCAAGCTTCCAGTAGCTATTCCGATCGAATTTTCCTGAATTATTGGACTTGGATCCAAAATTTCACGATTTGTCGATTTTGGTGATTTTCCCAAGTAGTACACCTAGGGAAATCCGTAAAAATTCGTCGGATTCCGACGAAGCCAATTCTCGATGCGTTGTGACCGGCGAGCTTCCAGTAGCTATTCCGATCGAGTTTTCCCGAATTATTTGACTCGGATCCAAAATTACACCACTTTTTACGATTTCTCGATTTTGGTGATTTTCCCTAGTGGTCCCCCTAGGGAAATCCGTAAAAATTCGTCGGATTCCGACGAAGCCAATTCTCGATGCGTTGTGACCGGCAAGCTTCCAGTAGCTATTCCGATCGAGTTTTCCCGAATTATTGGACTCGGATCCAAAATTTCACGATTTCTCGATTTTGGTGGTTTTACCTAGTGGTACCCCTAGGGAAATCCGTAAAAATTCGTCGGATTTCGACGAAGCCAATTCTCGATGCGTTGTGACCGGCAAGCTTCCAGTAGCTATTCCGATCGAGTTTTCCCGAATTATTGGACTCGGATCCAAAATTTTACCACTTTTTACGATTTCTCGATTTTGGTGATTTTCCCTAGTGGTACCCTAGGAAAATCCGTAAAAATTCGTCGGGTTCCGACAAAGCCAATTCTCGATGCATTGTGACCGGTAAGCTTCCAGTAGCTTTTCCGATCGAGTTTTTCCGAATTATTGGACTCGGATCCAAAATTTCACGATTTCTCGATTTTGGTGATTTTCCCTAGTGGTACCCCTAGGGAAATCCGTAAAAATTTGTCGGATTCCGACGAAGCCAATTCTTGATGCGTTGTGATCGGAAAGCTTCCAGTAGCTATTTCGATCGCGTTTTCCCGAATTATTGGACTCGGATCAAAAATTTCATCACTTTTTACGATTTCTCGATTTTGGTGATTTTCCCTAGTGGTACCCCTAGGGAAATCCGTAAAAATTCGTCAGATTCCGACGAAACCAATTCTCGATGCGTTGTGACCGGCAAGCTTCCAGTAGCTATTCCGATCGAGTTTTCCCAAATTATTGGACTCGGATCCAAAATTTCACGATTTATCGATTTTGGTGATTTTCCCTTGTGGTACCCCTAGGGAAATCCGTAAAAATTCGTCGGATTCCGACGAAGCCAATTCTCGATGCGTTGTGACCGGCAAGCTTCCAGTAGCTATTTCGATCGAGTTTTCCTGAATTATTTGACTCGGATCCAAAATTTTACCACTTTTTACGATTTTTCGATTTTAGTGATTTTTCCTAGTGGTACCCCTAGGGAAATTTGTAAAAATTCATCGGATTCCGACGAAGCCAATTCTCGATGCGTTGTGACCGGCAAGCTTCCAGTAGCTATTCCGATCGAGTTTTCCCGAATTATTGGACTCGGATCCAAAATTTTACGATTTCTCGATTTTGGTGATTTTTCCTAGTGGTACCCCTAGGGAAATCCGTAAAAATTCGTCGGATTCCGACGAAACCAATTCTCGATGCGTTGTGACCGGCAAGCTTCCAGTAGCTATTACGATCGAGTTTTCCCGAATTATTGGATTCGGATCCAAAATTTTACCACTTTTTACGATTTCTCGATTTTTGTGATTTTCCCTAGTGGTACCCATAGGAAAATCCGTAAAAATTCGTCGGATTCCGACGAAGCCAATTTTCAATGCGTTGTGACCGGCAAGCTTCCATTAGCTATTCCGATCGAGTTTTACCGAATTATTGGACTCGGATCTAAAATTTCACGATTTCTCGATTTTGGTGATTTTCCGTAGTGGTACCCCTAGGGAAATCCGTAAAAATTCGTCGGATTCCGACGAAGCCAATTCTCGATGCGTTATGACCAGCAAGCTACCAGTAGCATTTCCGATCGAGTTTTCCCGAATTATTGGAATCGGATCAAAAATTTCACCACTTTTTACGATTTCTCGATTTTGGTGATTTTCCCTAGTGGTACCCCTAGAGAAATCCGTAAAAATTCGTCGGATTTCGATGAAGCCAATTCTCGATGCGTTGTGACCGGCAAGTTTCCAGTAGCTATTCCGATCGAATTTTTCCAAATTATTGGACTTGGATCCAAAATTTCACGATTTGTCGATTTTGGTGATTTTCCCTAGTAGTACCCCTAGGGAAATCCGTAAAAATTCGTCGGATTTCGACGAAGCCAATTTTCAATGCGTTGTGACCGGCAAGCTTCCAGTAGCTATTCCGATCGAGTTTTCCCGAATTATTGGACTCGGATCCAAAATTTCACGATTTCTCGATTTTGGTGATTTTCCCTAGTGGTACCCCTAGGGAAATCCGTAAAAATTCGTCGGATTTCGACGAAGCCAATTCTCGATGCGTTGTGACCGGCAAGCTTCCAGTAGCTATTCCGATCGAGTTTTCCCGAATTATTGGACTCGGATCCAAAATTTTACCACTTTTTACGATTTCTCGATTTTGGTGATTTTCCCTAGTGGTACCCCTAGGAAAATCCGAAAAATTCGTCGGATTCCGACAAAGCCAATTCTTGATGCATTGTGACCGGTAAGCTTCCAGTAGCTTTTCCGATCGAGTTTTTCCGAATTATTGGACTCGGATCCAAAATTTCACGATTTCTCGATTTTTGTGATTTTACCTAGTGGTACCCCTAGGGAAATCCGTAAAAATTCGTCGGATTCCGACGAAGCCAATTCTCGATGCGTTGTGACTGGCAAGCTTCCAGTAGCTATTTCGATCGAGTTTTCCCGAATTATTGGACTCGGATCCAAAATTTCACCACTTTTTACGATTTCTCGATTTTGGTGATTTTGCCTAGTGGTACCCCTAGGAAAATCCGTAAACATTCATCGGATTCCGACGAAACCAATTCTCGATGCGTTGTGACCGGCAAGCTTCCAGTAGCTATTCCGATCGAATTTTCCCGAATTATTGGACTTGGATCCAAAATTTCACGATTTGTCGATTTTGGTGATTTTCCCTAGTAGTACCCCTAGGGAAATCCGTAAAAATTCGTCGGATTCCGACGAAGACAACTCTCGATTCGTTGTGACTGGCAAGCTTCCAGTAGCTATTCCGATCGAGTTTTCCCGAATTATTGGACTCGGATCCAAAATTTCACGATTTCTCGATTTTGGTGATTTTCCCTAGTGGTACCCCTAGGGAAATCCGTAAAAATTCGTCGGATTCCGACGAAGCCAATTCTCGATGAGTTGTGACCGGCAAGCTTCTAGTAGATATTCCAATCGAGTTTTCCCGAATTATTTGACTCGGATCCAAAATTTCACCACTTTCTACGATTTCTCGATTTTGGTGATTTTCCATAGTGGTAACCCTAAGAAAATCCGTAAAAATTCCTCGGATTCCGACGAAACCAATTCTCGATGCGTTGTGACCGGCAAGCTTCCAGTATCTATTCCGATCGAGTTTTCCCGAATTATTGGACTCGGATCCAAAATTTCACCACTTTTTACGATTTCTCGATTTTGGTGATTTTCCCTAGTGGTACCCCCTAGGGAAATCCGTCAAAATTCGTCGGATTCCGACGAAGCCAATTCTCGATGAGTTGTGACCGGCAAGCTTCCAGTAGCTATTCCGATCGAGTTTTCCCGAATTATTGGACTCGGATCCAAAATTTCACCACTTTTTACGATTTCTCGATTTTGGTGATTTTTCCTAGTGGTACCCCTAGGGAAATCCGTAAAAATTCGTCGGATTCCGACGAAGCCAATTCTCGATGCGTTGTGACCGGCAAGCTTCCAGTAGCTATTCCGATCGAGTTTTCCCGAATTATTGGACTCGGATCCAAAATTTCACCACTTTTTACGATTTCTCGATTTTGGTGATTTTCCCTAGTGGTACCCCTAGGGATATCCGTAAAAATTCGTCGGATTCCGATGAAGCCAATTCTCGATGCGTTGTGACCGGCAAGCTTCCAGTAGCTATTCCGATCGAGTTTTCCCAAATTATTGGACTCGGATCCAAAATGTCACGATTTCTCGATTTTGGTGATTTTCCCTAGTGGTACCCCTAGTGAAATCCGTAAAAAGTCGTCGGATTTCGACGAAGCCAATTCTCGATGCGTTGTGACCGGCATGCTTCCATTAGCTATTCCGATCGAGTTTTCCCGAATTATTGGACTCGGATCTAAAATTTCAAGATTTCTCTATTTTGGTGATTTTCCCTAGTGGCACCCCTAGGGAAATCCGTAAAAATTCGTCGGATTCCGACGAAGCCAATTCTCGATGCGTTATGACCAGCAAGCTACCAGTAGCTATTCCGATCGAGTTTTCCCGAATTATTGGAATCGGATAAAAAATTTCACCACTTTTTATGATTTCTCGATTTTGGTGATTTTCCCTAGTGGTACCCCTAGAGAAATCCGTAAAAATTCGTCGGATTTCGACGAAGCCAATTCTCGATGCGTTGTGACCGGCAAGCTTCCAGTAGCTATTCCGATCGAATTTTCCCGAATTATTGGACTTGGATCCAAAATTTCACGATTTGTCGATTTTGGTGATTTTCCCTAGTAGTACCCCTAGGGAAATCCGTAAAAATTCGTCGGATTCCGACGAAGCCAATTCTCGATTCTTTGTGACCGGCAAGCTTCCAGTAGCTATTCCGATCGAGTTTTTCCGAATTATTGGACTCGGATCCAAAATTTCACGATTTCTCGATTTTGGTGATTTTCCCTAGTGGTACCCCTAGGGAAATCCGTAAAAATTCGTCGGATTTCGACGAAGCCAATTCTCGATGCGTTGTGACCGGCAAGCTTCCAGTAGCTATTCCGATCGAGTTTTCCCGAATTATTGGACTCGGATCCAAAATTTTACCACTTTTTACAATTTCTCGATTTTAGTGATTTTCACTAGTGGTACCCCTAGGAAAATCCGTAAAAATTCGTCGGATTCCGACAAAGCCAATTCTCGAAGCATTGTGACCGGTAAGCTTCCAGTAGCTTTTCCGATCGAGTTTTTCCGAATTATTGGACTCGGATCCAAAATTTCACGATTTCTCGATTTTGGTGATTTTTCCTAGTGGTACCCCTAGGAAAATCCGTAAAAATTCGTCGGATTCTGACGAAGCCAATTCTCGATGCGTTGTGACCGGCAAGCTTCCAGTAGCTATTTCGATCGAGTTTTCCCGAATTATTGGACTCGGATCCAAAATTTCACCACTTTTTACGATTTCTCGAATTTGGTGATTTTCCCTAGTGGTACACCTAGGGAAATCTGTAAAAATTCATCGTATTCCGACGAAGCCAATTCTCGATGCGTTGTGACCGGCAAGCTTCCAGTAGCTATTCCGATCGAATTTTCCCGAATTATTGGACTTGGATCCAAAATTTAACGATTTGTCGATTTTGGTGATTTTCCCTAGTAGTACCCCTAGGGAAATCCGTAAAAATTCGTCGGATTCCGACGAAACTAATTCTCGATTCGTTGTGACCGGCAAGCTTCCAGTAGCTATTCCGATCAAGTTTTCCCGAATTATTGGACTCGGATCAAAAATTTAACGATTTCTCGATTTTGGTGATTTTCCCTAGTGGTACCCCTAGGGAAATCCGTAAAAATTCGTCGGATTCCGACGAAGCCAATTCTCGATGAGTTGTGACCGGCAAGCTTCTAATAGATATTCCAATCGAGTTTTCCCGAATTATTTGACTCGGATCCAAAATTTCACCACTTTTTACGATTTCTCGATTTTGGTGATTTTCCATAGTGGTACCCCTAGGGAAATCCGTAAAAATTCGTCGGATTCCGACGAAGCCAATTCTCGATGCGTTGTGATCGGCAAGCTTCCAGTAGCTATTCCGATCGAGTTTTCCCGAATTATTGGACTCGGATAAAAAATTTCACCACTTTTTACGATTTCTCGATTTTGGTGATTTTTCCTAGTGGTACCCCTAGGAAAATCCGTAAAAATTCGTCGGATTCCGACGAAGCCAATTCTCGATGCGTTGTGACCGGCAAGCTTGCAGTAGCTATTCCGATCGAGTTTTCCCGAATTATTGGACTCGGATCCAAAATTTCACCACTTTTTACGATTTCTCGATTTTAGTGATTTTCCCTAGTGGTACCCCTAGGGAAATCCGTAAAAATTCGTCGGATTCCGACGAAGCCAATTCTCGATGCGTTGTTCCCGGCAAGCTTCCAGTAGCTATTCCGATCGAGTTTTCCCGAATTATTTGACTCGGATCCAAAATTTCACCACTTTTCACGATTTCTCGATTTTGGTAATTTTCCCTAGTGGTACCCCTAGGGAAATCCGTAAAAATTCGTCGGATTTCGACGAAACCAATTCTCGATGCGTTGTGACCGGCAAGCTTCCAGTAGCTATTCCGATCGAGTTTTCCCGAATTATTGGACTCGGATCCAAAATTTCACCACTTTTTACGATTTCTCGATTTTGGTGATTTTCCCTAGTGGTACCCCTAGGGAAATCCGTAAAAATTCGTCGGATTCCGACGAAGCCAATTCTCGATGCGTTGTCACCGGCAAGCTTCCAGTAGCTTTTCCGATCGAGTTTTCCCGAATTATTGGACTCGGATCCAAAATTTCACGATTTCTCGATTTTGGTGATTTTCCCTAGTGGTACCCCTAGGGAAATCCGTAAAAATTCGTCGGATTCCGACGAAGCCAATTCTCGATGCGTTGTGACCGGCAAGCTTCCAGTAGCTATTCCGATCAAGTTTTCCCGTATTATTTGACTCGGATCCAAAATTTCACCACTTTTCACGATTTCTCGATTTTGGTAATTTTCCCTAGTGGTACCCCTAGGGAAATCCGTAAAAATTCGTCGGATTTCGACGAAACCAATTCTCGATGCGTTGTGACCGGCAAGCTTCCAGTAGCTATTCCGACCGAGTTTTCCCGAATTATTGGACTCGGATCCAAAATTTCACCACTTTTTACGATTTCTCGATTTTGGTGATTTTCCCTAGTGGTACCCCTAGGGAAATCCGTAAAAATTCGTCGGATTCCGACGAAGCCAATTCTCGATGCGTTGTCACCGGCAAGCTTCCAGTAGCTTTTCCGATCGAGTTTTCCCGAATTATTGGACTCGGATCCAAAATTTCACGATTTCTCGATTTTGGTGATTTTCCCTAGTGGTACCCCTAGGGAAATCCGTAAAAATTCGTCGGATTCCGACGAAGCCAATTCTCGATGCGTTGTGACCGGCAAGCTTCCAGTAGCTATTCCGATCAAGTTTTCCCGTATTATTTGACTCGGATCAAAAATTTCACCACTTTTCACGATTTCTCGATTTTGGTGATTTTCCCTAGTAGTACCCCTAGGGAAATTCGTCGGATTTCGACGAAGCCAATTCTCGATGCGTTGTGACTGGCAAGCTACCAGTAGCCATTCCGATCGAGTTTTCCCGAATTATTGGACTCGGATAAAAAATTTCACCACTTTTTACGATTTTTCGATTTTGGTGATTTTCCCTAGTGGTACCCCTAGGGAAATCCGTAAAAATTCGTCGGATTCCGACGAAGCCAATTCTCGATACGTTGTGACCGGCAAGCTTCCAGTAGCTATTCCGATCGAGTTTTCCCGAATTATTGGACTCGGATCCAAAATTTCACGATTTGTCGATTTTGCTGATTTTTCCTAGTGGTACCCCTAGGGAAATCCGTAAAAATTCGTCAGATTCCGACGAAGCCAATTCTCGATGCGTTGTGACCGGCAAGCTTCCAGTAGCTATTCCGATCGAGTTTTCCCGAATTATTTGACTCGGATCAAAAATTTCACCACTTTTTACGATTTCTCGATTTTGGTGATTTTCCCTAGTGGTACCCCTAGGGAAATCCGTGAAAATTCGTCGGATTCCGACGAGGCCAATTCTCGATGCATTGTGACCGGCAAGCTTCCAGTAGCTATTCCGATCGAGTTTTCCCGAATTATTGGACTCGGATCCAAAATTTCATGATTTCTCGATTTTGTTGATTTTCCCTAGTGGTACCCCTAGGGAAATCCGTAAAAATTCGTCGGATTCCGACGAAACCAATTCTCGATGCGTTGTGACCGGCAAGCTTCCAGTAGCTATTCCGATCGAGTTTTCCTGAATTATTGGACTCGGATCCAAAATTTCACCACTTTTTACGATTTCTCGTTTTTGGTGATTTTCCCTAGTGGTACCCCCAGGGAAATCCGTAAAATTCGTCGGATTCCGACGAAACCAATTCTCGATGCGTTGTCACCGGCAAGCTTCCAGTAGCTTTTCCGATCGAGTTTTCCCGAATTATTGGACTCGGATCCAAAATTTCACGATTTCTCGATTTTGGTGATTTTCCCTAGTGGTGCCCCTAGGGAAATCCGTACAAATTCGTCGGATTTCGACAAAGCCAATTCTCGATGCGTTGTGACCGGCAAGCTTCCAGTAGCTATTCCGATCGAGTTTTCCCGAATTATTGGACTCGGATCCAAAATTTCACGATTTGTCGATTTTGGTGATTTTCCCTAGTGGTACCCCTAGGGAAATCCGTAAAAATTTGTCGGATTCCGACGAAGCCAATTCTCGATGCGTTGTGACCGGCAAGCTTCCAGTAGCTTTTCCGATCGAGTTTTCCCGAATTATTGGACTCGGATCCAAAATTTCACGATTTCTCGATTTTGGTGATTTTCCCTAGTGGTACCCCCTAGGGAAATCCGTACAAATTCGTCGGATTCCGACAAAGCCAATTCTCGATGCGTTGCGACCGGCAAGCTTCCAGTAGCTATTTCGATCGAGTTTTCCCGAATTATTGGACTCGGATCAAAAATTTTACCACTTTTTACGATTTCTCGATTTTGGTGATTTTCCCTAGTGGTACCCCCTAGGGGAATCCGTAAAAATTCGTCGGATTCCGACGAGGCCAATTCTCGATGCATTGTGACCGACAATCTTCCAGTAGTTATTCCGATCGAGTTTTCCCGAATTATTGGACTCGGATCAAAAATTTCACGATTTCTCGATTTTGGTGATTTTCCCTAGTGGTTCCCCTAGGGAAATCCGTAAAAATTCGTCGGATTCCGACGAAGCCAATTCTCGATGCGTTGTGACCGGCAAGCTTCCAGTAGCTATTCCGATCGAGTTTTCCCGAATTATTGGACTCGGATCAAAAATTTCACCACTTTTTACGATTTCTCGATTTTGGTGATTTTTCCTAGTGGTACCCCTAGGGAAATCCGTAAAAATTCGTCGGATTCCGACGAAGCCAATTCTCGATGCGTTGTGACCGGCAAGCTTCCAGTAGCTATTCCGATCGAGTTTTCCCGAATTATTGGACTCGGATCCAAAATTTCACCACTTTTTACGATTTCTCGATTTTGGTGATTTTCCCTAGTGGTACCCCTAGGGATATCCGTAAAAATTCGTCGGATTCCGATGAAGCCAATTCTCGATGCGTTGTGACCGGCAAGCTTCCAGTAGCTATTCCGATCGAGTTTTCCCAAATTATTGGACTCGGATCCAAAATGTCACGATTTCTCGATTTTGGTGATTTTCCCTAGTGGTACCCCTAGTGAAATCCGTAAAAAGTCGTCGGATTTCGACGAAGCCAATTCTCGATGCGTTGTGACCGGCATGCTTCCATTAGCTATTCCGATCGAGTTTTCCCGAATTATTGGACTCGGATCTAAAATTTCAAGATTTCTCTATTTTGGTGATTTTCCCTAGTGGCACCCCTAGGGAAATCCGTAAAAATTCGTCGGATTCCGACGAAGCCAATTCTCGATGCGTTATGACCAGCAAGCTACCAGTAGCTATTCCGATCGAGTTTTCCCGAATTATTGGAATCGGATAAAAAATTTCACCACTTTTTATGATTTCTCGATTTTGGTGATTTTCCCTAGTGGTACCCCTAGAGAAATCCGTAAAAATTCGTCGGATTTCGACGAAGCCAATTCTCGATGCGTTGTGACCGGCAAGCTTCCAGTAGCTATTCCGATCGAATTTTCCCGAATTATTGGACTTGGATCCAAAATTTCACGATTTGTCGATTTTGGTGATTTTCCCTAGTAGTACCCCTAGGGAAATCCGTAAAAATTCGTCGGATTCCGACGAAGCCAATTCTCGATTCTTTGTGACCGGCAAGCTTCCAGTAGCTATTCCGATCGAGTTTTTCCGAATTATTGGACTCGGATCCAAAATTTCACGATTTCTCGATTTTGGTGATTTTCCCTAGTGGTACCCCTAGGGAAATCCGTAAAAATTCGTCGGATTTCGACGAAGCCAATTCTCGATGCGTTGTGACCGGCAAGCTTCCAGTAGCTATTCCGATCGAGTTTTCCCGAATTATTGGACTCGGATCCAAAATTTTACCACTTTTTACAATTTCTCGATTTTGGTGATTTTCACTAGTGGTACCCCTAGGAAAATCCGTAAAAATTCGTCGGATTCCGACAAAGCCAATTCTCGAAGCATTGTGACCGGTAAGCTTCCAGTAGCTTTTCCGATCGAGTTTTTCCGAATTATTGGACTCGGATCCAAAATTTCACGATTTCTCGATTTTGGTGATTTTTCCTAGTGGTACCCCTAGGAAAATCCGTAAAAATTCGTCGGATTCTGACGAAGCCAATTCTCGATGCGTTGTGACCGGCAAGCTTCCAGTAGCTATTTCGATCGAGTTTTCCCGAATTATTGGACTCGGATCCAAAATTTCACCACTTTTTACGATTTCTCGAATTTGGTGATTTTCCCTAGTGGTACACCTAGGGAAATCTGTAAAAATTCATCGTATTCCGACGAAGCCAATTCTCGATGCGTTGTGACCGGCAAGCTTCCAGTAGCTATTCCGATCGAATTTTCCCGAATTATTGGACTTGGATCCAAAATTTAACGATTTGTCGATTTTGGTGATTTTTCCTAGTAGTACCCCTAGGGAAATCCGTAAAAATTCGTCGGATTCCGACGAAACTAATTCTCGATTCGTTGTGACCGGCAAGCTTCCAGTAGCTATTCCGATCGAGTTTTCCCGAATTATTGGACTCGGATCAAAAATTTAACGATTTCTCGATTTTGGTGATTTTCCCTAGTGGTACCCCTAGGGAAATCCGTAAAAATTCGTCGGATTCCGACGAAGCCAATTCTCGATGAGTTGTGACCGGCAAGCTTCTAATAGATATTCCAATCGAGTTTTCCCGAATTATTTGACTCGGATCCAAAATTTCACCACTTTTTACGATTTTTCGATTTTGGTGATTTTCCATAGTGGTACCCCTAGGGAAATCCGTAAAAATTCGTCGGATTCCGACGAAGCCAATTCTCGATGCGTTGTGATCGGCAAGCTTCCAGTAGCTATTCCGATCGAGTTTTCCCGAATTATTGGACTCGGATAAAAAATTTCACCACTTTTTACGATTTCTCGATTTTGGTGATTTTTTCTAGTGGTACCCCTAGGGAAATCCGAAAAAATTCGTCGGATTCCGACGAAGCCAATTCTCGATGCGTTGTGACCGGCAAGCTTGCAGTAGCTATTCCGATCGAGTTTTCCCGAATTATTGGACTCGGATCCAAAATTTCACCACTTTTTACGATTTCTCGATTTTAGTGATTTTCCCTAGTGGTACCCCTAGGGAAATCCGTAAAAATTCGTCGGATTCCGACGAAGCCAATTCTCGATGCGTTGTTCCCGGCAAGCTTCCAGTAGCTATTCCGATCGAGTTTTCCCGAATTATTTGACTCGGATCCAAAATTTCACCACTTTTCACGATTTCTCGATTTTGGTAATTTTCCCTAGTGGTACCCCTAGGGAAATCCGTAAAAATTCGTCGGATTTCGACGAAACCAATTCTCGATGCGTTGTGACCGGCAAGCTTCCAGTAGCTATTCCGATCGAGTTTTCCCGAATTATTGGACTCGGATCCAAAATTTCACCACTTTTTACGATTTCTCGATTTTGGTGATTTTCCCTAGTGGTACCCCTAGGGAAATCCGTAAAAATTCGTCGGATTCCGACGAAGCCAATTCTCGATGCGTTGTCACCGGCAAGCTTCCAGTAGCTTTTCCGATCGAGTTTTCCCGAATTATTGGACTCGGATCCAAAATTTCACGATTTCTCGATTTTGGTGATTTTCCCTAGTGGTACCCCTAGGGAAATCCGTAAAAATTCGTCGGATTCCGACGAAGCCAATTCTCGATGCGTTGTGACCGGCAAGCTTCCAGTAGCTATTCCGATCAAGTTTTCCCGTATTATTTGACTCGGATCCAAAATTTCACCACTTTTCACGATTTCTCGATTTTGGTAATTTTCCCTAGTGGTACCCCTAGGGAAATCCGTAAAAATTCGTCGGATTTCGACGAAACCAATTCTCGATGCGTTGTGACCGGCAAGCTTCCAGTAGCTATTCCGATCGAGTTTTCCCGAATTATTGGACTCGGATCCAAAATTTCACCACTTTTTACGATTTCTCGATTTTGGTGATTTTCCCTAGTGGTACCCCTAGGGAAATCCGTAAAAATTCGTCGGATTCCGACGAAGCCAATTCTCGATGCGTTGTCACCCGGCAAGCTTCCAGTAGCTTTTCCGATCGAGTTTTCCCGAATTATTGGACTCGGATCCAAAATTTCACGATTTCTCGATTTTGGTGATTTTCCCTAGTGGTACCCCTAGGGAAATCCGTAAAAATTCGTCGGATTCCGACGAAGCCAATTCTCGATGCGTTGTGACCGGCAAGCTTCCAGTAGCTATTCCGATCAAGTTTTCCCGTATTATTTGACTCGGATCAAAAATTTCACCACTTTTCACGATTTCTCGATTTTGGTGATTTTCCCTAGTAGTACCCCTAGGGAAATTCGTCGGATTTCGACGAAGCCAATTCTTGATGCGTTGTGACTGGCAAGCTACCAGTAGCCATTCCGATCGAGTTTTCCCGAATTATTGGACTCGGATAAAAAATTTCACCACTTTTTACGATTTTTCGATTTTGGTGATTTTCCCTAGTGGTACCCCTAGGGAAATCCGTAAAAATTCGTCGGATTCCGACGAAGCCAATTCTCGATACGTTGTGACCGGCAAGCTTCCAGTAGCTATTCCGATCGAGTTTTCCCGAATTATTGGACTCGGATCCAAAATTTCACGATTTGTCGATTTTGCTGATTTTTCCTAGTGGTACCCCTAGGGAAATCCGTAAAAATTCGTCAGATTCCGACGAAGCCAATTCTCGATGCGTTGTGACCGGCAAGCTTCCAGTAGCTATTCCGATCGAGTTTTCCCGAATTATTTGACTCGGATCAAAAATTTCACCACTTTTTACGATTTCTCGATTTTGGTGATTTTCCCTAGTGGTACCCCTAGGGAAATCCGTGAAAATTCGTCGGATTCCGACGAGGCCAATTCTCGATGCATTGTGACCGGCAAGCTTCCAGTAGCTATTCCGATCGAGTTTTCCCGAATTATTGGACTCGGATCCAAAATTTCATGATTTCTCGATTTTGTTGATTTTCCCTAGTGGTACCCCTAGGGAAATCCGTAAAAATTCGTCGGATTCCGACGAAACCAATTCTCGATGCGTTGTGACCGGCAAGCATCCAGTAGCTATTCCGATCGAGTTTTCCCGAATTATTGGACTCGGATCAAAAATTTCACCACTTTTTACGATTTCTCGATTTTGGTGATTTTCCCTAGTGGTACCCCTAGGGAAATCCGTAAAAATTCGTCGGATTCCGACGAAGCCAATTCTCAATGCGTTGTGACCGCCAAGTTTCCAGTAGCTATTCCGATCGAGTTTTCCCGAATTATTGGACTCGGATAAAAAATTTCACCACTTTTTACGATTTCTCGATTTTGGTGATTTTCCCTAGTGGTACCCCTAAGGAAATCCGTAAAAATTCGTCGGATTCCGATGAAACCAATTCTCGATGCGTTGTGACCGGCAAGCTTCCAGTAGCTATTCCGATCGAGTTTTCCCGAATTATTGGAGTCGGATAAAAAATTTTACGATTTCTCGATTTTTGTGATTTTCCCTAGTGGTACCCCTAGGGAAATCCGTAAAAATTCGTCGGATTCCGACGAAACAAATTCTCGATGCGTTGTGACCGGCAAGCTTCCAGTAGCTATTCCGATCGAGTTTTCCCGAATTATTGGACTCGGATCTAATATTTCACAACTTTTTACGATTTCTCGATTTTGGTGATTTTCCCTAGTGGTACCCCTATGAAAATCCGTAAAAATTCGTCGGATTCCGACGAAGCCAATTCTCGATGCGTTGTGACCGACAAGCTTCCAGTAGCTATTCCGATCGAGTTTTTCCAAATTATTCGACTCGGATCAACAATTTCACGGTTTCTCGATTTTGGTAATTTTCCCTAGTGGTACCCCTAGGGAAATTCGTAAAAATTCATTTGATTCCGACGAAGCCAATTCTCGATGCGTTGTGACCGGCAAGCTTCCAGTAGCTATTCCGATCGAGTTTTCACGAATTATTGGACTCGGATCCAAAATTTCACCACTTTTTACGATTTCTCGATTTTGGTGATTTTCCCCAGTGGTACCCCTAGGGAAATTTGTAAAAATTCATCGGATTTCTGTGAAGCCATTTCTCGATGCGTTGTGACCGGCAAGCTTCCAGTAGCTATTCCGATCGAGTTTTCTCGAATTATTGGACTCGGATCCAAAATTTCACCACTTTTTACCACTTCTCGATTTTGGTGATTTTTCCTAGTGGTACCCCTAGAAAAATTCGTAAAAATTCGTCGGATTCCGACGAAACCAATTCTCGATGCGTTGTGACCGGCAAGCTTCCAGTAGCTATTCCGATCGAGTTTTCCCGAATTATTGGACTCGAATAAAAAATTTCACGGTTTCTCGATTTTGGTGATTTTCCCTAGTGGTACCCCTAGGGAAATCCGTAAAAATACTTCGGATTCCGACGAAGCCAATTCTCGATGCGTTGTGACCGGCAAGCTTCCAGTAGCTATTCCGATCGAGTTTTCCCGAATTATTGGACTCGGATCAAAAATTTCACGGTTTCTCGATTTTGGTGATTTTCCCTAGTGGTACCCCTAGGGAAATCCGTAAAAATTCGTCGGATTCGGACGAAGCCAATTCTCGATGCGTTGTGACCGGAAAGCTTCCAGTAGCTATTCCGATCGAGTTTTCCCGAATTATTTGACTCGGATCCAAAATTTCACGATTTCTCGATTTTGGTGATTTTCCCTAGTGGTACCCCTAGGGAAATCCGTAAAAATTCGTCGGATTCGGACGAAACCAATTCTCGATGCGTTGTGACCGGCAAGCTTCCAGTAGCTATTCCGATCGAGTTTTCCCGAATTATTTGACTCGGATCCAAAATTTCACGATTTCTCGATTTTTGTGATTTTCCCTAGTGGTACCCCTAGGGAAATCCGTAAAAATTCTTCGGATTCCGACGAAGCCAATTCTCGATGCGTTGTGACCGACAAGCTTCCAGTAGCTATTCCGATCTAGTTTTCCCGAATTATTGGACTCGGATCAAAAATTTTACCACTTTTTACGATTTCTCGATTTTTGTGATTTTCCCTAGTGGTACCCCTAGGAAAATCCGTAAAAATTCGTCGGATTCCGATGAAGCCAATTCTCGATGCGTTGTGACCGGCAAGCTTCCAGTAGCTATTCCGATCGAGTTTTCCCGAATTATTGGACTCGGATCCAGAATTTCACGATTTCTCGATTTTGGTGATTTTCCCTAGTGGTACACCTAGGGAAATCCGTAAAAATTCGTCGGATTCCAACGAAGCCAATTTTTGATGCGTTGTGACCGGAAAGCTTCCAGTAGCTATTCCGATCGAGTTTTCCCGAATTATTGGACTCGGATCAAAAATTTCACCACTTTTTACGATTTCTCGATTTTGGTGATTTTCCCTAGTGGTGCCCCTAGGGAAATCCGTAAAAATTCGTCGGATTCCGACGAAGCCAATTCTCGATGCGTTGTGACCGACAAGCTTCCAGTAGCTATTCCGATCGAGTTTTCCCGAATTATTGGACTCGGATCAACAATTTCACGATTTCTCGATTTTGGTGATTTTCCCTAGTGGAACCCCTAGGGAAATCCTTAAAAATTCGTCGGATTCCGACGAAGCCAATTCTCGATGCGTTGTGACCGGCAAGCTTCCAGTAGCTATTCCGATCGAGTTTTCCCGAATTATTGGACTCGGATCAAAAATTTCACCACTTTTTACGCCCCTAGGGAAATCCGTAAAAATTCGTCGGATTCGGACGAAGCCAATTCTCGATGCATTATGGCTGGCAAGCTTCCAGTAGCTATTCCGATCGAGTTTTCCCGAATTATTGAACTCGGATCAAAAATTTCACGATTTCTCGATTTTTGTGATTTTCCCTAGTGGTACCCCTAGGAAAATCCGTAAAAACTCTTCGGATTCCGACGAAGCCAAATCTCGATGCGTTGTGACCGGCAAGCTTCCAGTATCTATTCCGATCGAGTTTTACCGAATTATTGGACTCGGATCCAAAATTTCACCACTTTTTACGGTTTCTCGATTTTGGTGATTTTCCCTAGTGGTACCCCTAGGGAAATCCGTAAAAATTCGTCGGATTCCGACGAAGCCAATTCTCGATGCCTTGTGACCGGCAAGCTTCCAGTAGTTATTCCGATCGAGTTTTCCTGAATTATTGGACTCGGATCAAAAATTTCACCACTTTTTACCACTTCTCGATTTTTGTGATTTTCCCCAGTGGTACCCCTAGGGAAATCCGTAAAAATTCGTCGGATTCCGACGAAACCAATTCTCGATGCGTTGTGACCGGCAAGCTTCCAGTAGCTATTCCGATCGAGTTTTCCCGAATTATTGGACTCGGATCAAAAAATTCACGATTTCTCGATTTTGGTGATTTTCCCTAGTGGTACCCCTAGGAAAATCCGTAAAAATTCGTCGGATTCCGACAAAGCCACTTCTCGATTTTGGTGATTTTCCCTAGTGGTACCCCTAGGGAAATCCGTAAAAATTCATCGGATTCCGACAAAGCCAATTCTCGATAAGTTGTGACCGACAAGCTTCCAGTAGCTATTCCGATCGAGTTTTCCCGAATTATTGGACTCGGATCAAAAATTTCACGTTTTCTCGATTTTGGTGATTTTCCCTAGTGGTACCCCTAGGAAAATCCGTAAAAATTCGTCGGATTCCGACAAAGCCACTTCTCGATTTTGGTGATTTTCCCTAGTGGTACCCCTAGGGAAATCCGTAAAAATTCATCGGATTCCGACAAAGCCAATTCTCGATAAGTTGTGACCGACAAGCTTCCAGTAGCTATTCCGATCGAGTTTTCCCGAATTATTGGACTCGGATCAAAAATTTCACGTTTTCTCGATTTTGGTGATTTTCCCTAGTGGTACCCCTAGGAAAATCCGTAAAAATTCGTCGGATTCCGACAAAGCCAATTCTCGATGCGTTGTCACCGGCAAGCTTCCAGTAGCTATTCCGATCGAGTTTTCCCGAATCATTGGACTCGGATCAAAAATTTCACCACTTTTTACGCCCCTAGGGAAATCCGTAAAAATTCGTCGGATTCGGACGAAGCCAATTCTCGATGCGTTGTGACCGGCAAGTATCCAGTAGCTATTCCGATCGAGTTTTCCCGAATTATTGGACTCGGATAAAAAATTTCACCACTTTTTACGATTTCTCGATTTTGGTGATTTTCCCTAGTGGTACCCCTAGGGAAATCCGTAAAAATTCGTCGGATTCCGACGAAGCCAATTCTCGATGCGTTGTGACCGCCAAGTTTCCAGTAGCTATTCCGATCGAGTTTTCCCGAATTATTGGACTCGGATCAAAAATTTCACCACTTTTTACGATTTCTCGATTTTGGTGATTTTCCCTAGTGGTACCCCCTAGGAAAATCCGTAAAAATTCGTCGGTTTCCGACGAAGTCAATTCTCGATGCGGTGTGACCGGTAAGCTTCCAGTATCTATTCCGATCGAGTTTTCCCGAATTATTAGTCTTGGATCAAAAATTTCACCACTTTTTACGATTTCTCGATTTTGGTGATTTTCCCTAGTGGTACCCCTAAGGAAATCCGTAAAAATTCGTCGGATTCCGATGAAACCAATTCTCGATGCGTTGTGACCGGCAAGCTTCCAGTAGCTATTCCGATCGAGTTTTCCCGAATTATTGGAGTCGGATCAAAAATTTTACGATTTCTCGATTTTTGTGATTTTCCCTAGTGGTACCCCTAGGGAAATCCGTAAAAATTCGTCGGATTCCGACGAAACAAATTCTCTATGCGTTGTGACCGGCAAGCTTCCAGTAGCTATTCCGATCGAGTTTTCCCGAATTATTGGACTCGGATCTAATATTTCACAACTTTTTACGATTTCTCGATTTTGGTGATTTTCCCTAGTGGTACCCCTTGGGAAATCCGTAAAAATTCGTCGGATTACGAAGAAGCCAATTCACGATGCGTTGTGACCGGCAAGCTTCCAGTAGCTATTCCGATCGAGTTTTCCCGAATTATTGGACTCGGATCCAAAATTTCACGATTTCTCGATTTTGGTGATTTTTTCCAGTGGTACCCCTAGGGAAATAAGTAAAAATTCATCGGATTCCGACGAAGCCAAATCTCGATGCGTTGTGACCGGCAAGCTTCCAGTAGCTATTCCGATCGAGTTTTCCCGAATTATTGTACTCAGATCAAAAATTTCACGATTTCTCGATTTTGGTGATTTTCCCTAGTGGTACCCCTAGGGAAATCCGTAAAAAATTCGTCGGATTCCGACGAAAAAAATTCTCGATCCGTTGTGACCGGCAAGCTTCCAGTAGTTATTCCGATCAAGTTTTCTCGAATTATTGGACTCGGATCCAAAATTTCACCACTTTTTACGACTTCTCGATTTTGGTGATTTTTCCTAGTTGTACCCCTAGGGAAATCCTTAAAAATTCGTCGGATTCCGACGAAACCAATTCTCGATCCGTTGTGACCGGCAAGCTTGCAGTAGCTATTCCGATCGACTTTTCCCGAATTATTGGACTCGGATCCAAAATTTCACGATTTCTCGATTTTGGTGATTTTCCCTAGTGGTACCCCTAGGGAAATCCGTAAAAATTCATCGGATTCCAACGAAGCCAATTCTCGATGCGTTGTGACCGGCAAGCTTCCAGTAGCTATTCCGATCGAGTTTTCCCGAATTATTGGACTCGGATCCAAAATTTCACCACTTTTTACGATTTCTCGATTTTGGTGATTTTCCCTAGTGGTACCCGTAGGGAAATCCGTAAAAATTCATCGGATTCCGACGAAACCAATTCTCGATTCGTTGTGACCGGCAAGCTTCCAGTAGCTATTCCGATCGAGTTTTCCCGAATTATTGGACTCGGATCCAAAATTTCACGATTTCTCGATTTTGGTGATTTTCCCTAGTGGTACCCCTAGGGAAATCCGTAAAAATTCATCGGATTCCGACGAAGCCAATTCTCGATGCGTTGTGACCGGCAAGCTTCCAGTAACTATTCCGATCGAGTTTTCTCGAATTATTGGACTCGGATCTAATATTTCACAACTTTTTACGATTTCTCGATTTTGGTGATTTTCCCTAGTGGTATCCCTTGGGAAATCCGTAAAAATTCGTCGGATTACGAAGAAGCCAATTCACAATGCGTTGTGACCGGCAAGCTTCCAGTAGCTATTCCGATCGTGTTTTCCCGAATTATTGGACTCGGATCCAAAATTTCACGATTTCTCGATTTTGGTGATTTTTCCCAGTGGTACCCCTAGGGAAATAAGTAAAAATTCGTCGGATTCCGACGAAGCCAAATCTCGATGCGTTGTGACCGGCAAGCTTCCAGTAGCTATTCCGATCGAGTTTTCCCGAATTATTGTACTCAGATCAAAAATTTCACGATTTCTCGATTTTGGTGATTTTTCCTAGTGGTAACCTTAGGGAAATCCGTAGAAATTCGTCGGATTTCGACGAAAAAAATTCTCGATCCGTTGTGACCGGCAAGCTTCCAGTAGCTATTCCGATCGAGTTTTCTCGAATTATTGGACTCGGATCCAAAATTTCACCACTTTTTACGACTTCTCGATTTTGGTGATTTTCCCTAGTTGTACCCCTAGGGAAATCCGTAAAAATTCGTCGGATTCCGACGAAACCAATTCTCGATCCGTTGTGACCGGCAAGCTTGCAGTAGCTATTCCGATTGAGTTTTCCCGAATTATTGTACTCGGATCCAAAATTTCACGATTTCTCGATTTTGGTGATTTTCCCTAGTGGTACCCCTAGGGAAATCCGTAAAAATTCATCGGATTCCAACGAAGCCAATTCTCGATGCGTTGTGACCGGCAAGCTTCCAGTAACTATTCCGATTGAGTTTTCCCGAATTATTGGACTCGAATCCAAAATTTCACCACTTTTTACGATTTCTCGATTTTGGTGATTTTCCCTAGTGGTACCCCTTGGGAAATCCGTAAACATTCGTCGGATTCCGAAGAAGCCAATTCTCGATGCGTTGTGACCGGAAAGCTTCCAGTAGCTATTCCGATCGAGTTTTCCCGAATTATTGGACTCGGATCCAAAATTTCACCACTTTTTATGATTTCTCGATTTTGGTGATTTTCCCTAGAGGTACCCCTAGGGAAATCCGTAAAAATTCGTCGGATTCCGACGAAGCCAATTCTTGATGCGTTGTGACCCGAAAGCTTCCAGTAGCTATTCCGATCGAGTTTTCCCGAATTATTGGACTCGAATCCAAAATTTCAGCACTTTTTACGATTTCTCGATTTTGGTGATTTTCCCTAGAGGTACCCCTAGGGAAATCCGTAAAAATTCGTCGGATTCCGACGAAGCCAATTTTCGATGCGTTGTGACCGGCAAGCTTCCAGTAGCTATTCCGATCGAGTTTTCCCAAATTATTGGACTCGGATCCAAAATTTCACCACTTTTTACGATTTCTCGATTTTGGTAATTTTCCCTAATGGTATCCCTAGGGAAATCCGTAAGAATTCGTCGGATTCCGAGAAAGCTAATTCTCGATGCGTTGTGACTGGCAAGCTTCCAGTAGCTATTCCGATCGAGTTTTCCCGAATTATTGGACTCGGATCCAAAATTTCACGATTTCTCGATTTTGGTAATTTTTCCTAGTGGTACCCCTAGGGAAATTCGTAAAAATTCGTCGGATTCCGACGAAACCAAATCTCGATGCGTTGTGACCGGCATGCTTCCAGTAGCTATTCCGATCGAGTTTTCCTGAATTATTGGACTCGGATCCAAAATTTCACGATTTCTCGATTTTGGTGATTTTTCCTAGTGGTAACCCTAGGAAAATCCGTAAAAATTCGTCGGATTCCGACGAAGCTAATTCTCGATGCGTTGTGACCGGCAAGCTTCCAGTAGCTATTCCAATCGAGTTTTCCCGAATTATTGGTCTAGGATCCAAAATTTCACCACTTTTTACGATTTCTCAATTTTGGTGATTTTTCCTAGTGGTATCCCTAGGGAAATCCGTAAGAATTCGTCGGATTCCGACGAAGCCAATTCTCGATGCGTTGTGTCCGGCAAGCTTCCAGTAGCTATTCCGATCGAGTTTTCCCAAATTATTGGACTCGGATCCAAAATTTCACCACTTTTTACGATTTCTCGATTTTGGTGATTTTCCCTAATGGTATCCCTAGGGAAATCCGTAAGAATTCGTCGGATTCCGACGAAGCCAATTCTCGATGCGTTGTGACCGGCAAGCTTCCAGTAGCTATTCCGATCGAGTTTTTCCGAATTATTGGACTCGGATCCATAATTTCACGATTTTTCGATTTTGGTGATTTTTCCTAGTGGTAACCTTAGGGAAATCCGTAAAAATTCGTCGGATTCCGACGAAATAAATTCTCGATACATTGTGACCGGCAAGCTTCCAGTAGCTATTCCGATCGAGTTTTCCCGAATTATTGGACTCGAATTTAAAATTTAACCACTTTTTACGATTTCTCGATTTTGGTGATTTTTCCTAGTGGTACGCCTAGGAGAATCCGTAAAAATTCGTCGGATTCCGACGAAGCCAATTCTCGATGCGTTGTGATCGGCAAGCTTCTAGTATCTATTCCGATCGAGTTTTCCCAAATTATTGTACCCGGATCCAAAATTTCACCACTTTTTACGATTTCTCGATTTTGGTGATTTTCCCTAGTGGTACCCCTAGGGAAATCCGTAAAAATTCGTCGAATTACGAAGAAGCCAATTCACGATGCGTTGTGACCAGCAAGCTTCCAGTAGCTATTCCGATCGAGTTTTCCCGAATTATTGGACTCGGATCCAAAATTTCACGATTTCTAGATTTTGGTAATTTTTCCCAGTGGTACCCTTAGGGAAATTCGTAAAAATTCGTCGGATTTCGACGAAGCCAAATCTCGATGCGTTGTGACCGGCAAGCTTCCAATAGCTATTCCGATCGAGTTTTCCCGAATTATTGGACTCAGATCCAAAATTTCACGATTTCTCGATTTTGGTGATTTTTCCTAGTGGTAACCTTAGGGAAATCCGTAAAAATTCGTCGAATTCCGACGAAAAAAATTCTCGATCCGTTGTGATCGGCAAGCTTCCAGTAGCTATTCCGATTGAGTTTTCCCGAATTATTGGACTCGAATTTAAAATTTAACCACTTTTTACGATTTCTCGATTTTGGTGATTTTTTCAAGTGGTACGCCTAGGGAAATCCGTAAAAATTCGTCGTATTCCGACAAAGCCAATTCTCGATGCCTTGTGACCGGCAAGCTTCCAGTAGCTATTCCGATCGAGTTTTCCCGAATTATTGGACTCGGATCAAAAATTTCACCACTTTTTACGATTTCTCGATTTTGGTGATTTTCCCTAGTGTTACCCCTAGGAAAATCCGTTAAAATTCGTCGTATTCCGACAAAGCCAATTCTCGATGCGTTGTGACCGGCAAGCTTCCAGTAGCTATTCCGATCGAGTTTTCCCGAATTATTGGACTCGGATCCAAAATTTCACGATTTCTCGATTTTGGTGATTTTCCCTAGTGGTACCCATAGGGAAATCCGTAAAAATTTATCGTATTCCGATGAAGCCAATTCTCGATGCGTTGTGACCGGCAAGCTTCCAGTAACTATTCCGATCGAGTTTTCCCGAATTATTGGACTCGGATCTAAAATTTCACCACTTTTTACGATTTCTCGATTTTGGTGATTTTCCCTAGTGGTACCCCTTGGGAAATCCGTAAAAATTCGTCGGATTACGAAGAAGCCAATTCACGATGCGCTGTGACCGGCAAGCTTCCAGTAGCTATTCCGATCGAGTTTTCCCGAATTATTGGACTCGGATCCAAAATTTCACAATTTCTCGATTTTGGTGATTTTTCCCAGTGGTACCCCTAGGGAAATTCGTAAAAATTCGTCGGATTCCGACGAAGCCAAATCTCGATGCGTTGTGACCGGCAAGCTTCCAGTAGCTATTTCGATCGAGTTTTCCCGAATTATTGGACTCGGATCCAAAATTTCATGATTTCTCGATTTTGGTGATTTTTCCTAGTGGTAAACTTAGGGAAATCCGTAAAAATTCGTCGGATTCCGACGAAACAAATTCTCGATCCATTGTGACCGGCAAGTTTTCAGTAGCTATTCCGATCGAGTTTTTCCTAATTATTGGACTCGAATTTAAAATTTAACCACTTTT
Organism: Excoecaria cochinchinensis; assembly: GCA_947683425.1. NCBI lineage: Eukaryota > Viridiplantae > Streptophyta > Magnoliopsida > Malpighiales > Euphorbiaceae > Excoecaria > Excoecaria cochinchinensis. Next base: position 553,028 of record CANTUQ010000089.1, on the reverse strand, counting down.
TACGATTTCTCGATTTATGTGATTTTCCTTAGTGGTACGCCTAGGGAAATCCGTAAAAATTAGTCGGATTCCGACGAAGCCAATTCTCGATCTTTGGTGACCGGCAAGCTTCCAGTATCTATTCCGATCGAGTTTTCCCGAATTATTGGACTCGGATCCAAAATTTCACCACTTTTTACGATTTCTCGATTTTGGTGATTTTCCCTAGTGGTACCCCTAGGGAAATCCGTAAAAATTCTTCGGATTTCGACGAAGCCAATTCTCGATGCCTCGTGACCGGCAAGCTTCCAGTAGCTATTCCGATCGAGTTTTCCCGAATTATTGGACTCGGATCCAAAATTTCACCACTTTTTACGATTTCTCGATTTTGGTGATTTTCCCTAGTGGTACCCCTAGGGAAATCCGTTAAAATTCGTCGTATTCTGACAAAGCCAATTCTCGATGCGTTGTGACCGGCAAGCTTCCAGTAGCTATTCCGATCGAGTTTTTCCGAATTATTGGACTCGGATCAAAAATTTCACGATTTCTCGATTTTGGTGATTTTCCCTAGTGGTACCCCTATGGAAATCCGTAAAAATTCATCGGATTTCGACGAAGCCAATTCTCGATGCGTTGTGACCGGCAAGCTTCAAGTAACTATTTCGATCGAGTTTTCCGAATTATTGGACTCGGATCTAAAATTTCACCACTTTTTACGATTTCTCGATTTTGGTGATTTTCCCTAGTGGTACCCCTTGGGAAATCCGTAAAAATTCGTCGAATTACGAAGAAGCCAATTCACGATGCGTTGTGACCGGCAAGCTTCCAGTAGCTATTCCGATCGAGTTTTCCCGAATTATTGGACTCGGATCCAAAATTTCACGATTTCTCGATTTTGGTAATTTTTCCCAGTGGTACCCCTAGGGAAATTCGTAAAAATTCGTCGGATTTCGACGAAACCAATTCTCGATGCCTTGTGACCGGCAAGCTTCCAGTAGCTATTCCGATCGAGTTTTCCCGAATTATTGGACTCGGATCCAAAATTTCACCACTTTTTACGATTTCTCGATTTTGGTGATTTTCCCTAGTGGTACCCCTAGGGAAATCCGTTAAAATTCGTCGTATTTCGACAAAGCCAATTCTCGATGCGTTGTGACCGGCAAGCTTACAGTAGCTATTCCGATCGAGTTTTTCCGAATTATTGGACTCGGATCCAAAATTTCACGATTTCTCGATTTTGGTGATTTTCCCTAGTGGTACCCCTAGGGAAATCCGTAAAAATTCTTCGGATTTCGACGAAGCCAATTCTCGATGCCTTGTGACCGGCAAGCTTCCAGTAACTATTCCGATCGAGTTTTCCCGAATTATTGGACTCGGATCTAAAATTTCACCACTTTTTACGATTTCTCGATTTTGGTGATTTTTCCTAGTGGTACCCCTTGGGAAATCCGTAAAAATTCGTCGAATTACGAAGAAGCCAATTCACGATGCGTTGTGACCGGCAAGCTTCCAGTAGCTATTCCGATCGAGTTTTCCTGAATTATTTGACTCGGATCCAAAATTACACGATTTCTCGATTTTGGTAATTTTTCCCAGTGGTACCCCTAGGAAAATTCGTAAAAATTCGTCGGATTTCGACGAAGCCAAATCTCGATGCGTTGTGACCGGCAAGCTTCCAGTAGCTATTCCGATCGAGTTTTCCCGAATTATTGGACTCAGATCCAAAATTTCACGATTTCTCGATTTTGGTGATTTTTCCTAGTGGTAACCTTAGGGAAATCCGTAAAAATTCGTCGGATTCCGACGAAAAAAATTCTCGATCCGTTGTGACCGGCAAGCTTCCAGTAGCTATTCCGATTGAGTTTTCCCGAATTATTGGACTCGAATTTAAAATTTAACCACTTTTTACGATTTCTCGATTTTGGTGATTTTTTCTAGTGGTACGCCTAGGGAAATTCGTAAAATTTCGTCGGATTTCGACGAAGCCAATTCTCGATGCGTTGTGACCGGCAATCTTCCAGTATCTATTCCGATCGAGTTTTCTCGAATTATTGGACTCGGATCCAAAATTTCACCACTTTTTACGATTTCTCGATTTTGGTGATTTTCCCTAGTGGTAACCCTAGGGAAATCCGTAAAAATTCGTCGGATTCCGACGAAGCCAATTCTCGATGCCTTGTGACCGGCAAGTTTCCAGTAGCTATTCCGATCGAGTTTTCCCGAATTATTGGACTCGGATCCAAAATTTCACCACTTTTTACGATTTCTCGATTTTGGTGATTTTCCCTAGTGGTACCCCTAGGAAAATCCGTTAAAATTCTTCGTATTCCGACAAAGCCAATTCTCGCTGCGTTGTGACCGGCAAGCTTCCAGTAGCTATTCCGATCGAGTTTTCCCGAATTATTGGACTCGGATCCAAAATTTCACGATTTCTCGATTTTGGTGATTTTCCCTAGTGGTACCCCTAGGAAAATCCGTAAAAATTTATCGTATTCCGATGAAGCCAATTCTCGATGCGTTGTGACCGGCAAGCTTCCAGTAACTATTCCGATCGAGTTTTCCCAAATTATTGGACTCGGATCTAAAATTTCACCACTTTTTACGATTTATCGATTTTGGTGATTTTCCCTAGTGGTACCCCTTGGGAAATCCGTAAAAATTCGTCGGATTACGAAGAAACCAATTCACGATGCGTTGTGACCGGCAAGCTTCCAGTAGCTATTCCGATCGAGTTTTCCCGAATTATTGGACTCGGATCCAAAATTTCACAATTTCTCGATTTTGGTGATTTTTCCCAGTGGTACCCCTAGGGAAATTTGTAAAAATTCGTCGGATTCCGACGAAGCCAAATCTCGATGCGTTGTGACCGGCAAGCTTCCAGTAGCTATTCCGATCGAGTTTTCCCGAATTATTGGACTCGGATCCAAAATTTCACGATTTCTCGATTTTGGTGATTTTTCCTAGTGGTAAACTTAGGGAAATCCGTAAAAATTCGTCGGATTCCGACGAAACAAATTCTCGATCCGTTGTGACCGGCAAGCTTCCAGTAGCTATTCCGATCGAGTTTTCCCGAATTATTGGACTCGAATTTAAAATTTAACCACTTTTTACGATTTCTCGATTTTGGTGATTTTCCTCAGTGGTACGCCAAGGGAAATCCGTAAAAATTAGTCGGATTTCGATGAAGCCAATTCTCGATCTTTTGTGACCGGCAAGCTTCCAATATCTATTCCGATCGAGTTTTCCCGAATTATTGGACTCGGATCCAAAATTTCACCACTTTTTACGATTTCTCGATTTTGGTGATTTTCCCTAGTGGTACCCCTAGGGAAATCCGTAAAAATTCGTCGGATTTCGACGAAGCCAATTCTCGATGCCTTGTGACCAGCAAGCTTCAAGTAGCTATTCCGATCGAGTTTTCCCGAATTATTGGACTCGGATCCAAAATTTTACCACTTTTTACTTTTTGTCGATTTTGGTGATTTTCCCTAGTGGTACCCCTAGGGAAATCCGTAAAAATTCGTCGGATTTCGACGAAGCCAATTCTCGATGCCTTGCTACCAGCAAGCTTCCAGTATCTATTCCGATCGTGTTTTTCCGAATTATTGGACTCGAATCCAAAATTTCACGATTTCTCGATTTTGGTGATTTTCCCTACCGGTACCCCTAGGGAAATCCGTAAAAATTCGTCGGATTTCGACGAAGCCAATTCTCGATGCGTTGTGACCGGCAAGCTTCCAGTAGCTATTCCGATCGAGTTTTCCTGAATTATTGGACTCGGATCCAAAATTTCACCACTTTTTACGATTTCTCGATTTTGGTGATTTTCCCTAGTGGTACCCCTAGGAAAATCCGTAAAAATTCGTCGGATTCCAACGAAGCCAATTCTCTATGCGTTGTGACCGGCAAGCTTCCAGTAACTATTCCGATCGAGTTTTCCCGAATTATTGGACTCGGATCCAAAATTTCACCACTTTTTACGATTTCTCGATTTTGGTGATTTTCCCTAGTGGTACCCCTTGGGAAATGTAACACCCCCATCGCCGTCCCCGTTGGAAGGACGCCGACGGACGCGCTACACGACGCTCACATATACAGATATACACATGCACAATGCGGAAGCATACATTCACACATAACATACATACGGAAATACGGGTTAATTAAAAACTTACCTTGACTTACCTTACGGTACAGACTGAACATGCAATAACTCACGCACACACAGGCACTAAGCAAAAGCATACACCGAAGCATACATATAACCATTCAACGGAAGCATAAGCAAAATAATAAAACAAAGGAATAACTAAACATAAAGACATACTAACTATTACATTCCCAAAAGAAAACTCAAGAACGAAACATAATTAATTACATATACCATACTACAGAATTACAAAAGCTGAAATATAGAAGCTGAACAGAATACAGAACTTCTAACTCCTACGTGGCCGACCTTGCAGAAGCGCGACTCGAACAGAACCAAACCTGCCACCTGCACGGAAAGGAAATCCGTGCTAAGCGATAAACGCTTAGTGGGGAGAACACACAAGAGTATGGACGGCCATTCACAATGGTCGCCAAGGCATAACACATTCAAATGGCAAATGCGGATATTCATAATATATAAGTAATCAGACTTACATATTAAAGGCATTCATTTCAATACTCACAATCGAACCATAACCTCATGTTCAGGATAGACTAAAACAGACACAATACAATACACGTTACGAGCATCATCAAACTAGCATCATCATACTGAACTGCATACTATATCACATGCATAAACCTACATGGATATCAAATTATAACATCTTACCGTGCGGAACCACAAGAGCTTTACACATGCAAATTGACATAACTAAGTAACCATGCATGAACTGACAATCAAACCATCATGTTAAGAATGCTGGCTAACCAACATACTTGGACATGTCAAACACATATACTAGTTAAAATCCAAGGATAACATTTAGAGCATCACAATACCGCTGCGCAACTCTAATATATATTAAGCTTCATGCAAAAACACTCAGATAGCGTAGACTGAAGGCATAACCACTTAGTATTACATTCATATCATCATCATGCAGAAAGTACAGTAGTCATCACATACTTACCATCGCAGCTGCTTCGGTTCACAAGCTAATATATATAACAAAACTATGCTGAAATCATATACTTAAATACATCAATCGAATCATTTCAAAGCATTCTGAAGCTGATAATAAATCACATGACAAGTACGGATAATCATGTTAGATAAAGAGTCATGCTTACTTAAAACAGCCATACATTCTGAAGCCCAAAGTCACAGTCATATACATATAAGCTGATTTCTGAAATCCTTATCATAATCAATCGGATATCACATTCTGATAGCTATATCAAAGTAATACAAACCAGTAAAGCACCTGCTGACTCACAATAGTGGATAACGAGTGTACTGAACTGATTAGTACCTTACGGGTACAAATCGAAAACCACTTTATTTTATCACAAAAGCATTTTACTGATGGGGGATCTTAACCCGATCCAAATACATTAAAAAGGATCACGAAGATCCGTACTGATGGGGGGTTCGCGAGGAACCATACGGGGGACCTGATCAGGGTCCAATACGTTCAAAGGGCGCTGCAGCTACTGAAAGACTCTATTAGGCATGCCTAACTATCCACTAGACTGACTCTCGCAGGTCATGCATAAGATAATACACATTTCGAATCGCACAACGCATAAATATATACATCATGCATAAATCAGAGTACAGTAGACATATAAATATGCTCATAAGGTTGGTCATATCTCATACATTCCCATTGCAAAACATATTACAGTCCATACACTTTAACATTAAACAGTATTCTAAAGCATGCCAAGAATCAGATGAAGAAGCACTACCATACCAATAATTAGCAATACAAAATCTTAATCATACATTAGGTGCAGATACTAAGCATAAACCATGCATAGTCCAAATTACATCTCAACATAACACATTGAGTTCCAAGGCTAAAGCATAACCATGCATTCAGACATTTACTATATTATTCATATAAATATAACATAACATATTATCAATCATACCTCATTCAAGTCATATACTGGAGCATGCAATAATTCCATTAATTACATCTAACAATACTCATCAAATCAAAGCATGTCAGGAACACATGTGGAGTCATATTATGCCTATGATCAATAACGCATAATCTAAATCATGTAATGATATTATGTATTTCTAATCATGGCAGATTATTCTTAGAGAGGAATTCAATCAAGGACATGCATAACATACTGTTAATCATAACTGAAATAGGCTAACCAATCAGATGAGCAAAATAAGATAGCACACAATAGAGGAAAAAGCCATAAAAGCCTTTGAAAGTCATTTTGTAATAAATTAGTCACGGGGGAACAGATCAGAACAGAAAAGCTATACAGGAGCATATAACTATATGACATAATTTATACAGCAGTGAAGACCCATACGGAAGAAATAGGAAATTCATTTTGGGTTAAACTGGGCAAAATCGAAAAAAGGAGCTGAAGAGGGGTCGGTCACGAGCCGTGTCACGACTTGTGACTGACCTCACAAGAGGGTCACGGCGTGACCTAGTGTCACGTCTCGTGACTCTCCTAGAGAATCACGGGACGTGACTCTATGTCAGGCCTGGCCCTCACAGGAGTCACGCCGTGACTCTATGTCACGTGACGTGACTTCCCTCTCACAGAGAGAGGAGTCACGCCTTGCCCTTACCAGAGTCACGCCGTGACTCTAAGTCACGAGACGTGACTTCCCTCTCACAGAGAGAGGAGTCACGCTTCGCGACTGGAGTCACGCTTCGCCATTCACAAGGGTCACGTCGTGACCCTAAGTCACGAGACGTGACTTTGCTCTCACAGAGAGAGGAGTCACGCTTCGCAACTGGGAGTCACGCTGCCCTTCACATGAGTCACGTCGTGACTCTAAGTCACGCGACGTGACCCGCTTCTCACAGAACACAAACTGGAACTGGAAATTCTACAGAGACGCGATTTTCCATTCCCAGTTACCCAGAACTCCAAGAACTCGATAAATTCATTTTCAATCTCATTCAAAACACCACCAAACTCATCTTACCTTTCAATCGATGTCCCAACCAGCATAAACAAGACAATTGCAACTTAATTCAACCATCATATCATTAAAACCATGCTTAAACACATTTAATCCATTCTAGAGCATAAACCCTAAAAATACAGTAAGTTCAAAACCCAAACTCAGAACTTCTAATTCAATCCTGTTCATACATTACTAACACATAATCTTGCATATACACATTCTAAAACACATCAATTTCCAGAAATTAGACCATGCAAACACAATCATAAGCCTAGAGAGAAATAGGGCAGAGACATGCTGAAATTGAAGAATACAGAAGCTTCCAAACATTGCATGCATTCAAATGCTCCCAAACCTGGAATGAAGATCCAAAATCAAGCTTCAAAATCAATCCTCAATCCTTTCCTTGCCTTTACTTTGCTTCTTCTTATCATCCAAGACTTGCACAAACACATAAACCACAAATCCTTAGTTCAAACCCTAATTGAAGACAAAACCAGGAAGATGAAGAAGAAGAACATAACGTAAATCCAACTTACCTCTTCAAACAGCCTCACTTCAAGCCAAACACAACTTCAAGCCAAGGAAAATGAAAGGAAAAACAGAGGAAGGGAGAAGAGAAGAAGAAGAAGAACGTGAGAGGAGGGGGACGGGAATGCAATCTGTGTTCCCTCTCTCTTCCACTTTCTTTTCTTCTTTTCCCCATTCACTGCCCACCTAACAGTCCACTTGGCAACACCCTATTGGACCCCAAACTCCACTTAGCATTTCAAACCATGGCACAATACTAGAGTCATACCCAAACATTGCCTTAATAAATATCTTGTCTTAATGCTCTTTAGTCCTTAGACAAAATACAATTCACTCACTTACACAATTCTTTCTTTACCAACTTAATTATCTTATCAATTAGGTCCTTAACACTCCAAATTCTCAAACACAATTTACTGAAATACCCTTCCGATCCCGACTTAGCATGCATAATCCGACCAGGGCTATTTTGGGGTGTGACAACTTTTATTGTAACGACCCGGCTTTTATACCCTCCCCGGAACATATCCCGTCGGGAGCCCCCCTGCGCACAGGGGTACAGCCCCGAGCCGATACTCACAGAACTTTACACCCCTCTTGTGTGATTTTGCCTTTCGTGGGATTCGAACCAAGGACCTGAGGATAAATCCTTATTTCATGGAATCCCACTACCATTAAGCTACAAGTAGCTTAATGGTAGTGGGATTCCATGAAATAAGGATTTATCCTCAGGTCCTTGGTTCGAATCCCACGAAAGGCAAAATCGGACAAGAGGGGTGTAAAGTTCTGTGAGTATCGGCTCGGGGCTGTACCCCTGTGCGCAGGGGGGCTCCCGATGGGATATGTTCCGGGGAGGGTATAAAAGCCGGGTCGTTACAGGAAATCCGTAAAAATTCATCGGATTCCGAAGAAGCCAATTCTCGATGCGTTGTGACCGGCAAGCTTCCAGTAGCTATTCCGATCGAGTTTTCCCGAATTATTGGACTCGGATCCAAAATTTCACCACTTTTTACGATTTCTCAATTTTGGTGATTTTCCCTACTGGTACCCCTAGGGAAATCCGTAAAAATTCGTTCGATTCCGACAAAGCCAATTCTCGATGCGTTGTGACCGGCAAGCTTCCAGTAGCTATTCCGATCGAGTTCTTCCAAATTATTGGACTCGAATCCAAAATTTCACCACTTTTTACGATTTCTCGATTTTGGTGATTTTCCCTAATGGTATCCCTAGGAAAATCCGTAAGAATTCGTCGGATTCTGACGAAATCAATTCTCGATGCGTTGTGACCGGCAAGCTTCCAGTAGCTATTCCAATCGAGTTTTCCCGAATTATTGGACTCGGATCGAAAATTTCACGATTTCTCGATTTTGGTGATTTTACCTAGTGGTACCCCTAGGGAAATTCGTAAAAATTAGTCGGATTCCGACGAAGAAAAATCTCGATGCGTTGTGACCGGCAAGCTTCCAGTAGCTATTTCGATCGAGTTTTCCCGAATTATTCGACTCGGATCCAAAATTTCACGATTTCTCGATTTTGGCGATTTTTCCTAGTGGTAACCCTAGGGAAATCCGTAAAAATTCGTCGGATTCCGACGAAACCAATTCTCGATACGTTGTGACCGGCAAGCTTCTAGTAGCTATTCCGATCGAGTTTTCCCGAATTATTGGACTCGGATTTAAAATTTCACCACTTTTTACGATTTCTCGATTTTGGTGATTTTCCCTAGTGGTACCCCTAGGGAAATCCGTAAAAATTCGTCGGATTCCGGCGAAACCAATTCTCGATGCGTTGTGACCGGCAAGCTTCCAGTAGCTATTCCGATCGAGTTTTCCCGAATTATTGGACTCGGATCCAAAATTTCACCACTTTTTACGATTTCTCGATTTTTGGTGATTTTCCCTTAGTGGTACCCCTAAGGAAATCCATAAAAATTCGTCGGATTCCGACGATGCCAATTCTCGATGCGTTGTGACCGGAAAGCTTCCAGTAGCTATTCCGATCGAGTTTTCCCGAATTATTGGACTCGGATCCAAAATTTCACGATTTCTCGATTTTGTTGATTTTTCCTAGTAGTACCCCTAGGAAAATCCGTAAAAATTCGTCGGAATCCGACGAAGATAATTCTCGATGCGTTGTGACCAGCAAGCTTCCAGTAGCTATTCCGATCGTGTTTTCCCGAATTATTGGACTCGAATCAAAAATTTCACGATTTCTCGATTTTGGTGATTTTCCCTAGTGGTACCCCAAGGGAAATCCGTAAAAATTCGTCGGATTCCGACGAAGCCAATTCTCGATGCGTTGTGACCGGCAAGCTTTCAGTAGCTATTCCGATCGAGTTTTCCTGAATTATTGGACTCGGATCCAAATTTTCACCACTTTTTACGATTTCTCGATTTTGGTGATTTTCCCTAGTGGTACCCCTAGGGAAATCCGTAAAAATTCGTCGGATTCCGACGAAGCCAATTCTCGATACGTTGTGACCGGCAAGCTTCCAGTAGCTATTCCGATCGAGTTTTCCCGAATTATTGGACTCGGATCCAAAATTTCACCACTTTTTACGATTTTCCGATTTTGGTGATTTTCCCTAGTGGTACCCCTAGGGAAATCCGTAAAAATTTGTCGGATTACTACGAAGCCAATTCTCGATGCGTTGTGACCGGCAAGCTACCAGTAGCTATTCCGATCGAATTTTCCCGAATTATTGGACTCGGATCCAAAATTTCACGATTTCTCGATTTTGGTGATTTTCCCTAGTGGTACCCCTAGGGAAATCCGTAAAAATTCGTCGGATTCCGACGAAGCCAATTCTCGATGCGTTGTGACCGGCAAGCTTCCAGTAGCTATTCCGATCGAGTTTTCCCGAATTATTGGACTCGCATCCAAAATTTCACCACTTTTTACGATTTCTCGATTTTGGTGATTTTCCCTAGACGTACCCCTAGGAAAATCCGTAAAAATTCGTCGGATTTCGACGAAGCCAATTCTCGATGCGTTGTGACCGGCAAGCTTCCAGTTGCTATTCCAATCGAGTTTTCCCGAATTATTGGACTCGGATCCAAAATTTCACGATTTCTCGATTTTGGTGATTTTCCCTAGTGGTACCCCTAGGGAAATCCGTAAAAATTCGTCGGATTCCGACGAAGAAAAATCTCGATGCGTTGTGACCGGCAAGCTTCCATTAGCTATTTTGATCGAGTTTTCCAGAATTATTGGACTCGGATCCAAAATTTCACGATTTCTCGATTTTGGTTATTTTTCCTAGTGGTAACCCTAGGGAAATCCGTAAAAATTCGTCGGATTCCGACGAAACGAATTCTCGTTACGTTGTGACCGGCAAGCTTCCAGTAGCTATTCCGATCGAGTTTTTCCGAATTATTGGACTCGGATTTAAAATTTCACCACTTTTTACGATTTCTCGATTTTGGTGATTTTCCCTAGTGGTAACCCTAGGGAAATCCGTAAAAATTTATCGGATTCTGATGAAGCCAATTCTCGATACGTTGTGACCGGCAAGCTTCCAGTAGCTATTCCAATCGAGTTTTCCCGAATTATTGGACTCGGATCCAAAATTTCACCACTTTTTACGATTTCTCGATTTTTTGTGATTTTCCCTAGTGGTACCCCTAAGGAAATCTATAAAAATTCGTCGCATTTCGACGAAACAAATTCTCGATGCGTTGTGACCGGCAAGCTTCCAGTAGCTATTCCGATCGAGTTTTCCCGAATTATTGGACTCGGATCCAAAATATCACCACTTTTTATGATTTCTTAATTTTGGTGATTTTTCCTAGTGGTACCCCTAGGAAAATCCGTAAAAATTCGTCCGATTCCGACGAATCATATTCTCGATGCATTGTGACCGGCAAGCTTCCAGTAGCTATTCCGATCGAGTTTTCCCGAATTATTGGACTCGGATCCAAAATTTCACGATTTCTCGATTTTGATGATTTTCCCTAGTGGTACCCCTAGCGAAATCCGTAAAAATTCGTCGGATTCCTACGAAGCCAATTCTCGAAGCGTTGTGACCGGCAAGCTTCCAGTAGCTATTCCGATCGAGTTTTCCCGAATTATTGGAGTCGGATCCAAAATTTCACGATTTCTCGATTTTGGTGATTTTCCCTAGTAGTACCCCTAGGGAAATCCGTAAAAATTCGTCGGATTTCGACGAAGCCAATTCTCGATGCGTTGTGACCGACAAGCTTCCAGTAGCTATTCCGATCGAGTTTTCCCGAATTATTGGACTCGAATCAGAAATTTCACCACTTTTTACGATTTCTCGATTTTGGTAATTTTCCCTAGTGGTACCCCTAGGGAAATCCGTAAAAATTCGTCGGATTCCGACGAAGCCAATTCTTGATGCGTTGTGACCGGAAAGCTTCCAGTAGCTATTCCGAACGAGTTTTCCCGAATTATTGGACTCGGATCCAAAATTTCACCACTTTTTACGATTTCTCGATTTTGGTGATTTTCCCTATTGGTACCCCTAGGGAAATCCGTAAAAATTCGTCGGATTCCGACGAAGCCAATTCTCGATGCGTTGTGATCAGCAAGCTTCCAGTAGCTATTCCGATCGAGTTTTCCCGAATTATTGGACTCGGATCCAAAATTTCACGATTTCTCGATTTTGGTGATTTTCCCTAGTTGTACCCCTAGGGAAATCCGTAAAAATTCGTCGGATTCCGATGAAGAAAAATCTCGATGCGTTGTGACCGGCAAGCTTCCAGTAGCTATTTCGATCGAGTTTTCCAGAATTATTGGACTCGGATCCAAAATTTCACGATTTCTCGATTTTGGTTATTTTTCCTAGTGGTTACCCTAGGGAAATCCGTAAAAATTCGTCGGATTCCGACGAAATGAATTCTCGTTACGTTGTGACCGGCAAGCTTCCAGTAGCTATTCCGATCGAGTTTTCCCGAATTATTGGACTCGGATTTAAAATTTCACCACTTTTTACGATTTCTCGATTTTTGTGATTTTCCCTAGTGGTACCCCTAGGGAAATCCGTAAAAATTTATCGGATTCCGACGAAGCCAATTCTCGATACGTTGTGACCGGCAAGCTTCCAGTAGCTATTCCGATCGAGTTTTCCCGAATTATTGGACTCGGATCCAAAATTTCACCACTTTTTATGATTTCTCGATTTTTTGTGATTTTCCCTAGTGGTACCCCTAAGGAAATCTGTAAAAATTCGTCGCATTCCGACGAAACAAATTCTCGATGCGTTATGACCGGCAAGCTTCCAGTAGCTATTCCGATCGAGTTTTCCCGAATTATTGGACTCGGATCCAAAATATCACCACTTTTTACGATTTCTTAATTTTGGTGATTTTTCCTAGTGGTACCCCTAGGAAAATCCGTAAAAATTCGTCGGATTCCGACGAATCATATTCTCGATGCGTTGTGACCGGCAAGCTTCCAGTAGCTATTCTGATCGAGTTTTCCCGAATTATTGGACTCGGATCCAAAATTTCACGATTTCTCGATTTTGATGATTTTCCCTAGTGGTACCCCTAGCGAAATCCGTAAAAATTCGTCTGATTCCTACGAAGCCAATTCTCGAAGCGTTGTGACCGGCAAGCTTCCAGTAGCTATTCCGATCGAGTTTTCCCGAATTATTGGAGTCGGATCCAAAATTTCACGATTTCTCGATTTTGGTGATTTTCCCTAGTAGTACCCCTAGGGAAATCCGTAAAAATTCGTCGGATTTCGACGAAGCCAATTCTCGATGCGTTGTGACCGACAAGCTTCCAGTAGCTATTCCGATCGAGTTTTCCTGAATTATTGGACTTGGATCCGAAATTTCACCACTTTTTACGATTTCTCGATTTTGGTGATTTTCGCTAGTGGTACCCCTAGGAAAATCCGTAAAAATTTGTCGGATTCCGACGAAGCCAGTTCTCGATGCGTTGTGACCGGCAAGCTTCCAGTAGCTATTCTGATCGAGTTTTCCCGAATTATTGGACTCGGATCCAAAATTTCATGATTTCTCGATTTTGGTGATTTTCCCTAGTGGTACCCCTAGGGAAATCCGTAAAAATTCATCGGATTCCGACGAAGCCTATTCTCGATGCGTTGTGACCGGCAAGCTTCCAGTAGCTATTCCGATCGATTTTTCCCGAATTATTGGACACGGATCCAAAATTTTACGATTTCTCGATTTTGGTGATTTTCCCTAGTGGTACCCCTAGGGAAATCCGTCGGATTCCGACGAAACCAATTCTTGATGCGTTGTGACCGCCAAGCTTCCAGTAGATATTCCGATTGAGTTTTCCCGAATTATTTGACTCGGATCCGAAATTTCACCACTTTTTACGATTTATCGATTTTGGTGATTCTCGCTAGTGGTACCCCTAGGGAAATCCGTAAAAATTCGTCGGATTCCGACGAAACCAGTTCTCGATGCATTGTGACCGGCAAGCTTCCAGTAGCTATTCCGATCGAGTTTTCCTGAATTATTGGACTCCGATCCGAAATTTCACGATTTCTCGATTTTGGTGATTTTCTCTAGTGGTACCCCTAGGGAAATCCGTAAAATTTCGTCGTATTCCGACGAAACCAATTCTCGATGCGTTGTGACCGGCAAGCTTCCAGTAGCTATTCCGATCGAGTTTTCCCGAATTATTTGACTCGGATCCAAAATTTCACCACTTTTTACGATTTTTCGATTTTGGTGATTTTTCCTAGTGGTACCCCTAGGAAAATTCGTCGGATTCCGACGAAACCAATTCTCGATGCGTTGTGACCGGCAAGCTTCCAGTAGCTTTTCCGATCGAGTTTTCCCGAATTATTGGACTCGGATCAAAAATTTCATCACTTTTTACGATTTCTCGATTTTGGTGATTTTCCCTAGTGGTACACCTAGAAAAATCCATAAAAATTCGTCGGATCCTGACGAAGCCAATTCTCGGTGCGTTGTGACCGGCAAGCTTCCAGTAGCTATTCCGATCGAGTTTTCCCGAATTATTGGAGTCGGATCCAAAATTTCACGATTTCTCGATTTTGATGATTTTCCCTAGTTGTACACCTAGGTAAATCCGTAAAAATTCGTCGGATTCCGGCGAAATCAATTCTCGATGCGTTGTGACCGGTAAGCTTCCAGTAGCTATTCCGATCGAGTTTTCCCGAATTATTGGACTCAGATCCAAAATTTCACGATTTCTCGATTTTGGTGATTTTCTATAGTGGTACCCCTAGGGAAATCCGTAAAAATTCGTCGGATTCCGACGAAACCAATTCTCGATGCGTTGTGACCGGCAAGCTTCCAGTAGCTATTCCGATCGAGTTTTCCCGAATTATTGGACTCGGATCCAAAATTTCACGATTTCTCAATTTTGGTGATTTTTCCTAGTGGTACACCAAGGGAAATCCGTAAAAATTTGTTGGATTCCGACGAAGCCAATTCTCGAAGCGTTGTGACCGGAAAGCTTCCAGTAGCTATTCCGATCGAGTTTTCCCAAATTATTGGACTCGGATCCAAAATTTCACCACTTTTTACGATTTCTCGATTTTGGTGATTTTCCCTAGTGGTACCCCTAGGGAAATCCGTAAAAATTCGTCATATTCCGACGAAGCCAATTCTCGATGCATTGTGACCGGCAAGCTTCCAGTAGCTATTCCGATCGAGTTTTCTTGAATTATTGGACTCGGATCCAAAATTTCACGATTTCTCGATTTTGCTGATTTTCCCTAGTGGTACTCCTAGGGAAATCCGTAAAAATTTATCGGATTCCGACGAAGCCAATTCTCGATGCGTTGTGACCGGCAAGCTTCCAGTCGCTATTCCGATCGAGTTTTCCTGAATTATTGGACTCGGATAAAAAATTTCACGATTTCTCGATTTTGGTGATTTTCCCTAGTGGTACCCCTAGGGAAATCCGTAAAAATTCGTCGGATTCCGACGAAGCCAATTCTCGATGCGTTGTGACCGGCAAGCTTCCAGTAGCTATTCCGATCGAGTTTTCCCGAATTATTGGACTCGGATCCGAAATTTCACGATTTCTCGATTTTGGTGATTTTCCCTAGTGGTACCCCTAGGGAAATCCGTAAAAATTCGTCGGATTGCGACGAAGGCAATTCTCGATGCGTTGTGACCGGAAAGCTTCCAGTAGCTATTCCGATCGAGTTTTCCCGAATTATTGGACTCGGATCCAAAATTTCACGATTTCTCGATTTTGGTGATTTTCCCTAGTGGTACCCCTAGGGAAATCCGTAAAAATTCGTCGGATTGCGACGAAGCCAATTCTCGATGCGTTGTGATCGGCAAGCTTCAAGTAGCTATTCTGATCGAGTTTTCCCGAATTATTGGACTCGGATCCAAAATTTCACGATTTCTCGATTTTGGTGATTTTCCCTAGTGGTACCCCTAGGGAAATCCGTAAAAATTCGTCATATTCGGACGAAGCCAATTCTAGATGCGTTGTGACCGGCAAGCTTCCAGTAGCTATTCCGATCGAGTTTTCCCGAATTATTGGAGTCGGATCAAAAATTTCACGATTTCTCGATTTTGGTGATTTTCCCTAGTGGTACCTCTAGGGAAATCCGTAAAAATTTGTCGGATTCCGACGAAACCAATTCTCGATGCGTTGTGATCGGCAAGCTTCCAGTAGCTATTCCGATCGAGTTTTCCCGAATTATTGGACTCAGATCGAAAATTTCACGATTTCTCGATTTTGATAATTTTCCCTAGTGGTACCCCTAGGGAAATCCGTAAAAATTCGTCGGATTCCGACGATGCAAATTCTCGATGCGTTGTGACCGGCAAGCTTCCAGTAGCTATTCCGATCGAGTTTTCCCGAATTATTGGACTCGGAAAAAAATTTCATCACTTTTTACGATATCTCGATTGTGGTGATTTTCCCTAGTGGCACCCCTAGGAAAATCCGTTAAAATTCGTCGGATTCCGACGAAGCCAATTCTCGATGCATTGTGACCGGCAAGCTTCCAGTAGCTATTCCGATCAAGTTTTCCCGAATTATTGGACTCGGATCAAAAATTTCATCACTTTTTACGATTTCTCGATTTTGGTGATTTTCCCTAGTGGTACACCTAGGAAAATCCGTAAAAATTCGTCGGATCCTGACGAAGCCAATTCTCGGTGCGTTGTGACCGGCAAGCTTCCAGTAGCTATTCCGATCGAGTTTTCCCGAATTATTGGAGTCGGATCCGAAATTTCACGATTTCTCGATTTTGGTGATTTTCCCTAGTGGTACCCCTAGGGAAATCCGTAAAAATTCGTCGGATTCCGACGAAATCAATTCTCGATGCGTTGTGACCGGCAAGCTTCCAGTAGCTATTCCGATCTAGTTTTCCCGAATTATTGGACTCAGATCCAAAATTTCACGATTTCTCGATTTTGGTGATTTTCCCTAGTGGTACCCCTAGGAAAATCCGTAAAAATTCGTCGGATTCCGACGAAACCAATTCTCGATGCGTTGTGACCGGCAAGCTTCCAGTAGCTATTCCAATCGAGTTTTCCCGAATTATTGGACTCGGATCCAAAATTTCACGATTTCTCAATTTTGGTGATTTTCCCTAGTGGTACCCCAAGGGAAATCCGTAAAAATTTGTTGGATTCCGACGAAGCCAATTCTCGAAGCGTTGTGACCGGAAAGCTTCCAGTAGCTATTCCGATCGAGTTTTCCCGAATTATTGGATTCGGATCCAAAATTTCTACACTTTTTATGATTTCTCGATTTTGGTGATTTTCCCTAGTGGTACCCCTAGGAAAATCCGTAAAAATTCGTCAGATTCCGACGAAGCCAATTCTCGATGCGTTGTGACCGGCAAGCTTCCAGTAGCTATTCCGATCGAGTTTTCTTGAATTATTGGACTCGGATCCAAAATTTCACGATTTCTCGATTTTGCTGATTTTCCCTAGTGGTACTCCTAGGGAAATCCGTAAAAATTTATCGGATTCCGACGAAGCCAATTCTCGATGCATTTTGACCGGCAAGCTTCCAGTAGCTATTCCGATCGAGTTTTCTTGAATTATTGGACTCGGATCCAAAATTTCACGATTTCTCGGTTTTGCTGATTTTCCCTAGTGGTACTCCTAGGGAAATCCGTAAAAATTTATCGGATTCCGACGAAGCCAATTCTCGATGCGTTGTGACCGGCAAGCTTCCAGAAGCTATTCCGATCGAGTTTTCCCGAATTATTGGACTCGGATCCAAAATTTCACGATTTCTCGATTTTAGTGATTTTCCCTAGTGGTACCCCTAGGGAAATCCGTAAAAATTCGTCGGATTCCGACGAAGCCAATTCTCGATGCGTTGTCACCGGCAAGCTTCCAGTAGCTATTCCGATCGAGTTTTCCCAAATTATTGGACTCGGATCCAAAATTTCACGATTTCTCAATTTCGGTGATTTTCCCTAGTGGTACCACTAGGGAAATCCGTAAAAATTTGTCGGATTCCGACGAAACCTATTCTCGAAGCGTTGTGACCGGCAAGCTTCCAGTAGCTATTCCGATCGAGTTTTCCCGAATTATTGGACTCGGATGAAAAATTTCACCACTTTTTACGATTTCTCGATTTTGGTGATTTTCCCTGGTGGTACCCTAGGGAAATCCGTAAAAATTCGTCGGATTTTGACGAAGCAAATTCTCGATGCGTTGTGACCGCCAAGCTTCCAGTAGCTATTCCAATCGAGTTTTCCCGAATTATTAGACTCGGATCCAAAATTTCACCACTTTTTACGATTTCTCGATTTTTGTGATTTTCCCTAGTAGTACACCTTGGATAATCCGTAAAAATTCGTCGGATTTCGACGAAGCCAATTATCGATGCGTTGTGACCGGCAAGCTTTCAGTAGCTATTCCGATCGAGTTTTCACGAATTATTGGACTCGGATCAAAAATGTCACCACTTTTTTCGATTTCTCGATTTTGGTGATTTTCCCTAGTGGTACACCTAGGGAAATCCGTAAAAATTCGTCGGATTTCGACGAAGCCAATTCTCGATGCGTTCTGACCGGCAAGCTTCCAGTAGCTATTCCGATCGAGTTTTCCCGAATTATTGGACCCGGATCAAAAATTTCACCACTTTTTACGATTTCTCGATTTTGGTGATTTTCCCTAGTGGTACCCTATGGAAATCCGTAAAAATTCGTCGGATTTCGACGAAGCAAATTCTCGATGCGTTGTGACCGCCAAGCTTCCAGTAGCTATTCCGATCGAGTTTTCACGAATTATTGGACTCGGATCCAAAATTTCACCCCTTTTTACGATTTCTCGATTTTTGTGATTTTTCCTAGTAGTACCCCTTGGGTAATACGTAAAAATTCGTCGGATTTCGACGAAGCCAATTCTCGATGCGTTGTGACCGGCAAGCTTCCAGTAGCTATTCCGATCGAGTTTTCCCGAATTATTGGACTCGGATCCAAAATTTCACCACTTTTTACGATTTCTCGATTTTGGTGATTTTTCCTAGTGCTACCCCTAGGGAAATCCGTAAAAATTTATCGGATTCCAAAGAAGCCAATTCTCGATGCGTTGTGACCGGCAAGCTTCCAGTAGCTATTCCGATCGAGTTTTCCCGAATTATTGGACTCGGATCCAAAATTTCATCACTTTTTACGATTTCTCGATTTTGGTGATTTTCCTTAGTGGTACCCCTTGGGAAATCCGTAAAAATTCGTCAGTTTCCGACGAAGCCAATTCTCGATGCGTTGTGACCGGCAAGCTTCCAGTAGCTATTCCGATCGAGTTTTCCCGAATTATTGGACTCGGATCAAAAATTTCACCACTTTCTTCGATTTCTCGATTTTGGTGATTTTCCCTAGTGGTACACCTAGGGAAATCCGTAAAAATTCGTCGGATTCCGACGAAGCCAATTCTCGATGCGTTGTGACCGGCAAGCTTCCAGTAGCTATTCCGATCGAGTTTTCCCGAATTATTGGACTCGGATCAAAAATTTCACCACTTTTTACGATTTCTCGATTTAGGTGATTTTCCCTAGTGGTACCCTAGGGAAATCCGTAAAAATTCGTCGGATTTCGACGAAGCAAATTCTCGATGCGTTGTGACCGCCAAGCTGCCAGTAGCTATTCCAATCGAGTTTTCCCGAATTATTGGACTCGGATCCAAAATTTCACCACTTTTTACGATTTCTCGATTTTTGTGATTTTTCCTAGTAGTACACCTTGGATAATCCGTAAAAATTCGTTGGATTTTGACGAAACCAATTCTCGATGCGTTGTGACCGGCAAGCTTCCAGTAGCTATTTCGATCGAGTTTTCCCGAATTATTGGACTCGGATCAAAAATTTCACGATTTCTCGATTTTGGTGATTTTCCCTAGTGGTACACCTAGGGAAATCCATAAAAATTCGTCGGATTCCGACGAAGCCAATTCTCGATGCATTGTGACCGGAAAGCTTCCAGTAGCTATTTCGATCGAGTTTTCTCGAATTATTGGACTCGGATCCAAAATTTCACGATTTCTCGATTTTGGTGATTTTACCTAGTGGTACCCCTAGGGAAATCCGTAAAAATTCGTCGGATTCCGACGAAGCCAATTCTCGACGCGTTGTGACCGGCAAGCTTTCAGTAGCTATTCCGATCGAGTTTTCCCGAATTATTGGATTCGGATCCAAAATTTCACGATTTCCCTCGATTTTGGTGATTTTCCCTAGTGGTACCCCTAGGGAAATCCGTAAAAATTCGTCGGATTCCGACGAAGCCAATTCTCGATGCGTTGTGACTGGCAAGCTTCCAGTAGCTATTCCGATCAAGTTTTCCCGAATTATTGGACTCGGATCCAAAATTTCACGATTTCTCGATTTTGATGATTTTCACTAGTGGTACCATTAGGGAAATCCGTAAAAATTCGTCGGATTCCGACGAAGCCAATTCTCGATGCGTTGTGACCAGCAAGCTTCCAGTAGCTATTCTGATCGAGTTTTCCCGAATTATTGGACTCGGATCCAAAATTTCACCACTTTTTACGATATCTCGATTTTGGTGATTTCCCTAGTGGTACCCTAGGGAAATCCGTAAAAATTCGTCGGATTTCGACGAAGCAAATTCTCGATGTGTTGTGACCGCCAAGCTTCCAGTAGCTATTCCGATCGAGTTTTCCCGAATTATTGGACTCGGATCCAAAATTTCACTACTTTTTACGATTTCTCGATTTTTGTGATTTTCCCTAGTAGTACCCCTTGGATAATCCGTAAAAATTCGTCGGATTTCGACGAAGCCAATTCTCGATGCGTTGTGACCGGCAAGCTTCCAGTAGCTATTCCGATCGAGTTTTCCCGAATTATTGGACTCGGATCCAAAATTTCATCACTTTTTACGATTTCTCGATTTTGGTGATTTTCCTTAGTGGTACCCCTTGGAAATCCATAAAAATTCGTCAGTTTCCGACGAAGCCAATTCTCGATGCGTTGTGACCGGCAAGCTTCCAGTAGCTATTCCGATCGAGTTTTCCCGAATTATTGGACTCGGATCAAAAATTTCACCAATTTCTTCGATTTCTCGATTTTGGTGATTTTCCCTAGTGGTACACCTAGGGAAATCCGTAAAAATTCATCGGATTCCGACGAAACCAATTCTCGATGCGTTGTGACCGGCAAGCTTCCAGTAGCTATTCCGATCGAGTTTTCCCGAATTATTGGACTCGGATCAAAAATTTCACC
Source organism: Excoecaria cochinchinensis (assembly GCA_947683425.1). Taxonomy (NCBI): domain Eukaryota; kingdom Viridiplantae; phylum Streptophyta; class Magnoliopsida; order Malpighiales; family Euphorbiaceae; genus Excoecaria; species Excoecaria cochinchinensis. The sequence goes on along the minus strand of CANTUQ010000089.1, from coordinate 531,770 downwards.
ACTTTTTACGATTTCTCGATTTTGGTGATTTTCCCTAGTGGTACCCTAGGGAAATCCGTAAAAATTCGTCGGATTTCGACGAAGCAAATTCTCGATGCGTTGTGACCGCCAAGCTTCCAGTAGCTATTCCAATCGAGTTTTCCCGAATTATTGGACTCGAATCCAAAATTTCACCACTTTTTACGATTTCTCGATTTTTGTGATTTTCCCTAGTAGTACACCTTGGATAATCCGTAAAAATTCGTCGGATTTCGACGAAGCCAATTCTCGATGCGTTGTGACCGGCAAGCTTCCAGTAGCTATTCCGATCGAGTTTTCCCGATTTATTGGACTCGGATCAAAAATTTCACCACTTTTTTCGATTTATCGATTTTGGTGATTTTCCCTAGTGGTACACCTAGGGAAATCCGTAAAAATTCGTCGGATTTCGACGAAACCAATTCTCGATGCGTTGTGACCGGCAAGCTTCTAGTAGCTATTCCGATCGAGTTTTCCCGAATTATTGGACTCGGATCCAAAATTTCATCACTTTTTACGATTTCTCGATTTTGGTGATTTTCCTTAGTTGTACCCCTTGGGAAATCCGTAAAAATTCGTCAGTTTCCGACGAAGCCAATTCTCAATACGTTGTGACCGGCAAGCTTCCAGTAGCTATTCCGATCGAGTTTTCCCGAATTATTGGACTCGGATCCAAAATTTCACGATTTCTCGATTTTGGTGATTTTCCCTAGTGGTACACCTAGGGAAATCCGTAAAAATTCGTCGGATTCCGACGAAGCCAATTCTCGATGCATTGTGACCGGAAAGCTTCCAGTAGCTATTCCGACTGAGTTTTCCCGAATTATTGGACTCGTATCCAAAATTTCACGATTTCTCGATTTTGGTGATTTTCCCTAGTGGTACCCCTAGGGAAATCCGTAAAAATTCGTCGGATTCCGACGAAGCCAATTCTCGATGCGTTGTGACCGGCAAGCTTCCAGTAGCTATTCCTATCGAGTTTTCTCGAATTATTGGACTCGGATCCAAAATTTCACGATTCCTCGATTTTGGTGATTTTTCCGAGTGGTACCCCTAGGGAAATCCGTAAAAATTCGTCGGATTCCGACGAAGCCAATTCTCGATGCATTGTGACCGGCAAGCTTCCAGTAGCTATTCCGATCGAGTTTTCCCGAATTATTGTACTCGGATCCAAAATTTCACGATTTCTCGATTTTGGTGATTTTCCCTAGTGGTACCACTAGGGAAATCCGTAAAAATTCGTCAGATTCCGACGAAGCCAATTCTCGATGCGTTGTGACCGGCAAGCTTCCAGTAGCTATTCCGATCGAGTTTTCCCGAATTATTGGACTCGGATCCAAAATTTCACGATTTCTCGATTTTGGTGATTTTCCCTAGTGGTACCCCTAGGGAAATCCGTAAAAATTCATCGGATTCCGACGAAGCAAATTCTCGATGCGTTGTGACCGGCAAGCTTCCAGTAGCTATTCCGATCGAGTTTTCCCGAATTATTGGACTCGGATCAAAAATTTCACGATTTCTCGATTTTGGTGATTTTCCCTAGTGGTACCCCTAGGGAAATTCGTAAAAATTCGTCGGATTCCGACGAAGCCAATTCTCGATGCGTTGTGACCGGCAAGCTCCCAGTTGCTATTCCGATCGAGTTTTCCTTAATTATTGGACTCGGATCCAAAATTTCACGATTTCTCTATTTTGGTGATTTTTCCTAGTGGTACCCCTAGGGAAATCCGTAAAAATTCGTCGGATTTCGACGAAGCCAATTCTCGATGTGTTGTGACCGGCAAGCTTCCAGTAGCTATTCCGATCGAGTTTTCTTGAATTATTGGACTCGGATGCAAAATTTAACCACTTTTTACGATTTCTCGATTTTGGTGATTTTCCCTAGTGGTACCCTTAGGGAAATCAGTAAAAATTAGTCGGATTCCGACGAAGCCAATTCTCGATGCGTTGTAACCGGCAAGCTTCCAGTAGCTATTCCAATCGACTTTTCCCGAATTATTGGACTCGGATCCAAAATTTCACGATTTCTCGATTTTGGTGATTTTCCCTAGTGGTACCCCTAGGGAAATCCGTAAAAATTCATCGGATTCCGACGAAGCCAATTCTCGATGCGTTGTGACCGGCAAGCTTCCAGTAGCTATTCCGATCGATTTTTCCCGAATTATTGGACTCCGATCCAAAATTTCACGATTTCTCGATTTTGGTGATTTTCCCTAGTGGTACCCCTAGGGAAATCCGTAAAAATTCGTCGGATTCCGACAAAGCCAATTCTCGACGCGTTGTGACCAGTAAGCTTCCAGTAGCTATTCCGATCGAGTTTTCCCGAATTATTGGACTCGGATCCAAAATTTCACGATTTCTCGATTTTGGTGATTTTCCCTAGTGGTACCCCTAGGGAAATCCGAAAAAATTCGTCGGATTCCGACGAAACCAATTGTCGATGCGTTGTGACCGGCAAGCTTCGAGTAGCTATTCCGATCGAGTTTTCCCGAATTATTGGACTCGGATCCAAAATTTCACGATTTCTCGATTTTGGTGATTTTCCCTAGTGGTACCCCTAGGAAAATCCGTAAAAATTCGTCGGATTCCGACGAAGCCAATTCTCGATGCGTTGTGACCGGCAAGCTTCCAGTAGCTATTCCGATCGATTTTTCCTGAATTATTGGACTCGGATCCAAAATTTCACGATTTCTCGATTTTGGTGATTTTCCCTAGTGGTACCCCTAGGGAAATCCGTAAAAATTCGTCGGATTCCGACGAAGCCAATTCTCGATACGTTGTGACCGGCAAGCTTCTAGTAGCTATTCCGATCGATTTTTCCCGAATTATTGGACTCGGATCCAAAATTTCACGATTTCTCGATTTTCGTGATTTTCCTTAGTGGTACCCCTAGGGAAATTCGTAAAAATTCATCGGATTCCGACGAAGCAAATTCTCGATGCGTTGTGACCGGCAAGCTTCCAGTAGCTATTCCGATCGAGTTTTCCCTAATTATTGGACTCGGATCCAAAATTTCACGATTTCTCGATTTGGTGATTTTCACTAGTGGTACCATTAGGGAAATCCGTAAAAATTCGTCGGATTCCGACGAAGCCAATTCTCGATGCGTTGTGACCGGCAAGCTTCCAGTAGCTATTCTGATCGAGTTTTCCCGAATTATTGGACTCGGATCCAAAATTTCACCACTTTTTACGATTTCTCGATTTTGGTGATTTCCCTAGTGGTACCCTAGGAAATCCGTAAAAATTCGTCGGATTTCGACGAAGCAAATTCTCGATGCATTGTGACCGCCAAGCTTCCAGTAGCTATTCCGATCGAGTTTTCCCGAATTATTGGACTCGGATCCAAAATTTCACCACTTTTTACGATTTCTCGATTTTTGTGATTTTCCCTAGTAGTACCCCTTGGATAATCCGTAAAAATTCGTCGGATTTCGACGAAGCCAATTCTCGATGCGTTGTGACCGGCAAGCTTCCAGTAGCTATTCCGATCAAGTTTTTCCGAATTATTGGACTCGGATCAAAAATTTCACCACTTTTTTCGATTTCTCGATTTTGGTGATTTTCCCTAGTGGTACACCTAGGGAAATCCGTAAAAATTCGTCGGATTCCGACGAAGCCACTTCTCGATGCGTTGTGACCGGCAAGCTTCCAGTAGCTATTCCGATCGAGTTTTCCCGAATTATTTGACTCGAATCCAAAATTTCACGATTTCTCGATTTTGGTGATTTTCCCTAGTGGTACACCTAGGGAAATCCGTAAAAATTCGTCGGATTCCGACGAAGCCAATTCTCGATGCGTTGTGACCGGCAAGCTTCCAGTAGCTATTCCGATCGAGTTTTTCCGAATTATTGGACTCGGATCCAAAAGTTCACCACTTTTTACGATTTCTCGATTTTTGTGATTTTCCCTAATAGTACCCCTTGGATAATCCGTAAAAATTCGTCGGATTTCGACGAAGCCAATTCTCGATGCGTTGTGACCGGCAAGCTTCCAGTAGCTATTCCGATCGAGTTTTCCCGAATTATTGGACTCGGATCCAAAATTTCACGATTTCTCGATTTTGGTGATTTTCACTAGTGGTACCATTAGGGAAATCCGTAAAAATTCGTCGGATTCCGACGAAGCCAATTCTCGACGCATTGTGACCGACAAGCTTCCAGTAGCTATTCCGATCGATTTTTCCCGAATTATTGGACTCCGATCCAAAATTTCACGATTTCTCGATTTTGGTGATTTTCCTTAGTGGTACCCCTAGGGAAATCCGTAAAAATTTGTCGGATTCCGACGAAGCCAATTCTCGATGCGTTGTGACCGGCAAGCTTCCAGTAGCTATTCCAATCGATTTTTCCCGAATTATTGGACTCGGATCCAAAATTTTACGATTTCTCGATTTTGGTGATTTTTCCTAGTGGTACCCCTAGGGAAATCCGTAAAAATTCGTCGGATTCCGACGAAGCCAATTCTCGATGCGTTGTGACCGGCAAGCTTCCAGTATCTATTCCGATTGAGTTTTCCCGAATAATTGGACTCGGATCCAAAATTTCACGATTTCTCTATTTTGGTGATTTTCCCTAGTGGTACCCCTAGGGAAATCCGAAAAAATTCGTCGGATTCCGACGAAACCAATTCTCGATGCGTTGTGACCGGCAAGCTTCCAGTTGCTATTCCGATCGAGTTTTCCCGAATTATTGGACTCGGATCAAAAATTTCACCACTTTTTTCGATTTTGGTGATTTTTCCTAGTGGCACCCCTATGGAAATCCGTAAAAATTCGTCGGATTCCGACGAAGCCAATTCTCGATGCGTTGTGACCGGCAAGCTTCCAGTAGCTATTCCGATCGAGTTTTCTCGAATTATTGGACTCGGATCCAAAATTTAACCACTTTTTACGATTTCTCGATTTTGGTGATTTTCCCTAGTGGTACCCCTAGGAAAATCCATAAAAATTCATCGGATTCCGACGAAGCCAATTCTCGATGCGTTGTGACCGGCAAGCTTCCAGAAGCTATTCCGATCGAGTTTTCCCGAATTATTGGACTCGGATCCAAAATTTCACGATTTCTCGATTTTGGTGATTTTCCCTAGTGGTACCCCTAGGAAAATCCGTAAAAATTCGTCAGATTCCGACGAAGCCAATTCTAGATGCGTTGTGACCGGAAAGCTTCCAATAGCTATTCCGATCGAGTTTTCCCGAATTATTGGACTCAGAGCCAAAATTTCACGATTTCTCGATTTTGGTGATTTTCCCTAGTGGTACCCCTAGGGAAATCCGAAAAAATTCATCGGATTCCGACGAAACCAATTCTCGATGCGTTGTGACCGGCAAGCTTCAAGTAGCTATTCCGATCGAGTTTTCCCGAATTATTGGACTCGGATCCAAAATTTCACGATTTCTCGATTTTTGTGATTTTCCCTAGTGGTACCCCTAGGGAAATCCGTAAAAATTCGTCGGATTTCGATGAAGCCGATTCTCGATGCATTGTGACCGGCAAGCTTCTAGTAGCTATTCCGATCGAGTTTTCCCGAATTATTGGACTCGGATCCAAAATTTCACGATTTCTCGATTTTGGTGATTTTCCCTAGTGGTACCCCTAGGGAAATCCGTAAAAATTCGTCGGATTCCGACGAAGCCAATTCTCGATGCGTTGTGACCGGCAAGCTTCCAGTAGCTATTCCGATCGAGTTTTCCCGAATTCATGGACTCGGATCCAAAATTTCACCACTTTTTACGATTTCTCGATTTTGGTGATTTTCCCTAGTGGTACCCTAGGGATATCCGTAAAAATTCGTCGGATTTCGACGAAGCAAATTCTCGATGCGTTGTGACCGGCAAGCTTCCAGTAGCTATTCCGATCGAGTTTTCCCGAATTATTGGACTCGGATCCAAAATTTCACGATTCCTCGATTTTGGTGATTTTCCCTCGTGGTACCCCTAGGGAAAACCGTAAAAATTCGTCGGATTCCGACGAAGCTAATTCTCGATGCGTTGTGACCGGAAAGCTTCCAGTAGCTATTCCGATCGAGTTTTCCCGAATTATTGGACTCGGATCCAAAATTTCACGATTTCTCGATTTTGGTGATTTTCCCTAGTGGTGAAATATTGGACTCGGATCCAAAATTTCACCACTTTTTACGATTTCTCGATTTTGGTGATTTTCCCTAGTGGTACCCTAGGGAAATCCGTAAAAATTCGTCGGATTTCGACGAAGCAAATTCTCGATGCGTTGTGACCGCCAAGCTTCCAGTAGCTATTCCGATCGAATTTTCCCGAATTATTGGACTCGGATCCAAAATTTCACCACTTTTTACGATTTCTCTATTTTTGTGATTTTCCCTAGTAGTACCCCTTGGATAATCCGTAAAAATTCGTCGGATTTCGACGAAGCAAATTCTCGATGCGTTGTGACCGGCAAGCTTCCAGTAGCTATTCCAATCAAGTTTTCCCGAATTATTGGACTCGGATCAAAAATTTCACCACTTTTTTCGATTTCTCGATTTTGGTGATTTTCCCTAGTGGTACACCTAGGGAAATCCGTAAAAATTCGTCGGATTCCGACGATGCCAATTCTCGATGCGTTGTGACCGGCAAGCTTCCAGTAGCTATTCCGATTGAGTTTTCCCGAATTATTGGACTCGGATCCAAAATTTTATCACTTTTTACGATTTCTCGATTTTGGTGATTTTTCTTAGTGGTACCCCTTGGGAAATAAGTAAAAATTCGTCGGATTCCGACGAAGCCAATTCTCGATGCGTTGTGACCGGCAAGCTTCCAGTAGCTATTCCGATCGAGTTTTCCCGAATTATTGGACTCGGATCCAAAATTTCACGATTTCTCGATTTTGGTGATTTTCCCTAGTGGTACCCCTAGGGAAATCCGTAAAAATTCGTCGGATTCCGACGAAGCCAATTCTCGATGCGTTGTGACCGGCAAGCTTCCAGTAGCTATTCCGATCGAGTTTTCCCGAATTAATGGACTCGGATCCAAAATTTCACCACTTTTTACGATTTCTCGATTTTGTTATTTTCCCTAGTGGTACCCTAGGGAAATCCGTAAAAATTCGTCGGATTTCGACGAAGCAAATTCTCGATGCGTTGTGACCGCCAAGCTTCCAGTAGCTATTCCGATCGAGTTTTCCCGAATTATTGGACTCGGATCCAAAATTTCACGATTCCTCGATTTTGGTGATTTTCCCTAGTGGTACCCCTAGGGAAATCCGTAAAAATTCGTCGAATTCCGACGAAGCTAATTCTCGATGCGTTGTGACCGAAAAGCTTCCAGTAGCTATTCCGATCGAGCTTTCCCGAATTATTGGACTCGGATCCAAAATTTCACGATTTCTCGATTTTGGTGATTTTCCCTAGTGGTACCACTAGTGAAATCCGTAAAAATTCGTCGGATTACGACGAAGCCAATTCTCGATGCGTTGTGACCGGCAAGCTTCCAGTAGCTATTCCGATCGAGTTTTCCCGAATTATTGGACTCAGATCCAAAATTTCATCACTTTTTACGATTTCTCGATTTTGGTGATTTTTCTTAGTGGTACCCCTTGGGAAATCAGTAAAAATTCATCGGATTCCGACGAAGCCAATTCTCGATGCGTTGTGACCGGTAAGCTTCCAGTAGCTATTCCGATCGAGTTTTCCCGAATTATTAGACTCGGATTCAAAATTTCACGATTTCTCGATTTTGGTGATTTTCCCTAGTGGTACACCTAGGGAAATCCGTAAAAATTCGTCGGATTCCGACGAAGCCAATTCTCGATGCGTTGTGACCGGCTAGCTTCCAGTAGCTATTCCGATCGAGTTTTCCCGAATTATAGGACTCGGATCCAAAATTTACTGATTTCTAGATTTTGGTGATTTTCCCTAGTGGTACCCCTAGGGAAATCTGTAAAAATTCGTCGGATTCCGACGAAGCCAATTCTCGATGCGTTGTGACCGGCAAGCTTCCAGTTGCTATTCCGATCGAGTTTTCCCGAATTATTGGACTCGGATCCTAAATTTCACCACTTTTTACGATTTCTCGATTTTGGTGATTTTCCCTAGTGGTACCCTAGGGAAATCCGTAAAAATTCGTCGGATTTCGACGAAGCAAATTCTCGATGCGTTGTGACCGCCAAGCTTCCAATAGCTATTCCGATCGAATTTTCCCGAATTATTGGACTCGGATCCAAAATTTCACGACTTTTTACGATTTCTCTATTTTTGTGATTTTCCCTAGTAGTACCCCTTGGATAATCCGTAAAAATTCGTCGGATTTCGACGAAGCAAATTCTCGATGCGTTGTGACCGGCAAGCTTCCAGTAGCTATTCCAATCAAGTTTTCCCGAATTATTGGACTCGGATCAAAAATTTCACCACTTTTTTCGATTTCTCGATTTTGGTGATTTTCCCTAGTGGTACACCTAGGGAAATCCGTAAAAATTCGTCGGATTCCGACGATGCCAATTATCGATGCGTTGTGACCGGCAAGCTTCCAGTAGCTATTCCGATTGAGTTTTCCCGAATTATTGGACTCGGATCCAAAATTTCATCACTTTTTACGATTTCTCGATTTTGGTGATTTTTCTTAGTGGTACCCCTTGGGAAATAAGTAAAAATTCGTCGGATTCCGACGAAGCCAATTCTCGATGCGTTGTGACCGGCAAGCTTCCAGTAGCTATTCCGATCGAGTTTTCCCGAATTATTGGACTCGGATCCAAAATTTCACGATTTCTCGATTTTGGTGATTTTCCCTAGTGGTACCCCTAGGGAAATCCGTAAAAATTCGTCGGATTCCGACGAAGCCAATTCTCGATGTGTTGTGACCGGCAAGCTTCCAGTAGCTATTCCGATCGAGTTTTCCCGAATTAATGGACTCGGATCCAAAATTTTACCACTTTTTACGATTTCTCGATTTTGTTATTTTCCCTAGTGGTACCCTAGGGAAATCCGTAAAAATTCGTCGGATTTCGACGAAGCAAATTCTCGATGCGTTGTGACCGCCAAGCTTCCAGTAGCTATTCCGATCGAGTTTTCCCGAATTATTGGACTCGGATCCAAAATTTCACGATTCCTCGATTTTGGTGATTTTCCCTAGTGGTACCCCTAGGGAAATCCGTAAAAATTCGTCGAATTCCGACGAAGCTAATTCTCGATGCGTTGTGACCGAAAAGCTTCCAGTAGCTATTCCGATCGAGTTTTCCCGAATTATTGGACTCGGATCCAAAATTTCACGATTTCTCGATTTTGGTGATTTTCCCTAGTGGTACCACTAGTGAAATCCGTAAAAATTCGTCGGATTACGACGAAGCCAATTCTCGATGCGTTGTGACCGGCAAGCTTCCAGTAGCTATTCCGATCGAGTTTTCCCGAATTATTGGACTCAGATCCAAAATTTCATCACTTTTTACGATTTCTCGATTTTGGTGATTTTTCTTAGTGGTACCCCTTGGGAAATCAGTAAAAATTCATCGGATTCCGACGAAGCCAATTCTCGATGCGTTGTGACCGGTAAGCTTCCAGTAGCTATTCCGATCGAGTTTTCCCGAATTATTAGACTCGGATCCAAAATTTCACGATTTCTCGATTTTGGTGATTTTCCCTAGTGGTACACCTAGGGAAATCCGTAAAAATTCGTCGGATTCCGACGAAGCCAATTCTCGATGCGTTGTGACCGGCTAGCTTCCAGTAGCTATTCCGATCGAGTTTTCCCGAATTATAGGACTCGGAGCCAAAATTTACTGATTTCTAGATTTTGGTGATTTTCCCTAGTGGTACTCCTAGGGAAATCCGTAAAAATTCGTCGGATTCCGACGAAGCCAATTCTCGATGCGTTGTGACCGGCAAGCTTCCAGTTGCTATTCCGATCGAGTTTTCCCGAATTATTGGACTCGGATCCTAAATTTCACCACTTTTTACGATTTCTCGATTTTGGTGATTTTCTCTAGTGGTACCCCTAGGGAAATCCGTAAAAATTTGTCGAATTCCGATGAAGCCAGTTCTCGATGCGTTTTGACCGGCAAGCTTCCAGTAGCTATTCCGATCGAGTTTTCCCGAATTATTGGACTCGGATCCAAAATTTCACGATTTCTCGATTTTGGTGATTTTCTCTAGTGGTACCCCTAGGGAAATCCGTAAAAATTCGTCGGATTCCGACTAAGCCAATTCTCGATGCGTTGTCACCGGCAAGCTTCCAGTAGCTATTCCGATCGAGTTTTCCCGAATTATTGGAATCGGATCAAAAATTTCACGATTTCTGAATTTTGGTGATTTTCCCTAGTGGTACCCCTAGGGAAATCCGTAAAAATTCATCGGATTCCGACGAAGCCAATTCTCGATGCGTTGTCACCGGCAAGCTTCCAGTAGCTATTCCGATCGAGTTTTCCCGAATTATTCGAATCGGATCCAAAATTTCACGATTTCTCGATTTTGGTGATTTTCCCTAGTGGTACCCCTAGGGAAATCCGTAAAAATTCATCGGATTCTGACGAAGCCAATTCTCAATGCGTTGTCACCGGCAAGCTTCCAGTAACTATTCCGATCGAGTTTTCCCGAATTATTGGACTCGGATCCAAAATTTCACGATTTCTCGATTTTGGTGATTTTCCCTAGTGGTACCACTAGGGAAATCCGTAAAAATTCGTCGGATTTCGACGAAGCCAATTCTCGATGCGTTGTGACCGGCAAGCTTCCAGTAGCTATTCCGATCGAGTTTTCCCGAATTATTGGACTCGGATCCAAAATTTCACCACTTTTTACGATTTCTCGATTTTGGTGATTTTCCATAGTGGTACCCTAGGGAAATCCGTAAAAATTCGTCGGATTTCGACGAAGCAAATTCTCGATGCGTTGTGACCGCCAAGCTTCCAGTAGTTATTCCGATCGATTTTTCCCGAATTATTGGACTCGGATCCAAAATTTCATCACTTTTTACGATTTCTCGATTTTTGTGATTTTCCTTAGTGGTACCCCTTGGGAAATCAGTAAAAATTCGTCGGATTCCGACGAAGCCAATTCTTGATGCGTTGTGACCGGCAAGCTTCCAGTAGCTATTCCAATCAAGTTTTCCCGAATTATTGGACTCGGATCAAAAATTTCACCACTTTTTTCGATTTCTCGATTTTGGTGATTTTCCCTAGTGGTACACCTAGGGAAATCCGTAAAAATTCGTCGGATTCCGACGAAGCCAATTCTCGATGCGTTGTGACCGGCAAGCTTCCAGTAGCTATTCCGATCGAGTTTTCCCGAATTATTGGACTCGGATCCAAAATTTCATCACTTTTTACGATTTCTCGATTTTGGTGATTTTTCTTAGTGGTACCCCTTGGGAAATCAGTAAAAATTCGTCGGATTCGGACGAAGCCAATTCTCGATGCATTGTGACCGGCAAGCTTCCAGTAGCTATTCCGATCGAGTTTTCCTGAATTATTGTACTCGGATCCAAAATTTCACGATTTCTCGATTTTGGTGATTTTCCCAAGTGGTACCCCTAGGGAAATCCGTAAAAATTCGTCGGATTCCGACGAAGCCAATTCTCGATGCGTTGTGACCGGCAAGCTTCCAGTAGCTATTCCGATCGAGTTTTCCCGAATTAATGGACTCGGATCAAAAATTTCACCACTTTTTACGATTTCTCGATTTTGGTGATTTTCCCTAGTGGTACCCTAGGGAAATCCGTAAAAATTCATCGGATTTCGACGAAGCAAATTCTCGATGCGTTGTGACCGCCAAGCTTCCAGTAGCTATTCCGATCGAGTTTTCCCGAATTATTGGACTCGGATCCAAAATTTCACGATTCCTCGATTTTGGTGATTTTCCCTAGTAGTACCCCTTGGATAATCCGTAAAAATTCGTCGGATTTCGACGAAGCCAATTCTCGATGCGTTGTGACCGGCAAGCTTCCAGTAGCTATTCCGATCAAGTTTTCCCGAATTATTGGACTCGGATCAAAAATTTCACCACTTTTTTCGATTTCTCGATTTTGGTGATTTTCCCTAGTGGTACACCTAGGGAAATCCGTAAAAATTCGTCGGATTCCGACGAAGCCACTTCTCGATGCGTTGTGACCAGTAAGCTTCCAGTAGCTATTCCGATCGAGTTTTACCGAATTATTGGACTCGGATCCAAAATTTCACGATTTCTCGATTTTGGTGATTTTCCCTAGTGGTACCCCTAGGGAAATCCGAAAAAATTCGTCGGATTCCGACGAAACCAATTCTCGATGCGTTGTGACCGGCAAGCTTCGAGTAGCTATTCCGATCGAGTTTTCCCGAATTATTGGACTCGGATCAAAAATTTCACCACTTTTTTCGATTTCTCGATTTTGGTGATTTTCCCTAGTGGTACACCTAGGGAAATCCGTAAAAATTCGTCGGATTCCGACGAAGCCACTTCTCGATGCGTTGTGACCGGTAAGCTTCCAGTAGCTATTCCGATCGAGTTTTCCCGAATTATTGGACTCGGATCCAAAATTTCACGATTTCTCGATTTTGGTGATTTTCCCTAGTGGTACCCCTAGGGAAATCCGTAAAAATTCGTCGGATTTCGACGAAGCCAATTCTCGATGCGTTGTGACCGGCAAGCTTCCAGTAGCTATTCCGATCGAGTTTTCCCGAATTATTGGACTCGGATCAAAAATTTCACCACTTTTTTCGATTTCTCGATTTTGGTGATTTTCCCTAGTGGTACACCTAGGGAAATCCGTAAAAATTCGTCGGATTCCGACGAAGCCACTTCTCGATGCGTTGTGACCGGTAAGCTTCCAGTAGCTATTCCGATCGAGTTTTCCCGAATTATTGGACTCGGATCCAAAATTTCACGATTTCTCGATTTTGGTGATTTTCCCTAGTGGTACCCCTAGGGAAATTCGTAAAAATTCGTCGGATTCCGACGAAGCCAATTCTCGATGCGTTGTGACCGGCAAGCTTCTAGTAGCTATTCCGATCGAGTTTTCCCGAATTATTGGACTCGGATCCAAAATTTCACGATTTCTCGATTTTGGTGATTTTCCCTAGTGGTATCCCTAGGGAAATCCGTAAAAATTCGTCGGATTCCGACGAAGCCAATTCTCGATGCGTTGTGACCGGCAAGCTTCCAGTAGCTATTCCGATCGATTTTTCCCGAATTATTGGACTCGGATCAAAAATTTCACGATTTCTCGATTTTGGTGATTTTCCCTAGTGGTACCCCTAGGGAAATTCGTAAAAATTCGTCGGATTCCGACGAAGCCAATTCTCGATGCGTTGTGACCGGCAAGCTTCTAGTAGCTATTCCGATCGATTTTTCCCGAATTATTGGACTCGGATCCAAAATTTCACGATTTCTCGATTTTGGTGATTTTCCTTAGTGGTACCCCTAGGGAAATCCGTAAAAATTCATCGGATTCCGACGAAGCCAATTCTCGATGCGTTGTGACCAGTTAGCTTCCAGTAGCTTTTCCGATCGAGTTTTCCCGAATTATTGGACTCGGATCCAAAATTTCACGATTTCTCGATTTTGGTGATTTTTCCTAGTGTTACCCCTAGGTAAATCCGAAAAAATTCGTCGGATTCCGACGAAACCAATTCTCGATGCGTTGTGACCGGAGGGCTTCCAGTAGCTATTCCGATCGATTTTTTCCGAATTATTGGACTCGGATCCAAAATTTCACGATTTCTCGATTTTGGTGATTTTCCCTAGTGGTACCCCTAGGGAAATCCGTAAAAATTTGTCGGATTCCGACGAAGCCAATTCTCGATGCGTTGTGACCGGCAAGCTTCCAGTAGCTATTCCAATCGATTTTTCCCGAATTATTGGACTCGGATCCAAAATTTTACGATTTCTCGATTTTGGTGATTTTTCCTAGTGGTACCCCTAGGGAAATCCGTAAAAATTCGTCGGATTCCGACGAAGCCAATTCTCGATGCGTTGTGACCGGCAAGCTTCCAGTATCTATTCCGATTGAGTTTTCCCGAATAATTGGACTCGGATCCAAAATTTCACGATTTCTCTATTTTGGTGATTTTCCCTAGTGGTACCCCTAGGGAAATCCGTAAAAATTCGTCGGATTCCGACGAAACCAATTCTCGATGCGTTGTGACCGGCAAGCTTCCAGTTGCTATTCCGATCGAGTTTTCCCGAATTATTGGACTCGGATCAAAAATTTCACCACTTTTTTCGATTTTGGTGATTTTTCCAAGTGGCACCCCTATGGAAATCCGTAAAAATTCGTCGGATTCCGACGAAGCCAATTCTCGATGCGTTGTGACCGGCAAGCTTCCAGTAGCTATTCCGATGGAGTTTTCTCGAATTATTGGACTCGGATCCAAAATTTAACCACTTTTTACGATTTCTCGATTTTGGTGATTTTCCCTAGTGGTACCCCTAGGAAAATCCATAAAAATTCATCGGATTCCGACGAAGCCAATTCTCGATGCGTTGTGACCGGCAAGCTTCCAGAAGCTATTCCGATCGAGTTTTCCCGAATTATTGGACTCGGATCCAAAATTTCACGATTTCTCGATTTTGGTGATTTTCCCTAGTGGTACCCCTAGGGAAATCCGTAAAAATTCGTCGGATTCCGACGAAGCCAATTCTAGATGCGTTGTGACCGGAAAGCTTCCAATAGCTATTCCGATCGAGTTTTCCCGAATTATTGGACTCAGATCCAAAATTTCACGATTTCTCGATTTTGGTGATTTTCCCTAGTGGTACCCCTAGGGAAATCCGAAAAAATTCATCGGATTCCGACGAAACCAATTCTCGATGCGTTGTGACCGGCAAGCTTCAAGTAGCTATTCCGATCGAGTTTTCCCGAATTATTGGACTCGGATCCAAAATTTCACGATTTCTCGATTTTGGTGATTTTCCCTAGTGGTACCCCTAGGGAAATCCGTAAAAATTCGTCGGATTTCGATGAAGCCGATTCTCGATGCATTGTGACCGGCAAGCTTCCAGTAGCTATTCCGATCGAGTTTTCCCGAATTATTGGACTCGGATCCAAAATTTCACGATTTCTCGATTTTGGTGATTTTCCCTAGTGGTACCCCTAGGGAAATCCGTAAAAATTCGTCGGATTCCGACGAAGCCAATTCTCGATGCGTTGTGACCGGCAAGCTTCCAGTAGCTATTCCGATCGAGTTTTCCCGAATTCATGGACTCGGATCCAAAATTTCACCACTTTTTACGATTTCTCGATTTTGGTGATTTTCCCTAGTGGTACCCTAGGGATATCCGTAAAAATTCGTCGGATTTCGACGAAGCAAATTCTCGATGCATTGTGACCGGCAAGCTTCCAGTAGCTATTCCGATCGAGTTTTCCCGAATTATTGGACTCGGATCCAAAATTTCACGATTCCTCGATTTTGGTGATTTTCCCTCGTGGTACCCCTAGGGAAAACCGTAAAAATTCGTCGGATTCCGACGAAGCTAATTCTCGATGCGTTGTGACCGGAAAGCTTCCAGTAGCTATTCCGATCGAGTTTTCCCGAATTATTGGACTCGGATCCAAAATTTCACGATTTCTCGATTTTGGTGATTTTCCCTAGTGGTGAAATATTGGACTCGGATCCAAAATTTCACCACTTTTTACGATTTCTCGATTTTGGTGATTTTCCCTAGTGGTACCCTAGGGAAATCCGTAAAAATTCGTCGGATTTCGACGAAGCAAATTCTCGATGCGTTGTGACCGCCAAGCTTCCAGTAGCTATTCCGATCGAATTTTCCCGAATTATTGGACTCGGATCCAAAATTTCACCACTTTTTACGATTTCTCTATTTTTGTGATTTTCCCTAGTAGTACCCCTTGGATAATCCGTAAAAATTCGTCGGATTTCGACGAAGCAAATTCTCGATGCGTTGTGACCGGCAAGCTTCCAGTAGCTATTCCAATCAAGTTTTCCCGAATTATTGGACTCGGATCAAAAATTTCACCACTTTTTTCGATTTCTCGATTTTGGTGATTTTCCCTAGTGGTACACCTAGGAAAATCCGTAAAAATTCGTCGGATTCCGACGAAGCCAATTCTCGATGCGTTGTGACCGGCAAGCTTCCAGTAGCTATTCCGATTGAGTTTTCCCGAATTATTGGACTCGGATCCAAAATTTCATCACTTTTTACGATTTCTCGATTTTGGTGATTTTTCTTAGTGGTACCCCTTGGGAAATAAGTAAAAATTCGTCGGATTCCGACGAAGCCAATTCTCGATGCGTTGTGACCGGCAAGCTTCCAGTAGCTATTCCGATCGAGTTTTCCCGAATTATTGGACTCGGATCCAAAATTTCACGATTTCTCGATTTTGGTGATTTTCCCTAGTGGTACCCCTAGGGAAATCCGTAAAAATTCGTCGGATTCCGACGAAGCCAATTCTCGATGCGTTGTGACCGGCAAGCTTCCAGTAGCTATTCCGATCGAGTTTTCCCGAATTAATGGACTCGGATCCAAAATTTCACCACTTTTTACGATTTCTCGATTTTGTTATTTTCCCTAGTGGTACCCTAGGGAAATCCGTAAAAATTCGTCGGATTTCGACGAAGCAAATTCTCGATGCGTTGTGACCGCCAAGCTTCCAGTAGCTATTCCGATCGAGTTTTCCCGAATTATTGGACTCGGATCCAAAATTTCACGATTCCTCGATTTTGGTGATTTTCCCTAGTGGTACCCCTAGGGAAATCCGTAAAAATTCGTCGAATTCCGACGAAGCTAATTCTCGATGCGTTGTGACCGAAAAGCTTCCAGTAGCTATTCCGATCGAGTTTTCCCGAATTGTTGGACTCGGATCCAAAATTTCACGATTTCTCGATTTTGGTGATTTTCCCTAGTGGTACCACTAGTGAAATCCGTAAAAATTCGTCGGATTACGACGAAGCTAATTCTCGATGCGTTGTGACCGGCAAGCTTCCAGTAGCTATTCCGATCGAGTTTTCCCGAATTATTGGACTCAGATCCAAAATTTCATCACTTTTTACGATTTCTCGATTTTGGTGATTTTTCTTAGTGGTACCCCTTGGGAAATCAGTAAAAATTCATCGGATTCCGACGAAGCCAATTCTCGATGCGTTGTGACCGGTAAGCTTCCAGTAGCTATTCCGATCGAGTTTTCCCGAATTATTAGACTCGGATCCAAAATTTCACGATTTCTCGATTTTGGTGATTTTCCCTAGTGGTACACCTAGGGAAATCCGTAAAAATTCGTCGGATTCCGACGAAGCCAATTCTCGATGCGTTGTGACCGGCTAGCTTCCAGTAGCTATTCCGATCGAGTTTTCCCGAATTATAGGACTCGGAGCCAAAATTTACTGATTTCTAGATTTTGGTGATTTTCCCTAGTGGTACTCCTAGGGAAATCCGTAAAAATTCGTCGGATTCCGACGAAGCCAATTCTCGATGCGTTGTGACCGGCAAGCTTCCAGTTGCTATTCCGATCGAGTTTTCCCGAATTATTGGACTCGGATCCTAAATTTCACCACTTTTTACGATTTCTCGATTTTGGTGATTTTCTCTAGTGGTACCCCTAGGGAAATCCGTAAAAATTTGTCGAATTCCGATGAAGCCAGTTCTCGATGCGTTTTGACCGGCAAGCTTCCAGTAGCTATTCCGATCGAGTTTTCCCGAATTATTGGACTCGGATCCAAAATTTCACGATTTCTCGATTTTGGTGATTTTCTCTAGTGGTACCCCTAGGGAAATCCGTAAAAATTCGTCGGATTCCGACTAAGCCAATTCTCGATGCGTTGTCACCGGCAAGCTTCCAGTAGCTATTCCGATCGAGTTTTCCCGAATTATTGGAATCGGATCAAAAATTTCACGATTTCTGAATTTTGGTGATTTTCCCTAGTGGTACCCCTAGGGAAATCCGTAAAAATTCATCGGATTCCGACGAAGCCAATTCTCGATGCGTTGTCACCGGCAAGCTTCCAGTAGCTATTCCGATCGAGTTTTCCCGAATTATTCGAATCGGATCCAAAATTTCACGATTTCTCGATTTTGGTGATTTTCCCTAGTGGTACCCCTAGGGAAATCCGTAAAAATTCATCGGATTCTGACGAAGCCAATTCTCAATGCGTTGTCACCGGCAAGCTTCCAGTAACTATTCCGATCGAGTTTTCCCGAATTATTGGACTCGGATCCAAAATTTCACGATTTCTCGATTTTGGTGATTTTCCCTAGTGGTACCACTAGGGAAATCCGTAAAAATTCGTCGGATTTCGACGAAGCCAATTCTCGATGCGTTGTGACCGGCAAGCTTCCAGTAGCTATTCCGATCGAGTTTTCCCGAATTATTGGACTCGGATCCAAAATTTCACCACTTTTTACGATTTCTCGATTTTGGTGATTTTCCATAGTGGTACCCTAGGGAAATCCGTAAAAATTCGTCGGATTTCGACGAAGCAAATTCTCGATGCGTTGTGACCGCCAAGCTTCCAGTAGTTATTCCGATCGATTTTTCCCGAATTATTGGACTCGGATCCAAAATTTCATCACTTTTTACGATTTCTCGATTTTTGTGATTTTCCTTAGTGGTACCCCTTGGGAAATCAGTAAAAATTCGTCGGATTCCGACGAAGCCAATTCTTGATGCGTTGTGACCGGCAAGCTTCCAGTAGCTATTCCAATCAAGTTTTCCCGAATTATTGGACTCGGATCAAAAATTTCACCACTTTTTTCGATTTCTCGATTTTGGTGATTTTCCCTAGTGGTACACCTAGGGAAATCCGTAAAAATTCGTCGGATTCCGACGAAGCCAATTCTCGATGCGTTGTGACCGGCAAGCTTCCAGTAGCTATTCCGATCGAGTTTTCCCGAATTATTGGACTCGGATCCAAAATTTCATCACTTTTTACGATTTCTCGATTTTGGTGATTTTTCTTAGTGGTACCCCTTGGGAAATCAGTAAAAATTCGTCGGATTCGGACGAAGCCAATTCTCGATGCATTGTGACCGGCAAGCTTCCAGTAGCTATTCCGATCGAGTTTTCCTGAATTATTGTACTCGGATCCAAAATTTCACGATTTCTCGATTTTGGTGATTTTCCCAAGTGGTACCCCTAGGGAAATCCGTAAAAATTCGTCGGATTCCGACGAAGCCAATTCTCGATGCGTTGTGACCGGCAAGCTTCCAGTAGCTATTCCGATCGAGTTTTCCCGAATTAATGGACTCGGATCAAAAATTTCACCACTTTTTACGATTTCTCGATTTTGGTGATTTTCCCTAGTGGTACCCTAGGGAAATCCGTAAAAATTCATCGGATTTCGACGAAGCAAATTCTCGATGCGTTGTGACCGCCAAGCTTCCAGTAGCTATTCCGATCGAGTTTTCCCGAATTATTGGACTCGGATCCAAAATTTCACGATTCCTCGATTTTGGTGATTTTCCCTAGTAGTACCCCTTGGATAATCCGTAAAAATTCGTCGGATTTCGACGAAGCCAATTCTCGATGCGTTGTGACCGGCAAGCTTCCAGTAGCTATTCCGATCAAGTTTTCCCGAATTATTGGACTCGGATCAAAAATTTCACCACTTTTTTCGATTTCTCGATTTTGGTGATTTTCCCTAGTGGTACACCTAGGGAAATCCGTAAAAATTCGTCGGATTCCGACGAAGCCACTTCTCGATGCGTTGTGACCAGTAAGCTTCCAGTAGCTATTCCGATCGAGTTTTACCGAATTATTGGACTCGGATCCAAAATTTCACGATTTCTCGATTTTGGTGATTTTCCCTAGTGGTACCCCTAGGGAAATCCGAAAAAATTCGTCGGATTCCGACGAAACCAATTCTCGATGCGTTGTGACCGGCAAGCTTCGAGTAGCTATTCCGATCGAGTTTTCCCGAATTATTGGACTCGGATCAAAAATTTCACCACTTTTTTCGATTTCTCGATTTTGGTGATTTTCCCTAGTGGTACACCTAGGGAAATCCGTAAAAATTCGTCGGATTCCGACGAAGCCACTTCTCGATGCGTTGTGACCGGTAAGCTTCCAGTAGCTATTCCGATCGAGTTTTCCCGAATTATTGGACTCGGATCCAAAATTTCACGATTTCTCGATTTTGGTGATTTTCCCTAGTGGTACCCCTAGGGAAATCCGTAAAAATTCGTCGGATTTCGACGAAGCCAATTCTCGATGCGTTGTGACCGGCAAGCTTCCAGTAGCTATTCCGATCGAGTTTTCCCGAATTATTGGACTCGGATCAAAAATTTCACCACTTTTTTCGATTTCTCGATTTTGGTGATTTTCCCTAGTGGTACACCTAGGGAAATCCGTAAAAATTCGTCGGATTCCGACGAAGCCACTTCTCGATGCGTTGTGACCGGTAAGCTTCCAGTAGCTATTCCGATCGAGTTTTCCCGAATTATTGGACTCGGATCCAAAATTTCACGATTTCTCGATTTTGGTGATTTTCCCTAGTGGTACCCCTAGGGAAATTCGTAAAAATTCGTCGGATTCCGACGAAGCCAATTCTCGATGCGTTGTGACCGGCAAGCTTCTAGTAGCTATTCCGATCGAGTTTTCCCGAATTATTGGACTCGGATCCAAAATTTCACGATTTCTCGATTTTGGTGATTTTCCCTAGTGGTATCCCTAGGGAAATCCGTAAAAATTCGTCGGATTCCGACGAAGCCAATTCTCGATGCGTTGTGACCGGCAAGCTTCCAGTAGCTATTCCGATCGATTTTTCCCGAATTATTGGACTCGGATCAAAAATTTCACGATTTCTCGATTTTGGTGATTTTCCCTAGTGGTACCCCTAGGGAAATTCGTAAAAATTCGTCGGATTCCGACGAAGCCAATTCTCGATGCGTTGTGACCGGCAAGCTTCTAGTAGCTATTCCGATCGATTTTTCCCGAATTATTGGACTCGGATCCAAAATTTCACGATTTCTCGATTTTGGTGATTTTCCTTAGTGGTACCCCTAGGGAAATCCGTAAAAATTCATCGGATTCCGACGAAGCCAATTCTCGATGCGTTGTGACCAGTTAGCTTCCAGTAGCTTTTCCGATCGAGTTTTCCCGAATTATTGGACTCGGATCCAAAATTTCACGATTTCTCGATTTTGGTGATTTTTCCTAGTGTTACCCCTAGGTAAATCCGAAAAAATTCGTCGGATTCCGACGAAACCAATTCTCGATGCGTTGTGACCGGAGGGCTTCCAGTAGCTATTCCGATCGATTTTTTCCGAATTATTGGACTCGGATCCAAAATTTCACGATTTCTCGATTTTGGTGATTTTCCCTAGTGGTACCCCTAGGGAAATCCGTAAAAATTTGTCGGATTCCGACGAAGCCAATTCTCGATGCGTTGTGACCGGCAAGCTTCCAGTAGCTATTCCAATCGATTTTTCCCGAATTATTGGACTCGGATCCAAAATTTTACGATTTCTCGATTTTGGTGATTTTTCCTAGTGGTACCCCTAGGGAAATCCGTAAAAATTCGTCGGATTCCGACGAAGCCAATTCTCGATGCGTTGTGACCGGCAAGCTTCCAGTATCTATTCCGATTGAGTTTTCCCGAATAATTGGACTCGGATCCAAAATTTCACGATTTCTCTATTTTGGTGATTTTCCCTAGTGGTACCCCTAGGGAAATCCGTAAAAATTCGTCGGATTCCGACGAAACCAATTCTCGATGCGTTGTGACCGGCAAGCTTCCAGTTGCTATTCCGATCGAGTTTTCCCGAATTATTGGACTCGGATCAAAAATTTCACCACTTTTTTCGATTTTGGTGATTTTTCCAAGTGGCACCCCTATGGAAATCCGTAAAAATTCGTCGGATTCCGACGAAGCCAATTCTCGATGCGTTGTGACCGGCAAGCTTCCAGTAGCTATTCCGATGGAGTTTTCTCGAATTATTGGACTCGGATCCAAAATTTAACCACTTTTTACGATTTCTCGATTTTGGTGATTTTCCCTAGTGGTACCCCTAGGAAAATCCATAAAAATTCATCGGATTCCGACGAAGCCAATTCTCGATGCGTTGTGACCGGCAAGCTTCCAGAAGCTATTCCGATCGAGTTTTCCCGAATTATTGGACTCGGATCCAAAATTTCACGATTTCTCGATTTTGGTGATTTTCCCTAGTGGTACCCCTAGGGAAATCCGTAAAAATTCGTCGGATTCCGACGAAGCCAATTCTAGATGCGTTGTGACCGGAAAGCTTCCAATAGCTATTCCGATCGAGTTTTCCCGAATTATTGGACTCAGATCCAAAATTTCACGATTTCTCGATTTTGGTGATTTTCCCTAGTGGTACCCCTAGGGAAATCCGAAAAAATTCATCGGATTCCGACGAAACCAATTCTCGATGCGTTGTGACCGGCAAGCTTCAAGTAGCTATTCCGATCGAGTTTTCCCGAATTATTGGACTCGGATCCAAAATTTCACGATTTCTCGATTTTGGTGATTTTCCCTAGTGGTACCCCTAGGGAAATCCGTAAAAATTCGTCGGATTTCGATGAAGCCGATTCTCGATGCATTGTGACCGGCAAGCTTCCAGTAGCTATTCCGATCGAGTTTTCCCGAATTATTGGACTCGGATCCAAAATTTCACGATTTCTCGATTTTGGTGATTTTCCCTAGTGGTACCCCTAGGGAAATCCGTAAAAATTCGTCGGATTCCGACGAAGCCAATTCTCGATGCGTTGTGACCGGCAAGCTTCCAGTAGCTATTCCGATCGAGTTTTCCCGAATTCATGGACTCGGATCCAAAATTTCACCACTTTTTACGATTTCTCGATTTTGGTGATTTTCCCTAGTGGTACCCTAGGGATATCCGTAAAAATTCGTCGGATTTCGACGAAGCAAATTCTCGATGCATTGTGACCGGCAAGCTTCCAGTAGCTATTCCGATCGAGTTTTCCCGAATTATTGGACTCGGATCCAAAATTTCACGATTCCTCGATTTTGGTGATTTTCCCTCGTGGTACCCCTAGGGAAAACCGTAAAAATTCGTCGGATTCCGACGAAGCTAATTCTCGATGCGTTGTGACCGGAAAGCTTCCAGTAGCTATTCCGATCGAGTTTTCCCGAATTATTGGACTCGGATCCAAAATTTCACGATTTCTCGATTTTGGTGATTTTCCCTAGTGGTGAAATATTGGACTCGGATCCAAAATTTCACCACTTTTTACGATTTCTCGATTTTGGTGATTTTCCCTAGTGGTACCCTAGGGAAATCCGTAAAAATTCGTCGGATTTCGACGAAGCAAATTCTCGATGCGTTGTGACCGCCAAGCTTCCAGTAGCTATTCCGATCGAATTTTCCCGAATTATTGGACTCGGATCCAAAATTTCACCACTTTTTACGATTTCTCTATTTTTGTGATTTTCCCTAGTAGTACCCCTTGGATAATCCGTAAAAATTCGTCGGATTTCGACGAAGCAAATTCTCGATGCGTTGTGACCGGCAAGCTTCCAGTAGCTATTCCAATCAAGTTTTCCCGAATTATTGGACTCGGATCAAAAATTTCACCACTTTTTTCGATTTCTCGATTTTGGTGATTTTCCCTAGTGGTACACCTAGGAAAATCCGTAAAAATTCGTCGGATTCCGACGAAGCCAATTCTCGATGCGTTGTGACCGGCAAGCTTCCAGTAGCTATTCCGATTGAGTTTTCCCGAATTATTGGACTCGGATCCAAAATTTCATCACTTTTTACGATTTCTCGATTTTGGTGATTTTTCTTAGTGGTACCCCTTGGGAAATAAGTAAAAATTCGTCGGATTCCGACGAAGCCAATTCTCGATGCGTTGTGACCGGCAAGCTTCCAGTAGCTATTCCGATCGAGTTTTCCCGAATTATTGGACTCGGATCCAAAATTTCACGATTTCTCGATTTTGGTGATTTTCCCTAGTGGTACCCCTAGGGAAATCCGTAAAAATTCGTCGGATTCCGACGAAGCCAATTCTCGATGCGTTGTGACCGGCAAGCTTCCAGTAGCTATTCCGATCGAGTTTTCCCGAATTAATGGACTCGGATCCAAAATTTCACCACTTTTTACGATTTCTCGATTTTGTTATTTTCCCTAGTGGTACCCTAGGGAAATCCGTAAAAATTCGTCGGATTTCGACGAAGCAAATTCTCGATGCGTTGTGACCGCCAAGCTTCCAGTAGCTATTCCGATCGAGTTTTCCCGAATTATTGGACTCGGATCCAAAATTTCACGATTCCTCGATTTTGGTGATTTTCCCTAGTGGTACCCCTAGGGAAATCCGTAAAAATTCGTCGAATTCCGACGAAGCTAATTCTCGATGCGTTGTGACCGAAAAGCTTCCAGTAGCTATTCCGATCGAGTTTTCCCGAATTGTTGGACTCGGATCCAAAATTTCACGATTTCTCGATTTTGGTGATTTTCCCTAGTGGTACCACTAGTGAAATCCGTAAAAATTCGTCGGATTACGACGAAGCTAATTCTCGATGCGTTGTGACCGGCAAGCTTCCAGTAGCTATTCCGATCGAGTTTTCCCGAATTATTGGACTCAGATCCAAAATTTCATCACTTTTTACGATTTCTCGATTTTGGTGATTTTTCTTAGTGGTACCCCTTGGGAAATCAGTAAAAATTCATCGGATTCCGACGAAGCCAATTCTCGATGCGTTGTGACCGGTAAGCTTCCAGTAGCTATTCCGATCGAGTTTTCCCGAATTATTAGACTCGGATCCAAAATTTCACGATTTCTCGATTTTGGTGATTTTCCCTAGTGGTACACCTAGGGAAATCCGTAAAAATTCGTCGAATTCCGACGAAGCCAATTCTCGATGCGTTGTGACCGGCTAGCTTCCAGTAGCTATTCCGATCGAGTTTTCCCGAATTATAGGACTCGGATCCAAAATTTACTGATTTCTAGATTTTGGTGATTTTCCCTAGTGGTACCCCTAGGGAAATCCGTAAAAATTCGTCGGATTCCGACGAAGCCAATTCTCGATGCGTTGTGACCGGCAAGCTTCCAGTTGCTATTCCGATCGAGTTTTCCCGAATTATTGGACTCGGATCCTAAATTTCACCACTTTTTACGATTTCTCGATTTTGGTGATTTTCCCTAGTGGTACCCCTAGGGAAATCCGTAAAAATTTGTCGGATTCCGATGAAGCCAGTTCTCGATGCGTTTTGACCGGCAAGCTTCCAGTAGCTATTCCGATCGAGTTTTCCCGAATTATTGGACTCGGATCCAAAATTTCACGATTTCTCGATTTTGGTGATTTTCTCTAGTGGTACCCCTAGGGAAATCCGTAAAAATTCGTCGGATTCCGACTAAGCCAATTCTCGATGCGTTGTCACCGGCAAGCTTCCAGTAGCTATTCCGATCGAGTTTTCCCGAATTATTGGAATCGGATCAAAAATTTCACGATTTCTGAATTTTGGTGATTTTCCCTAGTGGTACCCCTAGGGAAATCCGTAAAAATTCATCGGATTCCGACGAAGCCAATTCTCGATGCGTTGTCACCGGCAAGCTTCCAGTAGCTATTCCGATCGAGTTTTCCCGAATTATTCGAATCGGATCCAAAATTTCACGATTTCTCGATTTTGGTGATTTTCCCTAGTGGTACCCCTAGGGAAATCCGTAAAAATTCATCGGATTCCGACGAAGCCAATTCTCAATGCGTTGTCACCGGCAAGCTTCCAGTAACTATTCCGATCGAGTTTTCCCGAATTATTGGACTCGGATCCAAAATTTCACGATTTCTCGATTTTGGTGATTTTCCCTAGTGGTACCACTAGGGAAATCCGTAAAAATTCGTCGGATTTCGACGAAGCCAATTCTCGATGCGTTGTGACCGGCAAGCTTCCAGTAGCTATTCCGATCGAGTTTTCCCGAATTATTGGACTCGGATCCAAAATTTCACGATTTCTCGATTTTGGTGATTTTCTCTAGTGGTACCCCTAGGGAAATCCGTAAAAATTCGTCGGATTCCGACTAAGCCAATTCTCGATGCGTTGTCACCGGCAAGCTTCCAGTAACTATTCCGATCGAGTTTTCCCGAATTATTGGACTCGGATCCAAAATTTCACGATTTCTCGATTTTGGTGATTTTCTCTAGTGGTACCCCTAGGGAAATCCGTAAAAATTCGTCGGATTCCGACTAAGCCAATTCTCGATGCGTTGTCACCGGCAAGCTTCCAGTAGCTATTCCGATCGAGTTTTCCCGAATTATTGGAATCGGATCAAAAATTTCACGATTTCTGAATTTTGGTGATTTTCCCTAGTGGTACCCCTAGGGAAATCCGTAAAAATTCATCGGATTCCGACGAAGCCAATTCTCGATGCGTTGTCACCGGCAAGCTTCCAGTAGCTATTCCGATCGAGTTTTCCCGAATTATTCGAATCGGATCCAAAATTTCACGATTTCTCGATTTTGGTGATTTTCCCTAGTGGTACCCCTAGGGAAATCCGTAAAAATTCATCGGATTCCGACGAAGCCAATTCTCAATGCGTTGTCACCGGCAAGCTTCCAGTAACTATTCCGATCGAGTTTTCCCGAATTATTGGACTCGGATCCAAAATTTCACGATTTCTCGATTTTGGTGATTTTCCATAGTGGTACCACTAGGGAAATCCGTAAAAATTCGTCGGATTTCGACGAAGCAAATTCTCGATGCGTTGTGACCGCCAAGCTTCCAGTAGTTATTCCGATCGATTTTTCCCGAATTATTGGACTCGGATCCAAAATTTCATCACTTTTTACGATTTCTCGATTTTTGTGATTTTTCTTAGTGGTACCCCTTGGGAAATCAGTAAAAATTCGTCGGATTCCGACGAAGCCAATTCTTGATGCGTTGTGACCGGCAAGCTTCCAGTAGCTATTCCAATCAAGTTTTCCCGAATTATTGGACTCGGATCAAAAATTTCACCACTTTTTTCGATTTCTCGATTTTGGTGATTTTCCCTAGTGGTACACCTAGGGAAATCCGTAAAAATTCGTCGGATTCCGACGAAGCCAATTCTCGATGCGTTGTGACCGGCAAGCTTCCAGTAGCTATTCCGATCGAGTTTTCCCGAATTATTGGACTCGGATCCAAAATTTCATCACTTTTTACGATTTCTCGATTTTGGTGATTTTTCTTAGTGGTACCCCTTGGGAAATAAGTAAAAATTCGTCGGATTCGGACGAAGCCAATTCTCGATGCATTGTGACCGGCAAGCTTCCAGTAGCTATTCCGATCGAGTTTTCCTGAATTATTGGACTCGGATCCAAAATTTCACGATTTCTCGATTTTGGTGATTTTCCCTAGTGGTACCCCTAGGGAAATCCGTAAAAATTCTTCGGATTCCGACGAAGCCAATTCTCGATGCGTTGTGACCGGCAAGCTTCCAGTAGCTATTCCGATCGAGTTTTCCCGAATTATTGGACTCGGATCAAAAATTTCACGATTTCTCGATTTTGGTGATTTTCCCTAGTAGTACCCCTAGGGAAATCCGTAAAAATTCGTCGGATTCCGACGAAGCCAATTCTCGATGCGTTATGACCGGCAAGCTCCCAGTTGCTATTCCGATCGAGTTTTCCTTAATTATTGGACTCGGATCCAAAATTTCACGATTTCTCTATTTTGGTGATTTTTCCTAGTGGTACCCCTAGGGAAATCCGTAAAAATTCGTCGGATTTCGACGAAGCCAATTCTCGATGTGTTGTGACCGGCAAGCTTCCAGTAGCTATTCCGATCGAGTTTTCTTGAATTATTGGACTCGGATGCAAAATTTAACCACTTTTTACGATTTCTCGATTTTGGTGATTTTCCCTAGTGGTACCCTTAGGGAAATCAGTAAAAATTAGTCGGATTCCGACGAAGCCAATTCTCGATGCGTTGTAACCGGCAAGCTTCCAGTAGCTATTCCCCTCGACTTTTCCCAAATTATTGGACTCGGATCCAAAATTTCACGATTTCTCGATTTTGGTGATTTTCCCTAGTGGTACCCCTAGGGAAATCCATAAAAATTCATCGGATTCCGACGAAGCCAATTCTCGATGCGTTGTGATCGGCAAGCTTCCAGTAGTTATTCCGATCAATTTTTCCCGAATTATTGGACTCCGATCCAAAATTTCACGATTTCTCGATTTTGGTGATTTTCCCTAGTGGTACCCCTAGGGAAATCCGTAAAAATTCGTCGGATTTCGACGAAGCCAATTCTCGACGCGTTGTGACCAGTAAGCTTCTAGTAGCTATTCCGATCGAGTTTTCCCGAATTATTGGACTCGGATCCAAAATTTCACGATTTCTCGATTTTGGTGATTTTCCCTAGTGGTACCCCTAGGGAAATCCGAAAAAATTCGTCGGATTCCGACGAAACCAATTCTCGATGCGTTGTGACCGGCAAGTTTCGAGTAGCTATTCCGATCGAGTTTTCCCGAATTATTGGACTCGGATCCAAAATTTCACGATTTCTCGATTTTGGTGATTTTCCCTAGTGGTACCCCTAGGGAAATCCGTAAAAATTCGTCGGATTTCGACGAAGCCAATTCTCGATGCGTTGTGACCGGCAAGCTTCTAGTAGCTATTCCGATCGATTTTTCCCGAATTATTGGACTCGGATCAAAAATTTCACGATTTCTCGATTTTGGTGATTTTCCTTAGTGGTACCCCTAGGGAAATCCGTAAAAATTTATCGGATTCCGACGAAACCAATTCTCGATGCGTTATGACCCGTTAGCTTCCAGTAGCTTTTCCGATCGAGTTTTCCCGAATTATTGGACTCGGATCCAAAATTTCACGATTTCTCGATTTTGGTGATTTTCCCTAGTGTTACCCCTAGGTAAATCCGAAAAAATTCGTCGGATTCCGACGAAACCAATTCTCGATGCGTTGTGACCGGAGGGCTTCCAGTAGCTATTCCGATCAATTTTTCCCGAATTATTGGACTCGGATCCAAAATTTCACGATTTCTCGATTTTGGTGATTTTCCCTAGTGGTACCCCTAGGGAAATCCGTAAAAATTTGTCGGATTCCGACGAAGCCAATTCTCGAAGCGTTGTGACCGGCAAGCTTCCAGTAGCTATTCCAATCGATTTTTCCCGAATTATTGTACTCGGATCCAAAATTTTACGATTTCTCGATTTTGGTGATTTTTCCTAGTGGTACCCCTAGGGAAATCCGTAAAAATTCGTCGGATTCCGACGAAGCCAATTCTCGATGCGTTGTGACCGGCAAGCTTCCAGTAGCTATTCCGATTGAGTTTTCCCGAATAATTGGACTCGGATCCAAAATTTCACGATTTCTCTATTTTGGTGATTTTCCCTAGTGGTACCCCTAGGGAAATCCGTAAAAATTCATCGGATTCCGACGAAACCAATTCTCGATGCGTTGTGACCGGCAAGCTTCCAGTTGCTATTCCGATCGAGTTTTCCCGAATTATTGGACTCGGATCCAAAATTTCACCACTTTTTTCGATTTTGGTGATTTTTCCTAGTGGCACCCCTATGGAAATCCGTAAAAATTCGTCGGATTCCGACGAAGCCAATTCTCGATGCGTTGTAACCGGCAAGCTTCCAGTAGCTATTCCGATCGAGTTTTCCCGAATTATTGGACTCGGATCCAAAATTTCACGATTTCTCGATTTTGGTGATTTTCCCTAGTGGTACCCCTAGGGAAATCCGTAAAAATTCGTCGGATTCCGACGAAGCCAATTCTCGATGCGTTGTGACCGGCAAGCTTCCAGTAGCTATTCCGATCGAGTTTTCCCGAATTCATGGACTCGGATCCAAAATTTCACCACTTTTTACGATTTCTCGATTTTGGTGATTTTCCCTAGTGGTACCCTAGGGATATCCGTAAAAATTCGTCGGATTTCGACGAAGCAAATTCTCGATACGTTGTGACCGGCAAGCTTCCAGTAGCTATTCCGATCGAGTTTTCCCGAATTATTGGACTCGGATCCAAAATTTCACGATTTCTCGATTTTGGTGATTTTCCCTAGTGGTACCCCTAGGGAAATCCGTAAAAATTTGCCGGATTCCGACGAAACCAATTCTCGATGCGTTGTGACCGGCAAGCTTCCAGTAGCTATTCCAATTAATTTTTCCCGAATTATTGGACTCGGATCCAAAATTTTACGATTTCTCGATTTTGGTGATTTTCCTTAGTGGTACCCCTTGGGAAATCCGTAAAAATTCGTCGGATTTCGACGAAGCCAATTCTCGATGCGTTGTGACTAGCAAGCTTCCAGTAGAAATTCCGATCTAGTTTTCCCGAATTATTGGACTCGGATCCTAAATTTCACGATTTCTCGATTTTGGTGATTTTCCCTAGTGGTACACCTAGGGAAATCCGTAAAAATTCATCGAATTCCGACGAAGCCAATTCTCGATGCGTTGTGACCGGCAAGCTTCCAGTAGCTATTCCGATCGATTTTTCCCGAATTATTGGACTCCGATCCAAAATTTCACGATTTCTCGATTTTGGTGATTTTCCCTAGTAGTACCCCTAGGGAAATCGGTAAAGATTTGTCGGATTCCGATGAAGCCAATTCTCGACGCATTGTGACCGACAAGCTTCCAGTAGCTATTCCGATCGAGTTTTCCCGTATTATTGGACTCGGATCCAAAATTTCACGATTTCTCGATTTTGGTGATTTTCCCTAATGGTACCCCTAGGGAAATCCGTAAAAATTCGTCGGATTCCGACGAAGCCAATTCTCCATGCGTTGTGACCGGCAAGCTTCCAGTAGCTATTCCGATCGAGTTTTCCCAAATTATTGGACTCGGATCCAAAATTTCACGATTTCTCGATTTTGGTGATTTTCCCTAGTGGTACCCCTAGGGAAATCCGTAAAAATTCTTCGGATTCCGACGAAGCCAATTCTCGATGCGTTGTGACCGGCAAGCTTCCAGTAGCTATTCCGATCGAGTTTTCCCGAATTATTGGACTCGGATCAAAAATTTCACGATTTCTCGATTTTGGTGATTTTCCCTAGTAGTACCCCTAGGGAAATCCGTAAAAATTCGTCGGATTCCGACGAAGCCAATTCTCGATGCGTTATGACCGGCAAGCTCCCAGTTGCTATTCCGATCGAGTTTTCCTTAATTATTGGACTCGGATCCAAAATTTCACGATTTCTCTATTTTGGTGATTTTTCCTAGTGGTACCCCTAGGGAAATCCGTAAAAATTCGTCGGATTTCGACGAAGCCAATTCTCGATGTGTTGTGACCGGCAAGCTTCCAGTAGCTATTCCGATCGAGTTTTCTTGAATTATTGGACTCGGATGCAAAATTTAACCACTTTTTACGATTTCTCGATTTTGGTGATTTTCCCTAGTGGTACCCTTAGGGAAATCAGTAAAAATTAGTCGGATTCCGACGAAGCCAATTCTCGATGCGTTGTAACCGGCAAGCTTCCAGTAGCTATTCCCCTCGACTTTTCCCAAATTATTGGACTCGGATCCAAAATTTCACGATTTCTCGATTTTGGTGATTTTCCCTAGTGGTACCCCTAGGGAAATCCATAAAAATTCATCGGATTCCGACGAAGCCAATTCTCGATGCGTTGTGATCGGCAAGCTTCCAGTAGCTATTCCGATCAATTTTTCCCGAATTATTGGACTCCGATCCAAAATTTCACGATTTCTCGATTTTGGTGATTTTCCCTAGTGGTACCCCTAGGGAAATCCGTAAAAATTCGTCGGATTTCGACGAAGCCAATTCTCGACGCGTTGTGACCAGTAAGCTTCCAGTAGCTATTCCGATCGAGTTTTCCCGAATTATTGGACTCGGATCCAAAATTTCACGATTTCTCGATTTTGGTGATTTTCCCTAGTGGTACCCCTAGGGAAATCCGAAAAAATTCGTCGGATTCCGACGAAACCAATTCTCGATGCGTTGTGACCGGCAAGTTTCGAGTAGCTATTCCGATCGAGTTTTCCCGAATTATTGGACTCGGATCCAAAATTTCACGATTTCTCGATTTTGGTGATTTTCCCTAGTGGTACCCCTAGGGAAATCCGTAAAAATTCGTCGGATTTCGACGAAGCCAATTCTCGATGCGTTGTGACCGGCAAGCTTCTAGTAGCTATTCCGATCGATTTTTCCCGAATTATTGGACTCGGATCAAAAATTTCACGATTTCTCGATTTTGGTGATTTTCCTTAGTGGTACCCCTAGGGAAATCCGTAAAAATTTATCGGATTCCGACGAAACCAATTCTCGATGCGTTATGACCCGTTAGCTTCCAGTAGCTTTTCCGATCGAGTTTTCCCGAATTATTGGACTCGGATCCAAAATTTCACGATTTCTCGATTTTGGTGATTTTCCCTAGTGTTACCCCTAGGTAAATCCGAAAAAATTCGTCGGATTCCGACGAAACCAATTCTCGATGCGTTGTGACCGGAGGGCTTCCAGTAGCTATTCCGATCGATTTTTCCCGAATTATTGGACTCGGATCCAAAATTTCACGATTTCTCGATTTTGGTGATTTTCCCTAGTGGTACCCCTAGGGAAATCCGTAAAAATTTGTCGGATTCCGACGAAGCCAATTCTCGAAGCGTTGTGACCGGCAAGCTTCCAGTAGCTATTCCAATCGATTTTTCCCGAATTATTGT
This sequence comes from Excoecaria cochinchinensis, assembly GCA_947683425.1. Taxonomy (NCBI): domain Eukaryota; kingdom Viridiplantae; phylum Streptophyta; class Magnoliopsida; order Malpighiales; family Euphorbiaceae; genus Excoecaria; species Excoecaria cochinchinensis. The sequence goes on along the minus strand of CANTUQ010000089.1, from coordinate 499,273 downwards.
ACTCGGATCCAAAATTTTACGATTTCTCGATTTTGGTGATTTTTCCTAGTGGTACCCCTAGGGAAATCCGTAAAAATTCGTCGGATTCCGACGAAGCCAATTCTCGATGCGTTGTGACCGGCAAGCTTCCAGTAGCTATTCCGATTGAGTTTTCCCGAATAATTGGACTCGGATCCAAAATTTCACGATTTCTCTATTTTGGTGATTTTCCCTAGTGGTACCCCTAGGGAAATCCGTAAAAATTCATCGGATTCCGACGAAACCAATTCTCGATGCGTTGTGACCGGCAAGCTTCCAGTTGCTATTCCGATCGAGTTTTCCCGAATTATTGGACTCGGATCCAAAATTTCACCACTTTTTTCGATTTTGGTGATTTTTCCTAGTGGCACCCCTATGGAAATCCGTAAAAATTCGTCGGATTCCGACGAAGCCAATTCTCGATGCGTTGTGACCGGCAAGCTTCCAGTAGCTATTCCGATCGAGTTTTCCCGAATTATTGGACTCGGATCCAAAATTTCACGATTTCTCGATTTTGGTGATTTTCCCTAGTGGTACCCCTAGGGAAATCCGTAAAAATTCGTCGGATTCCGACGAAGCCAATTCTCGATGCGTTGTGACCGGCAAGCTTCCAGTAGCTATTCCGATCGAGTTTTCCCGAATTCATGGACTCGGATCCAAAATTTCACCACTTTTTACGATTTCTCGATTTTGGTGATTTTCCCTAGTGGTACCCTAGGGATATCCGTAAAAATTCGTCGGATTTCGACGAAGCAAATTCTCGATACGTTGTGACCGGCAAGCTTCCAGTAGCTATTCCGATCGAGTTTTCCCGAATTATTGGACTCGGATCCAAAATTTCACGATTTCTCGATTTTGGTGATTTTCCCTAGTGGTACCCCTAGGGAAATCCGTAAAAATTTGCCGGATTCCGACGAAGCCAATTCTCGATGCGTTGTGACCGGCAAGCTTCCAGTAGCTATTCCAATTAATTTTTCCCGAATTATTGGACTCGGATCCAAAATTTTACGATTTCTCGATTTTGGTGATTTTTCCTAGTGGTACCCCTAGGGAAATCCGTAAAAATTCGTCGGATTCCGACGAAGCCAATTCTCGATGCGTTGTGACCGGCAAGCTTCCAGTAGCTATTCCGATTGAGTTTTCCCGAATAATTGGACTCGGATCCAAAATTTCACGATTTCTCTATTTTGGTGATTTTCCCTAGTGGTACCCCTAGGGAAATCCGTAAAAATTCATCGGATTCCGACGAAACCAATTCTCGATGCGTTGTGACCGGCAAGCTTCCAGTTCCTATTCCGATCGAGTTTTCCCGAATTATTGGCCTCGGATCCAAAATTTCACCACTTTTTTCGATTTTGGTGATTTTTCCTAGTGGCACCCCTATGGAAATCCGTAAAAATTCGTCGGATTCCGACGAAGCCAATTCTCGATGCGTTGTGACCGGCAAGCTTCCAGTAGCTATTCCGATCGAGTTTTCTCGAATTATTAGACTCGGATCCAAAATTTAACCACTTTTTACGATTTCTCGATTTTGGTGATTTTCCCTAGTGGTACCCCTAGGAAAATCCATAAAAATTCATCGGATTCCGACGAAGCCAATTCTCGATGCGTTGTGACCGGCAAGCTTCCAGAAGCTATTCCGATCGAGTTTTCCCGAATTATTGGACTCGGATCCAAAATTTCACGATTTCTCGATTTTGGTGATTTTTCCTAGTGGTACCCCTAGGGAAATCCGTAAAAATTCGTCGGATTCCGACGAAGCCAATTCTAGATGCGTTGTGACCGGAAAGCTTCCAATAGCTATTCCGATTGAGTTTTCCCGAATTATTGGACTCGGATCCAAAATTTCACGATTTCTCGATTTTGGTGATTTTCCCTAGTGGTACCCCTAGGGAAATCCGAAAAAATTCGTCGGATTCCGACGAAACCAATTCTCGATGCGTTGTGACCGGCAAGCTTCCAGTAGCTATTCCGATCGAGTTTTCCCGAATTATTGGACTCGGATCCAAAATTTCACGATTTCTCGATTTTGGTGATTTTCCCAAGTGGTACCCCTAGGGAAATCCGTAAAAATTCGTCGGATTTTGACGAAGCCAATTCTCGACGCGTTGTGACCGACAAGCTTCCAGTACCTCTTCCGATTGAGTTTTCCCGAATTATTGGACTCGGATCCAAAATTTCATGATTTCTCGATTTTGGTGATTTTCCCTAGTGGTACCCCTAGGGAAATCCGTAAAAATTCGTCGGATTTCGATGAAGCCAATTCTCGATGCATTGTGACCGGCAAGCTTCCAGTAGCTATTCCGATCGAGTTTTCCGGAATTATTGGACTCGGATCCAAAATTTCACGATTTCTCGATTTTGGTGATTTTCCCTAGTGGTACCCCTAGGGAAATCCGTAAAAATTCGTCGGATTCCGACGAAGCCAATTCTCGATGCGTTGTGACCGGCAAGCTTCCAGTAGCTATTCCGATCGAGTTTTCCCGAATTCATGGACTCGGATCCAAAATTTCACCACTTTTTACGATTTCTCGATTTTGGTGATTTTCCCTAGTGGTACCCTAGGGATATCCGTAAAAATTCGTCGGATTTCGACGATGCAAATTCTCGATACGTTGTGACCGGCAAGCTTCCAGTAGCTATTCCGATCGAGTTTTCCCGAATTATTGGACTCGGATCCAAAATTTCACGATTTCTCGATTTTGGTGATTTTCCCTAGTGGTACCCCTAGGGAAATCCGTAAAAATTCGTCGGATTCCTACGAAGCCAATTCTCAATGCGTTGTCACCGGCAAGCTTCCAGTAGCTATTCCGATCGAGTTTTCCCGAATTATTAGACTCGGATCCAAAATTTCACGATTTCTCGATTTTGGTGATTTTCCCTAGTGGTACCACTAGGAAAATCCGTAAAATTTCGTCGGATTCCGACGAAGCCAATTCTCGATGCGTTGTGACCGGCAAGCTTCCAGTAGCTATTCCGATCGAGTTTTCCCGAATTATTGGACTCGGATCCAAAATTTCACTACTTTTTACGATTTCTCGATTTTGGTGATTTTCCATAGTGGTACCCTAGGGAAATCCGTAAAAATTCGTCGGATTGCGACGAAGCAAATTCTCGATGCGTTGTGACCGCCAAGCTTCCAGTAGCTATTCCGATCGAGTTTTCCCGAATTATTGGACTCGGATCCAAAATTTCATCACTTTTTACGATTTCTCGATATTTGTGATTTTCCTTAGTGGTACCCCTTGGGAAATCAGTAAAAATTCGTCGGATTCCGACGAAGCCAATTCTTGATGCGTTGTGACCGGCAAGCTTCCAGTAGCTATTCCGATCAAGTTTTCCCGAATTATTGGACTCGAATCAAAAATTTCACCACTTTTTTCGATTTCTCGATTTTGGTGATTTTCCCTAGTGGTACACCTAGGGAAATCCGTAAAAATTCGTCGGATTTCGACGAAGCCAATTCTCGATGCGTTGTGACCGGCAAGCTTCCAGTAGCTATTCCGATCGAGTTTTCCCGAATTATTGGACTCAGATCCAAAATTTCATGACTTTTTACGATTTCTCGATTTTGGTGATTTTCCTTAGTGGTACCCCTTGGGAAATCCGTAAAAATTCGTCGGATTCCGACGAAGCCAATTCTCGATGCATTGTGACCGGCAAGCTTCCAGTAGCTATTCCGATCGAGTTTTCCCAAATTATTGGACTCGGATCAAAAATTTCACGATTTCTCGATTTTGGTGATTTTCCCTAGTGGTACACCTAGGGAAATCCGTAAAAATTCGTCGGATTCCGACGAAACCGATTCTCGATGCGTTGTGACCGGCAAGCTTCCAGTAGCTATTCCAATCGAGTTTTCCCGAATTATTGGACTCGGATCAAAAATTTCACGATTTTTAGATTTTGGTGATTTTTCCTAGTGGTACCCCAAGGGAAATCTGTAAAAATTCGTCAGATTCCGACGAAACCAATTCTCTATGCGTTGTGACCGGCAAGCTTCCAGTAGCTATTCCGATCGAGTTTTCCCGAATTATTGGGCTCGGATCCTAAATTTCACCACTTTTTACGATTTCTCGATTTTGGTGATTTTTCCTAGTGGTACCCCTAGGAAAATTCGTCGGATTCCGACGAAGCCAATTCTTGATGCGTTGTGACCGGCAAGCTACCAGTAGCTATTCCGATCGAGTTTTCTCGAATTATTGGACTCGGATCCAAAATTTAACCACTTTTTACGATTTCTCGATTTTGGTAATTTTTCCTAGTGGTACCCGTAGGGAAATCCGTAAAAATTCGTCGGATTCCGACGAAGCCAATCCTTGATGCGTTGTGACCGGCAAGCTTCCAGTAGCTATTCCGATCGAGTTTTCTCGAATTATTGGACTCGGATCAAAAATTTAACCACTTTTTACGATTTCTCGATTTTGGTGATTTTCCCTAGTGGTCCCCCTAGGGAAATCAGTAAAAATTCGTCGGATTCCGACGAAGCCAATTCTCGATGCGTTGTAACCGGCAAGCTTCTAGTAGCTATTCCAATTGAGTTTTCCCGAATTATTGGACTCGGATCCAAAATTTCACGATTTCTCGATTTTGGTGATTTTCCCTAGTGGTACCCCTAGGGAAATCCGTAAAAATTCATCGGATTCCGACAAAGCCAATTCTCGATGCGTTGTGACCGGCAAGCTTCCATTAGTTATTCCAATCGATTTTTCCCGAATTATTGGACTCGGATCCAAAATTTCACGACTTCTCGATTTTGGTGATTTTCCCTAGTGGTACCCCTAGGAAAATCCGTAAAAATTCGTCGGATTCCGACGAAACCAATTCTCGATGCGTTGTGACCGGTAAGCTTTCAGTAGCTATTCCGATCGAGTTTTCCCGAATTATTGGACTCGGATCCAAAATTTCACGATTTCTCGATTTTGGTGATTTTCCCTAGTGGTACCCCTAGGGAAATCCGAAAAAATTCGTCGAATTCCGACGAAACCAATTCTCGATGCATTGTGACCGGCAAGCTTCCAGTAGCTATTCCGATCGAGTTTTCCCGAATTATTGGACTCGGATCCAAAATTTCACGATTTCTCGATTTTGGTGATTTTCCCTAGTGGTACCCCTAGGGAAATCCGTAAAAATTCATCGGATTCCGACGAAGCCAATTATCGATGCGTTGTGACCGGCAAGCTTCCAGTAGCTATTCCGATCGATTTTTCTCGAATTATTAGACTCGAATCACAATTTCACGATTTTTCGATTTTAGTGATTTTCCCTAGTGGTACCCCAAGGGAAATCCGTAAAAACTCGTCGGATTCCGACGAAGCCAATTCTCGATGCGTTGTGACCGGCAAGCTTCCAGTAGCTATTCCGATTGAGTTTTCCCGAATAATTGGACTCGGATCCAAAATTTCACGATTTCTCTATTTTGGTGATTTTCCCTAGTGGTACCCCTAGGGAAATCCGTAAAAATTCGTCGGATTCTGACGAAGCCAATTCTCGATGCGTTGTGACCGGCAAGCTTCCAGTTGCTATTCCGATCAAGTTTTCCCGAATTATTGGACTCGGATCCAAAATTTCTCCACTTTTTTCGATTTTAGTGATTTTTCCTAGTGGCACCCCTAGGGAAATCCGTAAAGATTCGTCGGAGTCCGACGAAGCCAATTCTCGATGCGTTGTGACCGGCAAGCTTCCAGTAGCAATTCCGATCGAGTTTTCTCGAATGATTGGACTCGGATCCAAAATTTAACCACTTTTTACGATTTCTCGATTTTGGTGATTTTCCCTAGTGGTACTCCTAGGAAAATCCGTAAAAATTCATCGGATTCCAACGAAGCCAATTCTCGATGCGTTGTGACCGGCAAGCTTCCAATAGCTATTCCGATCGAGTTTTCCCAAATTATTGGACTCGGATCATAAATTTCACGATTTCTCGATTTTGGTGATTTTCCCTAGTGGTACCCCTAGGGAAATCCGTAAAAATTCGTCGGATTCCGACGAAGCCAATTCTCGACGCGTTGTGACCCGCAAGCTTCCAGTATCTCTTCCGATTGAGTTTTCCCGAATTATTGGACTCGGATCCAAAATTTCACGATTTCTCGATTTTTGTGATTTTCCCTAGTGGTACTCCTAGGGAAATCCGTAAAATTCATCGGATTCCGATGAAACCAATTCTCGATGCGTTGTGACCGGCAAGCTTCCAGTAGCTATTCCGATCGAGTTTTCCCGAATTATTGGACTCGGATCCAAAATTTCACGATTTCTCGATTTTGGTGATTTTCCCTAGTGGTACCCCTTGGGAAATCCGTAAAAATTCGTCGGATTCAGTAGAAGCCAATTCTCGATGCGTTGTGACCGGCAAGCTTCCAGTGGCTATTCCGATCGAGTTTTCCCGAATTAATGGACTCGGATCCAAAATTTCACGATTTCTCGATTTTGGTGATTTTCCCTAGTGGTACCCTAGGGAAATCCGTAAAAATTCGTCGGATTTCGACGAAGCAAATTCTCGATGCGTTGTGACCGCCAAGCTTCCAGTAGCTATTCCGATCGAGTTTTCTCGAATTATTGGACTCGGATACAAAATTTCACCACTTTTTACGATTTCTCGATTTTTATGATTTTCCCTAGTAGTACCCCTTGGGTAATCCGTAAAAATTCTTCGGATTTCGACGAAACCAATTCTCGATGCATTGTGACCGGCAAGCTTCCAGTAGCTATTCCGATCGAGTTTTCCCGAATTATTGGACTCGGATCCAAAATTTCACCACTTTTTACGATTTCTCGATTTTGGTAATTTTCCCTAGTGGTACCCCTAGGGAAATCCGTAAAAATTCGTCGGATTCCGACGAAGCCAATTCTTGATGCGTTGTGACCGGCAAGCTTCCAGTAGCTATTCCGATCGAGTTTTCCCGAATTATTGGACTCGGATTCAGAATTTCACCACTTTTTACGATTTCTCGATTTTGGTGATTTTTCCTCGTGGTACCCCTAGGGAAATCCGTAAAACTTCGTCGGATTCCGACGAAACCAATTCTCGATGCGTTGTGACCGGCAAGCTTCCAGTAGCTATTCCGATCGAGTTTTCCCGAATTATTGGACTCGGATCCAAAATTTCACCACTTTTTACGATTTTAGTGATTTTTCCTAGTGGTACCCCTAGGGAAATCCGTAAAAATTCGTCGGATTCTGACGAAGCCAATTCTCTATGCGTTGTGACCGGCAAGCTTCCAGTAGCTATTCCGATCGAGTTTTCCCGAATTATTGGACTCAGATCCAAAATTTCACGATTTCTCGATTTTGGTGATTTTCCCTAGTGGTACCCCTAGGAAAATCCGTAAAAATTCGTCGGATTCCGACGAAGCTAATTCTCGATGCGTTGTGACCGGCAAGCTTCCAGTAGCTATTCCGATCGAGTTTTCCCAAATTATTGGACTCGGATCCAAAATTTCACGATTTCTCGATTTTTGTGATTTTCCCTAGTGGTACCCCTAGGAAAATCCGTAAAAATTCGTCGGATTACGACGAAACCAATTCTCGATGCGTTGTGACCGGCAAGCTTCCAGTAGCTATTCCGATTTAGTTTTCCCGAATTATTGGACTCGGATCCAAAATTTCACGATTTCTCGATTTTGATGATTTTCCCTAGTGGTACCCCTAGGGAAATCCGTAAAAATTCGTCGGATTGCGACAAAGGCAATTCTCGATGCGTTGTGACCGGCAAGCTTCCAGTAGCTATTCCGATCGAGTTTTCCCGAATTATTGGACTCGGATCCAAAATTTCACGATTTCTCGATTTTTGTGATTTTCCCTAGTGGTACCCCTAGGAAAATCCGTAAAAATTCGTCGGATTACGACGAAATAAATTCTCGATGCGTTGTGACCGGCAAGCTTCCAGTAGCTATTCCGATTGAGTTTTCCCGAATTATTGGACTCGGATCCAAAATTTCACGATTTCTCGATTTTGGTGATTTTCCCTAGTGGTACCCCTAGGGAAATCCGTAAAAATTCGTCGGATTGCGACAAAGGCAATTCTCGATGCGTTGTGACCGGCAAGCTTCCAGTAGCTAATCCGATCGAGTTTTCCCGAATTATTGGACTCGGATCCAAAATTTCACGATTTCTCGATTTTGGTGATTTTCCCTAGTGGTACCCCTAGGGAAATCCGTAAACATTCGTCGGATTCCGACGAAGCAATTTCTCGATGCGTTGTGACCGGCAAGGTTCCAGTAGCTATTCCAATCGAGTTTTCCCGAATTATTGGACTCCGATCCAAAATTTCACGATTTCTCGATTTTGGTGATTTTCCCTAGTGGTACCCCTAGGGAAATCCTTAAAAATTCGTCGGATTTCGAGAAAACCAATTCTCGATGCGTTGTAACCGGCAATCTTCCAGTAGCTATTCCGATCGAGTTTTCCCGAATTATTGGACTCGGATCCAAATTTTCACCACTTTTTACTATTTCTCGATTTTGGCGATTTTCCCTAGTGGTACCCCTAGGCATATTCGTCGGATTCCGACAAAGCCAATTCTTGATGCGTTGTGACCGGCAAGCTTCCAGTAGCTATTCCGATCGAGTTTTCCCGAATTATTGGATTCGTATCCAAAATTTCACCACTTTTTACGATTTCTCGATTTTGTTGATCTTCGCTAGTGGTAACCCTAGGGAAATCCGTAAAAATTTGTCGGATTCCGACGAAACCAGTTCTCGATGCGTTGTGACCGGCAAGCTTCCAGTAGCTATTCTGATCGAGTTTTCCCGAATTATTGGACTCGGATCCAAAATTTCACCACTTTTTACGATTTCTCGATTTTGGTGATTTTCCCTAGTGGTACCCCTAGGGAAATCCGTAAAAATTCTTCGGATTCCGACGAAGCCAATTCTCGATGCGTTGTGACCGGCAAGCTTCCAGTAGCTATTCCGATCGAGTTTTCCCGACTTATTGGACTCGGATCCAAAATTTCACCAATTTTTACGATTTCTCGAATTTGGTAATTTTCCCTAGTGGTACCCCTAGGGAAATCCGTAAAAATTCGTCGGATTCCGACGAAGCCAATTCTCGATGCGTTGTGACCGGCAAGCTTCCAGTAGCTATTCCGATCGAGTTTTCCCGAATTATTGGACTCGTATCCAAAATTTCACGATTTCTCGATTTTGGTGATTTTCCCTAGTGGTACCCCTAGGGAAATCCGTAAAAATTCGTCGGATTCCGACGAAGCAATTTCTCGATGCGTTGTGACCGGCAAGCTTCCAGTAGCTATTCCAATCAAGTTTTCCCGAATTATTGAACTCCGATCCAAAATTTCACGATTTCTCGATTTTGGTGATTTTCCCTAGTGGTACCCCTAGGGAAATCCGTAAAAATTCGTCGGATTCCGACGAAACCAATTCTCGATGCGTTGTGACCGGTAAGCTTCCAGTAGCTATTCCGATCGAGTTTTCCCGAATTATTGGACTCGGATCCAAAATTTCACCACTTTTTACGATTTCTCGATTTTGGTGATTTTCCCTAGTGGTACCCCTAGGAAAATTCGTCGGATTCCGACGAAGCCAATTCTTGATGTGTTGTGACCGGCAAGCTTCCAGTAGCTATTCCGATCGAGTTTTCCCGAATTATTTGACTCGGATCCAAAATTTCACCACTTTTTACGATTTCTCGATTTTGGTGATTTTCGCTAGTGGTACCCATAGGGAAATCCGTAAAAATTTGTCGGATTCCGACGAAGCTAGTTCTCGATGCGTTGTGACCGGCAAGCTTCTAGTAGCTATTTCGATCGAGTTCTCCCGAATTATTGGACTCGGATCCAAAATTTCACGATTTCTCGATTTTGATGATTTTCCCTAGTGGTACCCCTAGGGAAATCCGTAAAAATTCGTCGTATTCCGACGAAGCCAATTCTCGATGCGTTTTGACCGGCAAGCTTCCAGTAGCTATTCCGATCGAGTTTTCCCGAATTATTGGACTCGGATCCAAAATTTCACCACTTTTTACGATTTCTCGATTTTGGTGCTTTTCCCTTATGGTACCCTAGGGAAGTCCGTAAAAATTTGTCGAATTTCGACGAAGCCATTTCTCGATGCGTTGTGACCGGCAAGCTTCCAGTAGCTATTCCGATCGAGTTTTCCCGAATTATTGGACTCGGATCCAAAATTTCACGATTTCTCGATTTTGGTGATTTTCCCTAGTGGTACCCTAGGGAAATCCGTAAAAATTCGTCAGATTCCGACGAAGCAATTTCTCGATGCGTTGTGACCGGCAAACTTCCAGTAGCTATTCCAATCGAGTTTTCCCGAATTATTGGACTCCGATCCAAAATTTCACGATTTCTTGATTTTGGTGATTTTCCCAAGTGGTACCCCTAGGGAAATCCGTAAAAATTCGTCGGATTCCGACGAAGCCAATTCTCGATGCGTTGTGACCGGCAAGCTTCCAGTAGCTATTCCGATGGAGTTTTCCCAAATTATTGGACTCGGATCAAAAATTTCATCACTCTTTACGATTTCTCGATTTTGGTGATTTTCCCTAGTGGTACCCCTAGGGAAATCCGTAAAAATTCGTAGGATTCTGACGAAGCCAGTTCTCGATGCGTTATGACCGGCAAGCTTCCAGTAGCTATTCCGATCGAGTTTTCCCGAATTATTGGAGTCGGATCCAAAATTTCACGATTTCTCGATTTTGGTGATTTTCCCTAGTGGTACCCCTAGGGAAATCCGTAAAAATTCGTCGGATTCCGACGAAACCAATTCTCGATGCGTTGTGACCGGCAAGCTTCCAGTAGCTATTCCGATCGAGTTTTCCCAAATTATTGGACTTAGATCCAAAATTTCACGATTTCTTGATTTTGGTGATTTTCCCTAGTGGTACCCCTAAGGAAATCCGTAAAAATTCGTCGGATTCCGACGAAGCCAATTCTCGATGCGTTGTGACCGGCAAGCTTCCAGTAGCTATTCCGATCGAGTTTTCCCGAATTATTGGACTCGGATCCAAAATTTCACGATTTCTTGATTTTGGTGATTTTCCCAAGTGGTACCCCTAGGGAAATCCGTAAAAATTCGTCGGATTCCGACGAAGCCAATTCTCGATGCGTTGTGACCGGCAAGCTTCCAGTAGCTATTCCGATGGAGTTTTCCCAAATTATTGGACTCGGATCAAAAATTTCATCACTCTTTACGATTTCTCGATTTTGGTGATTTTCCCTAGTGGTACCCCTAGGGAAATCCGTAAAAATTCGTAGGATTCTGACGAAGCCAGTTCTCGATGCGTTATGACCGGCAAGCTTCCAGTAGCTATTCCGATCGAGTTTTCCCGAATTATTGGAGTCGGATCCAAAATTTCACGATTTCTCGATTTTGGTGATTTTCCCTAGTGGTACCCCTAGGGAAATCCGTAAAAATTCGTCGGATTCCGACGAAACCAATTCTCGATGCGTTGTGACCGGCAAGCTTCCAGTAGCTATTCCGATCGAGTTTTCCCAAATTATTGGACTCAGATCCAAAATTTCACGATTTCTTGATTTTGGTGATTTTCCCTAGTGGTACCCCTAAGGAAATCCGTAAAAATTCGTCGGATTCCGACGAAGCCAATTCTCGATGCGTTGTGACCGGCAAGCTTCCAGTAGCTATTCCGATCGAGTTTTCCCAAATTATTGGACTCGGATCCAAAATTTCACGACTTCTCAATTTTGGTGATTTTCCCTAGTGGTACCCCTAGGGAAATCCGTAAAAATTTATCGGATTCCGACGAAGCCAATTCTCGAAGCGTTGTGACCAGCAAGCTTCCAGTAGCTATTCCGATCGAGTTTTCCCGAATTATTGGACTCCGATCCAAAATTTCACGATTTCTCGATTTTGGTGATTTTCCTAGTGGTACCCCTAGCGAAATCCGTAAAAATTCGTCAGATTCCGACGAAGCCAATTCTCGATGCGTTGTGACCGGCAAGCTTCCAGTAGCTATTCCGATGGAATTTTCCCGAATTATTGGACTCGGATCAAAAATTTCATCACTTTTTACGATTTCTCGATGGAAATCCGTAAAAATTCGTCGGATTTTGACGAAGTCAATTCTCGATGCGTTGTGACCGGCAAGCTTCCAGTAGCTTTTCCGATCGAGTTTTCCCGAATTATTGGAGTCGGATCCAAAATTTCACGATTTCTCGATTTTAGTGATTTTCCCTAGTGGTACCCCTAGGAAAATCCGTAAAAATTCGTCGGATTCCGACGAAACGAATTCTCGATGCGATTTTACCGGCAAGCTTCCAGTAGCTATTCCGATCGAGTTTTCCCGAATTAATTGACTCAGATCCAAAATTTCACGATTTCTTGATTTTGGTGATTTTCCCTAGTGGTAACCCTAGGGAAATCCGTAAAAATTCGTCGGATTTCGACTAAGCCAATTCTCGATGCGTTGTGATCGGCAAGCTTCCAGTAGCTATTCCGATCGAGTTTTCCCGAATTATTGGACTCGGATCCAAAATTTCACGATTTCTCAATTTTGGTGATTTTCCCAAGTGGTACCCCTAGGGAAATCCGTAAAAATTTGTCGGATTTCGACGAAACCAATTCTCGAAGCGTTGTGACTGGCAAGCTTCCAGTAGCTATTCCGATCGAGTTTTCCCGAATTATTGGACTCGGATCCAAAATTTCACCACTTTTTACGATTTCTCGATTTTGGTGATTTTCCCTAGTGGTACCCCTAGGGAAATCCGTAAAAATTCGTCAGATTCCGACGAAGCCAATTCTCGATGCGTTGTGACCGGCAAGCTTCCAGTATCTATTCCGATCGAGTTTTCTCGAATTATTGGACTCGGATCCAAAATTTCACGATTTCTCGATTTTGCTGATTTTCCCTAGTGGTACCCCTAGGGAAATCCGTAAAAATTCATCGGATTCCAACGAAGCCAATTCTCGATGCGTTGTGACCGGCAAGCTTCAAGTAGCTATTCCGATCGAGTTTTCCCGAATTATTGGACTCGGATCCAAAATTTCACGATTTCTCGATTTTGGTGATTTTCCCTAGTGGTACCCCTAGGGAAATCCGTAAAAATTCGTCGGATTCCGACGAAGCCAATTATCGATGCGTTGTGACCGGCAAGCTTCCAGTAGCTATTCCGATCGAGTTTTCCTGAATTATTGGACTCGGATCCAAAATTTCACGATTTCTCGATTTTGGTGATTTTCCCTAGTGGTACCCCTAGGGAAATCCGTAAAAATTCGTCGGATTGCGACGAAGGCAATTCTCGATGCGTTGTGACCGGCAAGCTTCCAGTAGCTATTTCGATCGAGTTTTCCCGAATTATTGGACTCGGATCCAAAGTTTCACGATTTCTCGATTTTGGTGATTTTCCCTAGTGGTACCCTAGGGAAATCCGTAAAAATTCGTCAGATTCCGACGAAGCAATTTCTCGATGCGTTGTGACCGGCAAACTTCCAGTAGCTATTCCAATCGAGTTTTCCCGAATTATTGGACTCCGATCCAAAATTTCACGATTTCTCGATTTTGGTGATTTTCCCTAGTGGTACCCCTAGGGAAATCCGTAAAAATTTGTCGGATTCCGACGAAACCAATTCTCGATGCGTTGTGACCGGAAAGCTTCCAATAGCTATTCCGATCGAGTTTTCCCGAATTATTGGATTCAGATCCAAATTTTCACCACTTTTTACGATTTCTCGATTTTGGTGATTTTCCCTAGTGGTACCCCCTAGGAAAATTCGTCGGATTCCGACTAAGCCAATTCTTTATGCGTTGTGACCGGCAAGCTTCCAGTAGCTATTCCGATCGAGTTTTCCCGAATTATTGGACTCGGATCCAAAATTTCACCACTTTTTACGATTTCTCGATTTTGGTGATTTTCGCTAGTGGTACCCCTAGGAAAATCCATAAAAAGTTGTCGGATTCCGACGAAGCCAGTTCTCGATGCATTGTGACCGGCAAGCTTCCAGTAGCTATTCCGATTGAGTTTTCCCGAATTATTGGACTCGTATCCAAAATTTCACGGTTTTGATGATTTTCCCTAGTGGTACCCCTAGGGAAATCCGTAAAAATTCGTCGGATTTCGACGAAGCCAATTCTCGATGCGTTGTGACTGGCAAGCTTCCAGTAGCTATTCCGATCGAGTTTTCCCGAATTATTGGACTCGGATCCAAAATTTCACGATTTCTCGATTTTGGTGATTTTCCCTAGTGGTACCCCTTGGGAAATCAGTAAAAATTCGTCGGATTCCGACAAAGCCAATTCTCGATGTGTTGTGACCGGCAAGCTTCCAGTAGCTATTCCGATCGAGTTTTCCCGAATTATTGGACTCGGATCAAAAATTTCACGATTTTGGTGATTTTCCCTAATGGTACCCCTAGGGAAATCCGTAAAAATTCGTCGGATTCCAATGAAGCCAATTCTCGATGCGTTGTGATCGGCAAGCTTCCAGTTGCTATTACGATCGAGTTTTCCCGAATTATTGGACTCGGATCCAAAATTTCACGATTTCTAGATTTTTGTGATTTTTCCTCTTGGTACCCCTAGGGAAATCCGTAAAAATTCGTAGGATTCCGACGAAGCAAATTCTCAATGCGTTGTGACCGGAAAGCTTCCAGTAGCTATTCCGATCGAGTTTTTTCTAATTATTGGACTCGGATCAGAAATTTCACCACTTTTTTCGATTTCTCGATTTTGGTGATTTTTCCTAGTGGTACACCTAGGGAAATCCGTAAAAATTCGTCGGATTCCGACGAAACCAATTCTCGATGCGTTGTGACCGGCAAGCTTCCAGTAGCTATTCCGATCGAGTTTTCCCGAATTATTGGACTCGGATCCAAAATTTCACCACTTTTTACGATTTCTCGATTTTGGTGATTTTCCTAGTGGTACCCCTAGGGAAATCCGTAAAAATTCGTCGAATTCCGACGAAGCAATTCTCGATGCGTTGTGACCGGCAAGCTTCCAGTAGCTATTCCGATCGAGTTTTCCCGAATTATTGGACTCGGATCCAAAATTTCACCACTTTTTACGATTTCTCGATTTTGGTAATTTTCCCTAGTGGAACCCCTAGGGAAATCCGTAAAAATTCGTCGGATTCCGACGAAAACAATTCTCGATGCATTGTGACCGGCAAGCTTCCAGTTGCTATTCCGATCGAGTTTTCCCGAATTATTGGAATCGGATCCAAAATTTCACAATTTCTCGATTTTGGTGATTTTCCCTAGTGGTACCCCTAGGGAAATCCGTAAAAATTCGTCGGATTCCGACGAAGCCAATTCTCGATCCGTTGTGACCGGCAAGCTTCTAGTAGCTATTCCGATCGAGTTTTTCCGAATTATTGGACCCGGATCAAAAATTTAAACACTTTTTACGATTTCTCGATTTTGGTAATTTTCCCTTGTGGTACCCCTAGGGAAATACGTAAAATTTGTCGGATTCCGACGAAGCCAAATCTCAAAGCGTTGTGACCGGCAAGCTTCCAGTAGCTATTCCGATCGAGTTTTCCCGAATTATTGGACTCGGATCCAAAATTTCACCACTTTTTACGATTTCTCGATTTTGGTGATTTTCCCTAGTGGTACCCCTAGGGAAATCCGTAAAAATTCGTCCGATTCCGACGAAGCCAATTCTCGATGCGTTGTGACCGGCAAGCTTCCAGTATCTATTCCGATCGAGTTTTCCCGAATTATTGGACTCGGATCAAAAATTTCAACACTTTTTACGATTTCTCGATTTTGGTAATTTTCCCTAGTGGTACCCTTAGGGAAATCCGTAAAAATTCATCGGATTCCGACGAAGCCAATTCTTGATGCGTTGTGACCGGCAAGCTTCCAGTAGCTATTCCGATCGAGTTTTCCCAAATTATTAGACTCGGATCCAAAATTTCACCACTTTTTACGATTTCTTGATTTTGGTGATTTTCCCTAGTGGTACCCCTAGGGAAATCCGTAAAAATTCGTCGGATTCCGACGAAGCCAATTCTCGATGCGTTGTGACCGGCAAGCTTCCAGTAGCTATTCCGATCGAGTTTTCCTGAATTATTGGACTCAGATCAAAAATTTCACGATTTCTCGATTTTGGTGATTTTCCCTAGTGATACCCCTAGGGAAATCCGTAAAAATTCGTCGGATTCCGACGAAGCCAATTCTCGAAGCATTGTGACCGGCAAGCTTCCAGTAGCTATTCCGATCGAGTTTTCACGAATTATTGGACTCAGATCCAAAATTTCACGATTTCTCGATTTTGGTGATTTTTCCTAGTGGTACCCCTAGGGAAATCCGTAAAAATTCGTCGGATTCCGACGAAGCAATTTCTCGATGCGTTGTGACCGGCAAGCTTCCAGTAGCTATTCCAATCTAGTTTTCCCGAATTATTGGTCTCCGATCCAAAATTTCACGATTTCTCGATTTTGGTGATTTTCCCTAGTGGTACCCCTAGGGAAATCCGTAAAAATTCGTCGGATTCCGACAAAACCAATTCTCGATGCGTTGTGACCAGCAAGCTTCCAGTAGCTATTCCGATCGAGTTTTCTCGAATTATTGGACTCGGATCAAAAATTTCACCACTTTTTACGATTTCTCGATTTTGGTGATTTTCCCTAGTGGTATCCCAAGGAAAATTCGTCGGATTCCGACCAAACCAATTCTTGATGCGTTGTGACCGGCAAGCTTCCAATAGCTATTCCGATCAAGTTTTCCCAAATTATTGGACTCGGATCCAAAATTTCACCACTTTTTACGATTTCTCGATTTTGGTGATTTTCGCTAGTGGTACCCCTAGGGAAATCCGTAAAAATTTGTCGGATTCCGACGAAGCCAGTTCTCGATGCGTTGTGACCGGCAAGCTTCCAGTAGCTATTCAGATCGAGTTTTCCCGAATTATTGGACACGGATCAAAAATTTCACGATTTCTCGATTTTGGTGATTTTCCCTAGTGGTACCCCTAGGGAAATCCGTAAAAATTCGTCGGATTCCGACGAAGCCAATTCTCGATGCGTTGTGACCGGCAAGCTTCCAGTAGCTATTCCGATCGAGTTTTCCCAAATTATTGGACTCGGATCCAAAATTTCACCACTTTTTACGATTTCTCGATTTTGGTGATTTTTCCTAGTGGTACCCCTAGGGAAATCCGTAAAAATTTATCGGATTCCAACGAAACCAATTCTCGATGCGTTGTGACCGGCAAGCTTCCAGTAGCTATTCCGATCGAGTTTTCTCGAATTATTAGACTCGGATCCAAAATTTCACGATTTCTCGATTTTGCTGATTTTCCCTAGTGGTACCCCTAGGGAAATCCGTAAAAATTTATCGGATTCCGATGAAGCCAATTCTCGATGCGTTGTGACCGTTAAGCTTCCAGTAGCTATTCCGATCGAGTTTTCCAGAATTATTGGACTCGGATCCAAAATTTCACGATTTCTCGATTTTGGTGATTTTCGCTAGTGATACCCCTAGGGAAATCCGTAAAAATTTGTCGGATTCCGATGAAGCCAGTTCTCGATGCGTTGTGACCGGCAAGCTTCCAGTAGCTATTCCGATCGAGTTTTCCCGAATTATTGGACTCGGATCCAAAATTTCACGATTTCTCGATTTTGGTGATTTTCCCTAGTGGTACCCCTAGGGAAATCCGTAAAAATTCGTCGGATTCCGACGAAGCCAATTGTCGATGCGTTGTGACCGGCAAGCTTCCAGTAGCTATTCCGATCGAGTTTTCCCGAATTATTGGACTCGGATCCAAAATTTCACCACTTTTTACGATTTCTCGATTTTGGTGATTTTCCCTAGTGGTACCCCTAGGAAAATTCGTCGGATTCCGACGAAGCCAATTCTTGATGCGTTGTGACCGGCAAGCTTCCTGTAGCTATTCCGATCAAGTTTTCTCGAATTATTGGACTCGGATCCAAAATTTCACCACTTTTTACGATTTCTCGATTTTGGTGATTTTCCCTAGTGGTACCCCTAGGAAAATTCGTCGGATTCCGACGAAGCCAATTCTTGATGCGTTGTGACCGGCAAGCTTCCAGTAGCTATTCCGATCGAGTTTTCCCGAATTATTGGACTCGTATCCAAAATTTCACGATTTCTCGATTTTGGTAATTTTCCCTAGTGGTACCCCTAGGGAAATCCGTAAAAATTCGTCGGACTCCGACGAAGCCAATTCTCGATGCGTTGTGACCGGCAAGCTTCCAGTAGCTATTCCGATCGAGTTTTCCCGAATTATTGGACTCGGATCCAAAATTTCACCACTTTTTACGATTTCTCGATTTTGGTGATTTTTCCTAGTGTTACCCCTAGGGAAATCCGTAAAAATTTGTCGGATTCCAACGAAGCCAATTCTCGATGCGTTGTGACCGGCAAGCTTCCAGTAGCTATTCCGATCGAGTTTTCCCAAATTATTGGACTCGGATCAAAAACTTCATCACTTTTTATGATTTCTCGATTTTAGTGATTTTCCTTAGTGGTACCCCTTGGGAAATCCGTAAAAATTCGTCGGATTCCGACGAAGCCAATTCTCGATGCGTTGTGACCGGCAAGCTTCCAGTAGCTATTCCGATCGAGTTTTCCCGTATTATTGGACTCGTATCCAAAATTTTACCACTTATTACGATTTCTCGATTTTTGTGATTTTCGCTAGTGGTACCCCTAGGGAAATCCGTAAAAATTTGTCGGATTCCGACGAAGCCAGTTCTCGATGCGTTGTGATCGGCAAGCTTCCAGTAGCTATTCCGATCGAGTTTTCCCGAATTATTGGACTCGGATCCAAAATTTCACCACTTTTTACGATTTCTCGATTTTTGTGATTTTCGCTAGTGGTACCCCTAGGGAAATCCGTAAAAATTTGTCGGATTCCGACGAAGCCAGTTCTCGATGCGTTGTGACCATCAAGCTTGCAGTAGCTATTCCGATCGAGTTTTCCCGAATTATTGGACTCGGATCCAAAATTTCACCGCTTTTTACGATTTCTCGATTTTTGTGATTTTCCCTAGTGGTACCCCTAGGGAAATCCGTAAAAAATTTTCAAATTCCGACGAAGCCAATTCTCGATGCGTTGTGACCGGCAAGCTTCTAGTAGCTATTCCGATCGAGTATTCCTGACTTATTGGACTCGGATCCAAAATTTCACCACTTTTTACGATTTCTCGAATTTGGTAATTTTCCCTAGTGGTACCCCTAGGAAAATTCGTCGGATTCCGACTAAGCCAATTCTTGATGCGTTGTGACCGGCAAGCTTCCAGTAGCTATTCCGATCGAGTTTTCCCGTATTATTGGACTCTTATCCAAAATTTCGCCACTTTTTACGATTTCTCGATTTTTATGATTTTCCCTAGTGGTACCCCTAGGGAAATCCGTAAAAATTTGTCGGATTCCTACGAAGCCAGTTCTCGATGCGTTGTGACCGGCAAGCTTCCAGTAGCTATTCCGATCGAGTTTTCCCGAATTATTGGACTCGGATCCAAAATTTCACCACTTTTTACGATTTCTCGATTTTTGTGATTTTCCCTAGTGGTACCCCTAGGGAAATCCGTAAAAAATTTTCGGATTCCGACGATGCCAATTCTCGATGCGTTGTGACCGGCAAGCTTCCAGTAGCTATTCCGATCGAGTATTCCCGACTTATTGGACTCGGATCCAAAATTTCACCACTTTTTACGATTTCTCGAATTTGGTAATTTTTCCTAGTGGTACCCCTAGGGAAATCCGTAAAAATTCTTCGGATTCCGACGAAGCCAATTCTCGATGCGTTGTGACCGGCAAGCTTCCAGTAGCTATTCCGATCGAGTTTTCCCGAATTATTGGACTCGGATCAAAAATTTCACCACTTTTTACGATTTCTCGATTTTGGTGATTTTCCCTAGTGGTACCCCTAGGAAAATTCGTCGGATTCCGACGAAGCCAATTCTTGATGGGTTGTGACCGGCAAGCTTCCAGTAGCTATTCCGATCGAGTTTTCCCGTATTATTGGACTCGTATCCAAAATTTCACCACTTTTTACGATTTCTCGATTTTTGTGATTTTCGCTAGTGGTACCCCTAGGGAAATCCGTAAAAATTTGTCGGATTCCTACGAAGCCAGTTCTCGATGCGTTGTGACCGGCAAGCTTCCAGTAGCTATTCCGATCGAGTTTTCCCCAATTATTGGACTCGGATCCAAAATTTCACCACTTTTTACGATTTCTCGATTTTTGTGATTTTCCCTAGTGGTACCCCTAGGGAAATCCGTAAAAACTTTTCGGATTCCGACGAAGCCAATTCTCGATGCGTTGTGACCGGCAAGCTTCCAGTAGCTATTCCGATCGAGTATTCCCGACTTATTGGACTCGGATCCAAAATTTCACCACTTTTTACGATTTCTCGAATTTGGTAATTTTCCCTAGTGGTACCCCTAGGGAAATCCGTAAAAATTCGTCGGATTCCGACGAAGCCAATTCTCGATGCGTTGTGACCGGTAAGCTTCCAGTAGCTATTCCGATCGAGTTTTCCCGAATTATTGGACTCGGATCCAAAATTTCACCACTTTTTACGATTTCTCGATTTTGGTGATTTTCCTTAGTGGTACCCCTAGGAAAATTCGTCGGATTCCGACGAAACCAATTCTTGATGTGTTGTGACCGGCAAGCTTCCAGTAGCTATTCCGATATAGTTTTCCCGAATTATTGGACTCGTATCCAAAATTTCACCACTTTTTATGATTTCTCGATTTTTGTGATTTTCGCTAGTGGTACCCCTATGAAAATCCGTAAAAATTTGTCGGATTCCGTCGAAGCCAGTTCTCGATGCGTTGTGACCGGCAAGCTTCCAGTAGCTATTCCGATCAAGTTTTCCCGTATTATTGGACTCGTATCCAAAATTTCACCACTTTTTACGATTTCTCGATTTTTGTGATTTTCGCTAGTGGTACCCCTAGGGAAATCCGTAAAAATTTGTCGGATTCCGACGAAGCCAGTTCTCGATGCGTTGTGACTGGTAAGCTTCCAGTAGCTATTCCGATCGAGTTTTCCCGAATTATTGGACTCGGATCAAAAATTTCACCACTTTTACGATTTCTCGATTTTTGTGATTTTCCCTAGTGGTACCCCTAGGGAAATCCGTAAAAATTTTTCGGATTTCGACGAAGCCAATTCTCGATGCGTTGTGACCGGCAAGCTTCCAGTAGCTATTCCGATCGAGTTTTCCCGACTTATTGGACTCGGATCCAAAATTTCACCACTTTTTACGATTTCTCGAATTTGGTAATTTTCCCTAGTGGTACCCCTAGGGAAATCCGTAAAAATTCGTCGGATTCCGACGAAGCCAATTCTCGATGCGTTGTGACCGGCAAGCTTCCAGTAGCTATTCCGATCGAGTTTTCCCGAATTATTGGACTCGGATCAAAAATTTCACCACTTTTTACGATTTCTCGATTTTGGTGATTTTCCCTAGTGGTACCCCTAGGAAAATTCGTCGGATTCCGATGAAATCAATTCTTGATGCATTGTGACCGGCAAGCTTCCAGTAGCTATTCCGATCGAGTTTTCCCGAATTATTGAACTCGTATCTAAAATTTCACCACTTTTTACGATTTCTCGATTTTTGTGATTTTCGCTAGTGGTACCCCTAGGGAAATCCGTAAAAATTTGTCGGATTCCGATGAGGCCAATTCTCGATGCGTTGTGACCGGCAAGCTTACAGTAGCTATTCCGATCGAGTTTTCCCGAATTATTGGACTCGGATCCAAAATTTCACGATTTCTCGATTTTGGTGATTTTCCCTAGTGGTACCCCTAGGAAAATCAGTAAAAATTCATCGGATTTCGACGAAGCCAATTCTCGATGCATTGTGACCGGCAAGCTTCCAGTAGCTATTCCGATCGAGTTTTCCCGAATTATTGGACTCGGATCCAAAATTTCACGATTTCTCGATTTTGTTGATTTTCTCTAGTGGTACCCCTAGGGAAATCCGTAAAAATTCGTCGGATTGCGACGAAGGCAATTCTCGATGCGTTGTGACCGGCAAGCTTACAGTAGCTATTCCGATCGAGTTTTCCCGAATTATTGGACTCGGATCCAAAATTTCACGATTTCTCGATTTTGGCGATTTTCCCTAGTGGTACCCCTAGGGAAATCCGTAAAAATTCGTCGGATTCCGATGAAGCAATTTCTCGATGCGTTGTGACCGGCAAGCTTCCAGTAGCTATTCAAATCTAGTTTTCCCGAATTATTGGTCTCCGATCCAAAATTTCACGATTTCTCGATTTTGGTGATTTTCCCTAGTGGTACCCCTAGGGAAATCCGTAAAAATTCGTCGGATTCCGACGAAACCAATTCTCGATGCGTTGTGACCGGCAAGCTTCCAGTAGCTATTCCAATCAAGTTTTCTCGAATTATTGGACTCGGATCAAAAATTTCACCACTTTTTACGATTTCTCGATTTTGGTGATTTTCCCTAGTGGTACCCCTAGGAAAATTCGTCGGATTCCGACGAAACCAATTATTGATGCGTTGTGACCGGCAAGCTTCCAGTAGCTGTTCCGATCAAGTTTTCCCGAATTATTGGACTCGGATCCAAAATTTCACCACTTTTTACGATTTCTCGATTTTGGTGATTTTCGCTAGTGGTACCCCTAGGGAAATCCGTAAAAATTTGTCGGATTCCGACGAAGCCAGTTCTCGATGCGTTGTGACCGGCGAGCTTCCAGTAGCTATTCCGATCGAGTTTTCCCGAATTATTAGACTTGTATCCAAAATTTCACGATTTCTCGATTTTGGTGATTTTCCCTAGTGGTACCCCTAGGGAAATCCTTAAAAATTCGTTGGACTCCGACGAAGCCAATTCTCGATGTGTTGTGACCGGCAAGCTTCCAGTAGCTATTCCGATCGAGTTTTCCCGAATTATTGGACTCGGATCCAAAATTTCACCACTTTTTACGATTTCTCGATTTTGGTGATTTTTCCTAGTGTTACCCCTAGGGAAATCCGTAAAAATTTGTCGGATTCCAACGAAGCCAATTCTCGATGCGTTGTGACCGGCAAGCTTCCAGTAGCTATTCCGATCGAGTTTTCCCGAATTATTGGACTCGGATCAAAAACTTTATCACTTTTTACGATTTCTCGATTTTGGTGATTTTCCTTAGTGGTACCCCTTGGGAAATCCGTAAAAATTTGTCGGATTCCGACGAAACCAATTCTCTATGCGTTGTGACCGGCAAGCTTCCAGTAGCTATTCCGATCGAGTTTTCCCGAATTATTGGACTCGGATCCAAAATTTCACCACTTTTTACGATTTCTCGATTTTGATGATTTTTCCTAGTGGTACCCCTAGGGAAATCCGTAAAAATTCGTCGGATTTCGACGAAGCCAATTCTCGATGCGTTGTGACCGGCAAGCTTCCAGTACCTATTCCGATCGAGTTTTCCCGACTTATTGGACTCGGATCCAAAATTTCACCACTTTTTACGATTTCTCGAATTTGGTAATTTTCCCTAGTGGTACCCCAGGGAAATCCGTAAAAATTCGTCGGATTCCGACGAAGCCAATTCTCGATGCGTTGTGACCGGCAAGCTTCCAGTAGCTATTCCGATCGAGTTTTCCCGAATTATTGGACTCGGATAAAAAATTTCACCACTTTTTACGATTTCTTGATTTTGGTGATTTTCCCTAGTGGTACCCCTAGGAAAATTCGTCGGATTCCGACGAAGCAAATTTTTGATGCGTTGTGACCGGCAAGCTTCCAGTAGCTATTCCGATCGAGTTTTCCCATATTATTGGACTCGTATCCAAAATTTCACCACTTATTACGATTTCTCGATTTTTGTGATTTTCGCTAGTGGTACCCCTAGGGAAATCCGTAAAAATTTATCGGATTCCGACGACGCCAGTTCTCGATGCGTTGTGACCGGCAAGCTTCCAGTAGCTATTCCGATCGAGTTTTCCCGAATTATTGGACTCGGATCCAAAATTTCATCACTTTTTACGATTTCTCGATTTTTGTGATTTTCCCTAGTGGTACCCCTAGGGAAATCCGTAAAAAATTTTCGGATTCCGATGAAGCCAATTCTCGATGCGTTGTGACCGGCAAACTTCCAGTAGCTATTCCGATCGAGTATTCCCGACTTATTGGACTCGGATCCAAAATTTCAACACTTTTTACGATTTCTCGAATTTGGTAATTTTCCCTAGTGGTACCCCTAGGGATATCCGTAAAAATTTGTCGGATTCCGACGAAGCCAATTCTCGATGCGTTGTGACCGACAAGCTTCCAGTAGCTATTCCGATCGAGTTTTCCCGAATTATTGGACTCGGTTCCAAAATTTTACCACTTTTTACGATTTCTCGATTTTTATGATTTTCCCTAGTGGTACCCCTAGGGAAATCCGTAAAAATTTTTCGAATTCCGACGAAGCGAATTCTCGATGCGTTGTGACCGGCAAGCTTCCAGTAGCTATTCCGATCGAGTATTCCCGACTTATTGGACTAGGATCCAAAATTTCAACACTTTTTACAATTTCTCGAATTTGGTAATTTTCCCTAGTGGTACCCCTAGGGATATCCGTAAAAATTCGTCGGATTCCGACGAAGCCAATTCTCGATGCGTTGTGACCGGCAAGCTTCCAGTAGCTATTCCGATCGAGCTTTCCCGAATTATTGAACTCGGATCAAAAATTTCACCACTTTTTACGATTTCTCGATTTTGGTGATTTTCTCTAGTGGTACCCCTAGGAAAATTCGTCGGATTCCGACGAAGCCAATTCTTGATGCGTTGTGACCGGCAAGCTTCCAGTAGCTATTCCAATCGAGTTTTCCCGTATTATTGGACTCGTATCCAAAATTTCACCACTTTTTACGATTTCTCGATTTTTGTGATTTTCGCTAGTGGTACCCCTAGGGAAATCCGTAAAAATTTGTCGGATTCCGACGAAGCTAGTTCTCGATGCGTTGTGACCGGCAAGCTTCCAGTAGCTATTCCGATCGAGTTTTCCCGAATTATTGGACTCGGTTCCAAAATTTTACCACTTTTTACGATTTCTCGATTTTTGTGATTTTCCCTAGTGGTACCCCTAGGGAAATCCGTAAAAATTTTTCGGATTCCGACGAATCCAATTCTCGATGCGTTGTGACCGGCAAGCTTCCAGTAGCTATTCCGATCGAGTATTCCCGACTTATTGGACTCGGATTCAAAATTTCACCACTTTTTACGATTTCTCGAATTTGGTAATTTTCCCTAGGGAAATCCGTAAAAATTCGTCGGATTCCGACGAAGCCAATTCTCGATGCGTTGTGACCGGCAAGCTTCCAGTAGCTATTCCGATCGAGCTTTCCCGAATTATTGGACTCGGATCAAAAATTTCACCACTTTTTACGATTTCTCGATTTTGGTGATTTTCCCTAGTGGTACCCCTAGGAAAATTCGTCGGATTTCGACGAAACCAATTCTTGATGCGTTGTGACCGGCAAGCTTCCAGTAGCTATTCCGATCGAGTTTTCCCGAATTATTGGACTCGTATCCAAAATTTCACCACTTTTTACGATTTCTCGATTTTTGTGATTTTCGCTAGTGGTACCCCTATGGAAATCCGTAAAAATTTGTCGGATTCCGACGAAACCAGTTCTAGATGCGTTGTGACCGGCAAGCTTCCAGTAGCTATTCCGATCGAGTTTTCCCGTATTATTGGACTCGTATCCAAAATTTCACCACTTTTTACGATTTCTCGATTTTTATGATTTTCGCTAGTGGTACCCCTAGGGAAATCCGTAAAAATTTGTCGTATTCCGACGAAATCAGTTCTCGATGCGTTGTGACTGGTAAGCTTCCAGTAGCTATTCCGATCGAGTTTTCCCGAATTATTGGACTCGGATCCAAAATTTCACCACTTTTTACGATTTCTCGATTTTTGTGATTTTCCCTAGTGGTACCCCAAGGGAAATCCGTAAAAAATTTTCGGATTTCGACGAAACCAATTCTCGATGCGTTGTGACCGGCAAGCTTCCAGTAGCTATTCCGATCGAGTTTTCCCGACTTATTGGACTCGGATCCAAAATTTCACCACTTTTTACGATTTCTCGAATTTGGTAATTTTCCCTAGTGGTACCCCTAGGGAAATCCGTAAAAATTCGTCGGATTTTGACGAAGCCAATTCTCGATGCCTTGTGACCGGCAAGCTTCCAGTAGCTATTCCGATCGAGTTTTCCCGAATTATTGGACTCGGATCAAAAATTTCAAAACTTTTTACGATTTCTCGATTTTGGTGATTTTCCCTAGTGGTACCCCTAGGAAAATTCGTCGGATTCCGACGAAACCAATTCTTGATGCGTTGTGACCGGCAAGCTTCCAGTAGCTATTCCGATCGAGTTTTCCCGAATTATTGGACTCGTATCTAAAATTTCACCACTTTTTACGATTTCTCGATTTTTGTGATTTTCGCTAGTGGTACCCCTAGGGAAATCCGTAAAAATTTGTCGGATTCCGACGAAGCCAGTTCTCGATGCGTTGTGGCCGGCAAGCTTCCAGTAGCTATTCCGATCGAGTTTTCCCGAATTATTGGACTCGGATCAAAAATTTCACCACTTTTTACGATTTCTCGATTTTGGTGATTTTCCCTATTGGTACCCCTAGGAAAAATCGTCGGATTCCGACAAAACCAATTCTTGATGCGTTGTGACCGGCAAGCTTCCAGTAGCTATTCCGATCGAGTTTTCCCGAATTATTGGACTCGTATCTAAAATTTCACCACTTTTTACGATTTCTCGATTTTTGTGATTTTCGCTAGTGGTACCCTTAGGGAAATCCGTAAAAATTTGTCGGATTCCGACGAAGCCAGTTCTCGATGCGTTGTGACCGGCAAGCTTCCAGTAGCTATTCCGATCGAGTTTTCCCGAATTATTGGACTCGGATCCAAAATTTAACCACTTTTTACGATTTCTCGATTTTGGTGATTTTTCCTAGTGGTACCCCTAGGGAAATCCGTAAAAATTCGTCGGATTCCGACGAAGCCATTTCTCGATGCGTTGTGACCGGCAAGCTTCCAGTAGCTATTCCGATCGAGTTTTCCCGAATTATTGGACTCGGATAAAAAATTTCACCACTTTTTACGATTTCTCGATTTTGGTGATTTTCCCTAGTGGTACCCCTAGGAAAATTCGTCGGATTCCGACGAAGCAAATTCTTGATGCGTTGTGACCGGCAAGCTTCCAGTAGCTATTCCGATCGAGTTTTCCCGTATTATTGGACTCGTATCCAAAATTTCACCACTTATTACGATTTCTCGATTTTTGTGATTTTCGCTAGTGGTACCCCTAGGGAAATCCGTAAAAATTTGTCGGATTCCGACGACGCCAGTTCTCGATGCGTTGTGACTGGCAAGCTTCCAGTAGCTATTCCGATCGAGTTTTCCCGAATTATTGGACTCGGATCAAATATTTCACCACTTTTTACGATTTCTCGATTTTGGTGATTTTCCCTAGTGGTACCCCTAGGAAAATTCGTCGGATTCCGACGAAGCCAATTCTTGATGCGTTGTGACCGGCAAGCTTCCAGTAGCTATTCCGATCTAGTTTTCCCGTATTATTGGACTCGTATCCAAAATTTCACCACATTTTACGATTTCTCGATTTTTGTGATTTTCGCTAGTGGTACCCCTAGGGAAATCCGTAAAAATTTGTCGGATTCCGACGAAGCCAGTTCTCGATGCGTTGTGACCGGCAAGCTTCCAGTAGCTATTCCGATCGAGTTTTCCCGAATTATTGGACTCGGTTCCAAAATTTAACCACTTTTCACGATTTCTCGATTTTTGTGATTTTCCCTAGTGGTACCCCTAGGGAAATCCGTAAAAATTTTTCGGATTCCGACGAAGCCAATTCTCGAAGCGTTGTGACCGGCAAGCTTCCAGTAGCTATTCCGATCGAGTATTCCCGACTTATTGGACTCGGATCCAAAATTTCACCACTTTTTACGATTTCTCGAATTTGGTAATTTTTCCTAGTGGTACCCCTAGGGAAATCCGTAAAAATTCGTCGGATTCCGACGAAGCCAATTCTCGATGCGTTGTGACCGGCAAGCTTGCAGTAGCTATTCCGATCGAGCTTTCCCGAATTATTGGACTCGGATCAAAAATTTCACCACTTTTTACGATTTCTCGATTTTGGTGATTTTCCCTAGTGGTACCCCTAGGAAAATTCGTCGGATTCCGACGAAGCCAATTCTTGATGCGTTGTGACCGGCAAGCTTCCAGTAGCTATTCCGATCGAGGTTTCCCGAATTATTGGACTCGTATCCAAAATTTCACCACTTTTTACGATTTCTCGATTTTTGTGATTTTCGCTAGTGGTACCCCTATGGAAATCCGTAAAAATTTGTCGGATTCCGACGAAACCAGTTCTAGATGCGTTGTGACCGGCAAGCTTCCAGTAGCTATTCCGATCGAGTTTTCCCGTATTATTGGACTCGTGTCCAAAATTTCACCACTTTTTACGATTTCTCGATTTTTATGATTTTCGCTAGTGGTACCCCTAGGGAAATCCGTAAAAATTTTTCGGATTCTGACGAAGCCAATTCTCGATGCGTTGTGACCGGCAAGCTTCCAGTAGCTATTCCGATCGAGTTTTCCCGAATTATTGGACTCGGATCTAAAATTTCACAACTTTTTACGATTTCTCGATTTTTGTGATTTTCCCTAGTGGTACCCCTAGGGAAATCCGTAAAAATTCGTCGGATTCCGACGAAGCCAATTCTCGATGCGTTGTGACCGGCAAGCTTCCAGTAGCTATTCTGATCGAGTTTTCCCGAATTATTGGACTCGGATCAAAAATTTCACCACTTTTTACGATTTCTTGATTTTGGTGATTTTCCCCAGTGGTACCCCTAGGGAAATCCGTAAAAATTCGTCGGATTCTGATGAAGCCAATTCTCGAAGCGTTGTGACCGGCAAGCTTCCAGTAGCTATTCCGATCGAGTTTTCTCGAATTATTGGACTCGGATCCAAAATTTCACGATTTCTCGATTTTGCTGATTTTCCCTAGTGGTACCCCTAGGGGAATCCGTAAAAATTAATCGGATTCCGACGAAGCCAATTCTCGATGCGTTGTGACCGGCAAGCTTCCAGTAGCTATTCCGAACGAGTTTTCCCGAATTATTGGACTCGAATCCAAAATTTCACGATTTCTCGATTTTGGTGATTTTCCCAAGTGGTACCCCTAGGGAAATCCGTAAAAATTCGTCGGATTCTGACGAAGCCAATTCTCGATGCGTTGTGACCGGCAAGCTTCCAGTAGCTATTCCGATCAAGTTTTCCCGAATTATTGGACTCGAATCCAAAATTTCACGATTTCTCGATTTTGTTGATTTTCCCTAGTGGTACCCCTAGGGAAATCCGTAAAAATTCATCGGATTCCGACGAAACCAATTGTCGATGCGTTGTGACCGTCAAGCTTCCAGTAGCTATTCCGATCAAGTTTTCCCAAATTATTGGACTCGGATCCAAAATTTCACGATTTCTCGATTTTTGTGATTTTCCCTAGTGGTACCCCTAGGGAAATCCGTAAAAATTCGTCGGATTGCGACGAAGGCAATTCTCGATGCGTTGTGACCGGCAAGCTTCCAGTAGCTATTCCGATCGAGTTTTCCCGAATTATTGGACTCGGATCCAAAATTTCACGATTTCTCGATTTTGGTGATTTTCTCTAGTGGCACCCCTAGGTAAATCCGTAAAAATTCGTCGGATTCCGACGAAGCAATTTCTCGATGCTTTGGGACCGGCAAGCTTCCAGTAGCTATTCCAATCGAGTTTTCCCGAATTATTGGTCTCCGAACTAAAATTTCACGATTTCTCGATTTTGGTGATTTTCCCTAGTGGTACCCCTAGGGAAATCCGTAAAAATTCGTCGGATTCCGGCGAAACCAATTCTCGATGCGTTGTGACCGGCAAGCTTCCAGTAGCTATTCCGATCGAGTTTTCCCGAATTATTGGACTCGGATCCAAAATTTCACCACTTTTTACGATTTCTCGATTTTGGTGATTTTCCCTAGTGGTACCCCTAGGAAAATTCGTCGGATTCCAACGAAGCTAATTCTTGATGCGTTGTGACCGGCAAGCTTCCAGTAGCTATTCCGATCAAGTTTTCCCGAATTATTGGACTCGGATCCAAAATTTCACCACTTTTTACGATTTCTCGATTTTGGTGATTTTCGCTAGTGGTACCCCTAGGGAAATCCGTAAAAATTTGTCGGATTCCGACGAAGCCAGTTCTCGATGCGTTGTGACCGGCAAGCTTCCAGTAGCTATTCCGATCGAGTTTTCCCGAATTATTGGACTCGGATCCAAAATTTCACGATTTCTCGATTTTGGTGATTTTCCCTAGTGGTACCCCTAGGGAAATCCGTAAAAATTCGTCGGATTCCGACTTAGCCAATTCTCGATGCGTTGTGACCGGCAAGCTTCCAGTAGATATTCCGATCGAGTTTTCCCGAATTATTGGACTCGGATCCAAAATTTCACCACTTTTTACGATTTCTCCATTTTGGTGATTTTCCCTTATGGTACCCCTAGGAAAATCCGTAAAAATTCGTCGGATTCCGACGAAGCCAATTCTCGATGCGTTGTAATCGGCAAGCTTCCAGTAGCTATTCCGATCGAGTTTTCCCGAATTATTGGACTCGGATCCAAAATTTTAACACTTTTTACGATTTCTCGATTTTGGTAATTTTTCCTAGTGGTACCCCTAGGGAAATCCGCAAAAATTCGTCGGATTTCGACGAAGCCAATTCTTGATGCGTTGAGACCGGTAAGCTTCCAGTAGCTATTCCGATCGAGTTTTTCCGAATTATTGGACTCGGATCCAAAATTTCACCACTTTTTACGATTTCTCGATTTTGGTGATTTTCCCTAGTGGTACCCCTAGGGAAATCCGTAAAAATTTGTCGAATCCGACGAAGCCAATTCTCGATGCGTTGTGACCGGCAAGCTTCCAGTAGCTATTCCGATTGAGTTTTCCCGAATTATTGGACTCGGATCAAAAATTTCATCACTTTTTACGATTTCTCGATTTTGGTGATTTTTCCTCGTGGTACCTTTAGGGATATCCGTAAAAATTCGTCGGATTCCGACGAAGCCAATTCTCGATGCATTGTGACCGGCAAGCTTCCAGTAGCAATTCCGATCGAGTTTTCCCGAATTATTGGACTCGGATCCAAAATTTCACGATTTCTCTATTTTGATGATTATTCCTAGTGGTACCACTAGGGAAATCCGTAAAAATTCGTCGGATTCCAACGAAGCCAATTCTCGATGCGTTGTGACCGGCAAGCTTCCAGTTGCTATTCCGATCGAGTTTTCCTGAATTATTGGACTCGGATCAAAAATTTCACGATTTCTCGATTTTGGTGATTTTCCCTTGTGGTACCTATAGTGAAATACATAAAAATTCGTCGGATTCCGACGAAGCCAATTCTCGATGCGTTGTGACCGGCAAGCTTCCAATAGCTATTCCAATCGAGTTTTCCCGAATTATTGGTCTCCGAACCAAAATTTCACGATTTCTCGATTTTGGTGATTTTCCATAGTGGTACCCCTAGGGAAATCCGTAAAAATTCTTCGGATTCCGGCGAAACCAATTCTCGATGCGTTGTGACCGGCAAGCTTCCAGTAGCTATTCCGATCGAGTTTTCCCGAATTATTGGACTCGGATTCAAAATTTCACCACTTTTTACGATTTCTCGATTTTGGTGATTTTCCCTAGTGGTACCCCTAGGAAAATTCGTCGGATTCCAACGAAGCCAATTCTTGATGCGTTGTGACCGGAAAGCTTCCAGTAGCTATTCCGATCGAGTTTTCCCGAATTATTGGACTCGGATCCAAAATTTCACCACTTTTTACGATTTCTCGATTTTGGTGATTTTCCCTAGTGGTACCCCTAGGAAAATCCGTAAAAATTTGTCGAATCCGACGAAGCCAATTCTCGATGCGTTGTGACCGGCAAGCTTCCAGTAGCTATTCCGATCGAGTTTTCCCGAATTATTGGACTCGGATCAAAAATTTCATCACTTTTTACGATTTCTCGATTTTTGTGATTTTCCCTCGTGGTACCCCTAGGGATATCCGTAAAAATTCGTCGGATTCCGACGAAGCCAATTCTCGATGCGTTGTGACCGGCAAGCTTACGGTAGCTATTCCGATCGAGTTTTCCCGAATTATTGGACTCGGATCCAAAATTTTACCACTTTTTACGATTTATCGATTTTGGTGATTTTCCCTAGTGGTACCCCTAGGAAAATCCGTAAAAATTCGTCGGATTCCGACGAAGCCAATTCTCGATGCGTTGTGACCGGCAAGATTCCAGTAGCTATTCCGATCGAGTTTTCCCGAATTATTGGACTCGGATCCAAAATTTCACGATTTCTCGATTTTGGTGATTTTTCCTAGTGGTACCTATAGGAAAATCCGTAAAAATTCGTCGGATTCCGACGAAGCCAATTCTCGATGCGTTGTGACCGGCAAGCTTTCAGTAGCTATTCCGATCGAGTTTTCCCGAATTATTGGACTCGGATCAAAAATTTCACCACTTTTTACGATTTCTCGATTTTGGTGATTTTCCCTAGTGGTACCCCTAGGGAAATCCGTAAAAATTCGTCGGATTCCGACGAAGCCAATTCTCGATGCGTTGTGACCGGCAAGCTTCCAGTAGCTATTCCGACCGAGTTTTCCCAAATTATTGGACTCGGATTCAAAATTTCACCACTTTTTACGATTTCTCGATTTTGGTGATTTTCCCTAGTAGTACCCCTTCGGAAATCCGTAAAAATTCGTCGAATTTCGACGAAGCCAATTCTCGATGCATTGTGACCGACAAGCTTCCAGTAGCTATTCCGATCGAGTTTTAACGAATTATTGGACTCGGATCCAAAATTTCACGATTTCTCGATTTTGGTGATTTTCCCTAGTGGTACCCCTAGGGAAATCCGTAAAAATTAGTCGGATTCCGAAGAAGCCAATTTTCGAAGCATTGTGACCGGAAAGCTTCCAGTAGCTATTCCGATCGAGTTTTCCCGAATTATTGGACTCGGATCAAAAATTTCACCACTTTTTACGATTTCTCGATTTTGGTGATTTTCCCTAGTGGTACCCCTAGGGAAATCCGTAAAAATTTATCGGATTCCGACGAATCCAATTCTCGATGCGTTGTGACCGGCAAGCTTCCAGAAGCTATTCCGATCGAGTTTTCCCGAATTATTGGACTCGGATCAAAAATTTCACCACTTTTTACGATTTCTCGATTTTGGTGATTTTCCCTATTGTACCCCTAGGGAAACCCGTAAAAATTCGTCGGATTCCGACGAAGCCAATTCTCGATGCGTTGTGACCGGCAAGCTTCCAGTAGCTATTCCGATCGAGTTTTCCCGAATTATTGGACTCGGATCCAAAATTTCACCACTTTTTACGATTTCTCGATTTTTGTGATTTTTCCTAGTGGTACCCCTAGGGAAATCCGTAAAAATTCGTCGGATTCCGAAGAAGCCAATTTTCGAAGCGTTGTGACCGGAAAGCTTACAGTAGCTATTCCTAGCGAGTTTTCCCGAATTATTAGACTCGGATCCAAAATTTCACCACTTTTTACGATTTATCGATTTTGGTGATTTTCCCTAGTGGTACCCCTAGGGAAATCCGTAAAAATTCGTCGGATTTCGACGAAGCCAATTCTCGATGCGTTGTGACCGGCAAGCTTCCAGTAGCTATTCCGATCGAGTTTTCCCGAATTATTGGACTCGGATCCAAAATTTCACGATTTCTCGATTTTGGTGATTTTTCCTAGTGGTACCTATAGGGAAATCCGTAAAAATTCGTCGGATTCCGACGAAGCCAATTCTCGATGCGTTGTGACCGGCAAGCTTTCAGTAGCTATTTCGATCGAGTTTTCCCGAATTATTGGACTCGGATCAAAAATTTCACCACTTTTTACGATTTCTCGATTTTGGTGATTTTCCCTAGTGGTACCCCTAGGGAAATCCGTAAAAATTCGTCGGATTCCGACGAAGCCAATTCTCGATGCGTTGTGACCGGCAAGCTTCCAGTAGCTATTCCGATCGAGTTTTCCCGAATTATTGGACTCGGATCAAAAATTTCACGATTCTCGATTTTGGTGATTTTCCCTAGTGGTAACCCTAGGGAAATCCGTAAAAATTTCTCGGATTTCGACGAAGCCAATTCTCGATGCGTTGTGACCGGCAAGCTTCCAGTAGCTATTCCGACCGAGTTTTCCCGAATTATTGGACTCGGATTCAAAATTTCACCACTTTTTACGATTTCTCGATTTTGGTGATTTTCCCTAGTAGTACCCCTTGGGAAATCCGTAAAAATTCGTCGGATTTCGACGAAGCCAATTCTCGATGCGTTGTGACCGGCAAGCTTCCAGAAGCTATTCCGATCGAGTTTTCACGAATTATTGGACTCGGATCCAAAATTTCACGATTTCTCAATTTTGGTGATTTTCCCTAGTGGTACTCCTAGGGAAATCCGTAAAAATTAGTCGGATTCCGAAGAAGCCAATTTTCGAAGCGTTGTGACCGGAAAGCTTCCAGTAGCTATTCCGATCGAGTTTTCCCGAATTATTGGACTCGGATCCAAAATTTCACCACTTTTTATGATTTCTCGATTTTTGTGATTTTTCCTAGTGGTACCCATAGGGAAATCCGTAAAAATTCGTTGGATTCCGACGAAGCCAATTGTTGATGCGTTGTGACCGGCAAGCTTCCAGTAGCTATTCCGATCGAGTTTTCCTGACTTATTGGACTCGGATCCAAAATTTCACCACTTTTTACGATTTCTCGATTTTGGTGATTTTCCCTAGTGGTACCCCTAGGGAAATCCGTAAAAATTAGTCGGATTCCGACGAAGCCAATTCTCGATGCGTTGTGACCGGCAAGCTTCCAGTAGCTATTCCGATCGAGTTTTCCCAAATTATTGTACTCGGATCAAACTTTTTACGATTTCTCGATTTTTGTGATTTTCCCTAGTGGTACTCCTAGGGAAATCCGTAAAAATTTGTCGGATTCCGACGAATCCAATTCTCGATGCGTTGTGACCGGCAAGCTTCCAGTAGCTATTCCGATCGAGTTTTCCCGAATTATTGGACTCGGATCCAAAAATTTCACCACTTTTTACGATTTCTCGATTTTGGTGATTTTCCCTAGTGGTACCCATAGGGAAATCCGTAAAAATTCGTCGGATTCCGACGAAGCCAATTCTCGATGCGTTGTGACCGGGAAGCTTTCAGTAGCTATTCCGATCGAGTTTTCCCGACTTATTGGACTCGGATCCAAAATTTCACCACTTTTTACGATTTCTCGATTTTGGTGATTTTCCCTAGTGGTACCCCTAGGGAAATCCGTAAAAATTAGTCGGATTCCGACGAAGCCAATTCTCGATGCGTTGTGACTGGTAAGCTTCCAGTAGCTATTCCGATCGAGTTTTCCCGAATTATTGTACTCGGATCAAACTTTTTACGATTTCTCGATTTTTGTGATTTTCCCTAGTGGTACTCCTAGGGAAATCCGTAAAAATTTGTCGGATTCCGACGAATCCAATTCTCGATGCGTTGTGACCGGCAAGCTTCCATTAGCTATTCCGATCGAGTTTTCCCGAATTATTGGACTCGGATCAAAAAATTTCACCACTTTTTACGATTTATCGATTTTGGTGATTTTCCCTAGTGGTACCCCTAGGGAAATCCGTAAAAATTCGTCGGATTCCGAAGAAGCCAATTTTCGAAGCGATGTGACCGGAAAGCTTCCAGTAGATATTCCTATCGAGTTTTCCCGAATTATTGGACTCGGATCCAAAATTTCACCACTTTTTACGTTTTCTCGATTTTTGTGATTTTTCCTAGTGGTACCCATAGGAAAATCCGTAAAAATTCGTCGGATTCCGACGAAGCCAATTGTCGATGCGTTGTGACCGGCAAGCTTCCAGTAGCTATTCCGATCGAGTTTTCCCGAATTATTGGACTCGGATCCAAAATTTCACCACTTTTTACGATTTATCGATTTTGGTGATTTTCCCTAGTGGTACCCCTAGGAAAATCCGTAAAAATTCGTCGGATTCCGACGAAGCCAATTCTCGATGCATTGTGACCGGCAAGATTCCAGTAGCTATTCCGATCGAGTTTTCCCGAATTATTGGACTCGGATCCAAAATTTCACGATTTCTCGATTTTGGTGATTTTTCCTAGTGGTACCTATAGGAAAATCCGTAAAAATTCGTCGGATTCCGACGAAGCCAATTCTCGATGCGTTGTGACCGGCAAGCTTTCAGTAGCTATTCCGATCGAGTTTTCCCGAATTATTGGACTCGGATCAAAAATTTCACCACTTTTTACGATTTCTCGATTTTGGTGATTTTCCCTAGTGGTACCCCTAGGGAAATCCGTAAAAATTCGTCGGATTCCGACGAAGCCAATTCTCGATGCGTTGTGACCGGCAAGCTTCCAGTAGCTATTCCGACCGAGTTTTCCCGAATTATTGGACTCGGATTCAAAATTTCACCACTTTTTACGATTTCTCGATTTTGGTGATTTTCCCTAGTAGTACCCCTTGGGAAATCCGTAAAAATTCGTCGAATTTCGACGAAGCCAATTCTCGATGCATTGTGACCGGCAAGCTTCCAGTAGCTATTCCGATGGAGTTTTAACGAATTAATTGACTCGGATCCAAAATTTCACGATTTCTCGATTTTGGTGATTTTCCCTAGTGGTACCCCTAGGGAAATCCGTAAAAATTAGTCGGATTCCGAAGAAGCCAATTTTCGAAGCATTGTGACCGGAAAGCTTCTAGTAGCTATTCCGATCGAGTTTTCCCGAATTATTGGACTCGGATCAAAAATTTCACCACTTTTTACGATTTCTCGATTTTGGTGATTTTCCCTAGTGGTACCCCTAGGGAAATCCGTAAAAATTTATCGGATTCCGACGAATCCAATTCTCGATGCGTTGTGACCGGCAAGCTTCCAGTAGCTATTCCGATCGAGTTTTCCCGAATTATTGGACTCGAATCAAAAATTTCACCACTTTTTACGATTTCTCGATTTTGGTGATTTTCCCTAGTGGTACCCCTAGGGAAACCCGTAAAAATTCGTCGGATTCCGACAAAGCCAATTCTCGATGCGTTGTGATCGGCAAGCTTCCAGTAGCTATTCCGATCGAGTTTTCCCGAATTATTGGACTCGGATCAAAAATTTCACGATTCTCGATTTTGGTGATTTTCCCTAGTGGTAACCCTAGGGAAATCCGTAAAAATTTCTCGGATTCCGACGAAGCAAATTCTCGATGCGTTGTGACCGGCAAGCTTCCAGTAGCTATTCCGACCGAGTTTTCCCGAATTATTGGACTCGGATTCAAAATTTCACCACTTTTTACGATTTCTCGATTTTGGTGATTTTCCCTAGTCGTACCCCTTGGGAAATCCGTAAAAATTCGTCGGATTTCGACGAAGCCAATTCTCGATGCGTTGTGACCGGCAAGCTTCCAGTAGTTATTCCGATCGAGTTTTCACGAATTATTGGACTCGGATCCAAAATTTCACGATTTCTCGATTTTGGTGATTTTCCCTAGTGGTACCCCTAGGGAAATCCGTAAAAATTAGTCGAATTTCGAAGAAGCCAATTTTCGAAGCGTTGTGACCGGAATGCTTCCAGTAGCTATTCCAATCGAGTTTTCCCGAATTATTGGACTCGGATCCAAAATTTCACCACTTTTTACGATTTCTCGATTTTGGTGATTTTCCTTAGTGGTACCCCTAGGGAAATCCGTAAAAATTTATCGGATTCCGACGAATCCAATTCTCGATGCGTTGTGACCGGCAAGCTTCCAGTAGCTATTCCGATCGAGTTTTCCCGAATTATTGGACTCGGATCCAAAATTTCACCACTTTTTACGATTTCTCGATTTTTGTGATTTTCACTAGTGGTAACCCTAGGGAAACCCGTAAAAATTCGTCGTATTCCGACGAAGCCAATTCTCGATGCGTTGTGACCGGCAAGATTCCAGTAGCTATTCCGATCGAGTTTTCCCGAATTATTGGACTCGGATCCAAAATTTCACCACTTTTTACGATTTATCGATTTTGGTGATTTTCCCTAGTGGTACCCCTAGGGAAATCCGTAAAAATTCGTCGGATTCCGACGAAGCCAATTCTCGATGCATTGTGACCGGCAAGCTTCCAGTAGCTATTCCGATCGAGTTTTCCCGAATTATTGGACTCGGATCCAAAATTTCACGATTTCTCGATTTTGGTGATTTTTCCTAATGGTACCTATAGGGAAATCCGTAAAAATTCGTCGGATTCCGACGAAGCTAATTCTCGATGCGTTGTGACCGGCAAGCTTTCAGTAGCTATTCCGATCGAATTTTCCCGAATTATTGGACTCGGATCAAAAATTTCACCACTTTTTACGATTTCTCGATTTTGGTGATTTTCCCTAGTGGTACCCCTAGGGAAATCCGTAAAAATTCGTCGGATTCTGACGAAGCCAATTCTCAATGCGTTGTGACCGGCAAGCTTCCAGTAGCTATTCCGATCGAGTTTTCACGAATTATTGGACTCGGATCCAAAATTTCACGATTTCTCGATTTTGGTAATTTTCCCTAGTGGTACCCCTAGGGAAATCCGTAAAAATTAGTCGGATTTCGAAGAAGCCAATTTTCGAAGCGTTGTGATCGGAAAGCTTCCCGTAGCTATTCCGACCGAGTTTTCCCGAATTATTGGACTCGGATCCAAAATTTCACCACTTTTTATGATTTCTCGATTTTTGTGATTTTTCCTAGTGGTACCCATAGGGAAATCCGTAAAAATTCGTCGGATTCCGACGAAGCCAATTGTCGATGCGTTGTGACCGGCAAGCTTCTAGTAGCTATTCCGATCGAGTTTTCCCGAATTATTGGACTCGGATCCAAAATTTCACCACTTTTTACGATTTCTCGATTTTGGTGATTTTTCCTAGTGGTACCCCTAGGGAAATCCGTAAAAATTCGTCGGATTCCGACGAAGCCAATTCTCGATGCATTGTGACCGGCAAGCTTCCAGTAGCTATTCCGATCGAGTTTTCCCGAATTATTGGACTCGGATCCAAAATTTCACGATTTCTCGATTTTGGTGATTTTTCCTAGTGGTACCCATAGGGAAATCCGTAAAAATTCATCGAATTCCGACGAAGCCAATTCTCGATGCGTTGTGACCGGGAAGCTTTCAGTTGCTATTCCGATCGAGTTTTCCCGAATTATTGGACTCGGATCAAAAATTTCACCACTTTTTACGATTTCTCGATTTTGGTGATTTTCCCTAGTGGTACCCCTAGGGAAATCCGTAAAAATTCATCGGATTCCGACGAAGCCAATTTTCGATGCGTTGTGACCGGCAAGCTTCCAGTAGCTATTCCGATCGAGTTTTCCCGAATTATTGGACTCGGATTCAAAATTTCACCACTTTTTACGATTTCTCGATTTTGGTGATTTTCCCTAGTAGTACCCCTTGGGAAATCCGTAAAAATTCGTCGGATTTCGACGAAGCCAATTCTCGATGCGTTGTGACCGGCAAGCTTCCAGTAGCTATTCCGATCGAGTTTTCACGAATTATTGGACTCGGATCCAAAATTTCACGATTTCTCGATTTTGGTGATTTTCCCTAGTGGTACCCCTAGGGAAATCCGTAAAAATTTATCGGATTCCGACGAAGCCAATTCTCGATGCGTTGTGACCGGCAAGCTTCCAGTAGTTATTCCGATCGAGTTTTCCCGAATTATTGGACTCGAATCCAAAATTTCACCACTTTTTACGATTTCTCGATTTTGGTGATTTTCCCTAGTGGTACCCCTAGGGAAATCCGTAAAAATTCGTCGGATTCCGACGAAGCCAATTCTAGATGCGTTGTGGCCGGCAAGCTTCCAGTAGCTATTCCGATCGAGTTTTTTCGAATTATTGGACTCGGATCAAAAATTTCACCACTTTTTACAATTTCTCGATTTTGGTGATTTTCCCTAGAGGTACCCCTAGGGAAATCCGTAAAAATTCGTCGGATTCCGACGAAGCCAATTCTCGATGCGTTGTGACCGGCAAGCTTCCAGTAGCTATTTCGATCGAGTTTTCCCGAATTATTGGACTCGGATCCAAAATTTCACGATTCTCGATTTTGGTGATTTTCCCTAGTGGTAACCCTAGGGAAATCCGTAAAAATTTCTCGGATTCCGACAAAGCCAATTCTCGATGCATTGTGACCGGCAAACTTCCAGTAGCTATTCCGACCGAGTTTTCCCGAATTATTGGACTCGGATTCAAAATTTCACCACTTTTTACGATTTCTCGATTTTGGTGATTTTTCCTAGAGGTACCCCTAGGGAAATCCGTAAAAATTCGTCGGATTCCGACGAAGCCAATTCTCGATGCGTTGTGACCGGCAAGCTTCCAGTAGCTATTCCGATCGAGTTTTCACGAATTATTGGACTCGGATCCAAAATTTCACGATTTCTCGATTTTGGTGATTTTCCCTAGTGGTACCCCTAGGAAAATCCGTAAAAATTAGTCGGATTTCGAAGAAGCCAATTTTTGAAGCGTTGTGACCGGAAAGCTTCCAGTAGCTATTCCGATCGAGTTTTCCCGAATTATTGGACTCGGATCCAAAATTTCATCACTTTTTATGATTTCTCGATTTTTGTGATTTTTCCTAGTGGTACCCATAGAGAAATCCGTAAAAATTCGTCGGATTCCGACGAAGCCAATTGTCGATGGGTTGTGACCGACAAGCTTCCAGTAGCTATTCCGATCGAGTTTTCCCAAATTATTGGACTCGGATACAAAATTTCACCACTTTTTACGATTTCTCGATTTTGGTGATTTTCCCTAGTGGTACCCCTAGGGAAATCCGTAAAAATTCGTCGGATTCCGACGAAGCCAATTCTCGATACATTGTGACCGGCAAGCTTTCAGTAGCTATTTCGATCAAGTTTTCCCGAATTATT
The DNA here is from genome assembly GCA_947683425.1 of Excoecaria cochinchinensis. Lineage (NCBI taxonomy): Eukaryota > Viridiplantae > Streptophyta > Magnoliopsida > Malpighiales > Euphorbiaceae > Excoecaria > Excoecaria cochinchinensis. Next base: position 458,333 of record CANTUQ010000089.1, on the reverse strand, counting down.
GGACTCGGATCCAAAATTTCACGATTTCTCGATTTTGGTGATTTTTCCTAGTGGTACCCATAGGGAAATCCGTAAAAATTCGTCGGATTCCGACGAAGCCAATTCTCGATGCGTTGTGACCGGCAAGCTTTCAGTAGCTATTTCGATCGAGTTTTCCCGAATTATTGGACTCGGATCAAAAATTTCACCACTTTTTACGATTTCTCGATTTTGGTGATTTTCCCTAGTGGTACCCCTAGGGAAATCCGTAAAAATTCGTCGGATTCCGACGAAGCCAATTCTCGATGCGTTATGACCGGCAAGCTTCCAGTAGCTATTCCGATCGAGTTTTCCCGAATTATTGGACTCGGATCAAAAATTTCACGATTCTCGATTTTGGTGATTTTCCCTAGTGGTAACCCTATGGAAATCCGTAAAAATTTCTCGGATTCCGACGAAGCCAATTCTCGATGCGTTGTGACCGGCAAGCTTCCAGTAGCTATTCCGACCGAGTTTTCCCGAATTAATGGACTCGGATTCAAAATTTCACCACTTTTTACGATTTCTCGATTTTGGTGATTTTCCCTAGTAGTACCCCTTGGGAAATCCGTAAAAATTCGTCGGATTTCGACGAAGCCAATTCTCGATGCGTTGTGACCGGCAAGCTTCCAGAAGCTATTCCGATCGAGTTTTCACGAATTATTGGACTCGGATCCAAAATTTCACGATTTCTCAATTTTGGTGATTTTCCCTAGTGGTACTCCTAGGGAAATCCGTAAAAATTAGTCGGATTCCGAAGAAGCCAATTTTCGAAGCGTTGTGACCGGAAAGCTTCCAGTAGCTATTCCGATCGAGTTTTCCCGAATTATTGGACTCGGATCCAAAATTTCACCACTTTTTATGATTTCTCGATTTTTGTGATTTTTCCTAGTGGTACCCATAGGGAAATCCGTAAAAATTCGTTGGATTCCGACGAAGCCAATTGTTGATGCGTTGTGACCGGCAAGATTCCAGTAGCTATTCCGATCGAGTTTTCCCGACTTATTGGACTCGGATCCAAAATTTCACCACTTTTTACGATTTCTCGATTTTGGTGATTTTCCCTAGTGGTACCCCTAGGGAAATCCGTAAAAATTAGTCGGATTCCGACGAAGCCAATTCTCGATGCGTTGTGACCGGCAAGCTTCCAGTAGCTATTCCGATCGAGTTTTCCCGAATTATTGTACTCGGATCAAACTTTTTACGATTTCTCGATTTTTGTGATTTTCCCTAGTGGTACTCCTAGGGAAATCCGTAAAAATTTGTCGGATTCGGACGAATCCAATTCTCGATGCGTTGTGACCGGCAAGCTTCCAGTAGCTATTCCGATCGAGTTTTTCCGAATTATTGGACTCGGATCCAAAAATTTCACCACTTTTTACGATTTCTCGATTTTGGTGATTTTCCCTAGTGGTACCCATAGGGAAATCCGTAAAAATTCGTCGGATTCCGATGAAACCAATTCTCGATGCGTTGTGACCGGGAAGCTTTCAGTAGCTATTCCGATCGAGTTTTCCCGACTTATTGGACTCGGATCCAAAATTTCACCACTTTTTACGATTTCTCGATTTTGGTGATTTTCCCTAATGGTACCCCTAGGGAAATCCGTAAAAATTAGTCGGATTCCGACGAATCCAATTCTCGATGCGTTGTGACCGGTAAGCTTCCAGTAGCTATTCCGATCGAGTTTTCCCGAATTATTGTACTCGGATCAAACTTTTTACGATTTCTCGATTTTTGTGATTTTCCCTAGTGGTACTCCTAGGGAAATCCGTAAAAATTTATCGGATTCCGACGAATCCAATTCTCGATGCGTTGTGACCGGCAAGCTTCCAGTAGCTATTCCGATCGAGTTTTCCCGAATTATTGGACTCGGACCAAAAAATTTCACCACTTTTTACGATTTATCGATTTTGGTGATTTTCCCTAGTGGTACCCCTAGGGAAATCCGTAAAAATTCGTCGGATTCCGAAGAAGCCAATTTTCGAAGCGATGTGACCGGAAAGCTTCCAGTAGATATTCCTATCGAGTTTTCCCGAATTATTGGACTCGGATCCAAAATTTCACCACTTTTTACGTTTTCTCGATTTTTGTGATTTTTCCTAGTGGTACCCATAGGAAAATCCGTAAAAATTCGTCGGATTCCGACGAAGCCAATTGTCGATGCGTTGTGACCGGCAAGATTCCAGTAGCTATTCCGATCGAGTTTTCCCGAATTATTGGACTCAGATCCAAAATTTTTCGATTTCTCGATTTTGGTGATTTTTCCTAGTGGTACCTATAGGAAAATCCATAAAAATTCGTCGGATTCCGACGAAGCCAATTCTCGATGCGTTATTACCGGCAAGCTTTCAGTAGCTATTCCGATCGAGTTTTCCCGAATTATTGGACTCGGATAAAAAATTTCACCACTTTTTACGATTTCTCGATTTTGGTGATTTTCCCTAGTGGTACCCCTAGGGAAATCCGTAAAAATTCGTCGGATTCCGACGAAGCCAATTCTCGATGCGTTGTGACCGGCAAGCTTCCAGTAGCTATTCCGACCGAGTTTTCCCGAATTATTGGACTCGGATTCAAAATTTCACCACTTTATACGATTTCTCGATTTTGGTGATTTTCCCTAGTAGTACCCCTTGGGAAATCCGTAAAAATTCGTCGAATTTCGACGAAGCCAATTCTTGATGCATTGTGACCGGCAAGCTTCCAGTAGCCATTCCGATCGAGTTTTAACGAATTATTGGACTCGGATCCAAAATTTCACGATTTCTCGATTTTGGTGATTTTCCCTAGTGGTACCCCTAGGGAAATCCGTAAAAATTAGTCGGATTCCGAAGAAGCCAATTTTCGAAGCATTGTGACCGGAAAGCTTCCAGTAGCTATTCCGATCGAGTTTTCCCGAATTATTGGACTCGGATCAAAAATTTCACCACTTTTTACGATTTCTCGATTTTGGTGATTTTCCCTAGTGGTACCCCTAGGGAAATCCGTAAAAATTTATCGGATTCCGACGAATCCAATTCTCGATGCGTTGTGACCGGCAAGCTTCCAGTATCTATTCCGATCGAGTTTTCCCGAATTATTGGACTCGGATCAAAAATTTCACCACTTTTTACGATTTCTCGATTTTGGTGATTTTCCCTAGTGGTACCCCTAGGGAAACCCGTAAAAATTCGTCGGATTCCGACAAAGCCAATTCTCGATGCGTTGTGACCGGCAAGCTTCTAGAAGCTATTCCGATCGAGTTTTCCCGAATTATTGGACTCGGATCCAAATTTCACCACTTTTTACGATTTCTCGATTTTTGTGATTTTTCCTAGTGGTACCCCTAGGGAAATCCGTAAAAATTCGTCGGATTCCGAAGAAGCCAATTTTCGAAGCGTTGTGACCGGAAAGCTTCCAGTAGCTATTCCTAGCGAGTTTTCCCGAATTATTGGACTCGGATCCAAAATTTCACCACTTTTTACGATTTATCGATTTTGGTGATTTTCCCTAGTGGTACCCCTAGGGAAATCCGTAAAAATTCGTCGGATTCCGACGAAGCCAATTCTCGATGCGTTGTGACCGGCAAGCTTCCAGTAGCTATTCCGATCGAGTTTTCCCGAATTATTGGACTCGGATCCAAAATTTCACGATTTCTCGATTTTGGTGATTTTTCCTAGTGGTACCTATAGGGAAATCCGTAAAAATTCGTCGGATTCCGACGAAGCCAATTCTCGATGCGTTGTGACCGGCAAGCTTTCAGTAGCTATTTCGATCGAGTTTTCCCGAATTATTGGACTCGGATCAAAAATTTCACCACTTTTTACGATTTCTCGATTTTGGTGATTTTCCCTAGTGGTACCCCTAGGGAAATCCGTAAAAATTCGTCGGATTCCGACGAAGCCAATTCTCGATGCGTTGTGACCGGCAAGCTTCCAGTAGCTATTCCGATCGAGTTTTCCCGAATTATTGGACTCGGATCAAAAATTTCACGATTCTCGATTTTGGTGATTTTCCCTAGTGGTAACCCTAGGGAAATCCGTAAAAATTTCTCGGATTCCGACGAAGCCAATTCTCGATGCGTTGTGACCGGCAAGCTTCCAGTAGCTATTCCGACCGAGTTTTCCCGAATTATTGGACTCGGATTCAAAATTTCACCACTTTTTACGATTTCTCGATTTTGGTGATTTTCCCTAGTCGTACCCCTTGGGAAATCCGTAAAAATTCGTCGGATTTCGACGAAGCCAATTCTCGATGCGTTGTGACCGGCAAGCTTCCAGTAGTTATTCCGATCGAGTTTTCACGAATTATTGGACTCGGATCCAAAATTTCACGATTTCTCGATTTTGGTGATTTTCCCTAGTGGTACCCCTAGGGAAATCCGTAAAAATTAGTCGGATTTCGAAGAAGCCAATTTTCGAAGCGTTGTGACCGGAAAGCTTCCAGTAGCTATTCTGATCGAGTTTTCCCGAATTATTGGACTCGGATCCAAAATTTCACCACTTTTTACGATTTCTCGATTTTGGTGATTTTCCTTAGTGGTACCCCTAGGGAAATCCGTAAAAATTTATCGGATTCCGACGAATCCAATTCTCGATGCGTTGTGACCGGCAAGCTTCCAGTAGCTATTCCGATCGAGTTTTCCCGAATTATTGGACTCGGATCCAAAATTTCACCACTTTTTACGATTTCTCAATTTTTGTGATTTTCCCTAGTGGTAACCCTAGGGAAACCCGTAAAAATTCGTCGTATTCCGACGAAGCCAATTCTTGATGCGTTGTGACCGGCAAGCTTCCAGTAGCTATTCCGATCGAGTTTTCCCGAATTATTGGACTCGGATCCAAAATTTCACCACTTTTTACGATTTCTCGATTTTTGTGATTTTTCCTAGTGGTACCCCTAGGGAAATCCGTAAAAATTCGTCGGATTCCAAAGAAGCCAATTTTCGAAGCGTTGTGACCGGAAAGCTTCCAGTAGCTATTCCTATTGAGTTTTCCCGAATTATTGGACTCGGATCCAAAATTTCACCACTTTTTACGATTTATCGATTTTGGTGATTTTCCCTAGTGGTACCCCTAGGGAAATCCGTAAAAATTCGTCGGATTCCGACGAAGCCAATTCTCCATGCGTTGTGACCGGCAAGCTTCCAGTAGCTATTCCGATCGAGTTTTCCCGAATTATTGGACTCGGATCCAAAATTTCACGATTTCTCGATTTTGGTGATTTTTCCTAATGGTACCTATAGGGAAATCCGTAAAAATTCGTCGGATTCCGACGAAGCTAATTCTCGATGCGTTGTGACCGGCAAGCTTTCAGTAGCTATTCCGATCGAGTTTTCCCGAATTATTGGACTCGGATCAAAAATTTCACCACTTTTTACGATTTCTCGATTTTGGTGATTTTCCCTAGTGGTACCCCTAGGGAAATCCGTAAAAATTCGTCGGATTCTGACGAAACCAATTCTCGATGCGTTGTGACCGGCAAGCTTCCAGTAGCTATTCCGATCGAGTTTTCACGAATTATTGGACTCGGATCCAAAATTTCACGATTTCTCGATTTTGGTGATTTTCACTAGTGGTACCCCTAGGGAAATCCGTAAAAATTAGTCGGATTTCGAAGAAGCCAATTTTCGAAGCGTTGTGATCGGAAAGCTTCCCGTAGCTATTCCGATCGAGTTTTCCCGAATTATTGGACTCGGATCCAAAATTTCACCACTTTTTATGATTTCTCGATTTTTGTGATTTTTCCTAGTGGTACCCATAGGGAAATCCGTAAAAATTCGTCGGATTCCGACGAAGCCAATTGTCGATGCGTTGTGACCGGCAAGCTTCCAGTAGCTATTCCGATCGAGTTTTCCCGAATTATTGGACTCGGATCCAAAATTTCACCACTTTTTACGATTTCTCGATTTTGGTGATTTTTCCTAGTGGTACCCCTAGGGAAATCCGTAAAAATTCGTCGGATTCCGACGAAGCCAATTCTCGATGCATTGTGACCGGCAAGCTTCCAGTAGCTATTCCGATCGAGTTTTCCCGAATTATTGGACTCGGATCCAAAATTTCACGATTTCTCGATTTTGGTGATTTTTCCTAGTGGTACCCATAGGGAAATCCGTAAAAATTCATCGGATTCCGACGAAGCCAATTCTCGATGCGTTGTGACCGGGAAGCTTTCAGTTGCTATTCCGATCGAGTTTTCCCGAATTATTGGACTCGGATCAAAAATTTCACCACTTTTTACGATTTCTCGATTTTGGTGATTTTCCCTAGTGGTACCCCTAGGGAAATCCGTAAAAATTCATCGGATTCCGACGAAGCCAATTCTCGATGCGTTGTGACCGGCAAGCTTCCAGTAGCTATTCCGATCGAGTTTTCCCGAATTTTTGGACTCGGATTCAAAATTTCACCACTTTTTACGATTTCTCGATTTTGGTGATTTTCCCTAGTAGTACCCCTTGGGAAATCCGTAAAAATTCGTCGGATTTCGACGAAGCCAATTCTCGATGCGTTGTGACCGGCAAGCTTCCAGTAGCTATTCCGATCGAGTTTTCACGAATTATTGGACTCGGATCCAAAATTTCACGATTTCTCGATTTTGGTGATTTTCCCTAGTGGTACCCCTAGGGAAATCCGTAAAAATTAGTCGGATTCCGAAGAAGCCAATTTTCGAAGCATTGTGACCGGAAAGCTTCCAGTAGCTATTCCGATCGAGTTTTCCCGAATTATTGGACTCGGATCAAAAATTTCACCACTTTTTACGATTTCTCGATTTTGGTGATTTTCCCTAGTGGTACCCCTAGGGAAATCCGTAAAAATTTATCGGATTCCGACGAATCCAATTCTCGATGCGTTGTGACCGGCAAGCTTCCAGTAGCTATTCCGATCGAGTTTTCCCGAATTATTGGACTCGGATCCAAAATTTCACCACTTTTTACGATTTCTCGATTTTGGTGATTTTCCCTAGTGGTACCCCTCGGAAAATTCGTCGGATTCCAACGAAGCCAATTCTTGATGCGTTTTGACCGGCAAGCTTCCAGTAGCTATTCCGATCGAGTTTTCCCGAATTATTGGACTCGGATCCAAAATTTCACCACTTTTTACGATTTCTCGATTTTGGTGATTTTCGCTAGTGGTACCCCTAGGGAAATCCGTAAAAATTTGTCGGATTCCGACGAAGCCAGTTCTCGATGCGTTGTGACCGGCAAGCTTCCAGTAGCTATTCCGATCGAGTTTTCCCGAATTATTGGACTCGGATCCAAAATTTCACGATTTCTCGATTTTGGTGATTTTCCCTAGTGGTACCCCTAGGGAAATCCGTAAAAATTCGTCGGATTCCGACTTAGCCAATTCTCGATGCGTTGTGACCGGCAAGCTTCCAGTAGATATTCCGATCGAGTTTTCCCGAATTATTGGACTCGGATCCAAAATTTCACCACTTTTTACGATTTCTCGATTTTGGTGATTTTCTCTTATGGTACCCCTAGGAAAATCCGTAAAAATTCGTCGGATTCCGACGAAGCCAATTCTCGATGCGTTGTAATCGGCAAGCTTCCAGTAGCTATTCCGATCGAGTTTTCCCGAATTATTGGACTCGGATCAATAATTTTAACACTTTTTACGATTTCTCGATTTTGGTAATTTTTCCTAGTGGTACCCCTAGGGAAATCCGCAAAAATTCGTCGGATTTCGACGAAGCCAATTCTTGATGCGTTGAGACCGGCAAGCTTCCAGTAGCTATTCCGATCGAGTTTTTCCGAATTATTGGACTCGGATCCAAAATTTCACCACTTTTTACGATTTCTCGATTTTGGTGATTTTCCCTAGTGGTACCCCTAGGGAAATCCGTAAAAATTTGTCGAATCCGACGAAGCTAATTCTCGATGCGTTGTGACCGGCAAGCTTCCAGTAGCTATTCCGATTGAGTTTTCCCGAATTATTGGACTCGGATCAAAAATTTCATCACTTTTTACGATTTCTCGATTTTGGTGATTTTTCCTCGTGGTACCTTTAGGGATATCCGTAAAAATTCGTCGGATTCCGACGAAGCCAATTCTCGATGCATTTTGACCGGCAAGCTTCCAGTAGCAATTCCGATCGAGTTTTCCCGAATTATTGGACTCGGATCAAAAATTTCACGATTTCTCTATTTTGATGATTTTTCCTAGTGGTACCACTAGGGAAATCCGTAAAAATTCGTCGGATTCCAACGAAGCTAATTCTCGATGCGTTGTGACCGGCAAGCTTCCAGTTGCTATTCCGATCGAGTTTTCCTGAATTATTGGACTCGGATCAAAAATTTCACGATTTCTCGATTTTGGTGATTTTCCCTTGTGGTACCTATAGTGAAATACATAAAAATTCGTCGGATTCCGACGAAGCCAATTCTCGATGCGTTGTGACCGGCAAGCTTCCAATAGCTATTCCAATCGAGTTTTCCCGAATTATTGGTCTCCGAACCAAAATTTCACGATTTCTCGATTTTGGTGATTTTCCCTAGTGGTACCCCTAGGGAAATCCGTAAAAATTCTTCGGATTCCGGCGAAACCAATTCTCGATGTGTTGTGACCGGCAAGCTTCCAGTAGCTATTCCGATCGAGTTTTCCCGAATTATTGGACTCGGATCCAAAATTTCACCACTTTTTACGATTTCTCGATTTTGGTGATTTTCCCTAGTGGTACCCCTAGGAAAATTCGTCGGATTCCAACGAAGCCAATTCTTGATGCGTTGTGACCGGCAAGCTTCCAGTAGCTATTCCGATCGAGTTTTCCCGAATTATTGGACTCGGATCCAAAATTTCACCACTTTTTACGATTTCTCGATTTTGGTGATTTTCCCTAGTGGTACCCCTAGGAAAATCCGTAAAAATTTGTCGAATCCGACGAAGCCAATTCTCGATGCGTTGTGACCGGCAAGCTTCCAGTAGCTATTCCGATCGAGTTTTCCCGAATTATTGGACTCGGATCAAAAATTTCATCACTTTTTACGATTTCTCGATTTTGGTGATTTTCCCTCGTGGTACCCCTAGGGATATCCGTAAAAATTCGTCGGATTTCGACGAAGCCAATTCTCGATGCGTTGTGACCGGCAAGCTTCCAGTAGCTATTCCGATCGAGTTTTCCCGAATTATTGGACTCGGATCCAAAATTTTACCACTTTTTACGATTTATCGATTTTGGTGATTTTCCCTAGTGGTACCCCTAGGGAAATCCGTAAAAATTCGTCGGATTCCGACGAAGCCAATTCTCGATGCGTTGTGACCGGCAAGATTCCAGTAGCTATTCCGATCGAGTTTTCCCGAATTATTGGACTCGGATCCAAAATTTCACGATTTCTCGATTTTGGTGATTTTTCCTAGTGGTACCTATAGGAAAATCCGTAAAAATTCGTCGGATTCCGACGAAGCCAATTCTCGATGCATTGTGACCGGCAAGCTTTCAGTAGCTATTCCGATCGAGTTTTCCCGAATTATTGGACTCGGATCAAAAATTTCACCACTTTTTACGATTTCTCGATTTTGGTGATTTTCCCTAGTGGTACCCCTAGGGAAATCCGTAAAAATTCGTCGGATTCCGACGAAGCCAATTCTCGATGCGTTGTGACCGGCAAGCTTCCAGTAGCTATTCCGACCGAGTTTTCCCGAATTATTGGACTCGGATTCAAAATTTCACCACTTTTTACGATTTCTCGATTTTGGTGATTTTTCCTAGTAGTACCCCTTCGGAAATCCGTAAAAATTCGTCGAATTTCGACGAAGCCAATTCTCGATGCATTGTGACCGACAAGCTTCCAGTAGCTATTCCGATCGAGTTTTAACGAATTATTGGACTCGGATCCAAAATTTCACGATTTCTCGATTTTGGTGATTTTCCCTAGTGGTACCCCTAGGGAAATCCGTAAAAATTAGTCGGATTCCGAGGAAGCCAATTTTCGAAGCATTGTGACCGGAAAGCTTCCAGTAGCTATTCCGATCGAGTTTTCCCGAATTATTGGACTCGGATCAAAAATTTCACCACTTTTTACGATTTCTCGATTTTGGTGATTTTCCCTAGTGGTACCCCTAGGGAAATCCGTAAAAATTTATCGGATTCCGACGAATCAAATTCTCGATGCGTTGTGACCGGCAAGCTTCCAGAAGCTATTCCGATCGAGTTTTCCCGAATTATTGGACTCGGATCAAAAATTTCACCACTTTTTACGATTTCTCGATTTTGGTGATTTTCCCTATTGTACCCCTAGGGAAACCCGTAAAAATTCGTCGGATTCCGACGAAGCCAATTCTCGATGCGTTGTGACCGGCAAGCTTCCAGTAGCTATTCCGATCGAGTTTTCCCGAATTATTGGACTCGGATCCAAAATTTCACCACTTTTTACGATTTCTCGATTTTTGTGATTTTTCCTAGTGGTACCCCTAGGGAAATCCGTAAAAATTCGTCGGATTCCGAAGAAGCCAATTTTCGAAGCGTTGTGACCGGAAAGCTTCCAGTAGCTATTCCTAGCGAGTTTTCCCGAATTATTGGACTCGGATCCAAAATTTCACCACTTTTTACGATTTATCGATTTTGGTGATTTTCCCTAGTGGTACCCCTAGGGAAATCCGTAAAAATTCGTCGGATTTCGACGAAGCCAATTCTCGATGCGTTGTGACCGGCAAGCTTCCAGTAGCTATTCCGATCGAGTTTTCCCGAATTATTGGACTCGGATCCAAAATTTTACGATTTCTCGATTTTGGTGATTTTTCCTAGTGGTACCTATAGGGAAATCCGTAAAAATTCGTCGGATTCCGACGAAGCCAATTCTCGATGCGTTGTGACCGGCAAGCTTTCAGTAGCTATTTCGATCGAGTTTTCCCGAATTATTGGACTCGGATCAAAAATTTCACCACTTTTTACGATTTCTCGATTTTGGTGATTTTCCATAGTGGTACCCCTAGGGAAATCCGTAAAAATTCGTCGGATTCCGACGAAGCCAATTCTCGATGCGTTGTGACCGGCAAGCTTCCAGTAGCTATTCCGATCGAGTTTTCCCGAATTATTGGACTCGGATCAAAAATTTCACGATTCTCGATTTTGGTGATTTTCCCTAGTGGTAACCCTAGGGAAATCCGTAAAAATTTCTCGGATTCCGACGAAGCCAATTCTCGATGCGTTGTGACCGGCAAGCTTCCAGTAGCTATTCCGACCGAGTTTTCCCGAATTATTGGACTCGGATTCAAAATTTCACCACTTTTTACGATTTCTCGATTTTGGTGATTTTCCCTAGTAGTACCCCTTGGGAAATCCGTAAAAATTCGTCGGATTTCGACGAAGCCAATTCTCGTTGCGTTGTGACCGGCAAGCTTCCAGAAGCTATTCCGATCGAGTTTTCACGAATTATTGGACTCGGATCCAAAATTTCACGATTTCTCAATTTTGGTGATTTTCCCTAGTGGTACTCCTAGGGAAATCCAAAAAAATTAGTCGGATTCCGAAGAAGCCAATTTTCGAAGCGTTGTGACCGGAAAGCTTCCAGTAGCTATTCCGATCGAGTTTTCCCGAATTATTGGACTCGGATCCAAAATTTCACCACTTTTTATGATTTCTCGATTTTTATGATTTTTCCTAGTGGTACCCATAGGGAAATCCGTAAAAATTCGTCGGATTCCGACGAAGCCAATTGTCGATGCGTTGTGACCGGCAAGCTTCCAGTAGCTATTCCGATCGAGTTTTCCCGAATTATTGGACTCGGATCCAAAATTTCACCACTTTTTACGATTTATCGATTTTGGTGATTTTCCCTAGTGGTACCCCTAGGAAAATCCGTAAAAATTCGTCGGATTCCGACGAAGCCAATTCTCGATGCATTGTGACCGGCAAGATTCCAGTAGCTATTCCGATCGAGTTTTCCCGAATTATTGGACTCGGATCCAAAATTTCACGATTTCTCGATTTTGGTGATTTTTCCTAGTGGTACCTATAGGAAAATCCGTAAAAATTCGTCGGATTCCGACGAAGCCAATTCTCGATGCGTTGTGACCGGCAAGCTTTCAGTAGCTATTCCGATCGAGTTTTCCCGAATTATTGGACTCGGATCAAAAATTTCACCACTTTTTACGATTTCTCGATTTTGGTGATTTTTCCTAGTGGTACCCCTAGGGAAATCCGTAAAAATTCGTCGGATTCCGACGAAGCCAATTCTCGATGCGTTGTGACCGGCAAGCTTCCAGTAGCTATTCCGACCGAGTTTTCCCGAATTATTGGACTCGGATTCAAAATTTCACCACTTTTTACGATTTCTCGATTTTGGTGATTTTCCCTAGTAGTACCCCTTGGGAAATCAGTAAAAATTCGTCGAATTTCGACGAAGCCAATTCTCGATGCATTGTGACCGGCAAGCTTCCAGTAGCTATTCCGATCGAGTTTTAACGAATTATTGGACTCGGATCCAAAATTTCACGATTTCTCGATTTTGGTGATTTTCCCTAGTGGTACCCCTAGGGAAATACGTAAAAATTAGTCGGATTTCGAAGAAGCCAATTTTCGAAGCATTGTGACCGGAAAGCTTCCAGTAGCTATTCCGATCGAGTTTTCCCGAATTATTGGACTCGGATCAAAAATTTCACCACTTTTTACGATTTCTCGATTTTGGTGATTTTCCCTAGTGGTACCCCTAGGGAAATCCGTAAAAATTTATCGGATTCCGACGAATCCAATTCTCGATGCGTTGTGACCGGCAAGCTTCCAGTAGCTATTCCGATCGAGTTTTCCCGAATTATTGGACTCGGATCAAAAATTTCACCACTTTTTACGATTTCTCGATTTTGGTGATTTTCCCTAGTGGTACCCCTAGGGAAACCCGTAAAAATTCGTCGGATTCCGACAAAGCCAATTCTCGATGCGTTGTGATCGGCAAGCTTCCAGTAGCTATTCCGATCGAGTTTTCCCGAATTATTGGACTCGGATCAAAAATTTCACGATTCTCGATTTTGGTGATTTTCCCTAGTGGTAACCCTAGGGAAATCCGTAAAAATTTCTCGGATTCCGACGAAGCCAATTCTCGATGCGTTGTGACCGGCAAGCTTCCAGTAGCTATTCCGACCGAGTTTTCCCGAATTATTGGACTCGGATTCAAAATTTCACCACTTTTTACGATTTCTCGATTTTGGTGATTTTCCCTAGTCGTACCCCTTGGGAAATCCGTAAAAATTCGTCGGATTTCGACGAAGCCAATTCTCGATGCGTTGTGACCGGCAAGCTTCCAGTAGTTATTCCGATCGAGTTTTCAAGAATTATTGGACTCGGATCCAAAATTTCACGATTTCTCGATTTTGGTGATTTTCCCTAGTGGTACCCCTAGGGAAATCCGTAAAAATTAGTCGGATTTCGAAGAAGCCAATTTTCGAAGCGTTGTGACCGGAAAGCTTCCAGTAGCTATTCCAATCGAGTTTTCCCGAATTATTGGACTCGGATCCAAAATTTCACCACTTTTTACGATTTCTCGATTTTGGTGATTTTCCTTAGTGGTACCCCTAGGGAAATCCGTAAAAATTTATCGGATTCCGACGAATCCAATTCTCGATGCGTTGTGACCGGCAAGCTTCCAGTAGCTATTCCGATCGAGTTTTCCCGAATTATTGGACTCGGATCCAAAATTTCACCACTTTTTACGATTTCTCGATTTTTGTGATTTTCCCTAGTGGTAACCCTAGGGAAACCCGTAAAAATTCGTCGTATTCCGACGAAGCCAATTCTCGATGCGTTGTGACCGGCAAGCTTCCAGTAGCTATTCCGATCGAGTTTTCCCGAATTATTGGACTCGGATCCAAAATTTCACCACTTTTTACGATTTATCGATTTTGGTGATTTTCCCTAGTGGTACCCCTAGGGAAATCCGTAAAAATTCGTCGGATTCCGACGAAGCCAATTCTCGATGCGTTGTGACCGGCAAGCTTCCAGTAGCTATTCCGATCGAGTTTTCCCAAATTATTGGACTCGGATCCAAAATTTCACGATTTCTCGGTTTTGGTGATTTTTCCTAATGGTACCTATAGGGAAATCCGTAAAAATTCGTCGGATTCCGACGAAGCTAATTCTCGATGCGTTGTGACCGGCAAGCTTTCAGTAGCTATTCCGATCGAGTTTTCCCGAATTATTGGACTCGGATCAAAAATTTCACCACTTTTTACGATTTCTCGATTTTGGTGATTTTCCCTAGTGGTACCCCTAGGGAAATCCGTAAAAATTCGTCGGATTCTGACGAAGCCAATTCTCGATGCGTTGTGACCGGCAAGCTTCCAGTAGCTATTCCGATCGAGTTTTCACGAATTATTGGACTCGGATCCAAAATTTCACGATTTCTCGATTTTGGTAATTTTCCCTAGTGGTACCCCTAGGGAAATCCGTAAAAATTAGTCGGATTTCGAAGAAGCCAATTTTCGAAGCGTTGTGATCGGAAAGCTTCCCGTAGCTATTCCGATCGAGTTTTCCCGAATTATTGGACTCGGATCCAAAATTTCACCACTTTTTATGATTTCTCGATTTTTGTGATTTTTCCTAGTGGTACCCATAGGGAAATCCGTAAAAATTCGTCGGATTCCGACGAAGCCAATTGTCGATGCGTTGTGACCGGCAAGCTTCCAGTAGCTATTCCGATCGAGTTTTCCCGAATTATTGGACTCGGATCCAAAATTTCACCACTTTTTACGATTTCTCGATTTTTGTGATTTTTCCTAGTGGTACCCCTAGGGAAATCCGTAAAAATTCGTCGGATTCCGACGAAGCCAATTCTCGATGCATTGTGACCGGCAAGCTTCCAGTAGCTATTCCGATCGAGTTTTCCCGAATTATTGGACTCGGATCCAAAATTTCACGATTTCTCGATTTTGGTGATTTTTCCTAGTGGTACCCATAGGGAAATCCGTAAAAATTCATCGGATTCCGACGAAGCCAATTCTCGATGCGTTGTGACCGGGAAGCTTTCAGTTGCTATTCCGATCGAGTTTTCCCGAATTATTGGACTCGGATCAAAAATTTCACCACTTTTTACGATTTCTCGATTTTGGTGATTTTCCCTAGTGGTACCCCTAGGGAAATCCGTAAAAATTCATCGGATTCCGACGAAGCCAATTCTCGATGCGTTGTGACCGGCAAGCTTCCAGTAGCTATTCCGATCGAGTTTTCCCGAATTATTGGACTCGGATTCAAAATTTCACCACTTTTTACGATTTCTCGATTTTGGTGATTTTCCCTAGTAGTACCCCTTGGGAAATCCGTAAAAATTCGTCGGATTTCGACGAAGTCAATTCTCGATGCGTTGTGACCGGCAAGCTTCCAGTAGCTATTCCGATCGAGTTTTCACGAATTATTGGACTCGGATCCAAAATTTCACGATTTCTCGATTTTGGTGATTTTCCCTAGTGGTACCCCTAGGGAAATCCGTAAAAATTTATCGGATTCCGACGAAGCCAATTCTCGATGCGTTGTGACCGGCAAGCTTCCAGTAGCTATTCCGATCGAGTTTTCCCGAATTATTAGACTCGGATCCAAAATTTCACCACTTTTTACGATTTCTCGATTTTGGTGATTTTCCCTAGTGGTACCCCTAGGGAAATCCGTAAAAATTCGTCGGATTCCGACGAAGCAAATTCTAGATGCGTTGTGGCCGGCAAGCTTCCAGTAGCTATTCCGATCGAGTTTTTTCGAATTATTGGACTCGGATCAAAAATTTCACCACTTTTTACGATTTCTCGATTTTGGTGATTTTTCCTAGAGGTACCCCTAGGGAAATCCGTAAAAATTCGTCGGATTCCGACGAAGCCAATTCTCGATGCGTTGTGACCGGCAAGCTTCCAGTAGCTATTTCGATCGAGTTTTCCCGAATTATTGGACTCGGATCCAAAATTTCACGATTCTCGATTTTGGTGATTTTCCCTAGTGGTAACCCTAGGGAAATCCGTAAAAATTTCTCGGATTCCGACAAAGCCAATTCTCGATGCATTGTGACCGGCAAACTTCCAGTAGCTATTCCGACCGAGTTTTCCCGAATTATTGGACTCGGATTCAAAATTTCACCACTTTTTACGATTTCTCGATTTTGGTGATTTTCCCTAGAGGTACCCCTAGGGAAATCCGTAAAAATTCGTCGGATTCCGACGAAGCCAATTCTCGATGCATTGTGACCGGCAAGCTTCCAATAGCTATTCCGATCGAGTTTTCACGAATTATTGGACTCGGATCCAAAATTTCACGATTTCTCGATTTTGGTGATTTTCCCTAGTGGTACCCCTATGAAAATCCGTAAAAATTAGTCGGATTTCGAAGAAGCCAATTTTTGAAGCGTTGTGACCGGAAAGCTTCCAGTAGCTATTCCGATCGAGTTTTCCCGAATTATTGGACTCGGATCCAAAATTTCATCACTTTTTATGATTTCTCGATTTTTGTGATTTTTCCTAGTGGTACCCATAGGGAAATCCGTAAAAATTCGTCGGATTCCGACGAAGCCAATTGTCGATGGGTTGTGACCGACAAGCTTCCAGTAGCTATTCCGATCGAGTTTTCCCAAATTATTGGACTCGGATACAAAATTTCACCACTTTTTACGATTTCTCGATTTTGGTGATTTTCCCTAGTGGTACCCCTAGGGAAATCCGTAAAAATTCGTCGGATTCCGACGAAGCCAATTCTCGATACATTGTGACCGGCAAGCTTTCAGTAGCTATTCCGATCGAGTTTTCCCGAATTATTGGACTCGGATCCAAAATTTCACGATTTCTCGATTTTGGTGATTTTTCCTAGTGGTACCCATAGGGAAATCCGTAAAAATTCGTCGGATTCCGACGAAGCCAATTCTCGATGCGTTGTGACCGGCAAGCTTTCAGTAGCTATTTCGATCGAGTTTTCCCGAATTATTAGACTCGGATCAAAAATTTCACCACTTTTTACGATTTCTCGATTTTGGTGATTTTCCCTAGTGGTACCCCTAGGGAAATCCGTAAAAATTCGTCGGATTCCGACGAAGCCAATTCTCGATGCGTTGTGACCGGCAAGCTTCCAGTAGCTATTCCGACCGAGTTTTCCCGAATTATTGGACTCGGATTCAAAATTTCACCACTTTTTACGATTTCTCGATTTTGGTGATTTTCCCTAGTAGTACCCCTTGAGAAATCCGTAAAAATTCGTCGGATTTCGACGAAGCCAATTCTCGATGCGTTGTGACCGGCAAGCTTCCAGAAGCTATTCCGATCGAGTTTTCACGAATTATTGGACTCGGATCCAAAATTTCACGATTTCTCAATTTTGGTGATTTTCCCTAGTGGTACTCCTAGGGAAATCCGTAAAAATTAGTCGGATTCCGAAGAAGCCAATTTTCGAAGCGTTGTGACCGGAAAGCTTCCAGTAGCTATTCCGATCGAGTTTTCCCGAATTATTGGACTCGGATCCAAAATTTCACCACTTTTTATGATTTCTCGATTTTTGTGATTTTTCCTAGTGGTACCCATAGGGAAATCCGTAAAAATTCGTTGGATTCCGACGAAGCCAATTGTTGATGCGTTGTGACCGGCAAGCTTCCAGTAGCTATTCCGATCGAGTTTTCCCGACTTATTGGACTCGGATCCAAAATTTCACCACTTTTTACGATTTCTCGATTTTGGTGATTTTCCCTAGTGGTACCCCTAGGGAAATCCGTAAAAATTAGTCGGATTCCGACGAAGCCAATTCTCGATGCGTTGTGACCGGCAAGCTTCCAGTAGCTATTCCGATCGAGTTTTCCCGAATTATTGTACTCGGATCAAACTTTTTACGATTTCTCGATTTTTGTGATTTTCCCTAGTGGTACTCCTAGGGAAATCCGTAAAAATTTGTCGGATTCCGACGAATCCAATTCTCGATGCGTTGTGACCGGCAAGCTTCCAGTAGCTATTCCGATCGAGTTTTCCCGAATTATTGGACTCGGATCCAAAAATTTCACCACTTTTTACGATTTCTCGATTTTGGTGATTTTCCCTAGTGGTACCCATAGGGAAATCCGTAAAAATTCGTCGGATTCCGACGAAGCCAATTCTCGATGCGTTGTGACCGGGAAGCTTTCAGTAGCTATTCCGATCGAGTTTTCCCGACTTATTGGACTCGGATCCAAAATTTCACCACTTTTTACGATTTCTCGATTTTGGTGATTTTCCCTAATGGTACCCCTAGGGAAATCCATAAAAATTAGT
The DNA here is from genome assembly GCA_947683425.1 of Excoecaria cochinchinensis. Classification (NCBI taxonomy): domain Eukaryota; kingdom Viridiplantae; phylum Streptophyta; class Magnoliopsida; order Malpighiales; family Euphorbiaceae; genus Excoecaria; species Excoecaria cochinchinensis. The sequence continues at coordinate 440,146 of CANTUQ010000089.1, read as the reverse complement.
CGGATTCCGACGAAGCCAATTCTCGATGCGTTGTGACCGGTAAGCTTCCAGTAGCTATTCCGATCGAGTTTTCCCGAATTATTGTACTCGGATCAAACTTTTTACGATTTCTCGATTTTTGTGATTTTCCCTAGTGGTACTCCTAGGGAAATCCGTAAAAATTTGTCGGATTCCGACGAATCCAATTCTCTATGCGTTGTGACCGGCAAGCTTCCAGTAGCTATTCCGATCGAGTTTTCCCGAATTATTGGACTCGGATCAAAAAATTTCACCACTTTTTACGATTTATCGATTTTGGTGATTTTCCCTAGTGGTACCCCTAGGGAAATCCGTAAAAATTCGTCGGATTCCGAAGAAGCCAATTTTCGAAGCGATGTGACCGGAAAGCTTCCAGTAGATATTCCTATCGAGTTTTCCTGAATTATTGGACTCGGATCCAAAATTTCACCACTTTTTACGTTTTCTCGATTTTTGTGATTTTTCCTAGTGGTACCCATAGGAAAATCCGTAAAAATTCGTCGGATTCCGACGAAGCCAATTGTCGATACGTTGTGACCGGCAAGATTCCAGTAGCTATTCCGATCGAGTTTTCCCGAATTATTGGACTCGGATCCAAAATTTTTCGATTTCTCGATTTTGGTGATTTTTCCTAGTGGTACCTATAGGAAAATCCATAAAAATTCGTCGGATTCCGACGAAGCCAATTCTCGATGCGTTGTTACCGGCAAGCTTTCAGTAGCTATTCCGATCGAGTTTTCCCGAATTATTGGACTCGGATAAAAAATTTCACCACTTTTTACGATTTCTCGATTTTGGTGATTTTCCCTAGTGGTACCCCTAGGAAAATCCGTAAAAATTCGTCGGATTCCGACGAAGCCAATTCTCGATGCGTTGTGACCGGCAAGCTTCCAGTAGCTATTCCGACCGAGTTTTCCCGAATTATTGGACTCGGATTCAAAATTTCACCACTTTTTACGATTTCTCGATTTTGGTGATTTTCCCTAGTAGTACCCCTTGGGAAATCCGTAAAAATTCGTCGAATTTCGACGAAGCCAATTCTCGATGCATTGTGACCGGCAAGCTTCCAGTAGCTATTCCGATCGAGTTTTAACGAATTATTGGACTCGGATCCAAAATTTCACGATTTCTCGATTTTGGTGATTTTCCCTAGTGGTACCCCTAGGGAAATCCGTAAAAATTAGTCGGATTTCGAAGAAGCCAATTTTCGAAGCATTGTGACCGGAAAGCTTCCAGTAGCTATTCCGATCGAGTTTTCCCGAATTATTGGACTCGGATCAAAAATTTCACCACTTTTTACGATTTCTCGATTTTGGTGATTTTCCCTAGTGGTACCCCTAGGGAAATCCGTAAAAATTTATCGGATTCCGACGAATCCAATTCTCGATGCGTTGTGACCGGCAAGCTTCCAGTAGCTATTCCGATCGAGTTTTCCCGAATTATTGGACTCGGAACAAAAATTTCACCACTTTTTACGATTTCTCGATTTTGGTGATTTTCCCTAGTGGTACCCCTAGGGAAACCCGTAAAAATTCGTCGGATTTCGACAAAGCCAATTCTCGATGCGTTGTGACCGGCAAGCTTCCAGAAGCTATTCCGATCGAGTTTTCCTGAATTATTGGACTCGGATCCAAAATTTCACCACTTTTTACGATTTCTCGATTTTTGTGATTTTTCCTAGTGGTACCCCTAGGGAAATCCGTAAAAATTCGTCGGATTCCGAAGAAGCCAATTTTCGAAGCGTTGTGACCGGAAAGCTTCCAGTAGCTATTCCTAGCGAGTTTTCCCGAATTATTGGACTCGGATCCAAAATTTCACCACTTTTTACGATTTATCGATTTTGGTGATATTCCCTAGTGGTACCCCTAGGGAAATCCGTAAAAATTCGTCGGATTCCGACGAAGCCAATTCTCGATGCGTTGTGACCGGCAAGCTTCCAGTAGCTATTCCGATCGAGTTTTCCTGAATTATTGGACTCGGATCCAAAATTTCACGATTTCTCGATTTTGGTGATTTTTCCTAGTGGTACCTATAGGGAAATCCGTAAAAATTCGTCGGATTCCGACGAAGCCAATTCTCGATGCGTTGTGACCGGCAAGCTTTCAGTAGCTATTTCGATCGAGTTTTCCCGAATTATTGGACTCGGATCAAAAATTTCACCACTTTTTACGATTTCTCGATTTTGGTGATTTTCCCTAGTGGTACCCCTAGGGAAATCCGTAAAAATTCGTCGGATTCCCACGAAGCCAATTCTCGATGCGTTGTGACCGGCAAGCTTCCAGTAGCTATTCCGATCGAGTTTTCCTGAATTATTGGACTCGGATCAAAAATTTCACGATTCTCGATTTTGGTGATTTTCCCTAGTGGTAACCCTAGGGAAATCCGTAAAAATTTCTCGGATTCCGACGAAGCCAATTCTCGATGCGTTGTGACCGGCAAGCTTCCAGTAGCTATTCCGACCGAGTTTTCCCGAATTATTGGACTCGGATTCAAAATTTCACCACTTTTTACGATTTCTCGATTTTGGTGATTTTCCCTAGTCGTACCCCTTGGGAAATCCGTAAAAATTCGTCGGATTTCGACGAAGCCAATTCTCGATGCGTTGTGACCGGCAAGCTTCCAGTAGTTATTCCGATCGAGTTTTCACGAATTATTGGACTCGGATCCAAAATTTCACGATTTCTCGATTTTGGTGATTTTCCCTAGTGGTACCCCTAGGGAAATCCGTAAAAATTAGTCGGATTTCGAAGATGCCAATTTTCGAAGCGTTGTGACCGGAAAGCTTCCAGTAGCTATTCCGATCGAGTTTTCTCGAATTATTGGACTCGGATCCAAAATTTCACCACTTTTTACGATTTCTCGATTTTGGTGATTTTCCTTAGTGGTACCCCTAGGGAAATCCGTAAAAATTTATCGGATTCCGACGAATCCAATTCTCGATGCGTTGTGACCGGCAAGCTTCCAGTAGCTATTCCGATCGAGTTTTCCCGAATTATTGGACTCGGATCCAAAATTTCACGATTTCTCGATTTTGGTGATTTTTCCTAATGGTACCTATAGGGAAATCCGTAAAAATTCGTCGGATTCCGACGAAGCTAATTCTCGATGCGTTGTGACCGGCAAGCTTTCAGTAGCTATTCCGATCGAGTTTTCCCGAATTATTGGACTCGGATCAAAAATTTCACCACTTTTTACGATTTCTCGATTTTGGTGATTTTCCCTAGTGGTACCCCTAGGGAAATCCGTAAAAATTCGTCGGATTCTGACGAAGCCAATTCTCGATGCGTTGTGACCGGCAAGCTTCCAGTAGCTATTCCGATCGAGTTTTCACGAATTATTGGACTCGGATCCAAAATTTCACGATTTCTCGATTTTGGTGATTTTCCCTAGTGGTACCCCTAGGGAAATCCGTAAAAATTCGTCGTATTCCGACGAAGCCAATTCTCGATGCGTTGTGACCGGCAAGCTTCCAGTAGCTATTCCGATCGAGTTTTCCTGAATTATTGGACTCGGATCAAAAATTTCACGATTCTCGATTTTGGTGATTTTCCCTAGTGGTAACCCTAGGGAAATCCGTAAAAATTTTTCGGATTCCGACGAAGCCAATTCTCGATGCGTTGTGACCGGCAAGCTTCCAGTAGCTATTCCGACCGAGTTTTCCCGAATTATTGGACTCGGATTCAAAATTTCACCACTTTTTACGATTTCTCGATTTTGGTGATTTTCCCTAGTCGTACCCCTTGGGAAATCCGTAAAAATTCGTCGGATTTCGACGAAGCCAATTCTCGATGCGTTGTGACCGGCAAGCTTCCAGTAGTTATTCCGATCGAGTTTTCACGAATTATTGGACTCGGATCCAAAATTTCACGATTTCTCGATTTTGGTGATTTTCCCTAGTGGTACCCCTAGAGAAATCCGTAAAAATTAGTCGGATTTCGAAGATGCCAATTTTTGAAGCGTTGTGACCGGAAAGCTTCCAGTAGCTATTCCGATCGAGTTTTCCCGAATTATTGGACTCGGATCCAAAATTTCACCACTTTTTACGATTTCTCGATTTTGGTGATTTTCCTTAGTGGTACCCCTAGGGAAATCCGTAAAAATTTATCGGATTCCGACGAATCCAATTCTCGATGCGTTGTGACCGGCAAGCTTCCAGTAGCTATTCCGATCGAGTTTTCCCGAATTATTGGACTCGGATCCAAAATTTCACCACTTTTTACGATTTCTCGATTTTTGTGATTTTCCCTAGTGGTAACCCTAGGAAAACCCGTAAAAATTCGTCGTATTCCGACGAAGCCAATTCTCGATGCGTTGTGACCGGCAAGCTTCCAGTAGCTATTCCGATCGAGTTTTCCCGAATTATTGGACTCGGATCCAAAATTTCACCACTTTTTACGATTTCTCGATTTTTGTGATTTTTCCTAGTGGTACCCCTAGGGAAATCCGTAAAAATTCGTCGGATTCCAAAGAAGCCAATTTTCGAAGCGTTGTGACCGGAAAGCTTCCAGTAGCTATTCCTATTGAGTTTTCCCGAATTATTGGACTCGGATCCAAAATTTCACCACTTTTTACGATTTATCGATTTTGGTGATTTTCCCTAGTGGTACCCCTAGGGAAATCCGTAAAAATTCGTCGGATTCCGACGAAGCCAATTCTCGATGCGTTGTGACCGGCAAGCTTCCAGTAGCTATTCCGATCGAGTTTTCCCGAATTATTGGACTCGGATCCAAAATTTCACGATTTCTCGATTTTGGTGATTTTTCCTAATGGTACCTATAGGGAAATCCGTAAAAATTCGTCGGATTCCGACGAAGCTAATTCTCGATGCGTTGTGACCGGCAAGCTTTCAGTAGCTATTCCGATCGAGTTTTCCCGAATTATTGGACTCGGATCAAAAATTTCACCACTTTTTACGATTTCTCGATTTTGGTGATTTTCCCTAGTGGTACCCCTAGGGAAATCCGTAAAAATTCGTCGGATTCTGACGAAGCCAATTCTCGATGCGTTGTGACCGGCAAGCTTCCAGTAGCTATTCCGATCGAGTTTTCACGAATTATTGGACTCGGATCCAAAATTTCACGATTTCTCGATTTTGGTGATTTTCCCTAGTGGTACCCCTAGGGAAATCCGTAAAAATTAGTCGGATTTTGAAGAAGCCAATTTTCGAAGCGTTGTGATCGGAAAGCTTCCCGTAGCTATTCCAATCGAGTTTTCCCGAATTATTGGACTCGGATCCAAAATTTCACCACTTTTTATGATTTCTCGATTTTTGTGATTTTTCCTAGTGGTACCCATAGGGAAATCCGTAAAAATTCATCGGATTCCGACGAAGCCAATTGTCGATGCGTTGTGACCGGCAAGCTTCCAGTAGCTATTCCGATCGAGTTTTCCCGAATTATTGGACTCGGATCCAAAATTTTACCACTTTTTACGATTTCTCGATTTTGGTGATTTTTCTTAGTGGTACCCCTAGGGAAATCCGTAAAAATTCGTCGGATTCCGACGAAGCCAATTCTCGATGCATTGTGACCGGCAAGCTTCCAGTAGCTATTCCGATCGAGTTTTCCCGAATTATTGGACTCGGGTCCAAAATTTCACAATTTCTCGATTTTGGTGATTTTTCCTAGTGGTACCCATAGGGAAATCCGTAAAAATTCATCGGATTCCGACGAAGCCAATTCTCGATGCGTTGTGACCGGGAAGCTTTCAGTTGCTATTCCGATCGAGTTTTCCCGAATTATTGGACTCGGATCAAAAATTTCACCACTTTTTACGATTTCTCGATTTTGGTGATTTTCCCTAGTGGTACCCCTAGGGAAATCCGTAAAAATTCATCGGATACCGACGAAGCCAATTCTCGATGCGTTGTGACCGGCAAGCTTCCAGTAGCTATTCCGATCGAGTTTTCCCGAATTATTGGACTCGGATTCAAAATTTCACCACTTTTTACGATTTCTCGATTTTGGTGATTTTCCCTAGTAGTACCCCTTGGGAAATCCGTAAAAATTCGTCGGATTTCGACGAAGCCAATTCTCGATGCGTTGTGACCGGCAAGCTTCCAGTAGCTATTTCGATCGAGTTTTCCCGAATTATTGGACTCGGATCCAAAATTTCACGATTTTCGATTTTGGTGATTTTCCCTAGTGGTAACCCTAGGGAAATCCGTAAAAATTTCTCGGATTCCGACAAAGCCAATTCTCGATGCATTGTGACCGGCAAACTTCCAGTAGCTATTCCGACCGAGTTTTCCCGAATTATTGGACTCGGATTCAAAATTTCACCACTTTTTACGATTTCTCGATTTTGGTGATTTTCCCTAGTGGTGCCCCTAGGGAAATCCGTAAAAATTTGTCGGATTTCGACGAAGCCAATTCTCGATGCGTTGTGACAGGCAAGCTTCCAGTAGCTATTCCAATCGAGTTTTCCCGAATTATTGGACTCGGATCCAAAATTTCACCACTTTTTACGATTTCTCGATTTTGGTGATTTTCCCTAGTGGTACCCCTAGGAAAATCAGTAAAAATTCGTCGGATTCCGACGAAGCCAATTCTCGATGCGTTGTGACCGGCAAGCTTCCAGTAGCTATTCCGATCGGGTTTTCCCGAATTATTGGACTCGGATCCAAAATTTCACCACTTTTTACGATTTCTCGATTTTGGTGATTTTCTCTAGTGGTACCCCTAGGGAAATCCGTAAAAATTCGTCGGATTCCGACGAAGCCAATTCTTGATGCGTTGTGACCGGCAAGCTTCCAGTAGCTATTCCGATCGAGTTTTCCCGAATTATTCGACTCGGATCATAAATTTCACGATTTCTCGATTTTGGTGATTTTCCCTAGTGGTACCCCTAGGGAAATCCGTAAAAATTCGTCGGATTCCGACGAAGCCAATTCTCGATGCGTTGTGACCGGAAAGCTTCCAGTAGCTATTTCGATCGAGTTTTCCCGAATTATTGGACTCGGATCCAAAATTTCACGATTTCTCAATTTTGGTGATTTTCCCTAGTGGTAACCTAGGGAAATCCGTAAAAATTCATCGGATTCCGACGAAGCCAATTCTCGATACGTTGCGACCGGCAAGCTTCCAGTAGCTATTTGGATTGAGTTTTTCTGAATTATTGGACTCGGATCAAAAATTTAACGATTTCTCGATTTTGGTGATTTTCCCTAGTGGTACCCCTAGGGAAATCCGTAAAAATTCGTCGGATTCCGACGAAGCCAATTCTCGATACGTTGTGACCGGCAAGCTTCCAGTAGCTATTCCGATCGAGTTTTCCCGAATTATTGGACTCGGATCCAAAATTTCACGATTTCTCGATTTTGGTGATTTTTCCTAGTGGTACCTATAGGGAACTCCGTAAAAATTCATCGGATTCCGACGAAGCCAATTCTCGATGCGTTGTGACCGGCAAGCTTTCAGTAGCTATTCCGATCGAGTTTTCCCGAATTATTGGACTCGGATCCAAAATTTCACAACTTTTTACGATTTCTCGATTTTGGTGATTTTCCCTAGTGGTACCCCTAGGGAAATCTGTAAAAATTCGTCGGATTCCGACGAAGCCAATTCTCGATGCGTTGTGACCGGCAAGCTTCCAGTAGCTATTCCGATCGAGTTTTCCCGAATTATTGGACTCGGATCCAAAATTTCACGATTTCTCGATTTTGGTGATTTTCCCTAGTGGTACCCCTAGGGAAATCCGTAAAAATTCGTCGGATTACGACGAAGCCAATTCTCGATGCGTTGTGACCGGCAAGATTCCAGTAGCTATTCCGATCGAGTTTTCCCGAATTATTGGACTCGGATCCAAAATTTCACCACTTTTTACGATTTCTCGATTTTGGTGATTTTCCCTAGTGTTACCCCTAGGGAAATCCGTAAAAATTCGTCGGATTCCGACGAAGCCAATTCTCGATGCGTTGTGACCGGCAAGCTTCCAGTAGCTATTCCAATCGAGTTTTCCCGAATTATTGGACTCGGATCCAAAATTTCACCACATTTTACGATTTCTCGATTTTGGTGATTTTCCCTAGTGGTACCCCTAGGAAAATCCGTAAAAATTCGTCGGATTCCGACGAAGCCAATTCTCGATGCGTTGTGACCGGCAAGCTTCCAGTAGCTATTCCGATCGGGTTTTCCCGAATTATTGGACTCGAATCCAAAATTTCACCACTTTTTACGATTTCTCGATTTTGGTGATTTTCCCTAGTGGTACCCCTAGGGAAATCCGTAAAAATTCGTCGGATTCCGACGAAGCCAATTCTCGATGCATTGTGACCGGCAAGCTTCCAGTAGCTATTCCGATCGAGTTTTCCCGAATTATTCGACTCGGATCATAAATTTCACGATTTCTCGATTTTGGTGATTTTCCCTAGTGGTACCCCTAGGGAAATCCGTAAAAATTCGTTGGATTCCGACGAAGCCAATTCTCGATGCGTTGTGACCGGAATGCTTCCAGTAGCTATTTCGATCGAGTTTTCCCGAATTATTGGACTCGGATCCAAAATTTCACGATTTCTCAATTTTGGTGATTTTCCCTAGTGGTAACCTAGGGAAATCCGTAAAAATTCATCGGATTCCGACGAAGCCAATTCTCGATACGTTGCGACCGGCAAGCTTCCAGTAGCTATTTGGATTGAGTTTTTCTGAATTATTGGACTCGGATCCAAAATTTAACGATTTCTTGATTTTGGTGATTTTCCCTAGTGGTACCCCTAGGGAAATCCGTAAAAATTCGTCGGATTCCGACGAAGCCAATTCTCGATACGTTGTGACCGGCAAGCTTCCAGTAGCTATTCCGATCGAGTTTTCCCGAATTATTGGACTCGGATCCAAAATTTCACCACTTTTTACGATTTCTCGATTTTGGTGATTTTGCCTAGTGGTACCCCTAGGAAAATCCGTAAAAATTCGTCGGATTCCGACGAAGCCAATTCTCGATGCTTTGTGACCGGCAAGCTTCCAGTAGCTATTCCGATCGGGTTTTTCCGAATTATTTGACTCGGATCCAAAATTTCACCACTTTTTACGATTTCTCGATTTTGGTGATTTTCCCTAGTGGTACCCCTAGGGAAATCCGTAAAAATTCGTCGGATTTCGACGAAGCCAATTCTCGATGCGTTGTGACCGGCAAGCTTCCAGTAGCTATTCCGATCGAGTTTTCCCGAATTATTCGACTCGGATCATAAATTTCACGATTTCTCGATTTTGGTGATTTTCCATAGTGGTACCCCTAGGGAAATCCGTAAAAATTCGTCGGATTCCGACGAAGCCAATTCTCGATGCGTTGTGACCGGAAAGCTTCCAGTAGCTATTTCGATCGAGTTTTCCCGAATTATTGGACTCGGATCCAAAATTTCACGATTTCTCAATTTTGGTGATTTTCCCTAGTGGTAACCTAGGGAAATCCGTAAAAATTCATCGGATTCCGACGAAGCCAATTCTTGATACGTTGCGACCGGCAAGCTTCCAGTAGCTATTTGGATTGAGTTTTTCTGAATTATTGGACTCGGATCCAAAATTTCAAGATTTCTCGATTTTGGTGATTTTTCCTAGTGGTACCCCTAGGGAAATCCGTAAAAATTCGTCGGATTCTGATGAAGCAAATTCTCGATACGTTGTGACCGGCAAGCTTCCAGTAGCTATTCCGATCGAGTTTTCCCGAATTATTGGACTCGGATCCAAAATTTCACCACTTTTTACGATTTCTCGATTTTGGTGATTTTCCCTAGTGGTACCCTAGGGAAATCCGTAAAAATTCGTCGGATTCCGACGAAGCGAATTCTCGATGCGTTGTGACCGGCAAGCTTCCAGTAGCTATTCCGATCAATTTTTCCCGAATTATTGGACTCGGATCCAAAATTTCTCCACTTTTTACGATTTCTCGATTTTGGTAATTTTCCCTAGTGGTACCCCTAGGGAAATCCGTAAAAATTCGTCGGATTCCGACGAAGCCAATTCTCGATGCGTTGTGACTGGCAAGTTTCCAGTAGCTATACCGATTGAGTTTTCCCGAATTATTGGACACGGATCAAAAATTTCACGATTTCTCGATTTTGGTGATTTTCCCTAGTGGTACCCCTAGGGAAATCTGTAAAAATTCTTCGGATTTCGATGAAACCAATTCTCGATACGTTGTGACCGGCAAGCTTCCAGTAGCTATTCCGATTGAGTTTTCCCGAATTATTGGACTCGGATCGAAAATTTCACCACTTTTTACGATTTCTCGATTTTGGTGATTTTCCCTAGTGGTACCGCTAGGGAAATCCGTAAAAATTCGTCCGATTCCGACGAACCCAATTCTCGATGCGTTGTGACCGGCAAGCTTCCAGTAGCTATTCCGATCGAGTTTTCCCGAATTATTGGACTCGGATTCAAAATTTCACCACTTTTTACGATTTCTCGATTTTGGTGATTTTCCCTAGTAGTACCCCTTGGAAAATCCGTAAAAATTCGTCGGATTTCGACGAAGCCAATTCTCGATGAGTTGTGACCGGCAAGCTTCCAGTAGCTATTCCGATCGAGTTTTCACGAATTATTGGACTCGGATCCAAAATTTCACGATTTCTCGATTTTGGTGATTTTCCCTAGTGGTGCCCCTAGGAAAATCCGTAAAAATTTGTCGTATTCCGACGAAGCCAATTCTCGATGCGTTGTGACCGGCAAGCTTCCAGTAGCTATTCCGATTGGGTTTTCCCGAATTATTGGACTCGGATCCAAAATTTCACCACTTTTTACGATTTCTCGATTTTGGTGATTTTCCCTAGTGGTACCCCTAGGGAAATCCGTAAAAATTTGTCGGATTCCGACAAAGCCAATTCTCGATGCGTTGTGACCGGCAAGCTTCCAGTAGCTATTCCGATCGAGTTTTCCCGAATTATTGGACTCGGATTCAAAATTTCACCACTTTTTACGATTTCTCGATTTTGGTGATTTTTCCTAGTAGTACCCCTTGGGAAATCCGTAAAAATTCGTCGGATTTCGACGAAGCCAATTCTCGATGCGTTGTGACCGGCAAGCTTCCAGTAGCTATTCCGATCGAGTTTTCACGAATTATTGGACTCGGATCCAAAATTTCACGATTTCTCGATTTTGGTGATTTTCCCTAGTGGTGCCCCTAGGGAAATCCGTAAAAATTTGTCGGATTTCGACGAAGCCAATTCTCGATGCGTTGTGACCGGCAAGCTTCCAGTAGCTATTCCAATCGAGTTTTCCCGAATTATTGAACTCGGATCCAAAATTTCACCGCTTTTTACGATTTCTCGATTTTGGTGATTTTCCCTAGTGGTACCCCTAGGAAAATCCGTAAAAATTCGTCGGATTCCGACGAAGCCAATTCTCGATGCGTTGTGACCGGCAAGCTTCCAGTAGCTATTCCGATCGGGTTTTCCCGAATTATTGGACTCGGATCCAAAATTTCACCACTTTTTACGATTTCTCGATTTTGGTGATTTTCCCTAGTGGTACCCCTAGGGAAATCCGTAAAAATTCGTCGGATTCCGACGAAGCCAATTCTCGATGTGTTGTGACCGGCAAGCTTCCAGTAGCTATTCCGATCGAGTTTTCCCGAATTATTCGACTCGGATCATAACTTTCACGATTTCTCGATTTTGGTGATTTTTCCTAGTGGTACCCCTAGGGAAATCCGTAAAAATTCGTCGGATTCCGACGAAGCCAATTCTCGATGCATTGTGACCGGAAAGCTTCCAGTAGCTATTTCGATCGAGTTTTCCCGAATTATTGGACTCGGATCCAAAATTTCACGATTTCTCAATTTTGGTGATTTTTCCTAGTGGTAACCTAGGGAAATCCGTAAAAATTCATCGGATTCCGACGAAGCCAATTCTCGATACGTTGCAACCGGCAAGCTTCCAGTAGCTATTTGGATTGAGTTTTTCTGAATTATTGGACTCGGATCCAAAATTTAACGATTTCTCGATTTTGGTGATTTTCCCTAGTGGTACCCCTAGGGAAATCCGTAAAAATTCGTCGGATTCCGACGAAGCCAATTCTTGATACGTTGTGACCGGCAAGCTTCCAGTAGCTATTCCGATCAAGTTTTCCCGAATTATTGGACTCGGATCCAAAATTTCACCACTTTTTACGATTTCTCGATTTTGGTGATTTTCCCTAGTGGTACCCTAGGAAAATCCGTAAAAATTCGTCGGCTTCCGACGAAGCGAATTCTCGATGCGTTGTGACCGGCAAGCTTCCAGTAGCTATTCCGATCGAGTTTTCCCGAATTATTGGACTCGGATCCAAAATTTCTCCACTTTTTACGATTTCTCGATTTTGGTAATTTTCCCTAATGGTACCCCTAGGGAAATCCGTAAAAATTCGTCGGATTCCGACGAAGCCAATTCTCGATGCGTTGTGACTGGCAAGTTTCCAGTAGCTATTCTGATTGAGTTTTCCCGATTTATTGGACACGGATCAAAAATTTCACGATTTCTCGATTTTGGTGATTTTCCCTAGTGGTACCCCTAGGGAAATCTGTAAAAATTCTTCGGATTTCGATGAAACCAATTCTCGATACGTTGTGACCGGCAAGCTTCCAGTAGCTATTCCGATCGAGTTTTCCCGAATTATTGGACTCGGATTCAAAATTTCACCACTTTTTATGATTTCTCGATTTTGGTGATTTTCCCTAGTAGTACCCCTTGGGAAATCCGTAAAAATTCGTCGGATTTCGACGAAGCCAATTCTCGATGCGTTGTGACCGGCAACCTTCCAGTAGCTATTCCGATCGAGTTTTCACGAATTATTGGACTCGGATCCAAAATTTCACGATTTTTCGATTTTGTCGATTTTCCCTAGTGGTGCCCCTAGGGAAATCCGTAAAAATTTGTCGGATTCCGACGAAGCCAATTCTCGATGCGTTGTGACCGGCAAGCTTCCAGTAGCTATTCCGATCGGGTTTTCCCGAATTATTGGACTCGGATCCAAAATTTCACCACTTTTTACGATTTCTCGATTTTGGTGATTTTCCCTAGTGGTACCCCTAGGGAAATCCGTAAAAATTTGTCGGATTCCGACGAAGCCAATTCTCGATGCGTTATGAGCGGCAAGCTTCCAGTAGCTATTCCGATCGAGTTTTCCCGAATTATTGGACTCGGATTCAAAATTTCACAACTTTTTACGATTTCTCGATTTTGGTGATTTTCCCTAGTAGTACCCCTTGGGAAATCCGTAAAAATTCGTCGGATTTCGACGAAGCCAATTCTCGATGCGTTGTGACCGGCAAGCTTCCAGTAGCTATTCCGATCGAGTTTTCACGAATTATTGGACTCGGATCCAAAATTTCACGATTTCTCGATTTTGGTGATTTTCCCTAGTGGTGCCCCTAGGGAAATCCGTAAAAATTTTTCGGATTCCGACGAAGCCAATTCTCGATGCGTTGTGACCGGAAGCTTCCAGTAGCTATTCCGATCGGGTTTTCCCGAATTATTGGACTCGGATCCAAAATTTCACCACTTTTTACGATTTCTCAATTTTGGTGATTTTCCCTAGTGGTACCCCTAGGAAAATCCGTAAAAATTCGTCGGATTCCGACGAAGCCAATTCTTGATGCGTTGTGACCGGCAAGCTTCCAGTAGCTATTCCGATCGAGTTTTCCCGAATTATTCGACTCGGATCATAAATTTCACGATTTCTCGATTTTGGTGATTTTCCCTAGTGGTACCCCTAGGGAAATCCGTAAAAATTCATCGGATTTCGACGAAGCCAATTCTCGATGCGTTGTGACCGGCAAGCTTCCAGTAGCTATTTCGATCGAGTTTTTCCGAATTATTGGACACGGATCCAAAATTTCACGATTTCTCGATTTTGGTGATTTTCCCTAGTGGTACCCCTAGGGAAATCCGTAAAAATTCATCGGATTCCGACGAAGCCAATTCTCGATGCGTTGTGACCGGCAAGCTTCCAGTAGCTATTCCGATCGAGTTTTCCCGAATTATTGGACTCGGATCCAAAATTTCACCACTTTTTACGATTTCTCGATTTTGGTGATTTTCCCTAGTGGTACCCCTAGGGAAATCCGTAAAAATTCGTCGGATTCCGACGAAGCCAATTCTCGATGCATTGTGACCGGCAAGCTTCCAGTAGCTATTCCGATCGAGTTTTCCCAAATTATTGGACTCGGATCCAAAATTTCACGATTTCTCGATTTTGGTGATTTTCTCTAGTGGTACCCCTAGGGAAATCCGTAAAAATTTGTCGGATTCCGACGAAGCCAATTCTCGATGCGTTGTGACCGGCAAGCTTCCAGTAGCTATTCCGATCGAGTTTTCACGAATTATTGGACTCGGATCCAAAATTTCACCACTTTTTACGATTTCTCGATTTTGGTGATTTTCCCTAGTGGTACCCCTAGAAAAATCCGTAAAAATTCGTCGGATTCCGACGAAACCAATTCCCGATGCGTTGTGACCGGCAAGCTTCCAGTAGCTATTCCGATCGATTTTTCCCGAATTATTGGACTCGGATCTAAAATTTCACCACTTTTTACGATTTCTCGATTTTGGTAATTTTCCCTAGTGGTACCCCTAGGAAAATCCGTAAAAATTCGTCGGATTCCGACGAAGCCAATTCTCGATGCGTTGTGACCGGCAAGCTTCTAGTAGCTATTCCGATCGAGTTTTCCCGAATTATTGGACTCGGATCAAAAATTTCACAACTTTTTACGATTTCTTGATTTTGGTGATTTTCCCTAGTGGTACCCCTAGGGAAATCCGTAAAAATTTGTCGGAATTCGACGAAGCCAATTCTCGATGCGTTGTGACCGGCAAGCTTCCAGTAGCTATTCCGATCGAGTTTTCCCGAATTATTGGACTCGGATCCAAAATTTCACCACTTTTTACGATTTCTCGATTTTGGTAATTTTGCCTAGTGGTACCCCTAGGGAAATCCGTAAAAATTCGTCGGATTCCGACGAAGCCAATTCTCGATGCGTTGTGACCGGCAAGCTTCCGGTAGCTATTCCGATCGAGTTTTCCCGAATTATTCGACTCGGATCAAAAATTTCACGATTTCTCGATTTTCCCTAGTGGTACCCCTAGGGAAATCCGTAAAAATTTGTCGGATTCCGACGAAGCCAATTCTCGATACGTTATGACCGGCAAGCTTCCTGTAGCTATTTCGATCGAGTTTTCCCGAATTATTGGACTCGGATCCAAAATTTCACGATTTCTCGATTTTGGTAATTTTCCCTAGTGATACCCCTAGGGAAATCCGTAAAAATTCGTCGGATTCCGACGAAGCCAATTCTCGATACGTTGTGACTGGCAAGATTCCAGTAGCTATTCCGATCGAGTTTTCCCGAATTATTGGACTCGGATCCAAAATTTCAACACTTTTTACGATTTCTCGATTTTGGTGATTTTTCCTAGTGGTACCCTAGGGAAATCCGTAAAAATTCGTCGGATTTCGACGAAGCGAATTCTCGATGCGTTGTGACCGGCAAGCTTCCAGTAGCTATTCCGATCGAGTTTTCCCGAATTATTGGACTCGGATCCAAAATTTCACGATTTCTCGATTTTGGTAATTTTCCCTAGTGATACCCCTAGGGAAATCCGTAAAAATTCGTCGGATTCCGACGAAGCCAATTCTCGATACGTTGTGACCGGCAAGCTTCCAGTAGCTATTTCGATCGAGTTTTCCCGAATTATTGGACTCGGATCCAAAATTTCATGATTTCTCGATTTTGGTGATTTTCCCTAGTGGTACCCCTTGGGAAATCCGTAAAAATTCGTCGGATTTCGACGAAGCCAATTCTCGATACGTTGTGACTGGCAAGATTCCAGTAGCTATTCCGATCGAGTTTTCCCGAATTATTGGACTCGGATCCAAAATTTCAACACTTTTTACGATTTCTCGATTTTGGTGATTTTTCCTAGTGGTACCCTAGGGAAATCCGTAAAAATTCGTCGGATTCCGACGAAGCGAATTCTCGATGCGTTGTGACCGGCAAGCTTCCAGTAGCTATTCCGATCGAGTTTTCCCGAATTATTGGACTCGGATCCAAAATTTCACAACTTTTAATGATTTCTAGATTTTGGTGATTTTCCCTAGTGGTACCCCTAGGGAAATCCGTAAAAATTCGTCGGATTCCGACGATGCCAATTCTCGATGCATTGTGACCGGCAAGCTTCCAGTAGATATTCCGATCGAGTTTTCCCAAATTATTGGACTCGGATCCAAAATTTCACGATTTCTCGATTTTGGTGATTTTCCCTAGTGGTACCCCTAGGGAAATCCGTAAAAATTCGTCGGATTCTGACGAAGCCAATTCTCGATGCGATGTGACCGGCAAACTTCCAGTAGCTATTCCAATCGAGTTTTCCCGAATTATTGGACTCGGATCTAAAATTTCACCACTTTTTACGATTTCTCGATTTTGGTGATTTTCCCTAGTGGAACCCCTAGGAAAATCCGTAAAATTTCGTCGGATTCCGACGAAGCCAATTCTCGATGCGTTGTGACCGGCAAGCTTCCAGTAGCTATTCCGTTCGAGTTTTCCCGAATTATTGGACTCGGATCAAAAATTTCACCACTTTTTACGATTTCTTGATTTTGGTGATTTTCCCTAGTGATACCCCTAGGAAAATCCGTAAAAATTCGTCGTATTCCGACGAAGCCAATTCTCGATGCGTTGTGACCGGCAAGCTTCCAGTAGCTATTCCGATCGAGTTTTCCCGAATTATTGGACTCGGATCAAAAATTTCACCACTTTTTACGATTTCTTGATTTTGGTGATTTTGCCTAGTGGTACCCCTAGGGAAATCAGTAAAAATTTGTCGGATTTCGACGAAACCAATTCTCGATGCGTTGTGACCGGCAAGCTTCCAGTAGCTATTCCGATCGAGTTTTCCCGAATTATTGGACTCGGATCAAAAATTTCACCACTTTTTACGATTTCTTGATTTTGGTGATTTTCCCTAGTGGTACCCCTAGGGAAATCCGTAAAAATTCGTCGGATTCCGACGAAGCCAATTCTCGATACGTTATGACCGGCAAGCTTCCAGTAGCTATTTCGATCGAGTTTTCCCGAATTATTGGACTCGGATCCAAAATTTCACGATTTCTCGATTTTGGTAATTTTCCCTAGTGATACCCCTAGGGAAATCCGTAAAAATTCGTCGGATTCCGACGAAGCCAATTCTCGATACGTTGTGACCGGCAAGCTTCCAGTAGCTATTTCGATCGAGTTTTCCCGAATTATTTGACTCGGATCCAAAATTTCACGATTTCTCGATTTTGGTGATTTTCCCTAGTGGTACCCCTAGGGAAATCCGTAAAAATTCGTCGGATTCCGACGAAGCCAATTTTTGATACGTTGTGACTGGCAAGCTTCCAGTAGCTATTCCGATCAAGTTTTCCCGAATTATTGGACTCGGATCAAAAATTTCACGATTTCTCGATTTTGGTGATTTTCCCTAGTAGTACCCCTTGGGAAATCCGTAAAAATTCGTCGGATTTCGACGAAGCCAATTCTCGATGCGTTGTGACTGGCAAGATTCCAGTAGCTATTCCGATCGAGTTTTCCCGAATTATTGGACTCGGATCCAAAATTTCACCACTTTTTACGATTTCTCGATTTTGGTGATTTTCCCTAGTGGTACCTCTAGGGAAATCCGTAAAAATTCGTCGGATTCCGACGAAGCCAATTCTCGATACGTTGTGACCGGCAAGCTTCCAGTAGCTATTCCGATCGAGTTTTCCCGAATTATTGGACTCGGATCCAAAATTTCACAACTTTTAACGATTTCTAGATTTTGGTGATTTTCCCTAGTGGTACCCCTAGGGAAATCCGTAAAAATTCGTCGGATTCCGACGATGCCAATTCTCGATGCGTTGTGACCGGCAATCTTCCAGTAGCTATTCCGATCGAGTTTTCCCGAATTATTGGACTCGGATCTAAAATTTCACGATTTCTCGATTTTGGTGATTTTCCCTAGTGGTACCCATAGGGAAATCCATAAAAATTTGTCGGATTCCGACGAAGCCAATTCTCGATGCGTTGTGACCGGCAAGCTTCCAGTAGCTATTCCAATCGAGTTTTCCCGAATTATTGGACTCGGATCCAAAATTTCACCACTTTTTACGATTTCTCGATTTTGGTGATTTTCCCTAGTGGTACCCCTAGGAAAATCCGTAAAAATTCGTCGGATTCCGACGAAGCCAATTCTCGATGCGTTGTGACTGGTAAGCTTCCAGTAGCTATTCCGATCGAGTTTTCCCGAATTATTGGACTCGGATGAAAAATTTCACCACTTTTTACGATTTCTTGATTTTGGTGATTTTCCCTAGTGGTACCCCTAGGGAAATCCGTAAAAATTTGTCGGATTTCGACGAAGCCAATTCTCGATGCGTTGTGACCGGCAAGCTTCCAGTAGCTATTCCGATCGAGTTTTCCCGAATTATTGGACTCGAATCCAAAATTTCACCACTTTTTACGATTTCTCGATTTTGGTAATTTTGCCTAGTGGTACCCCTAGGGAAATCCGTAAAAATTCGTCGGATTCCGACGAAGCCAATTCTCGATGCATTGTGACCGGCAAGCTTCCAGTAGCTATTCCGATCGGGTTTCGCGAATTATTGGACTCGGATCCAAAATTTCACCACTTTTTACAATTTCACGATTTTGGTGATTTTCCCTAGTGGTACCCCTAGGAAAATCCGTAAAAATTCGTCGGATTCCGACGAAACCAATTCTCGATGCGTTGTGACCGACAAACTTCCGGTAGCTATTCCGATCGAGTTTTCCCGAATTATACGACTCGGATCCAAAATTTCACGATTTCTCGATTTTGGTGATTTTCCCTAGTGGTACCCCTAGGGAAATCCGTAAAAATTCGTCGGATTCCGACGAAGCCAATTCTCGATACATTATGACCGGCAAGCTTCCAGTAGCTATTCCGATCGAGTTTTCCCGAATTATTGGACTCGGATCCAAAATTTCACGATTTCTCGATTTTGGTGATTTTCCCTAGTGGTAACCTAGGGAAATCCGTAAAAATTCGTCGGATTCCGACGAAGCCAATTCTCGATACATTGTGACCGGCAAGCTTCTAGTAGCTATTTCGATCGAGTTTTCCCGAATTATTGGACTCGGATCCAAAATTTCACGATTTCTCGATTTTGGTGATTTTCCCTAGTGGTACCCCTAGGGAAATCCGTAAAAATTCGTCGGATTCCGACGAAGCTAATTCTCGATACGTTGTGACCGGCAAGCTTCCAGTAGCTATTTCGATCGAGTTTTCCCGAATTATTGGACTCGGATCCAAAATTTCACGATTTCTCGATTTTGGTGATTTTCCCTAGTGGTACCCCTAGGGAAATCCGTAAAAATTCGTCGGATTCCGACGAAGCCAATTCTCGATGCGCTGTGACCGGCAATCTTCCAGTAGCTATTCCGATCGAGTTTTCCTGAATTATTGGACTCGGATCCAAAATTTCACGATTTCTCGATTTTGGTGATTTTTCCTAGTGGTAACCTAGGGAAATCCGTAAAAATTCGTCGGATTCCGACGAAGCCAATTCTCGATACATTGTGACCGGCAAGCTTCCAGTAGCTATTTCGATCCAGTTTTCCCGAATTAATTGACTCGGATCCAAAATTTCACGATTTCTTAATTTTGGTGATTTTTCCTAGTGGTACCCTTAGGGAAATCCGTAAAAATTCGTCGGATTCCGACGAAGCCAATTCTCGATACGTTGTGACCGGCAAGCTTCCAGTAGCTATTCCGATCGAGTTTTCCCGAATTATTGGACTCGGATCCAAAATTTCACGATTTCTCGATTTTGGTGATTTTCCCTAGTGGTACCCCTAGGGAAATCCGTAAAAATTCGTCGGATTCCGACGAAGCCAATTCTCGATACGTTATGACCGGCAAGCTTCCAGTAGCTATTCCGATCGAGTTTTCCCGAATTATTGGACTCGGATCCAAAATTTCACGATTTCTCGATTTTGGTGATTTTCCCTAGTGGTAACCTAGGGAAATCCGTAAAAATTCGTCGGATTCCGACGAAGCCAATTCTCGATACATTGTGACCGGCAAGCTTCTAGTAGCTATTTCGATCGAGTTTTCCCGAATTATTGGACTCGGATCCAAAATTTCACGATTTCTCGATTTTGGTGATTTTCCCTAGTGGTACCCCTAGGGAAATCCGTAAAAATTCGTCGGATTCCGACGAAGCTAATTCTCGATACGTTGTGACCGGCAAGCTTCCAGTAGCTATTTCGATCGAGTTTTCCCGAATTATTGGACTCGGATCCAAAATTTCACGATTTCTCGATTTTGGTGATTTTCCCTAGTGGTACCCCTAGGGAAATCCGTAAAAATTCGTCGGATTCCGACGAAGCCAATTTTCGATACGTTGTGACCGGCAAGCTTCCAGTAGCTATTCCGATCGAGTTTTCCCGAATTATTGGACTTGGATCCAAAATTTCACGATTTCTCGATTTTGGTGATTTTCCCTAGTGGTACCTCTAGAGAAATCCGTAAAAATTCGTAAAAATTCGTCGGATTCCGACGAAGCCAATTCTCGATGCGTTGTGACCGGCAAGCTTCCAGTAGCTATTCCAATCGAGTTTTCCCGAATTATTGGACTCGGATCATAAATTTCACCACTTTTTATGATTTCTCGATTTTGGTGATTTTCCCTAGTGGTACCCATAGGAAAATCAGTAAAAATTCGTCGGATTTCGACGATACCAATTCTCGATGCGTTGTGACCGGCAAGCTTCCAGTACCTATTCCGATCGAGTTTTCCCGAATTATTGGACTCGGATCTAAAATTTCACCACTTTTTACGATTTCTCTATTTTGGTAATTTTCCCTAGTGGTACCCCTAGGGAAATCCGTAAAAATTTGTCGGATTTTGACGAAGCCAATTCTCGATGCGTTGTGACCGGCAAGCTTCCAGTAGCTATTCCGATTGAGTTTTCCCGAATTATTGGACTCGGATCCAAAATTTCACGATTTCTCGATTTTGGTGATTTTCCCTAGTAGTACCCCTTGGGAAATCCGTAAAAATTCGTCGGATCTCGACGAAGCCAATTCTCGAGGCGTTGTGACTAGCAAGATTCCAGTAGCTATTCCGATCGAGTTTTCCCGAATTATTGGACTCGGATCCAAAATTTCACCACTTTTTACGATTTCTCGATTTTGGTGATTTTCCCTAGTGGTACCCCTAGGGAAATCCGTAAAAATTCGTCGGATTCCGACAAAGCCAATTCTCGATACGTTGTGACCGGCAAGCTTCCAGTAGCTATTCCGATCGAGTTTTCCCGAATTATTGGACTCGGATCCAAAATTTCCCCACTTTTTACGATTTCTCGATTTTGGTGATTTTCCCTAGTGGTACCCCTAGGAAAATCCGTAAAAATTCGTCGGATTCCGACGAAACCAATTCTCGATGCGTTGTGACCGGCAAGCTTCCAGTATCTATTCCGTTCGAGTTTTCCCGAATTATTGGACTCGGATCTAAAATTTCACCACTTTTTACGATTTCTCGATTTTGGTTATTTTCCCTAGTGGTACCCCTAGGAAAATCCGTAAAAATTCGTCGGATT
The DNA here is from genome assembly GCA_947683425.1 of Excoecaria cochinchinensis. Taxonomy (NCBI): domain Eukaryota; kingdom Viridiplantae; phylum Streptophyta; class Magnoliopsida; order Malpighiales; family Euphorbiaceae; genus Excoecaria; species Excoecaria cochinchinensis. The sequence goes on along the minus strand of CANTUQ010000089.1, from coordinate 418,558 downwards.
CCGACGAAGCCAATTCTTGATGCGTTGTGACCGGCAAGCTTCCGGTAGCTATTCCGATCGAGTTTTCCCGAATTATTCGACTCGGATAATAAATTTCACGATTTCTCGATTTTGGTGATTTTCCCTAGTGGTACCCCTAGGGAAATCCGTAAAAATTCGTCGGATTCGGACGAAGCCAATTCTCGATGCGCTGTGACCGGCAATCTTCCAGTAGCTATTCCGATCGAGTTTTCCTGAATTATTGGACTCGGATCCAAAATTTCACGATTTCTCGATTTTGGTGATTTTTCCTAGTGGTAACCTAGGGAAATCCGTAAAAATTCGTCGGATTCCGACGAAGCCAATTCTCGATACATTGTGACCGGCAAGCTTCCAGTAGCTATTTCGATCCAGTTTTCCCGAATTAATTGACTCGGATCCAAAATTTCACGATTTCTTGATTTTGGTGATTTTTCCTAGTGGTACCCTTAGGGAAATCCGTAAAAATTCGTCGGATTCCGACGAAGCCAATTCTCGATACGTTGTGACCGGCAAGCTTCCAGTAGCTATTCCGATCGAGTTTTCCCGAATTATTGGACTCGGATCCAAAATTTCACGATTTCTCGATTTTGGTGATTTTCCCTAGTGGTACCTCTAGAGAAATCCATAAAAATTCGTCGGATTTCGATGACGCCAATTCTCGATGCGTTGTGACCGGCAAGCTTCAAGTAGCTATTCCGATCGAGTTTTCCCGAATTATTGGACTCGTATCAAAAATTTCACCACTTTTTACGATTTCTCGATTTTGGTGATTTTCCCTAGTGGTACGCTTAGGAAAATCCGTAAAAATTCGTCGGATTCCAACGAAGCCAATTCTCGATGCGTTGTGACCGGCAAGCTTCCAGTAGCTATTCCGATCGAGTTTTCCCAAATTATTGGACTCGGATCCAAAATTTCACGATTTCTCGATTTTGGTGATTTTCCCTAGTGGTACCCCTAGGGAAATCCGTAAAAATTCGTCGGATTTTGACGAAGCCAATTCTCGATGCGTTGTGACAGGCAAGCTTCCAGTAGCTATTCCGATCGAGTTTTCCCGAATTATTGGACTCGGATCCAAAATTTCACCACTTTTCGATTTTGGTGATTTTCCATAGTGGTACCCCTAGGGAAATCCGTAAAACCTCGTCATATTCCGACGAAAAAAATTTTCGATGCGTTGTGACCGGCAAGCTTCCAATAGCTATTCCGATTGAGTTTTCCCGAATTATTGGACTCGAATCCAAAATTTCATGATTTCTCGATTTTGGTGATTTTCCCTAGTGGTACACCTAGGAAAATACGTAAAAATTCGTCGGATTTCGACGAAGCCAATTCTCGATGCGTTGTGACCGGCAAGCTTCCAGTAGCTATTTCGATCAAGTTTTCACGAATTATTGGACTTGGATCCAAAATTTCACGACTTCTCAATTTTGGTGATTTTCCCTAGTGGTACCCCTAGGGAAATCCGTAAAAATTCGTCGGATTCCGACGAAGCCAATTCTCGATGCATTGTGACCGGCAAGCTTCCAGTAGCTATTCCGATCGAGTTTTCCCGAATTATTGGACTCGGATCAAAAATTTCACGATTTCTTGATTTTGGTGATTTTCCCTAGTGGTAACCCTAGGGAAATACGTAAAAATTCATCGGATTCCGACGAAGCCAATTCTTGATACGTTGTGACCGGCAAGCTTCCAGTAGCTATTCCGATCGAGTTTTCACGAATTATTGGACTTGGATCCAAAATTTCACGATTTCTCGATTTTGGTGATTTTCCCTAGTGGTACCCCTAGGGAAATCCGTAAAAATTCGTCGGATTCCGACGAAGCCAATTCTCGATGCATTGTGACCGGCAAGCTTCCAGTAGCTATTCCGATCGAGTTTTCCCGAATTATTGGACTCGGATCAAAAATTTCACGATTTCTCGATTTTGGTGATTTTCCCTAGTGGTAACCCTAGGGAAATCCGTAAAAATTCATCGGATTCCGACGAAGCCAATTCTTGATACGTTGTGACCGGCAAGCTTCCAGTAGCTATTCCGATCGAGTTTTCCCGAATTATTGGACTCGAATCCAAAATTTCACGATTTCTCGATTTTGGTGATTTTCCCTAGTGGTACCCCTAGGAAAATCCGTAAAAATTCGTTGGATTTCGATGAAGCCAATTCTCAATGCATTGTGACCGGCAAGCTTTTAGTAGCTATTCCGATCGAGTTTTCCCTAATTATTGGACTCGGATCCAAAATTTCACTACTTTTTACAATTTATCGATTTTGGTGATTTTTTCTAGTGGTACCCCTAGGGAAATCCGTAAAAATTCGTCGGATTTCGACGAAGCCAATTCTCGATGCGTTGTGATCGGCAAGCTTCCAGTAGCTATTCCGATCGAGTCTTCCAGAATTATTGGACTCGGATCCAAAATTTCACCACTTTTTACGATTTCTCAATTTTGGTGATTTCCCCTAGTGGTACCCCTAGAAAAATCCGTAAAAATTCGTCGGATTTCGACGAAGCCAATTCTCGATGCGTTGTGACCGGCAAGCTTCCAGTAGCTATTCCGATCGAGTTTTCCCGAATTATTGGACTCGGATAAAAAATTTCACGATTTCTCGATTTTGGTGATTTTCCCTAGTGGTACCCCTAGGGAAATCCGTAAAAATTCGTCGGATTCCGACGAAGCCAATTCTCGATGCGTTGTGACCGGCAAGCTTCCAGTAGCTATTCCGATTGAGTTTTCCCGAATTATTGGACTCGGATCCAAAATTTCACCACTTTTTACGATTTCTCGATTTTGGTGATTTTCCCTAGAGGTACCCCTAGGAAAATCCGTAAAAATTCGTCGGATTCCGACGAAGCCAATTCTCGATGCGTTGTGACCGGCAAGCTTCCAATAGCTATTTCGATCGAGTTTTCCCGAATTATTGGACTCGGATCTAAAATTTCACAATTTTTTAAGATTTCTCGATTTTGGTAATTTTACCTAGTGGTAACCCAAGGGAAATCCGTAAAAATTCGTCGGATTTCGACGAAGCCAATTCTTGATGCATTGTGACCGGAAAGCTTCCAGCAGCTATTCCGATCGAGTTTTCCCGAATTATTGGACTCGGATCCAAAATTTCACGATTTCTCGATTTTAGTGATTTTCTTTAGTGGTACCCCTAGGAAAATCCGTAAAAATTCGGCGGATTCCGACGAAACCAATTCTCGATGCGTTGTGACCGGCAAGCTTCCAGTAGCTATTCCGATCGAGTTTTCCCGAATTATTGGACTCGGATCCAAAATTTTACCACTTTTTACGATTTCTAAATTTATGTGATTTTCCCTAGTGGTACCCCTAGGAAAATGCGTAAAAATTCGTCGGATTCTCACGAAGCCAATTCTCGATGCGTTGTGACCGGCAAGCTTCCAGTAGCTATTCCGATCGAGCTTTCCCGAATTATTGGACTCGGATCCAAAATTTCACCACTTTTTACGATTTCTCGATTTTGGTGATTTTCCCTAGTGGTACCCCTAGGGAAATCCGTAAAAATTCGTCGAATTCCGACGAAACCAATTCTCGATGCGTTGTGACCGGCAAGTTTCCAGTAGCAATTGCGATCGAGTTTTCCCGAATTATTGGACTCGGATCAAAAATTTCACCACTTTTTACGATTTCTCGATTTTGGTGATTTTCCCTAGTGGTACCCCTAGGGAAATCCATAAAAATTCGTCGGATTCCGACGAAGCCAATTCTCGATGCGTTGTGACCGGCAAGCTTCCAGTAGCTATTTCGATCGAGTTTTTCCGAATTATTGGACTCGGATCCAAAATTTCACAACTTTTTACGATTTCTCGATTTTGGTAATTTTACCTAGTGGTACCCCAAGGGAAATTTGTAAAAATTCGTCGGATTCCGACGAAACCAATTCTCGATTCGTTGTGACCGGCAAGCTTTCAGTAGCTATTCCGATCGTGTTTTCCCAAATTATTGGACTCGGATCAAAAATTTCACCACTTTTTACGATTTCTCGATTTTTGTGATTTTCCCTAGTGGTACCCTTAGGAAAATCCGTAAAAATTCATCGGATTCCGATGAAGCCAATTCTCGATGCGTTGTGACCGGCAAGCTTCCAGTAGCTATTCCGATCGAGTTTTCCCGAATTATTGGACTCGGATCAAAAATTTCACCACTTTTTACGATTTCTTGATTTTGGTGATTTTCCCTAGTGGTACCCCTAGGGAAATCCGTAAAAATTCGTCGGATTTCGATGAAGCCAATTCTCGATGCGTTGTGACCGGAGGGCTTCCAGTAGCTATTTCGATCGAGTTTTCCCGAATTATTGGACTCGGATCCAAAATTTCACGATTTCTCGATTTTGGTGATTTTCCTAAGTGGTACACCTAGTGAAATCCGTAAAAATTCGTCGGATTCCGACGAAGCCAATTCTCGATGCGTTGTGACCGGCAAGCTTCCAGTAGCTATTCCGATCAAGTTTTTCCGAATTATTGGACTCGGATCCAAAATTTCATGATTTCTCGATTTTGGTGATTTTCCCTAGTGGTACCTCTAGAGAAATCCGTAAAAATTCGTCGGATTTCGATGAAGACAATTCTCGATGCGTTGTGATCGGCAAGCTTCCAGTTGCTATTCCGATTGAGTTTTCCCGAATTATTGGACTCGTATCCAAAATTTCACCACTTTTTACGATTTTTCGATTTTGGTAATTTTCCCTAGTGGTACCCCTAGGAAAATCCGTAAAAATTCATCGGATTCCGACGAAGCCAATTCTCGATGCATTGTGATCGGCAAGCTTCCAGTAGCTATTCCGATCGAGTTTTCCCGAATTATTGGACTCGGATCCAAAATTTCACAACTTTTTACGATTTCTCGATTTTGGTAATTTTACCTAGCGGTACCCAAAGGGAAATCCGTAAAAATTCTTCGGATTCCGACGAAGCCAATTCTGGATGCGTTGTGACCGGCAAGCTTCCAGTAGCTATTCCGATCGAGTTTTCCCGAATTATTGGACTCGGATCCAAAATTTCACGATTTCTCGATTTTAGTGATTTTCCCTAGTGGTACCCTTAGGAAAATCCGTAAAAATTCATCGGATTCCGACGAAACCAATTCTCGATGCGTTGAGACCGACAAGCTTCCAGTAGCTATTCCAATCGAGTTTTCCCGAATTATTGGACTCGGATCAAAAATTTCACCACTTTTTACGATTTCTCCATTTTGGTGATTTTTCCTAGTGGTACCCCTAGGAAAATCCGTAAAAATTCGTCGGATTCCGACGAAACCAATTCTCGATGCGTTGTGACCGGCAAGCTTCCAGTAGCTATTCCGATCGAGTTTTAATGAATTTTTAGAATCGGATCTAAAATTTCACCACTTTTTACGTTTTCTCGATTTTGGTAATTTTCCCTAGTGGTACCCCTAGGGAAATCCGTAAAAATTAGTCGGATTCCGACGAAGCCAATTCTCGATGCGTTGTGACCGGCAAGCTTTCAGTAGCAATTCCGATCAAGTTTTCCCGAATTATTGGACTCGGATCCAAAATTTCACCACTTTTTACGATTTCTTGATTTTGGTGATTTTCCCTAGTGGTACCCCTATGGAAATCCGTAAAAATTTGTCGGATTTCGATGAAGCCAATTCTCGATACGTTGTGACCGGCAAGCTTCCAGTAGCTATTCCGATCGAGTTTTCCCGAATTATTGGACTCGGATCCAAAATTTCATCACTTTTTACGATTTCTCGATTTTGGTAATTTTGCCAAGTGGTAGACCTAAGGAAATCCGTAAAAATTCGTCGGATTCCGACGAAGCCAATTCTCGATGCGTTGTGACCGGCAAGCTTCCAGTATCTATTCCGATCGGGTTTTCCCGAATTATTTGACTCGGATCCAAAATTTCACCACTTTTTACGATTTCACGATTTTGGTGATTTTCCCTAGTGGTACCCCTAGGAAAATCCGTAAAAATTCGTCGGATTCCGACGAAGCCAATTCTCGATGCGTTGTGACCGGCAAGCTTCCGGTAGCTATTCCGAGCGAGTTTTCCCGAATTATTCGACTCGGATCCAAAATTTCACGATTTCTCGATTTTGGTGATTTTCCTTAGTGGTACCCCTAGGGAAATCCGTAAAAATTCGTCGAATTCCGACGAAGCCAATTCTCGATGCGTTGTGACCAGAAAGCTTCCAGTAGCTATTCCGATCGAGTTTTCCCGAATTATTGGACTCGGATCCAAAATTTCACGATTTCTCGATTTTGGTGATTTTCCCTAGTGGTAACCTTGGGAAATCCGTAAAAATTCGTCGGATTCCAACGAATCCAATTCTCGATATGTTGTGACCGGCAAGCTTCCAGTAGCTATTCCGATCGAGTTTTCCCGAATTATTGGACTCGGATCCAAAATTTCACGATTTCTTGATTTTGGTGATTTTCCCTAGTGGTACCCCTAGGGAAATCCGTAAAAATTCGTCGGATTCCGACGAAGCCAATTCTCGATACATTGTGACCGGCAAGCTTCCAGTAGCTATTCCGATCGAGTTTTCCCGAATTATTGAACTCGGATCCAAAATTTCACCACTTTTTACGATTTCTCGATTTTGGTGATTTTATCTAGTGGTACCCCTAGGAAAATCCGTAAAAATTCATCGGATTCCGAAGAAGCCAATTGTCGATGCGTTGTGACCGGCAAGCTTCCAGTAGCTATTCCGATCGAGTTTTCCCGAATTATTGGACTCGGATCCAAAATTTCACCACTTTTTACGAGTTCTCGATTTTGGTGATTTTCCCTAGTGGTACCCCTAGGTAAATCCGTAAAAATTCGTCGAATTCCGACAATGCCAATTCTCGATGCGTTGTGACCGGCAAGCTTCCAGTAGCTATTCCGATCGAGTTTTCCCGAATTATTGGACTCGGATCTAAAATTTCACCACTTTTTACGATTTCTCGATTTTGGCAATTTTTCCTAATGGTACCCCTAGGGAAATCCGTAAAAATTCGTCGGATTCCGACGAAGCCAATTCTCGATGCGTTGTGACCGGCAAGCTTCCATTAGCAATTCCGATCGAGTTTTCCCGAATTATTGGAGTCGGATCAAAAATTTCACCACTTTTTACGATTTCTTGATTTTGGTGATTTTCCCTAGTGGTACCCCTAGGAAAATCCGTAAAAATTTATCGGATTTCGACGAAGCCAATTCTCGATGCGTTGTGACCGGCAAGCTTACGGTAGCTATTCCGATCGAGTTTTCCCGAATTATTCGACTCGGATCCAAAATTTCACGATTTCTCGATTTTGGTGATTTTCCCGAGTGGTACCCCTAGGGAAATCCGTAAAAATTCGTCGAATTCCGACGAAGCCAATTCTCGATGCGTTGTGACCAGAAAGCTTCCAGTAGCTATTCCGATCGAGTTTTCCCAAATTATTGGACTCGGATCCAAAATTTCACGATTTCTCGATTTTGGTGATTTTCCCTAGTGGTAACCTAGGGAAATCCGTAAAAATTCGTCGGATTTCGACGAATCCAATTCTCGATACGTTGTGACCGGCAAGCTTCCATTAGCTATTCCGATCGAGTTTTCCCGAATTATTGGACTCGGATCCAAAATTTCACGATTTCTCGATTTTGGTGATTTTCCCTAGTGGTACCCCTAGGGAAATCCGTAAAAATTCGTCGGATTTCGACGAAGCCAATTCTTGATACGTTGTGACCGGCAAGCTTCCAGTAGCTATTCCGATCGAGTTTTCCCGAATTATTGAACTCGGATCCAAAATTTCACCACTTTTTACGATTTCTCGATTTTGGTGATTTTTCCTAGTGGTACCCCTAGGAAAATCCGTAAAAATTCATCGGATTCCGAAGAAGCCAATTGTCGATGCGTTGTGACCGGCAAGCTTCCAGTAGCTATTCCGATCGAGTTTTCCCGAATTATTGGACTCGGATCCAAAATTTCACCACTTTTTACGAGTTCTCGATTTTGGTGATTTTCCCTTGTGGTACCCCTAGGTAAATCCGTAAAAATTCGTCGGATTCCGACAAAGCCAATTCTCGATGCGTTGTGACCGGCAAGCTTCCAGTAGCTATTCCGATCGAGTTTTCCCGAATTATTGGACTCGAATAAAAAATTTCACCACTTTTTACGATTTCTCGATTTTGGTAATTTTCCCTAATGGTACCCCCAGGGAAATCCGTAAAAATTTGTCGTATTCCGACGAAGCCAATTCTCGATGCGTTGTGACCGGCAAGCTTTCAGTAGCAATTCCGATCGAGTTTTCCCGAATTATTGGACTCGGATCCAAAATTTCACCACTTTTTACGATTTCTTGATTTTGGTGATTTTCCCTAGTGGTACCACTAGGGAAATCCGTAAAAATTTATCGGATTTCGAAGAAGCCAATTCTCGATGCGTTGTGACCGGCAAGCTTCCAGTAGCTATTCCGATCGAGTTTTCCCGAATTATTGGACTCGGATCCAAAATTTCATCACTTTTTACGATTTCTCGATTTTGGTAATTTTGCCAAGTGGTACACCTAAGGAAATCCGTAAAAATTCGTCGGATTCCGATGAAGCCAATTCTCGATGCGTTGTGACCGGCAAGCTTCCAGTAGCTATTCCGATCGGGTTTTCCCGAATTATTGGACTCGGATCCAAAATTTCACCACTTTTTACGATTTCACGATTTTGGTGATTTTCCCTAGTGGTACCCCTAGGAAAATCCGTAAAAATTCGTCGCATTCCGACGAAGCTAATTCTTGATGCGTATTGACCGGCAAGCTTCCGGTAGCTATTCCGATCGAGTTTTCCCGAATTCTTGGACTCGGATCCAAAATTTCACGATTTCTCGATTTTGGTGATTTTCCCTAGTGGTACCCCTAGGGAAATCCGTAAAAATTCGTCGTATTCCGACGAAGCCAATTCTCGATACGTTGTGACCGGCAAGCTTCCAGTAGCTATTCCGATCGAGTTTTCCCGAATTATTGGACTCGAATCCAAAATTTCACCACTTTTTACGAGTTCTCGATTTTGGTGATTTTCCCTAGTGGTACCCCTAGGTAAATCCGTAAAAATTTGTCGGATTCCGACAAAGCCAATTCTCGATGCGTTGTGACCGGCAAGCTTCCAGTAGCTATTCCGATCGAGTTTTCCCGAATTATTGGACTCGGATCTAAAATTTCACCACTTTTTACGATTTCTCGATTTTGGTAATTTTCCCTAGTGGTACCCCTAGGGAAATCCGTAAAAATTCGTCGGATTCCGACGAAGCCAATTCTCGATGCGTTGTGACCGGCAAGCTTCCAGTAGCAATTTCGATCGAGTTTTCCCGAATTATTGGACTCGGATCCAAAATTTCACCACTTTTTACGATTTCTTGATTTTTGTGATTTTCCCTAGTGGTACCCCTTGGGAAATCCGTAAAAATTTATCGGATTTCGACGAAGCCAATTCTCGATGCGTTGTGACCGGCAAGCTTCCAGTAGCTATTCCGATCGAGTTTTCCCGAATTATTGGACTCGGATCCAAAATTTAATCACTTTTTACGATTTCCCGATTTTGGTAATTTTGCAAAGTGGTACACCTAAGGAAATCCATAAAAATTCCTCGGATTCCAACGAAGCCAATTCTCGATGCGTTGTGACCGGCAAGCTTCCAGTAGCTATTCCGATCGGGTTTTCCCGAATTATTGGACTCGGATCCAAAATTTCACCACTTTTTACGATTTCACGATTTTGGTGATTTTCCCTAGTGGTACGCCTAGGAAAATCCGTAAAAATTCGTCGGATTCCGACGAAACTAATTCTCGATGCGTTGTGACTGGCAAGCTTCCGGTAGCTATTCCGATCGAGTTTTCCCAAATTATTCGACTCGGATCCAAAATTTCACGATTTCTCGATTTTGGTGATTCTCCCTAGTGGTACCCTTAGGAAAATCCGTAAAAATTCGTCGAATTCCGACGAAGCCAATTCTCGATGCGTTGTGACCGGAAAGCTTCCAGTAGCTATTCCGATCGAGTTTTCCCGAATTATTGGACTCGAATCAAAAATTTCACGATTTCTCGATTTTGGTGCTTTTCCCTAGTGGTACCCCTAGGGAAATCCGTAAAAATTCGTCATATTCCGACGAAGAAAATTCTCGATGCGTTGTGACCGGCAAGCTTCCAGTAGCTATTCCGATCGAGTTTTCCCGAATTATTGGACTCGGATCCAAAATTTCATGATTTCTCGATTTTGGTGATTTTCCCTAGTGGTACACTTAGGAAAATCCGTAAAAATTCATCGGATTCCGAAGAAGCCAATTCTCGATGCGTTGTGACCGGCATGCTTCCAGTAGCTATTCCGATTGAGTTTTCCCGAATTATTGGACTCGGATCCAAAATTTCATGATTTCTCGATTTTGGTGATTTTCCCTAGTGGTACACCTAGGGAAATCCATAAAAATTCGTCGGCTCCGAAGAAGCCAATTCTCGATGCGTTATGACCGGCAAGCTTCCAGTAGCTATTCCGATCGAGTTTTCCCGAATTATTGGACTCGGATCCAAAATTTCACGATTTCTCGATTTTGGTGATTTTCCCTAGTGGTACACCTAGGGAAATCCGTAAAAATTCGTCGGATTTCGACGAAGCCAATTCTCGATGCGTTATGACCGGCAAGCTTCCAGTAGCTATTTTGATCGAGTTTTCCCGAATTATTGGACTCGGATAAAAAATTTCACGATTTCTCGATTTTGGTGATTTTCCCTAGTGGTAAACCCTAGGGAAATCCGTAAAAATTCGACCGATTCCGACGAAGCCAATTCTCGATCCGTTGTGACCGGCAAGCTTCCAGTACCTATTCCGATCGAGTTTTCCCGAATTATTGGATTCGGATCCAAAATTTCACGATTTCTCGATTTTAGTGATTTTCCCTAGTGGTCCCTAGGGAAATCCGTAAAAATTCGTCGGATTCCGACGAAACCAATTCTCGATGCGTTGTGACCGGCAAGCTTCCAGTAGCTATGCCGATCAAGTTTTCCCGAATTATTGGACTCGGATCCAAAAATTCACCACTTTTTACGATTTCTCGATTTTGGTGATTTTCCCTAGTGGTACTCCTAGGGAAATCCGTAAAAATTCGTCGGATTGCGACGGAGCCAATTCTCGACGCATTGTGACCGGCAAGCTTCCAGTAGCTATTCCGATCGAGCTTTCCTGAATTATTGGGCTCGTATCCAAAATTTCACCACTTTTTACGATTTTGGTGATTTTCCCTAGTGGTACCCCTAGGGAAATCCGTAAAAATTCGTCGGATTGCGACGGAGCCAATTCTCGACGCGTTGTGACCGGCAAGCTTCCAGTAGCTATTTCTGATCGAGCTTTCCTGAATTATTGGGCTCAGATCCAAAATTTCACCACTTTTTACGATTTCTCGATTTTGGTGATTTTCCCTATTGGTACCCCTAGGGAAATCCGTAAAAATTCGTCGGATTCCGACGAAGCATATTCTCGATGCGTTATGACCGGCAAGCTTCCAGTAGCTATTCCGATCGAGTTTTCCCGAATTATTGGACTCGGATCCAAAATTTCACGATTTCTCGATTTTGGTGATTTTCCCTAGTAGTACACCTAGGGAAATCCGTAAAAATTCGTCGGATTCCGACGAAGCCAATTCTCGATGCGTTGTGACCGGCAAGCTTCCAGTAGCTATTTCGATCGAGCTTTCCCGAATTATTGGACTCGGATCCAAAATTTCACGATTTCTTGATTTTGGTGATTTTCCCTAGTGGTACCCCTAGGAAAATCCGTAAAAATTCGTCGGATTCCGACGAAGCCAATTCTCGATACATTTTGACCGGCAAGCTTCCAGTAGCTATTCCGATCGAGTTTTCCCGAATTATTGAACTCGGATCCAAAATTTCACCACTTTTTACAATTTCTCGATTTTGGTGATTTTATCTAGTGGTACCCCTAGGAAAATCCGTAAAAATTCATCGGATTCCGAAGAAGCCAATTGTCGATGCGTTGTGACCGGCAAGCTTCCAGTAGCTATTCCGATCGAGTTTTCCCGAATTATTGGACTCGGATCCAAAATTTCACCACTTTTTACGAGTTCTCGATTTTGGTGATTTTCCCTAGTGGTACCCCTAGGTAAATCCGTAAAAATTCGTCGAATTCCGACAATGCCAATTCTCGATGCGTTGTGACCGGCAAGCTTCCAGTAGCTATTCCGATCGAGTTTTCCCGAATTATTGGACTCGGATCTAAAATTTCACCACTTTTTACGATTTCTCGATTTTGGCAATTTTCCCAAATGGTACCCCTAGGGAAATCCGTAAAAATTCGTCGGATTCCGACGAAGCCAATTCTCGATGCGTTGTGACCGGCAAGCTTCCAGTAGCAATTCCGATCGAGTTTTCCCGAATTATTGGACTCGGATCCAAAATTTCACCACTTTTTACGATTTCTTGATTTTGGTGATTTTCCCTAGTGGTACCCCTAGGAAAATCCGTAAAAATTTATCGGATTTCGACGAAGCCAATTCTCGATGCGTTGTGACCGGCAAGCTTACGGTAGCTATTCCGATCGAGTTTTCCCGAATTATTCGACTCGGATCCAAAATTTCACGATTTCTCGATTTTGGTGATTTTCCCGAGTGGTACCCCTAGGGAAATCCGTAAAAATTCGTCGAATTCCGACGAAGCCAATTCTCGATGCTTTGTGACCAGAAAGCTTCCAGTAGCTATTCCGATCGAGTTTTCCCGAATTATTGGACTCGGATCCAAAATTTCACGATTTCTCGATTTTGGTGATTTTCCCTAGTGGTAACCTAGGGAAATCCGTAAAAATTCGTCGGATTCCGACGAATCCAATTCTCGATACGTTGTGACCGGCAAGCTTCCAGTAGCTATTCCGATCGAGTTTTCCCGAATTATTGGACTCGGATCCAAAATTTCACGATTTCTCGATTTTGGTGATTTTCCCTAGTGGTACCCCTAGGGAAATCCGTAAAAATTCGTCGGATTCCGACGAAGCCAATTCTTGATACGTTGTGACCGGCAAGCTTCCAGTAGCTATTCCGATCGAGTTTTCCCGAATTATTGGACTCGGATCCAAAATTTCACCACTTTTTACGATTTCTCGATTTTGGTGATTTTTCCTAGTGGTACCCCTAGGAAAATCCGTAAAAATTCATCGGATTCCGAAGAAGCCAATTGTCGATGCGTTGTGACCGGCAAGCTTCCAGTAGCTATTCCGATCGAGTTTTCCCGAATTATTGGACTCGGATCCAAAATTTCACCACTTTTTACGAGTTCTCGATTTTGGTGATTTTCCCTAGTGGTACCCCTAGGTAAATCCATAAAAATTCGTCGGATTCCGACAAAGCCAATTCTCGATGCGTTGTGACCGGCAAGCTTCCAGTAGCTATTCCGATCGAGTTTTCCCGAATTATTGGACTCGAATCAAAAATTTCACCACTTTTTACGATTTCTCGATTTTGATAATTTTCCCTAATGGTACCCCCAGGCAAATCCGTAAAAATTTGTCGTATTCCGACGAAGCCAATTCTCGATGCGTTGTGACCGGCAAGCTTCCAGTAGCAATTCCGATCGAGTTTTCCCGAATTATTGGACTCGGATCCAAAATTTCACCACTTTTTACGATTTCTTGATTTTGGTGATTTTCCCTAGTGGTACCACTAGGGAAATCCGTAAAAATTTATCGGATTTCGAAGAAGCCAATTCTCGATGCGTTGTGACCGGCAAGCTTCCAGTAGCTATTCCGATCGAGTTTTCCCGAATTAATGGACTCGGATCCAAAATTTCATCACTTTTTACGATTTCTCGATTTTGGTAATTTTGCCAAGTGGTAAACCTAAGGAAATCCGTAAAAATTCGTCGGATTCCGATGAAGCCAATTCTCGATGCGTTGTGACCGGCAAGCTTCCAGTAGCTATTCCGATCGGGTTTTCCCGAATTATTGGACTCGGATCCAAAATTTCACCACTTTTTACGATTTCACGATTTTGGTGATTTTCCCTAGTGGTACCCCTAGGAAAATCCGTAAAAATTCGTCGCATTCCGACGAAGCTAATTCTTGATGCGTTGTGACCGGCAAGCTTCCGGTAGCTATTCCGATCGAGTTTTCCCGAATTCTTGGACTCGGATCCAAAATTTCACGATTTCTCGATTTTGGTGATTTTTCCTAGTGGTACCCCTAGGGAAATCCGTAAAAATTCGTCGTATTCCGACGAAGCCAATTCTCGATACGTTGTGATCGGCAAGCTTCCAGTAGCTATTCCGATCGAGTTTTCCCGAATTATTGGACTCGAATCCAAAATTTCACCACTTTTTACGAGTTCTCGATTTTGGTGATTTTCCCTAGTGGTACCCCTAGGTAAATCCGTAAAAATTTGTCGGATTCCGACAAAGCAAATTCTCGATGCGTTGTGACCGGCAAGCTTCCAATAGCTATTCCGATCGAGTTTTCCCGAATTATTGGACTCGGATCTAAAATTTCACCACTTTTTACGATTTCTCGATTTTGGTAATTTTCCCTAGTGGTACCCCTAGGGAAATCCGTAAAAATTCGTCGGATTCCGACGAAGCCAATTCTCGATGCGTTGTGACCGGCAAGCTTCCAGTAGCAATTTCGATCGAGTTTTCCCGAATTATTGGACTCGGATCCAAAATTTCACCACTTTTTACGATTTCTTGATTTTTGTGATTTTCCCTAGTGGTACCCCTTGGGAAATCCGTAAAAATTTATCGGATTTCGACGAAGCCAATTCTCGATGCGTTGTGACCGGCAAGCTTCCAGTAGCTATTCCGATCGAGTTTTCCCGAATTATTGGACTCGGATCCAAAATTTAATCACTTTTTACGATTTCCCAATTTTGGTAATTTTGCAAAGTGGTACACCTAAGGAAATCCATAAAAATTCCTCGGATTCCAAAGAAGCCAATTCTCGATGCGTTGTGACCGGCAAGCTTCCAGTAGCTATTCCGATCGGGTTTTCCCGAATTATTGGACTCGGATCCAAAATTTCACCACTTTTTACGATTTCACGATTTTGGTGATTTTCCCTAGTGGTACCCCTAGGAAAATCCGTAAAAATTCGTCGGATTCCGACGAAACTAATTCTCGATGCGTTGTGACTGGCAAGCTTCCGGTAGCTATTCCGATCGAGTTTTCCCAAATTATTCGACTCGGATCCAAAATTTCACGATTTCTCGATTTTGGTGATTCTCCCTAGTGGTACCCTTAGGAAAATCCGTAAAAATTCGTCGAATTCCGACGAAGCCAATTCTCGATGCGTTGTGACCGGAAAGCTTCCAGTAGCTATTCCGATCGAGTTTTCCCGAATTATTGGACTCGAATCCAAAATTTCACGATTTCTCGATTTTGGTTATTTTCCCTAGTGGTACCCCTAGGGAAATCCGTAAAAATTCGTCATATTCCGACGAAGAAAATTCTCGATGCGTTGTGACCGGCATGCTTCCAGTAGCTATTCCGATCGAGTTTTCCCGAATTATTGGACTCGGATCCAAAATTTCATGATTTCTCGATTTTGGTGATTTTCCCTAGTGGTACACCTAGGGAAATCCGTAAAAATTCGTCGGATTCCGAAGAAGCCAATTCTCGATGCGTTGTGACCGGCATGCTTCTAGTAGCTATTCCGATTGAGTTTTCCCGAATTATTGGACTCGGATCCAAAATTTCATGATTTCTCGATTTTGGTGATTTTTCCTAGTGGTACACCTAGGGAAATCTATAAAAATTCGTCGGATCCGAAGAAGCCAATTCTCGATGCGTTATGACCGGCAAGCTTCCAGTAGCTATTCCGATCGAGTTTTCCCGAATTATTGGACTCGGAACCAAAATTTCACTATTTCTCGATTTTGGTGATTTTCCCTAGTGGTACACCTAGGGAAATCCGTAAAAATTCGTCGGATTTCGACGAAGCCAATTCTCGATGCGTTGTGACCGGCAAGCTTCCAGTAGCTATTTCGATCAAGTTTTCCCGAATTATTGGACTCGGATCAAAAATTTCACGATTTCTCGATTTTGGTGATTTTCCCTAGTGGTAAACCCTAGGGAAATCCGTAAAAATTCGACCGATTCCGACGAAGCCAATTCTCGATCCGTTGTGACCGGCAAGCTTCCAGTACCTATTCCGATCGAGTTTTCCCGAATTATTGGATTCGGATCCAAAATTTCACGATTTCTCGATTTTAGTGATTTTTCCTAGTGGTACCCCTAGGGAAATCCGTAAAAATTCGTCGGATTCCGACGAAACCAATTCTCGATGCGTTGTGACCGGCAAGCTTCCAGTAGCTATGCCGATCAAGTTTTCCCGAATTATTGGACTCGGATCCAAAAATTCACCACTTTTTACGATTTCTCGATTTTGGTGATTTTCCCTAGTAGTACTCCTAGGGAAATCCGTAAAAATTCGTCGGATTGCGACGGAGCCAATTCTCGACGCGTTGTGACCGGCAAGCTTCCAGTAGCTATTCCGATCGAGCTTTCCTGAATTATTGGGCTCGTATCAAAAATTTCACCACTTTTTACGATTTTGGTGATTTTCCCTAGTGGTACCCCTAGGGAAATCCGTAAAAATTCGTCGGATTGCGACGGAGCCAATTCTCGACGCGTTGTGACCGGCAAGCTTCCAGTAGCTATTTCTGATCGAGCTTTCCTGAATTATTGGGCTCAGATTCAAAATTTCACCACTTTTTACGATTTCTCGATTTTGGTGATTTTCCCTATTGGTACCCCTAGGGAAATCCGTAAAAATTCGTCGGATTCCGACGAAGCATATTCTCGATGCGTTATGACCGGCAAGCTTCCAGTAGCTATTCCGATCGAGTTTTCCCGAATTATTGGACTCGGATCCAAAATTTCACGATTTCTCGATTTTGGTGATTTTCCCTAGTAGTACACCTAGGGAAATCCGTAAAAATTCGTCGGATTCCGACGAAGCCAATTCTCGATGCGTTGTGACCGGCAAGCTTCCAGTAGATATTTTGATCGAGCTTTCCCGAATTATTGGACTCGGATCCAAAATTTCACGATTTCTTGATTTTGGTGATTTTCCCTAGTGGTACCCCTAGGGAAATCCGTAAAAATTCGTCGGATTCCGACGAAGCCAATTCTCGATACATTGTGACCGGCAAGCTTCCAGTAGCTATTCCGATCGAGTTTTCCCGAATTATTGAACTCGGATCCAAAATTTCACCACTTTTTACGATTTCTCGATTTTGGTGATTTTATCTAGTGGTACCCCTAGGAAAATCCGTAAAAATTCATCGGATTCCGAAGAAGCCAATTGTCGATGTGTTGTGACCGGCAAGCTTCCAGTAGCTATTCCGATCGAGTTTTCCCGAATTATTGGACTCGGATCCAAAATTTCACCACTTTTTACGAGTTCTCGATTTTGGTGATTTTCCCTAGTGGTACACCTAGGTAAATCCGTAAAAATTCGTCGAATTCCGACAATGCCAATTCTCGATGCGTTGTGACCGGCAAGCTTCCAGTAGCTATTCCAATCGAGTTTTCCCGAATTATTGGACTCGGATCTAAAATTTCACCACTTTTTACGATTTCTCGATTTTGGCAATTTTCCCTAATGGTACCCCTAGGGAAATCCGTAAAAATTCGTCGGATTCTGACGAAGCCAATTCTCGATGCGTTGTGACCGGCAAGCTTCCAGTAGCAATTCCGATCGAGTTTTCCCGAATTATTGGACTCGGATCCAAAATTTCACCACTTTTTACGATTTCTTGATTTTGGTGATTTTCCCTAGTGGTACCCCTAGGAAAATCCGTAAAAATTTATCGGATTTCGACGAAGCCAATTCTCGATGCGTTGTGACCGGCAAGCTTACGGTAGCTATTCCGATCGAGTTTTCCCGAATTATTCGACTCGGATCCAAAATTTCACGATTTCTCGATTTTGGTGATTTTCTCGAGTGGTACCCCTAGGGAAATCCGTAAAAATTCGTCGAATTCCGACGAAGCCAATTCTCGATGCTTTGTGACCAGAAAGGTTCCAGTAGCTATTCCGATCGAGTTTTCCCGAATTATTGGACTCGGATCCAAAATTTCACGATTTCTCGATTTTGGTGATTTTCCCTAGTGGTAACCTAGGGAAATCCGTAAAAATTCGTCGGATTCCGACGAATCCAATTCTCGATACGTTGTGACCGGCAAGCTTCCAGTAGCTATTCCGATCGAGTTTTCCCGAATTATTGGACTCGGATCCAAAATTTCACGATTTCTCGATTTTGGTGATTTTCCCTAGTGGTACCCCTAGGGAAATCCGTAAAAATTCGTCGGATTTCGACGAAGCCAATTCTTGATACGTTGTGACCGGCAAGCTTCCAGTAGCTATTCCGATCGAGTTTTCCCGAATTATTGGACTCGGATCCAAAATTTCACCACTTTTTACGATTTCTCGATTTTGGTGATTTTTCCTAGTGGTACCCCTAGGAAAATCCGTAAAAATTCATCGGATTCCGAAGAAGCCAATTGTCGATGCGTTGTGACCGGCAAGCTTCCAGTAGCTATTCCGATCGAGTTTTCCCGAATTATTGGACTCGGATCCAAAATTTCACCACTTTTTACGAGTTCTCGATTTTGTTGATTTTCCCTAGTGGTACCCCTAGGTAAATCCGTAAAAATTCGTCGGATTCCGACAAAGCCAATTCTCGATGCGTTGTGACCGGCAAGCTTCCAGTAGCTATTCCGATCGAGTTTTCCCGAATTATTGGACTCGAATCAAAAATTTCACCACTTTTTACGATTTCTCGATTTTGGTAATTTTCCCTAATGGTACCCCCAGGGAAATCCGTAAAAATTTGTCGTATTCCGACGAAGTCAATTCTCGATGCGTTGTGACCGGCAAGCTTCCAGTAGCAATTCCGATCGAGTTTTCCCGAATTATTGGACTCGGATCCAAAATTTCACCACTTTTTACGATTTCTTGATTTTGGTGATTTTCCCTAGTGGTACCACTAGGGAAATCCGTAAAAATTTATCGGATTTCGAAGAAGCCAATTCTCGATGCGTTGTGACCGGCAAGCTTCCAGTAGCTATTCCGATCGAGTTTTCCCGAATTATTGGACTCGGATCCAAAATTTCATCACTTTTTACGATTTCTCGATTTTGGTAATTTTGCCAAGTGGTACACCTAAGGAAATCCGTAAAAATTCGTCGGATTCCGATGAAGCCAATTCTCGATGCGTTGTGACCGGCAAGCTTCCAGTAGCTATTCCGATCGGGTTTTCCCGAATTATTGGACTCGGATCCAAAATTTCACCACTTTTTACGATTTCACGATTTTGGTGATTTTCCCTAGTGGTACCCCTAGGAAAATCCGTAAAAATTCGTCGCATTCCGACGAAGCTAATTCTTGATGCGTTGTGACCGGCAAGCTTCCGGTAGCTATTCCGATCGAGTTTTCCCGAATTCTTGGACTCGGATCCAAAATTTCACGATTTCTCGATTTTGGTGATTTTTCCTAGTGGTACCCCTAGGGAAATCCGTAAAAATTCGTCGTATTCCGACGAAGCCAATTCTCGATACGTTGTGACCGGCAAGCTTCCAGTAGCTATTCCGATCGAGTTTTCCCGAATTATTGGACTCGAATCCAAAATTTCACCACTTTTTACGAGTTCTCGATTTTGGTGATTTTCCCTAGTGGTACCCCTAGGTAAATCCGTAAAAATTTGTCGGATTCCGACAAAGCCAATTCTCGATGCGTTGTGACCGGCAAGCTTCCAGTAGCTATTCCGATCGAGTTTTCCCGAATTATTGGACTCGGATCTAAAATTTCACCACTTTTTACGATTTCTCGATTTTGGTAATTTTCCCTAGTGGTACCCCTAGGGAAATCCGTAAAAATTCGTCGGATTCCGACGAAGCCAATTCTCGATGCGTTGTGACCGGCAAGCTTCCAGTAGCAATTTCGATCGAGTTTTCCCGAATTATTGGACTCGGATCCAAAATTTCACCACTTTTTACGATTTCTTGATTTTTGTGATTTTCCCTAGTGGTACCCCTTGGGAAATCCGTAAAAATTTATCGGATTTCGACGAAGCCAATTCTCGATGCGTTGTGACCGGCAAGCTTCCAGTAGCTATTCCGATCGAGTTTTCCCGAATTATTGGACTCGGATCCAAAATTTAATCACTTTTTACGATTTCCCGATTTTGGTAATTTTGCAAAGTGGTACACCTAAGGAAATCCATAAAAATTCCTCGGATTCCAACGAAGCCAATTCTCGATGCGTTGTGACCGGCAAGCTTCCAGTAGCTATTCCGATCGGGTTTTCCCGAATTATTGGACTCGGATCCAAAATTTCACCACTTTTTACGATTTCACGATTTTGGTGATTTTTCCTAGTGGTACCCCTAGGAAAATCAGTAAAAATTCGTCGGATTCCGACGAAACTAATTCTCGATGCGTTGTGACTGGCAAGCTTCCGGTAGCTATTCCGATCGAGTTTTCCCAAATTATTCGACTCGGATCCAAAATTTCACGATTTCTCGATTTTGGTGATTCTCCCTAGTGGTACCCTTAGGAAAATCCGTAAAAATTCGTCGAATTCCGACGAAGCCAATTCTCGATGCGTTGTGACCGGAAAGCTTCCAGTAGCTATTCCGATCGAGTTTTCCCGAATTATTGGACTCGAATCCAAAATTTCACGATTTCTCGATTTTGGTGATTTTCCCTAGTGGTACCCCTAGGGAAATCCGTAAATATTCGTCATATTCCGACGAAGAAAATTCTCGATGCGTTGTGACCGGCAAGCTTCCAGTAGCTATTCCGATCGAGTTTTCCCGAATTATTGGACTCGGATCCAAAATTTCATGATTTCTCGATTTTGGTGATTTTCCCTATTGGTACACCTAGGAAAATCCGTAAAAATTCGTCGGATTCCGAAGAAGCCAATTCTCGATGCGTTGTGACCGGCATGCTTCCAGTAGCTATTCCGATTGAGTTTTCCCGAATTATTGGACTCGGATCCAAAATTTCATGATTTCTCGATTTTGGTGATTTTCCCTAGTGGTACACCTAGGGAAATCCATAAAAATTCGTCGGATCCGAAGAAGCCAATTCTCGATGCGTTATGACCGGCAAGCTTCCAGTAGCTATTCCGATCGAGTTTTCCCGAATTATTGGACTCGGATCCAAAATTTCACTATTTCTCGATTTTGGTGATTTTCCCTAGTGGTACACCTAGGGAAATCCGTAAAAATTCGTCGGATTTCGACGAAGCCAATTCTCGATGCGTTGTGACCGGCAAGCTTCCAGTAGCTATTTCGATCGAGTTTTCCCGAATTATTGGACTCGGATCAAAAATTTCACGATTTCTCGATTTTGGTGATTTTCCCTAGTGGTAAACCCTAGGGAAATCCGTAAAAATTCGACCGATTTCGACGAAGCCAATTCTCGATCTGTTGTGACCGGCAAGCTTCCAGTACCTATTCCGATCGAGTTTTCCCGAATTATTGGATTCGGATCCAAAATTTCACGATTTCTCGATTTTAGTGATTTTCCCTAGTGGTACCCCTAGGGAAATCCGTAAAAATTCGTCGGATTCCGACGAAACCAATTCTCGATGCGTTGTGACCGGCAAGCTTCCAGTAGCTATGCCGATCAAGTTTTCCCGAATTATTGGACTCGGATCCAAAAATTCACCACTTTTTACGATTTCTCGATTTTGGTGATTTTCCCTAGTGGTACTCCTAGGAAAATCCGTAAAAATTCGTCGGATTGCGACGGAGCCAATTCTCGACGCATTGTGACCGGCAAGCTTCCAGTAGCTATTCCGATCGAGCTTTCCTGAATTATTGGGCTCGTATCCAAAATTTCACCACTTTTTACGATTTTGGTGATTTTCCCTAGTGGTACCCCTAGGAAAATCCGTAAAAATTCGTCGGATTGCGACGGAGCCAATTCTTGACGCGTTGTGACCGGCAAGCTTCCAGTAGCTATTTCTGATCGAGCTTTCCTGAATTATTGGGCTCAGATCCAAAATTTCACCACTTTTTACGATTTCTCGATTTTGGTGATTTTCCCTATTGGTACCCCTAGGGAAATCCGTAAAAATTCGTCGGATTCCGACGAAGCATATTCTCGATGCGTTATGACCGGCAAGCTTCCAGTAGCTATTCCGATCGAGTTTTCCCGAATTATTGGACTCGGATCCAAAATTTCACGATTTCTCGATTTTGGTGATTTTCCCTAGTAGTACACCTAGGGAAATCCGTAAAAATTCGTCGGATTCCGACGAAGCCAATTCTCGATGCGTTGTGACCGGCAAGCTTCCAGTAGCTATTTCGATCGAGCTTTCACGAATTATTGGACTCGGATCCAAAATTTCACGATTTCTCGATTTTGGTGATTATCCCTAGTAGTACCGCTAGGGAAATCCGTAAAAATTCGTCGGTTTCCGACGAAGCCAATTCTCGATGCATTGTGACCGGCAAGATTCCAGTACCTATTCCGATCGAGTTTTCCCGAATTATTGGACTCGGATCCAAAATTTCATGATTTCTCGATTTTGGTGATTTTCCCTAGTGGTACACCTAGGGAAATCCGTAAAAATTCGTCGGATTCCGAAGAAGCAAATTCTCGATGCGTTGTGACCGGCAAGCTTCCAGTAGCTATTCCGATCGAGTTTTCCCGAATTATTGGACTCGGATCCAAAATTTCATGATTTCTCGATTTTGGTGATTTTCCCTAGTGGTACACCTAGGGAAATCCGTAAAAATTCGTCGGCTTTCGACAAAGCCAATTCTCGATGCGTTGTGACCGGCAAGCTTCCAGTAGCTATTCCGATCGAGTTTTCCCGAATTATTGGACTCGGATAAAAAATTTCACGATTTCTCGATTTTGGTGATTTTCCCTAGTGGTAACCCTAGGGGAATCCGTAAAAATTCGTCGGATTCCGACGATGCCAATTCTCCATCCGTTGTGACCGGCAAGCTTCCAGTAGCTATTCCGATCGAGTTTTCCCGAATTATTGGACTCGGATCCAAAATTTCACGATTTCTCGATTTTAGTGATTTTCCCTAGTGGTACCCCTAGGGAAATCCGTAAAAATTCGTCGGATTCCGACGAAAACAATTCTCGATGCGTTGTGACCGGCAAGCTTCCAGTAGCTATGCCGATCGAGTTTTCCCGAATTATTGGACTCGGATCCAAAAATTCACCACTTTTTACGATTTCTCGATTTTGGTGATTTTCCCTAGCGGTACCCCTAAGGAAATCCGTAAAAATTCGTCGGATTCCGAAGAAGCCAATTCTCGAATTTTCCCGAATTATTGGACTCAGATCCGAAATTTAACCACTTTTTACGAGTTCTCGATTTTGGTGATTTTCCCTAGTGGTACCCCTAGGTAAATCCGTAAAAATTCGTCGGATTCCGACAAAGCCAATTCTCGATGCGTTGTGACCGGCAAGCTTCCAGTAGCTATTCCGATCGAGTTTTCCCGAATTATTGGACTCGGATCCAACTTTTTACGATTTCTCGATTTTGGTGATTTTCCCTAGCGGTACCCCTAAGGAAATCCGTAAAAATTCATCGGATTCCGAAGAAGCCAATTCTCGAGTTTTCCCGAATTATTGGACTTGGATCCGAAATTTAACCACTTTTTACGAGTTCTCGATTTTGGTGATTTTCCCTAGTGGTACCCCTAGGTAAATCCGTAAAAATTCGTCGGATTCCGACAAAGCCAATTCTCGATGCGTTGTGACTGGCAAGCTTCCAGTAGCTATTCCGATCGAGTTTTCCCGAATTATTGGACTCGGATCCAACTTTTTACGATTTCTCGATTTTGGTGATTTTTCCTAGAGGTACCCTTAGGGAAATCCGTAAAAATTCGTCGGATTCCGACGAAGCCAATTCTCGATGTGTTGTGACCGGCAATCTTCCAGTAGCAATTCCGATCGAGTTTTCCTGAATTATTGGACTCGGATCAAAAATTTCACGATTTCTCGATTTTGGTGATTTTCCCTAGTGGTACCCCTAGGGAAATCCGTAAAAATTCGTCGGATTTCGACGAAGCCAATTATAGATGCGTTGTGACCGGCAAGCTTCCAGTAGCTATTCCGATCGAGTTTTCCCGAATTATTGGACTCGGATCAAAAATTTCATGATTTCTCGATTTTAGTGATTTTCCCTAGTGGTACCGCTAGGGAAATCCGTAAAAATTCGTCGGATTCTGACGAAGCCAATTCTCTATGCGTTGTGACCGGCAAGCTTCCAGTAGCTATGCCGATCGAGTTTTCCCAAATTATTGGACTCGGATCCAACTTTATACGATTTCTCGATTTTGGTGATTTTCCCTAGTGGTACCCCTAGGGAAATCCGTAAAAATTCGTCGGATTCCGACGAAGCCAATTCTCGATGCGTTGTGACCGGCAAGCTTCCAGTGGCTATTCCGATCGAGGTTTCCCGAATTATTGGACTCGGATCCAACTTTATACGATTTCTCGATTTTGGTGATTTTCCCTAGTGGTACCCCTAGGGAAATCCGTAAAAATTCGTCGGATTTCCACGAAGTCAATTCTCGTTGCGTTGTGACCGACAAGCTTCCAGTAGCTATTTCGATTGAGTTTTCCCGAATTATTGGACTCGGATCCAAAATTTAACCACTTTTTTACGATTTCTCGATTTTGGTGATTTTCCCTAGTGGTACCCCTAGGGAAATCCGTAAAAATTCGTAGGATTCCGACGAAGCAAATTCTCGATGCGTTGTGACCGGCAAGCTTCCAGTAGCTATTCCGATCGAGTTTTCCCGAATTGTTGGACTCGGATCCTAAATTTCACCACTTTTTACGATTTCTCGATTTTGGTGATTTTCGCGAGTGGTACCCCTATGGAAATCCGTAAAAATTCGTCGGATTCCGACGAAGCCAATTCTCAATGCGTTGTGACTGGCAAGCTTCCAGTAGCTATTTCGATCGAGTTTTCCCGAATTATTGGACTCGGATCCAAAATTTCACAACTTTTTACGATTTCTCGATTTTGGTAATTTTACCTAGTGGTACCCAAAGGGAAATCTGTAAAAATTCGTCGGATTCCGACGAAGCCAATTTTAGATGCGTTGTGACCGGCAAGCTTCCAGTAGCTATTTCGATTGAGTTTTTCCGAATTATTGGACTCGGATCCAAAATTTCACCACTTTTTACGATTTCTCGATTTTGGTGATTTTTCCTAGTGGTACCCTAGGGAAATCCGTAAAAATTCGTCGGATTCCGACGAAGCCAATTCTCGATGCGTTGTGACCGGCAAGCTTCCAGTAGCTATTCCGATCGAGTTTTCCCGAATTATTGGACTCGGATCCAAAATTTCACCACTTTTCACGATTTCTCGATTTTGGTGATTTTTCCTAGTGGTACCCCTAGGAAAATCGGTAAAAATTCGTCGGATTCCGACGAAGCCAATTCTAGATGCGTTGTGACCGGCAAGCTTCCAGTAGCTATTCCGATCGAGTTTTCCCGAATTATTGGACTCGGATCCAAAATTTCACCACTTTTTACGATTTCTCGATTTTGGTGATTTTCCCTAATGGTACCCCTAGGGAAATCGGTAAAAATTCGACGGATTTCAACGAAGCCAATTCTAGATGCGTTGTGACCTGCAAGCTTTCAGTAGCTATTCCGATCGAGTTTTCCCGAATTATTGGACTCAGAACAGAAATTTCACCACTTTTCACGATTTCTTGATTTTGGTGATTTTCCCTAGTGGTACCCCTAGGGAAATCCGTAAAAATTCGTCGGATTTTGACGAAGCCAATTCTCGATGCGTTGTGACCGGCAAGCTTCCAGTAGCTATTCCAATCGAGTTTTCCCGAATTATTAGACTCGGATCCAAAATTTCACCACTTTTTACGATTTCTCGATTTTGGTGATTTTCCCTAGTGGTACCCCTAGGGAAATCCATAAAAATTCGTTGAATTCCGACGAAGTCAATTCTCGATGCGTTGTGACCGGCAAGCTTCCAGTAGCTATTCCGATCTAGTTTTCCCAAATTATTGGACTCGGATCCAAAATTTCACAATTTCTCGATTTTTCTGATTTTCCCTAGTGGTACCCCTAGGGAAATCCGTAAAAATTCGTCGAATTCCGGCGAAACAAATTCTCGATGCGTTGTGACCGGCAAGCTTCCAGTAGCTATTCCAATCGAGTTTTCCCGAATTATTGGACTCGGATCCAAAATTTCACCACTTTTTACGATTTCTCGATTTTAGTAATTTTCCCTAGTGGTACTCCTAAGGAAATCCGTAAAAATTCGACGGATTCCGACGAAACCAATTCTCGATGCGTTGTGACAGGCAAGCTTCCAGTAGCTATTCCGATCGATTTTTCCTGAATTATTGGACTCGGATTAAAAATTTCACCAATTTTTACGATTTCTCGATTTTGGTGATTTTCTCTAGTGGTACCCCTAGGGAAATCCGTAAAAATTCGACGGATTCCGACGAAGCCAATTCTCGTTGCGTTGTGACCAGCAAGCTTCCAGTAGCTATTCCGATCGAGTTTTCCCGAATTATTGAACTCGGATTAAAAATTTCACCACTTTTTACGATTTCTCGATTTTGGTGATTTTCTCTAGTTGTACCCCTAGGGAAATCCGTAAAAATTCGACGGATTCCGACGAAGCCAATTCTTGATGCGTTGTGACCGGCAAGCTTCCAGTAGCTATTCCGATCGAGTTTTCCCAAATTATTGGACTCGAATCCAAAATTTCACGATTTCTCGATTTTGGTGATTTTCCCTAGTGGAACCCCCTAGGGAAATCCGTAAAAATTCGTCGGATTCCGACGAAGCCAATTCTCGATGCGTTGTGACCGGCAAGCTTCTAATAGCTATTCCGATCGAGTTTTCCCGAATTATTGGACTCGGATCAAAAATTTCACCACTTTTTACGATTTCTCGATTTTGGTGATTTTCTCTAGTTGTACCCCAAGGGAAATCCGTAAAAATTCGACGGATTCCGAGGAAGCCAATTCTCGATGCATTGTGACCGGCAAGCTTCCAGTAGCTATTCCGATCGAGTTTTCCCGAATTATTTGACTCGGATCCAAAATTTCACGATTTCTCGATTTTGGTGATTTTCCCTAGTGGTACCCCTAGGAAAATCCGTAAAAATTCGTCGGATTCCGACGAAACCAATTCTCGATGCGTTGTGACCGACAAGCTTCCAGTAGCTATTCCGATCGAATTTCCCCGAATTATTGGACTCGGATCCAAAATTTCACGATTTCTCGATTTTTGTGATTTTCTCTAGTGGTACCTCTAGGGAAATCTGTAAAAATTCGTCAGATTCCGACGAAACCAATTCTCGATGAGTTATGACCGGCAAGCTTCCAGTAGCTATTCCGATCAAGTTTTCCCAAATTATTGGACTCGGATCCAAAATTTCACGATTTCTCGATTTTTGTGATTTTCCCTAGTGGTACCCCTAGGGAAATCCGTAAAAATTCGTCGGATTCCGACGAAGCCAATTCTCAAAGAGTTGCGACCGGCAAGCTTCCAGTAGCTATTCCAATCGAGTTTTCCCGAATTATTGGACTCGGATCCAAAATTTCACCACTTTTTACGATTTCTCGATTTTAGTAATTTTTCCTAGTGGTACCCCTAGGGAAATCCGTAACAATTCATCGGATTCCGACGAAGCCAATTCTCGATGCGTAGTGACCGGCAAGCTTCCAGTAGCTATTCCGATCGAGTTTTCCCGAATTATTGGACTCGGATTAAAAATTTCACCACATTTTACGATTTCAGGATTTTGGTGATTTTCTCTAGTGGTACCCCTAGGAAAATCCGTAAAAATTCGACGGATTCCGACGAAGCCAATTCTCGATGCGTTGTGACCGGCAAGCTTCCAGTAGCTATTCCGATCGAGTTTTCCCGAATTATTGGACTCGGATCCAAAATTTCACCACTTTTTACGATTTCTCGATTTTGGTAATTTTCCATAGTGGTACCCCTAGGGAAATCAGTAAAAATTCGTCGGATTCCGACGAAGGCAATTCTCGATGCGTTGTGACCGGCAAGCTTCTAGTAGCTATTCCGATCGAGTTTTCCCGAATTATTTGACTCGGATCCAAAATTTCACGATTTCTTGATTTTTGTGATTTTCTCTAGTGGTACCTCTAGCGAAATCCGTAAAAATTCGTCGGATTCCGACGAAGCCAATTCTTGATGCGTTATAACCGGCAAGCTTCCATAAGCTATTCCTATCGAGTTTTCCCGAATTATTGGACTCGGATCCAAAATTTCACCACTTTTTACGATTTCTCGATTTTGGTGATTTTTCCTAGTGGTACCCCTAGGAAAATCCGTAAAAATTCGTCGGATTCCGACGAAGCCAATTCTCGATGCGTTGTGACCGGCAAGCTTCTAGTAGCTATTCCGATCGAGTTTTCCCGAATTATTGGACTCGGATCCAAAATTTCACGATTTCTCGATTTTTGTGATTTTCTCTAGTGGTACCTCTAGGGAAATCCGTAAAAATTCGTCGGATTCCGACGAATCCAATTCTCGATGCGTTATAACCGGCAAGCTTCCATAAGCTATTCCTATCGAGTTTTCCCGAATTATTGGACTCGGATCCAAAATTTCACCACTTTTTACGATTTCTCGATTTTGGTGATTTTTCCTAGTGGTACCCCTAGGGAAATCCGTAAAATTTCGTCGACTTTCGATGAAATCAATTCTCGATGCGTTGTGACCGGCAAGCTTCCAGTAGCTATTCCGATCGAGTTTTCCCGAATTATTGGACTCGGATCCAAAATTTCATAAATTTTTACGATTTCTCGATTTTGGTGATTTTTCCTAATGGTACCCCTAGGGAAATCCGTAAAAATTCGTCGGATTCCGACGAAGCCAATTTTTGATGCGTTGTAACCAGCAAGCTTCCAGTAGCTATTTCGATCGAGTTTTCACGAATTATTGGACTCGGATTCAAAATTTTACCACTTTTTACGATTTCTTGATTTTGGTTATTTTCCCTAGTGGTACCCCTAGGGAAATCCGTAAAAATTCGTCGGATTCTGACAAAACCAATTCTCGATGCGTTGTGACCAGCAAGCTTCCAATAGCTATTCCGATCGAGTTTTCCCTAATTATTGGACTCGGATCCAAAATTTCACGATTTCTCGATTTTTGTGATTTTCCCTAGTGGTACCCCTAGGGAAATCCGTAAAAATTCGTCGGATTCCGACGAAGCCAATTCTCGATGCGTTGTGACCGGCAAGCTTCCAGTAGCTATTCCAATCGAGTTTTCCCGAATTATTGGACTCGGATCAAAAATTTCACCACTTTTTACGATTTCTCGATTTTGGTAATTTTCCCTAGTGGTACCCCTAGGGAAATCCGTAAAAATTCGTCGGATTCCGACGAAGCCAATTCTCGATGCGTAGTTACCGGCAAGCTTCCAGTAGCTATTCCAATCGAGTTTTCCCGAATTATTGGACTCGGATCAAAAATTTCACCACTTTTTACGATTTCTCGATTTTGGTAATTTTCCCTAGTGGTACCCCTAGGGAAATCCGTAAAAATTCGTCGGATTCCGACGAAGCCAATTCTCGATGCGTAGTTACCGGCAAGCTTCCAGTAGCTATTCCAATCGAGTTTTCCCGAATTATTGGACTCGGATCAAAAATTTCACCACTTTTTACGATTTCTCGATTTTGGTGATTTTCCCTAGTGGTACCCCTAGGGAAATCCGTAAAAATTCGTCGGATTTCGACGAAGCCAATTCTCGATGCGTTGTGACCGGCAAGCTTCCAGTATCTATTCCGATCGAGTTTTCCCGAATTATTGGACTCGGATCAAAAATTTCACCACTTTTAACGATTTCTCGATTTTGGTGATTTTCCCTAGTGGTACCCCTAGGGAAATCCGTAAAAATTCGTCGGATTTCGACGAAGCCAATTCTCGATGCGTTGTGACCGGCAAGCTTCCAGTAGCTATTCCGATCGAGTTTTCCCTAATTATTGGACTCGGATCAAAAATTTCACGATTTCTCGATTTTTGTGATTTTCTCTAGTGGTACCTCTAGGGAAATCCGTAAAAATTCGTCGGATTCCGACGAAGCCAATTCTCGATGCGTTATAACCGGCAAGCTTCCATAAGCTATTCCTATCGAGTTTTCCCGAATTATTGGACTCGGATCAAAAATTTCACCACTTTTTACGATTTCTCGATTTTGGTGATTTTCCCTAGTGGTACCCCTAGGGAAATCCGAAAAAATTTGTCGGATTTCGACGAAGCCAATTCTCGATGCGTTGTGACCGGCAAGCTTCCAGTAGCTATTCCGATCGAGTTTTCCCGAATTATTGGACTCGGATCAAAAATTTCACCACTTTTTACGATTTCTCGATTTTGGTGATTTTCCCTAGTGGTACCCCTAGGGAAATCCGTAAAAATTCGTCGGATTCCGACGAAACCAATTCTCGATGCGTTGTGACCGGCAAGCTTCCAGTAGCTATTCCGATCGAGTTTTCCCGAATTATTGGACTCGGATCAAAAATTTCACCCCTTTTTACAATTTCTCGATTTTGGTGATTTTCCCTAGTGGTACCCCTAGGGAAATCCGTAAAAATTCGTCGGATTTCGACGAAGCCAATTCTCGATGCGTTGTGACCGGCAAGCTTCTAGTAGCTATTCCGATCGAGTTTTCCCGAATTATTGGACTCGGATCCAAAATTTCAAGATTTCTCGATTTTGGTGATTTTCCCTAGTGGTACCCCTAGGGAAATCCGTAAAAATTCGTCGGATTCCGATGAAGCTAATTCTCAATGCGTTGTGACCGGCAAGCTTCCAGTAGCTATTCCGGTCGAGTTTTCCCGAATTATTGGACTCGGATCATAATTTCACAACTTTTTACGATTTCACGATTTTGGTGATTTTCCCTAGTGGTACCCCTAGGAAAATCCGTAAAAATTCGTCGGATTCCGACGAAGCCAATTCTCGATGCGTTCTGACCGGCAAGCTTCCATAAGCTATTCCTATCGAGTTTTCCCGAATTATAGGACTCGGATCAAAAATTTCACCACTTTTTACGATTACTCGATTTTGGTAATTTTCCCTAGTGGTACCCCTAGGGAAATCCGTAAAAATTCGTCGGATTTCGACGAAGCCAATTCTCGATGCGTTGTGACCGGCAAGCTTCCAGTAGCTATTCCGATCAAGTTTTCCCGAATTATTGGACTCGGATCCAAAATTTCACGATTTCACGATTTTGGTGATTTTCCCTAGTGGTACCCCTAGGAAAATCCGTAAAAATTCGTCGGATTCCGACGAAGCCAATTCTCGATGCGTTATGACCGGCAAGCTTCCATAAGCTATTCCTATCGAGCTTTCCCGAATTATTGGACTCGGATCCAAAATTTCACCACTTTTTACGATTTCTCGATTTTGGTAATTTTCCCTAGTGGTACCCCTAGGGAAATCCGTAAAAATTCGTCGGATTCCGACGAAGCCAATTCTAGAGGCGTTGTGACCGGCAAGCTTCCAGTAGCTATTCCGATCGAGTTTTCCCGAATTATTGGACTCGGATCCAAAATTTCACCACTTTTTACGATTTCTCGATTTTGGTGATTTTTCCTAGTGGTACCCCTAGGAAAATCCGTAAAAATTCGTCGAATTCCGACGAAGCCAATTCTCGATGCGTTGTGACCAGCAAGCTTCCAGTAGCTATTCCGATCGAGTTTTCCCGAATTATTGGACTCGGATCCAAAATTTCACCACTTTTTACGATTTCTCGATTTTGGTGATTTTCCCTAGTACCCCTAGGGAAATCCGTAAACATTCATCGAATTCTGACGAAACCAATTGTCGATGCGTTGTGACCAGCAAGCTTCCAGTAGCTATTCCGATCAAGTTTTCCCGAATTATTGGACTCGGATCCAAAATTCCCCCACTTTTTACGATTTCTCGATTTTGGTGATTTTCACGAGTGGTACCCCTAGGGAAATCCGTAAAAATTCGTCGGATTCCGACCAAGCCAATTCTCGATGCGTTGTGACCGGCAAGCTTCCAGTAGCTATTTCGATCGAGTTTTCCCGAATTATTGGACTCGGATCCAAAATTTCACGATTTCTCGATTTTTGTGATTTTCCCTAGTGGTACCCCTAGGGAAATCCGTAAAAATTCGTCGGATTCCGACGAAGCCAATTCTCGAGGCGTTGTGACCGGCAAGCTTCCAGTAGCTATTCCGATCGAGTTTTCCCGAATTATTGGACTCGGATAAAAAATTTCACCACTTTTTACGATTTCTCGATTTTGGTGATTTTCCCTAGTGGTACCCTTAGGGAAATCCGTAAAAATTCGTCGGATTCCGACGAAGCCAATTCTCGATGCGTTGTGACCGGCAAGCTTCCAGTAGCTATTCCGATCGAGTTTTCCCGAATTATTGGACTCGGATCATAATTTCACCACTTTTTACGATTTCACGATTTTGGTGATTTTCCCTAGTGGTAACCCTAGGAAAATCCGTAAAAATTCGTCGGATTCCGACGAAGCCAATTCTCGATGTGTTATGACCGGCAAGCTTCCATAAGCAATTCCTATCGAGTTTTCCCGAATTATTGGACTCGGAGCCAAAATTTCACCACTTTTTACGATTTCTCGATTTTGGTGATTTTCCCTAGTGGTACCCCTAGGGAAATCCGTAAAAATTCGTCGGATTCCGACGAAGCCAATTCTCGATGCGTTGTGACCGGCAAGCTTCCAGTAGCTATTCCGATCGAGTTTTCCCGAATTATTGGACTCGGATCAAAAATTTCACCACTTTTTACGATTTCTCGATTTTGGTGATTTTCCCTAGTGGTACCCCTAGGGAAATCCGTAAAAATTCGTCGGATTCCGACGAAGCCAATTCTCGATGCGTTGTGACCGGCAAGCTTCCAGTAGCTATTCCGATCGAGTTTTCCCGAATTATTGGACTCGGATCAAAAATTTCACCAATTTTTACGATTTCTCGATTTTGGTGATTTTCCCTAGTGGTACCCCTAGGGAAATCCGTAAAAATTCGTCGGATTCCGACGAATCCAATTCTCGATGCGTTGTGACCGGCAAGCTTCCAGTAGCTATTCCGATCTAATTTTCCCAAATTATTGGACTCGGATCATAATTTCACCAATTTTTACGATTTCACGATTTTGGTGATTTTCCCTATTGGTACCCCTAGGAAAATCCGTAAAAATTTGTCGGATTTCGACGAAGCCAATTCTCGATGCGTTATGACCGGCAAGCTTCCATAAGCTATTCCTATCGAGCTTTCCCGAATTATTGGACTCGGATCCAAAATTTCACCACTTTTTACGATTTCTCAATTTTGGTAATTTTCCCTAGTGGTACCCCTAGGGAAATCCGTAAAAATTCGTCGGATTCCAACGAAGCCAATTCTCGAGGCGTTGTGACCGGCAAGCTTCCAGTAGCTATTCCGATCGAGTTTTCCCGAATTATTGGACTCGGTTCCAAAATTTCACCACTTTTTACGATTTCTCGATTTTGGTGATTTTTCCTAGTGGTACCCCCAGGAAAATCCGTAAAAATTCGTCGGATTCCGACGAAGCCAATTCTCGATGCGTTGTGACCAGCAAGCTTCCAGTAGCTATTCTGATCAAGTTTTCCCGAATTATTGGACTCGGATCCAAAATTTCACCACTTTTTACGATTTCTCGATTTTGGTGATTTTCCCTAGTGGTACCCCTAGGGAAATCCGTAAACATTCATCGAATTCTGACGAAACCAATTGTCGATGCGTTGTGACCAGCAAGCTTCTAGTAGCTATTCCGATCGAGTTTTCCCGAATTATTGGACTCGGATCCAAAATTCCCCCACTTTTTACGATTTCTCGATTTTGGTGATTTTCCCGAGTGGTACCCCTAGGGAAATCCGTAAAAATTCGTCGGATTCCGACCAAGCCAATTCTCGATGCGTTGTGACCGGCAAGCTTCCAGTAGCTATTTCGATCGAGTTTTCCCGAATTATTGGACTCGGATCCAAAATTTCACGATTTCTCGATTTTTGTGATTTTCCCTAGTGGTACCCCTAGGGAAATCCGTAAAAATTCGTCGGATTCCGACGAAGCCAATTCTCGAGGCGTTGTGACCGGCAAGCTTCCAGTAGCTATTCCGATCGAGTTTTCCCGAATTATTGGACTCGGATAAAAAATTTCACCACTTTTTACGATTTCTCGATTTTGGTGATTTTCCCTAGTGGTACCCTTAGGAAAATCCGTAAAAATTCGTCGGATTCCGACGAAACCAATTCTCGATGCGTTGTGACCGGCAAACTTCCAGTAGCTATTCTGATCGAGTTTTCCCGAATTATTGGACTCGGATCATAATTTCACCACTTTTTACGATTTCACGATTTTGGTGATTTTCCCTAGTGGTAACCCTAGGAAAATCCGACGAAGCCAATTCTCGATGCGTTATGACCGGCAAGCTTTCATAAGCTATTCCTATCGAGTTTTCCCGAATTATTGGACTCGGATCCAAAATTTCAGCACTTTTTACGATTTCTCGATTTTGGTAATTTTCCCTAGTGCTACCCCTAGGGAAATCCGTAAAAATTCGTCGGATTCCGACGAAGCCAATTCTCGATGCGTTGTGACCGGCAAGCTTCCAGTAGCTATTCCGATCGAGTTTTCCAGAATTATTGGACTCGGATCAAAAATTTCACCACTTTTTACGATTTCTCGATTTTGGTGATTTTTCCTAGTGGTACCCCTAGGGAAATCCGTAAAAATTCGTCGGATTCCGACGAATCCAATTCTCGATGCATTGTGATCGGCAAGCTTCCAGTAGCTATTCCGATCGAGTTTTCCCGAATTATTAGACTCGGATCCAAAATTTCACGATTTCTCGATTTTTGTGATTTTCCCTAGTGGTACCCATAGGAAAATCCGTAAAAATTCGTCGGATTCCGACGAAGCCAATTCTCGATGCGTTGTGACCGTCAAGCTTCCAGTAGCTATTCCGATCGAGTTTTCCCGAATTATTGGACTCGGATCATAATTTCACTACTTATTACGATTTCACGATTTTGGTGATTTTCCCTAGTGGTACCCCTAGGAAAATCCGTAAAAATTCGTCGGATTCCGACGAAGCCAATTCTCGATGCGTTATGACCGGCAAGCTTCCATAAGCTATTCCTATCGAGTTTTCCCTAATTATTGGACTCGGATCAAAAATTTCACCACTTTTTACGATTTCTCGATTTTAGTAATTTTTCCTAGTGGTACCCCTAGGGAAATCCGTAAAAATTCGTCGGATTCCGACGAAACCAATTCTCGATGCGTTGTGACCAGCAAGCTTCTAGTAGCTATTCCGATCGAGTTTTCCCGAATTATTGGACTCGGATCAAAAATTTCAACACTTTTTACGATTTCTCGATTTTGGTGATTTTTTCTAGTGGTACCCCTAGGAAAATTCGTAAAAATTCATCGGATTCCGACGAAGCCAATTCTCGATCCGTTGTGACCGGTAAGCTTCCAGTAGCTATTTCGATCGAGTTTTCCCGAATTATTGGACTCGGATCAAAAATTTCACCACTTTTTACGATTTCTCGATTTTGGTGATTTTCCCTAGTGGTACCCCTGGGGAAATCCGTAAAAATTCGTCGGATTCCGACGAATCCAATTCTCGATGCATTGTGACCGGCAAGCTTCCAGTAGCTATTCCGATCGAGTTTTCCCCAATTATTGGACTCGGATCATATTTTCACCACTTTTTACGATTTCACAATTTTGGTGATTTTCCCTAGTGGTACCCCTAGGAAAATCCGTAAAAATTCATCGGATTCCGACGAAGCCAATTCTCGATGCGTTCTGACCGGCAAGCTTCCATAAGCTATTCCTATCGAGTTTTCCCGAATTATAGGACTCGGATCAAAAATTTCACCACTTTTTACGATTACTCGATTTTGGTAATTTTCCCTAGTGGTACCCCTAGGGAAATCCGTAAAAATTCGTCGGATTTCGACGAAGCCAATTCTCGATGCGTTGTGACCGGCAAGCTTCCAGTAGCTATTCCGATCAAGTTTTCCCGAATTATTGGACTCGGATCCAAAATTTCACGATTTCACGATTTTGGTGATTTTCCCTAGTGGTACCCCTAGGAAAATCCGTAAAAATTCGTCGGATTCCGACGAAGCCAATTCTCGATGCGTTATGACCGGCAAGCTTCCATAAGCTATTCCTATCGAGCTTTCCCGTATTATTGGACTCGGATCCAAAATTTCACCACTTTTTACGATTTCTCGATTTTGGTAATTTTCCCTAGTGGTACCCCTAGGGAAATCCGTAAAAATTCGTCGGATTCCGACGAAGCCAATTTTAGAGGCGTTGTGACCGGCAAGCTTCCAGTAGCTATTCCGATCGAGTTTTCCCGAATTATTGGACTCGGATCCAAAATTTCACCACTTTTTACGATTTCTCGATTTTGGTGATTTTTCCTAGTGGTACCCCTAGGAAAATCCGTAAAAATTCGTCGAATTTCGACGAAGCCAATTCTCGATACGTTGTGACCAGCAAGCTTCCAGTAGCTATTCCGATCGAGTTTTCCCGAATTATTGGACTCGGATCCAAAATTTCACCACTTTTTACGATTTATCGATTTTGGTGATTTTCCCTAGTACCCCTAGGGAAATCCGTAAACATTCATCGAATTCTGACGAAACCAATTGTCGATGCGTTGTGACCAGCAAGCTTCCAGTAGCTATTCCGATCGAGTTTTCCCGAATTATTGGACTCGGATCCAAAATTTCCCCACTTTTTACGATTTCTCGATTTTGGTGATTTTCACGAGTGGTACCCCTAGGGAAATCCGTAAAAATTCGTCGGATTCCGACCAAGCCAATTCTCGATGCGTTGTGACCGGCAAGCTTCCAGTAGCTATTTCGATCGAGTTTTCCCGAATTATTGGACTCGGATCCAAAATTTCACGATTTCTCGATTTTTGTGATTTTCCCTAGTGGTACCCCTAGGGAAATCCGTAAAAATTCGTCGGATTCCGACGAAGCCAATTCTCGAGGCGTTGTGACCGGCAAGCTTCCAGTAGCTATTCCGATCGAGTTTTCCCGAATTATTGGACTCGGATAAAAAATTTCACCACTTTTTCGATTTCTCGATTTTGGTGATTTTCCCTAGTGGTACCCTTAGGGAAATCCGTAAAAATTCGTCGGATTCCGACGAAGCCAATTCTCGATGCGTTGTGACCGGCAAGCTTCCAGTAGCTATTCCGATCGAGTTTTCCCGAATTATTGGACTCGGATCATAATTTCACCACTTTTTACGATTTCACGATTTTGGTGATTTTCCCTAGTGGTAACCCTAGGAAAATCCGTAAAAATTCGTCGGATTCCGACGAAGCCAATTCTCGATGCGTTATGACCGGCAAGCTTCCATAAGCTATTCCTATCGAGTTTTCCCGAATTATTGGACTCGGAGCCAAAATTTCATCACTTTTTACGATTTCTCGATTTTGGTGATTTTCCCTAGTGGTACCCCTAGGGAAATCCGTAAAAATTCGTCGAATTCCGACGAAGCCAATTCTCGATGCGTTGTGACCGGCAAGCTTCCAGTAGCTATTCCGATCGAGTTTTCCCGAATTATTAGACTCGGATCAAAAATTTCACCACTTTTTACGATTTCTCGATTTTGGTGATTTTTCCTAGTGGTACCCCTAGGGAAATCCGTAAAAATTCGTTGGATTCCGACGAAGCCAATTCTCGATGCGTTGTGACCGGCAAGCTTCCAGTAGCTATTCCGATCGAGTTTTCCCGAATTATTGGACTCGGATCCAAAATTTCACCACTTTTTACGATTTCTCGATTTTGGTGATTTTCCCTAGTGGTACCCCTAGGGAAATCCGTAAAAATTCGTCGGATTTCGACGAAGCCAATTCTCGATGCGTTGTGACCGGCAAGCTTCCAGTAGCTATTCCGATCGAGTTTTCCCGAATTATTGGACTCGGATCAAAAATTTCACCAATTTTTACGATTTCTCGATTTTGGTGATTTTCCCTAGTGGTACCCCTAGGGAAATCCGTAAAAATTCGTCGGATTCCGACCAAGCCAATTCTCGATGCGTTGTGACCGGCAAGCTTCCAGTAGCTATTTCGATCGAGTTTTCCCGAATTATTGGACTCGGATCAGAAATTTCACGATTTCTCGATTTTTGTGATTTTCCCTAGTGGTACCCCTAGGGAAATCCGTAAAAATTCGTCGGATTCCGACGAAGCCAATTCTCGAGGCGTTGTGACCGGCAAGCTTCCAGTAGCTATTCCGATCGAGTTTTCCCGAATTATTGGACTCGGATAAAAAATTTCACCACTTTTTACGATTTCTCGATTTTGGTGATTTTCCCTAGTGGTACCCTTAGGAAAATCCGTAAAAATTTGTCGGATTCCGACGAAGCCAATTCTCGATGCGTTGTGACCGGCAAACTTCCAGTAGCTATTCTGATCGAGTTTTCCCGAATTATTGGACTCGGATCATAATTTCACCACTTTTTACGATTTCACGATTTTGGTGATTTTCCCTAGTGGTAACCCTAGGAAAATCCGACGAAGCCAATTCACGATGCGTTATGACCGGCAAGCTTTCATAAGCTATTCCTATCGAGTTTTCCCGAATTATTGGACTCGGATCCAAAATTTCAGCACTTTTGACGATTTCTCGATTTTGGTAATTTTCCCTAGTGCTACCCCTAGGGAAATCCGTAAAAATTCGTCGGATTCCGACGAAGCCAATTCTCGATGCGTTGTGACCGGCAAGCTTCCAGTAGCTATTCCGATCGAATTTTCCAGAATTATTGGACTCGGATCAAAAATTTCACCACTTTTTACGATTTCTCGATTTTGGTGATTTTTCCTAGTGGTACCCCTAGGGAAATCCGTAAAAATTCGTCGGATTCCGACGAATCCAATTCTCGATGCATTGTGATCGGCAAGCTTCCAGTAGCTATTCCGATCGAGTTTTCCCGAATTATTAGACTCGGATCCAAAATTTCACGATTTCTCGATTTTTGTGATTTTCCCTAGTGGTACCCATAGGAAAATCCGTAAAAATTCGTCGGATTCCGACGAAGCCAATTCTCGATTCGTTGTGACCGTTAAGCTTCCAGTAGCTATTCCGATCGAGTTTTCCCGAATTATTGGACTCGGATCATAATTTCACTACTTATTACGATTTCACGATTTTGGTGATTTTCCCTAGTGGTACCCCTAGGAAAATCCGTAAAAATTCGTCGGATTCCGACGAACCCAATTCTCGATGCGTTATGACCGGCAAGCTTCCATAAGCTATTCCTATCGAGTTTTCCCTAATTATTGGACTCGGATCAAAAATTTCACCACTTTTTACGATTTCTCGATTTTAGTAATTTTCCCTAGTGGTACCCCTAGGGAAATCCGTAAAAATTCGTCGGATTCCGACGAAACCAATTCTCGATGCGTTGTGACCAGCAAGCTTCTAGTAGCTATTCCGATCGAGTTTTCCCGAATTATTGGACTCGGATCAAAAATTTCAACACTTTTTACGATTTCTCGATTTTGGTGATTTTTCCTAGTGGTACCCCTAGGAAAATTCGTAAAAATTCGTCGGATTCCGACGAAGCCAATTCTCGATCCGTTGTGACCGGTAAGCTTCCAGTAGCTATTTCGATCGAGTTTTCCCGAATTATTGGACTCGGATCAAAAATTTCACAACTTTTTACGATTTCTCGATTTTGGTGATTTTCCCTAGTGGTACCCCTGGGGAAATCCGTAAAAATTCGTCGGATTCCGACGAATCCAATTCTCGATGCATTGTGACCGGCAAGCTTCCAGTAGCTATTCCGATCGAGTTTTCCCGAATTATTGGACTCGGATCATATTTTCACCACTTTTTACGATTTCACAATTTTGGTGATTTTCCCTAGTGGTACCCCTAGGAAAATTCGTAAAAATTCGTCGTATTCCGACGAAGCCAATTCTCGATGCGTTATGACCGTCAAGCTTCCATAAGCTATTCCTATCGAGTTTTCCAGAATTATAGGACTCGGATCCAAAATTTCACCACTTTTTACGATTTCTCGATTTTGGTAATTTTCCCAAGTGGTACCCCTAGGGAAATCCGTAAAAATTCGTCGGATTCCGACGAAGTCAATTCTCGATGCGTTGTGACCGGCAAGCTTCTAGTAGCTATTCCGATCAAGTTTTCCCGAATTATTGGACTCGGATCCAAAATTTCACGATTTCACGATTTTGGTGATTTTCCCAAGTGGTACCCCTAGGAATATCCGTAAAAATTCGTCGGATTCCGACGAAGCCAATTCTCGATGCGTTATGACCGGCAAGCTTCCATAGGCTATTCCTATCGAGTTTTCCAGAATTATAGGACTCGGATCCAAAATTTCACCACTTTTTACGATTTTTCGATTTTGGTAATTTTCCCTAGTGGTACCCCTAGGGAAATCCGTAAAAATTCGTCGGATTCCGACAAAGCCAATTCTCGATGCTTTGTGACCGGCAAGCTTCCAGTAGCTATTCCTATCGAGTTTTCCCGAATTATTGGACTCGGATAAAAAATTTCACCACTTTTTACGATTTCTCGATTTTGGTGATTTTTCCTAGTGGTACCCCTAGGGAAATCCGTAAAAATTCATCGGATTCTGACGAAGCCAATTCTCGATGCGTTGTGACCGGCCAACATCCAGTAGCTATTCCGATCGAGTTTTCCCGAATTATTGGACTCGGATCCAAAATTTCACCACTTTTTACGATTTCTCGATTTTGGTGATTTTCCCTAGTGGTACCCCTAGGGAAATCCGTAAATATTCGTCGGATTCTGACGAAACCAATTGTCGATGCGTTGTGACCAGCAAGCTTGCAGTAGCTATTCCGATCGAGTTTTCCCGAATTATTGGACTCGGATCCAAAATTCCCACACTTTTTACGATTTCTCGATTTTGGTGATTTTCCCGAGTGGTACCCCTAGGAAAATTCGTAAAAATTCGTCGGATTCCAACAAAGCCAATTCTCGATGCGTTGTGACCGGCAAGCTTCCAGTAGCTATTCCGATCGAGTTTTCCCGAATTATTGGACTCGGATCATAATTTCACCACTTTTTACGATTTCACGATTTTGGTGATTTTTCCTAGTAGTACCCCTAGGAAAATCCGTAAAAATTCGTTGGATTCCGACGAAGCCAATTCTCGATGAGTTGTGACCGGCAAGCTTCCAGTAGCTATTCCGATCGAGTTTTCCCGAATTATTGGACTCGGATCAAAAATTTCACCACTTTTTACGATTTCTCGATTTTGGTGATTTTTCCTAATAGTACCCCTAGAGAAATCCGTAAAAATTCGTCGGATTCCGACGAATCCAATTCTTGATGCGTTGTGACCGGTAAGCTTCCAGTAGCTATTCCGATCTAGTTTTCCCGAATTATTGGACTCGGATCATAATTTCACCACTTTTTACGATTTCACGATTTTGGTGATTTTCCCTAGTGGTACCCCTAGGAAAATCCGTAAAAATTTGTCGGATTCCGACGAAGCCAATTCTCGATGCGTTATGACCGGCAAGCTTCCATAAGCTATTCCTATAGAGCTTTCCCGAATTATTGGACTCGGATCCAAAATTTCACCACTTTTTACGATTTCTCAATTTTGGTAATTTTCCCTAGTGGTACCCCTAGGGAAATCCGTAAAAATTCGTCGGATTCCAACGAAGCCAATTCTCGAGGCGTTGTGACCGGCAAGCTTCCAGTAGCTATTCCGATCGAGTTTTCCCGAATTATTGGACTCGGATAAAAAATTTCACCACTTTTTACGATTTCTCGATTTTGGTGATTTTCCCTAGTGGTACCCTTAGGAAAATCCGTAAAAATTCGTCGGATTCCGACGAAGCCAATTCTCGATGCGTTGTGACCGGCAAACTTCCAGTAGCTATTCCGATCGAGTTTTCCCGAATTATTGGACTCGGATCATAATTTCACCACTTTTTACGATTTCACGATTTTGGTGATTTTCCCTAGTGGTAACCCTAGGAAAATCCGACGAAGCCAATTCTCGATGCGTTATGACCTGCAAGCTTTCATAAGCTATTCCTATCGAGTTTTCCCGAATTATTGGACTCGGATCCAAAATTTCAGCACTTTTTACGATTTCTCGATTTTGGTAATTTTCCCTAGTGCTACCCCTAGGGAAATCCGTAAAAATTCGTCGGATTCCGACGAAGCCAATTCTCGATGCGTTGTGACCGGCAAGCTTCCAGTAGCTATTCCGATCGAGTTTTCCAGAATTATTGGACTCGGATCAAAAATTTCACCACTTTTTACGATTTCTCGATTTTGGTGATTTTTCCTAGTGGTACCCCTAGGGAAATCCGTAAAAATTCGTCGGATTCCGACGAAGCCAATTCTCGATGCATTGTGACCGGCAAGCTTCCAGTAGCTATTCCGATCGAGTTTTCCCGAATTATTAGACTCGGATCCAAAATTTCACGATTTCTCGATTTTTGTGATTTTCCCTAGTGGTACCCATAGGAAAATCCGTAAAAATTCGTCGGATTCCGACGAAGCCAATTCTCGATGCGTTGTGACCGGCAAGCTTCCAGTAGCTATTCCGATCGAGTTTTCCCGAATTATTGGACTCGGATCATAATTTCACTACTTATTACGATTTCACGATTTTGGTGATTTTCCCTAGTGGTACCCCTAGGAAAATCCGTAAAAATTCGTCGGATTCCGACTAAGCCAATTCTCGATGCGTTATGACCGGCAAGCTTCCATAAGCTATTCCTATCGAGTTTTCCCTAATTATTGGACTCGGATAAAAAATTTCACCACTTTTTACGATTTCTCGATTTTAGTAATTTTCCCTAGTGGTACCCCTAGGGAAATCCGTAAAAATTCGTCGGATTCCGACGAAACCAATTCTCGATGCGTTGTGACCAGCAAGCTTCTAGTAGCTATTACGATCGAGTTTTCCCGAATTATTGGACTCGAATCAAAAATTTCAACACTTTTTACGATTTCTCGATTTTGGTGATTTTTCCTAGTGGTACCCCTAGGAAAATTCGTAAAAATTCGTCGGATTCCGACGAAGCCAATTCTCGATCCGTTGTGATCGGTAAGCTTCCAGTAGCTATTTCGATCGAGTTTTCCCGAATTATTGGACTCGGATCATATTTTCACCACTTTTTACGATTTCACAATTTTGGTGATTTTCCCTAGTGGTACCCCTAGGAAAATTCGTAAAAATTCGTCGGATTCCGACGAAGCCAATTCTCGATGCGTTATGACCGGCAAGCTTCCATAAGCTATTCCTATCGAGTTTTCCAGAATTATAGGACTCGGATCCAAAATTTCACCACTTTTTACGATTTCCTGATTTTGGTAATTTTCCCAAGTGGTACCCCTAGGGAAATCCGTAAAAATTCGTCGGATTCCGACGAAGTCAATTCTCGATGCGTTGTGACCGGCAAGCTTCTAGTAGCTATTCCGATCAAGTTTTCCCGAATTATTGGACTCGGATCCAAAATTTCACGATTTCACGATTTTGGTGATTTTCCCAAGTGGTACCCCTAGGAATATCCGTAAAAATTCGTCGGATTCCGACGAAGCCAATTCTCGATGCGTTATGACCGGCAAGCTTCCATAGGCTATTCCTATCGAGTTTTCCAGAATTATAGGACTCGGATCAAAAATTTCACCACTTTTTACGATTTCTCGATTTTGGTAATTTTCCCTAGTGGTACCCCTAGGGAAATCCGTAAAAATTCGTCGGATTCCGACAAAGCCAATTCTCGATGCTTTGTGACCGGCAAGCTTCCAGTAGCTATTCCTATCGAGTTTTCCCGAATTATTGGACTCGGATCAAAAATTTCACCACTTTTTACGATTTCTCCATTTTGGTGATTTTTCCTAGTGGTACCCCTAGGGAAATCCGTAAAAATTCATCGGATTCTGACGAAGCCAATTCTCGATGCGTTGTGACCGACCAGCTTCCAGTAGCTATTCTGATCGAGTTTTCCCAAATTATTGGACTCGGATCCAAAATTTCACCACTTTTTACAATTTCTCGATTTTGGTGATTTTCCCTAGTGGTACCCCTAGGGAAATCCGTAAATATTCGTCGGATTCTGACGAAACCAATTGTCGATGCGTTGTGACCAGCAAGCTTGCAGT
Organism: Excoecaria cochinchinensis; assembly: GCA_947683425.1. NCBI lineage: Eukaryota > Viridiplantae > Streptophyta > Magnoliopsida > Malpighiales > Euphorbiaceae > Excoecaria > Excoecaria cochinchinensis. The sequence continues at coordinate 374,371 of CANTUQ010000089.1, read as the reverse complement.
AGCTATTCCGATCGAGTTTTCCCGAATTATTGGACTCGGATCCAAAATTCAGACACTTTTTACGATTTCTCGATTTTGGTGATTTTCCCGAGTGGTACCCCTAGGAAAATTCGTAAAAATTCGTCGGATTCCAACAAAGCCAATTCTCGATGCGTTGTGACCGGCAAGCTTCCAGTAGCTATTCCGATCGAGTTTTCCCGAATTATTGGACTCGGATCAAAAATTTCACCACTTTTTACGATTTCTCGATTTTGGTGATTTTTCATAGTAGTACCCCTAGGAAAATCCGTAAAAATTCGTTGGATTCCGACGAAGCCAATTCTCGATGCGTTGTGACCGGCAAGCTTCCAGTAGCTATTCCGATCGAGTTTTCCCGAATTATTGGACTCGGATCAAAAATTTCACCACTTTTTACGATTTCTCGATTTTGGTGATTTTTCCTAGTAGTACCCCTAGGGAAATCCGTAAAAATTCGTCGGATTCCGACGAATCCAATTCTCGATGCGTTGTGACCGGTAAGCTTCCAGTAGCTATTCCGATCTAGTTTTCCCGAATTATTGGACTCGGATCATAATTTCACCACTTTTTACGATTTCACGATTTTGGTGATTTTCCCTAGTGGTACCCCTAGGAAAATCCGTAAAAATTTGTCGGATTCCGACGAAGCCAATTCTCGATGCGTTATGACCGGCAAGCTTCCATAAGCTATTCCTATCGAGCTTTCCCGAATTATTGGACTCGGATCAAAAATTTCACCACTTTTTACGATTTCTCGATTTTGGTAATTTTCCCTAGTGGTACCCCTAGGGAAATCCGTAAAAATTCGTCGGATTCCGACGAAGCCAATTCTCGAGGCGTTGTGACCGGCAAGCTTCCAGTAGCTATTCCGATCGAGTTTTCCCGAATTATTGGACTTGGATCCGAAATTTCACCACTTTTTACGATTTCTCGATTTTGGTGATTTTTCCTAGTGGTACCCATAGGAAAATCCATAAAAATTCGTCGGATTCCGACGAATCCAATTCTCGATGCGTTGTGACCAGCAAGCTTCCAGTAGCTATTCCGATCGAGTTTTCCCGAATTATTGGACTCGGATCCAAAATTTCACCACTTTTTACGATTTCTCGATTTTGGTGATTTTCCCTAGTGGTACCCCTAGGGAAATCCGTAAACATTCATCGAATTCTGACGAAACCAATTGTCGATGCGTTGTGACCAGCAAGCTTCCAGTAGCTATTCCGATCGAGTTTTCCCGAATTATTGGACTCGGATCCAAAATTCCCCCACTTTTTACGATTTCTCGATTTTGGTGATTTTTCCGAGTGGTACACCTAGGGAAATCCGTAAAAATTCGTCGGATTCCGACCAAGCCAATTCTCGACGGGTTGTGACCGGCAAGCTTCCAGTAGCTATTTCGATCGAGTTTTCCCGAATTATTGGACTCGGATCCAAAATTTCACGATTTCTCGATTTTTGTGATTTTCCCTAGTGGTACCCCAAGGGAAATCCGTAAAAATTCGTCGGATTCTGACGAAGCCAATTCTCGATGCGTTGTGACCGGCAAGCTTCCAGTAGCTATTCCGATCAAGTTTTCCCGAATTATTGGACTCGGATCCAAAATTTCACGATGTCACGATTTTGGTGATTTTTCCTAGTGGTACCCCTAGGAAATCGGTAAAAATTCGTCGGATTCCGACGAAGCCAATTCTCGATGCGTTGTGACCGGTAAGCTTCCAGTAGCTATTCCGATCGAGTTTTCCCAAATTATTGGACTCGGATCCAAAATTTCACCACTTTTTACGATTTCTCGATTTTGGTGATTTTCCCTAGTGGTACCCCTAGGGAAATCCGTAAAAATTCGTCGGATTTCGACGAAGCCAATTCTCGATGCGTTGTGAATGGCAAGCTTCCAGTAGCTATTCCGATCGAGTTTTCCCGAATTATTGGACTCGGATCCAAAATTTCAGCACTTTTTACAATTTCTCGATTTTGGTGATTTTCCCTAGTGGTACCCCTAGGGAAATCCGTAAATATTCGTCCGATTTCGACGAAGCCAATTCTCGATGCGTTGTGACCGGCAAGCTTCCAGTAGCTATTCCGATCGAGTTTTCCCGAATTATTGGAGTCTGATCCAAAATTTCACCACTTTTTACGATTTCTCGATTTTGGTCATTTTCCCTAGTGGTACCCTTAGGGAAATCCGTAAAAATTCGTCGGATTCCGACGAAGCCAATTCTCGATGCGTTGTGACCGGCAAGCTTCCAGTAGCTATTCCGATCGAGTTTTCTCGAATTATTGGACTCGGATCCAAAATTTCACGATTTCTCGATTTTTGTGATTTTCCCTAGTGGTACCCCAAGGGAAATCCGTAAAAATTCGTCGGATTCCGACGAAGCAAATTCTCGATGCGTTGTGACCGGCAATCTTTCAGTAGCTATTCCGATCGAGTTTTCCCGAATTATTGGACTCGGATAAAAATTTCACGATTTCTCGATTTTGGTGATTTTCCCTAGTGGTACCCCTAGGAAAATCCGTAAAAATTCGTCGGATTCCGACGAAGCCAATTCTCGATGCGTTATGACCGGCAAGCTTCCATAAGCTATTCCTATCGAGTTTTCCCGAATTATTGGACTCCGATCCAAAATTTCACAACTTTTTACGATTTCACGATTTTGGTGATTTTCCCTAGTGGTACCCCTAGGGTAATCGGTAAAAATTCGTCGGATTCCGACGAAGCCAATTCTCGATGCGTTGTGACCGGTAAGCTTACAGTAGCTATTCCGATCGAGTTTTTCCGAATTATTGGACTCGGATCCAAAATTTCACCACTTTTTACGATTTCTCGATTTTGGTGATTTTCCCTAGTGGTACCCCTAGGGAAATCCGTAAAAATTCGTCGGATTCCGACGAAGCCAATTCTCGATGCGTTATGACCGGCAAGCTTCCATAAGCTATTCCTATCGAGTTTTCCCGAATTATTGGACTCGGATCCAAAATTTCACCACTTTTTACGATTTCTCGATTTTGGTGATTTTTCCTAGTGGTACCCCTAGGGAAATCCGTAAAAATCCGTCGGATTTCGACGAATCCAATTCTCGATGCGTTGTGACCGGCAAGCTTCCAGTAGCTATTCTGATCGAGTTTTCCCGAATTATTAGACTCGGATCATAATTTCACCACTTTTTACGATTTCATGATTTTGGTGATTTTCCCTAGTGGTACCCCTAGGAAAATCCGTAAAAATTCGTCGGATTCCGACGAAGCCAATTCTTGATGCGTTATGACCGGCAAGCTTCCATAAGCTATTCCTATCCAGTTTTCCCGAATTATTGGACTCGGATCCAAAATTTCACCACTTTTTATGATTTCACGATTTTGGTGATTTTCCCTAGTGGTACCCCTAGAAAAATCCGTAAAAATACGTCGGATTCCGACGGAGCCAATTCTCGATGCGTTGTGACCGGCAAGCTTCCAGTAGCTATTCCGATCGAGTTTTCCCGAATTTTTGGACTCGGATCATAATTTCACCACTTTTTACGATTTCACGATTTTGGTGATTTTTCCTAGTAGTACCCCTAGGAAAATCCGTAAAAATTCGTTGGATTCCGACGAAGCCAATTCTCGATGCGTTGTGACCGGCAAGTTTCCAGTAGCTATTCCGATCGAGTTTTCCTGAATTATTGGACTCGGATCCAAAATTTCACCACTTTTTACGATTTCTCGATTTTGGTGATTTTTCCTAGTGGTACCCCTAGGGAAATCCGTAAAAATCCGTCGGATTTCGACGAATCCAATTCTCGATGCGTTGTGACCGGCAAGCTTCCAGTAGCTATTCCGATCGAGTTTTCCCGAATTATTGGACTCGGATCATAATTTCACCACTTTTTACGATTTCACGATTTTGGTGATTTTCCCTAGTGGTACCCCTAGGAAAATCCGTAAAAATTCGTCGGATTCCGACGAAGCCAATTCTTGATGCGTTATGACCGGCAAGCTTCCATAAGCTATTCCTATCCAGTTTTCCCGAATTATTGGACTCGGATCCAAAATTTCACCACTTTTTATGATTTCACGATTTTGGTGATTTTCCCTAGTGGTACCCCTAGAAAAATCCGTAAAAATACGTCGGATTCCGACGGAGCCAATTCTCGATGCGTTGTGACCGGCAAGCTTCCAGTAGCTATTCCGATCGAGTTTTCCCGAATTTTTGGACTCGGATCATAATTTCACCACTTTTTACGATTTCACGATTTTGGTGATTTTTCCTAGTAGTACCCCTAGGAAAATCCGTAAAAATTCGTTGGATTCCGACGAAGCCAATTCTCGATGCGTTGTGACCGGCAAGTTTCCAGTAGCTATTCCGATCGAGTTTTCCTGAATTATTGGACTCGGATCCAAAATTTCACCACTTTTTACGATTTCTCGATTTTGGTGATTTTTCCTAGTGGTACCCCTAGGGAAATCCGTAAAAATCCGTCGGATTTCGACGAATCCAATTCTCGATGCGTTGTGACCGGCAAGCTTCCAGTAGCTATTCCGATCGAGTTTTCCCGAATTATTGGACTCGGATCATAATTTCACCACTTTTTACGATTTCACGATTTTGGTGATTTTCCCTAGTGGTACCCCTAGGAAAATCCGTAAAAATTCGTCGGATTCCGACGAAGCCAATTCTTGATGCGTTATGACCGGCAAGCTTCCATAAGATATTCCTATCCAGTTTTCCCGAATTATTGGACTCGGATCCAAAATTTCACCACTTTTTATGATTTCACGATTTTGGTGATTTTCCCTAGTGGTACCCCTAGAAAAATCCGTAAAAATACGTCGGATTCCGACGGAGCCAATTCTCGATGCGTTGTGACCGGCAAGCTTCCAGTAGCTATTCCGATCGAGTTTTCCCGAATTTTTGGACTCGGATCATAATTTCACCACTTTTTACGATTTCACGATTTTGGTGATTTTTCCTAGTAGTACCCCTAGGAAAATCAGTAAAAATTCGTTGGATTCCGACGAAGCCAATTCTCGATGCGTTGTGACCGGCAAGCTTCCAGTACCTATTCCGATCGAGTTTTCCCGAATTATTGGACTCGGATCAAAAATTTCACCACTTTTTACGATTTCTCGATTTTGGTAATTTTCCCTAGTGGTACCCCTAGGAAAATCCGTAAAAATTCGTCGGATTCCGACGAAGGCAATTCTCAATGCGTTATGACCGGCAAGCTTCCATAAGCTATTCATATCGAGTTTTCTAGAATTATTGGACTCGGATCCAAAATTTCACCACTTTTTACGATTTCTCGATTTTGGTAATTTTTCCTAGTGGTACCCCTAGGGAAATCCGTAAAAATTCGTCGGATTCCGACGAAGCCAATTCTCGATGCGTTGTGACCGGCAAGCTTCCAGTAGCTATTCCGATCGAGTTTTCCCGAATTATTCTAGGGAAATCCGTAAAAATTCGTCGAATTCCGTCGAATCCAATTCTCGATGCGTTGTGACCGGCAAGCTTCCAGTAGCTATTCCGATCGGGTTTTCCCGAATTATTGGACTCGGATCATAATTTCACCACTTTTTACGATTTCACGATTTTGGTGATTTTTCCTAGTGGTACCCCTAGGGAAATCCGTAAAAATTTTTTGGATTCCGACGAAGCCAATTCTCGATGCGTTGTGACCGGCAAGCTTCCAGTAGCTATTCCGATCGAGTTTTCCCGAATTATTGGACTCGGATCCAAAATTCCACCACTTTTTACGATTTCTCTATTTTGTTGATTTTCCCGAGTGGTACCCCTAGGGAAATCCGTAAAAATTCGTCGGATTCCGACGAAGCCAATTCTCGATGCGTTGTGACCGGCAAGCTTGCAGTAGCTATTCCGATCGAGTTTTCCCGAATTATTGGACTCGGATCCAAAATTTCACGATTTCTCGATTTTTGTGATTTTCCCTAGTGGTACCCCTAGGGAAATCCGTAAAAATTCGTCAGATTCCGACGAAGCCGATTCTCGATGCGTTGTGACCGGCAAGCTTCTAGTAGCTATTTCGATCGAGTTTTTACGAATTATTGGACTCGGATCCAAAATTTCACGATTTCTCGATTTTGGTGATTTTTCCTAGTGGTATCCCTAGGGAAATCCGTAAAAATTCGTCGGATTCCGACGAAGCCAATTCTCGATGCGTTGTGACCGGCAAGCTTCCAGTAGCTATTCCGATCGAGTTTTCCCGAATTATTGGACTCGGATCCAAAATTTCACCACTTTTTACGATTTCTCTATTTTGGTGATTTTCCTGAGTGGTACCCCTAGGGAAATCCGTAAAAATTCGTCGGATTCAGACGAAGCCAATTCTCGATGCGTTGTGATCGGCAAGCTTCCAGTAGCTATTCCGATCGGTTTTTCCCGAATTATTGGACTCGGATCCAAAATTTCACGATTTCTCGATTTTTGTGATTTTCCCTAGTGGTACCCCTAGGGAAATCCGTAAAAATTTGTCGGATTTCGACGAAGCCGATTCTCGATGTGTTGTGACCGGCAAGCTTCTAGTAGCTATTTCGATCGAGTTTTTACGAATTATTGGACTCGGATCCAAAATTTCACGATTTCTCGATTTTGGTGATTTTCCCTAGTGGTATCCCTAGGGAAATCCGTAAAAATTCGTCGGATTCCGACGAAGCCAATTCTCGATGCGTTGTGACCGGCAAGCTTCCAGTAGCTATTCCGATCGAGTTTTCCCGAATTATTGGACTCGAATCCAAAATTTCACGATTTCTCGATTTTGGTGATTTTTCCTAGAGGTACCCCTGCGAAAATCCGTAAAAATTCGTCGGATTCCGACGAAACCAATTCTCGATGTGTTGTGACTGGCAAGCTTCCAGTAGCTATTCCGATCGAGTTTTCCCGAATTATTGGACTCTGATCCAAAATTTCATCACTTTTTACGATTTCTCGATTTTGGTGATTTTCCCTAGTGGTACCCCTAGGAAAATGCGTAAAAATTCGTCGGATTCTGACGAAGCCAATTCTCGATGCGTTGTGACCGGCAAGCTTCCAGTAGCTATTCCGATCGAGTTTTACCGACTTATTGGACTCGGATCCAAAATTTCACCACTTTTCGATTTTGGTAATTTTTCATAGTGGTACCCCTAGGGAAATCCGTAAAAATTCGTCGGATTCCGACGAAACCAATTCACAATGCGTTGTGACCGGCAGGCTTCCAGTAGCTATTCCGATCGACTTTTCCCGAATTATTGGACTCGGATCCAAAATTTCACGACTTTTTACGATTTCTCGATTTTGGTGATTTACCCTAGTGGTACCCCTAGGAAAATCCGTAAAAATTCGTCGGATTCCGACGAAACCAATTCTCGATGCGTTGTGACCGGCAAGCTTCCAGTAGCTATTCCGATCGAGTTTTCCCGAATTATTGGACTCGGATCTAAAATTTCACGATTTCTCAATTTTGGTGATTTTTCCTAGTGGTACCCCTAGGGAAATCCGTAAAAATTCGTCGGATTCCGACGAAGCCAATTCTCGATGCGTTGTGACCGGCTAGCTCCCAGTAGCTATTCCGATCGAGTTTTCCCGAATTATTGGACTCGGATCCAAAATTTCACCACTTTTTACGATATCTCGATTTTGGTGATTTTTCCTAGTGGTACCCCTAGGGAAATATGTTAAAATTCGTCGGATTCCGACGAAGCCAATTCTCGATGCGTTGTGACCGGCAAGCTTCCAGTAGCTATTCCGATCGAGTTTTCCCGAATTATTGGACTCGGATCCAAAATTTCACGATTTCTCGATTTTTGTGATTTTCCCTAGTGGTATCCCTAGGGAAATCCGTAAAAATTCGTCGGATTCCGACGAAGCCAATTCTCGATGCGTTGTGACCGGCAAACTTCCAGTAGCTATTCCGATCGAGTTTTCCCGAATTATTGGACTCGGATCAAAAATTTCACCACTTTTTACGATTTCTCGATTTTGGTGATTTTCCCTTGTGGTACCCCTAGGAAAATCCGTAAAAATTCGTCGGATTCCGACGAAGCCAATTCTCGATGCGTTGTGACCGGCAAGCTTCCAGTAGCTATTCCGATCGAGTTTTCCCGAATTATTGGACTCGGATCAAAAATTTCACCACTTTTTACGATTTCTCGATTTTGGTGATTTTCCCTAGTGGTAGCCCTAGGAAAATCCGTAAAAATTCGTCGGATTCCGACGAAACCAATTCTCGATGCGTTGTGACCGGCAAGCTTCCAGTAGCTATTCCGATCGAGTTTTCCCGAATTATTGGACTCGGATGCAAAATTTCACCACTTTTTACGATTTCTCGATTTTGGTGATTTTTCCTAGTGGTACCCCTAGGGAAATCCGTAAAAATTCGTCGAATTCCGACGAAGCCAATTCTCGATGCGTTGTGACCGGCAAGCTTCCAGTAGCTATTCCGATCGAGTTTTCCCGAATTATTGGACTCGGATCCAAAATTTTACCACTTTTTACGATTTCTCGATTTTGGTGATTTTTCCTAGAGGTACCCCTGCGAAAATCCGTAAAAATTCATCGGATTCCGACGAAGCCAATTCTCGATGCGTTGTGACGGGCAAGCTTCCAGTAGCTATTCCGATCGAGTTTTCCCGAATTATTGGACTCGGATCAAAACTTTCACCACTTTTTACGATTTCTCGATTTTGGTGATTTTCCCTAGTGGTACCCTAGGAAAATCCGTAAAAATTCGTCGGATTCCGACGAAACCAATTCTCGATGCGTTGTGACAGGCAAGCTTCCAGTAGCTATTCCGATCGAGTTTTCCCGAATTATTGGACTCGGATCAAAAATTTCACCACTTTTTATGATTTCTCGATTTTGGTGATTTTCCCTAGTGGTACCCCTAGGAAAATCCGTAAAAACTCGTCGGATTCCGACGAAACCAATTCTCGATGCGTTGTGACCGGCAAGCTTCCAGTAGCTATTCCGATCGAGTTTTCCCGAATTATTGGACTCGGATCCAAAATTTCACCACTTTTTATGATTTCTCGATTTTGGTGATTTTTCGTAGTGGTACCCCTAGGGAAATCCGTAAAAATTCGTCGGATTCCGACGAACCCAATTCTCGATGCGTTGTGACCGGCAAGATTCCAGTAGCTATTCCGATCGAGTTTTCCCGAATTATTGGACTCGGATCCAAAATTTCACGACTTTTTACGATTTCTCGATTTTGGTGATTTTCCCTAGTGGTACCCCTAGGGAAATCCGGAAAATTCGTCGGATTCCGACGAAGCCAATTCTCGATGCGTTGTGACCGGCAAGCTTCCTGTAGCTATTCGGATCGAGTTTTCCCGAATTAATGGACTCGGATCTAAAATTTCACCACTTTTTACGATTTCTCGATTTTGGTGATTTTTCCTAGTGGTACCCCTAGGGAAATCCGTAAAAATTCGTCGGATTCCAACGAAGCCAATTCTCGATGCGTTGTGACCGGCTAGCTTCCAGTAGCTATTCCGATCGAGTTTTCCCGAATTATTGGACTCGGATGCAAAATTTCACCACTTTTTACGATTTCTCGATTTTGGTGATTTTTCCTAGTGGTACCCCTAGGAAAATCCGTAAAAATTCGCCGGATTTCGACGAAGCCAATTCTCGATGCGTTGTGACCGGCAAGCTTCCAGTAGCTATTCCGATCGAGTTTTCCCGAATTATTGGACTCGGATCAAAAATTTCACCACTTTTTACGATTTCTCGATTTTGGTGATTTTTCCTAGTGGTACCCCTATGGAAATCCGTAAAAATTAGTCGCATTCCGACGAAACAAATTCTCGATGCATTGTGACCGACAAGCTTCCAGTAGCTATTCCGATCGAGTTTTCCCGAATTATTGGACTCGGATCCAAAATTTCATGATTTCTCGATTTTGGGGATTTTCACTAGTAGTACCTCTAGGGAAATCCGTAAAAATTCGTCGGATTCCGACGAAGCCAATTCTCGATGCGTTGTGACCGGCAAGCTTCCAGTAGCTATTCCGATCGAATTTTCCCGAATTATTGGACTCGGAACAAAAATTTCACCGCTTTTTACGATTTCTGGATTTTGGTGATTTTCCTTAGTGGTACCCCTAGGGAAATCCATAAAAATTCGTCGGATTCCGACGAAGCTAATTCTCGATGCGTTGTGACCGGCAAGCTTCCAGTAGCTATTCTGATCGAGTTTTCCCGAATTATTGGACTCGGATCCAAAATTTCACCACTTTTTATGATTTCTCGATTTTGGTGATTTTCCCTAGTGGTACCCCTAGGGAAATCCAAAAAAATTCGTCGGATTCCGACGAAGCCAATTCTCGATGCTTTGTGACCGGCAAGCTTCCAGTAGCTATTCCGATCGAGTTTTTTCGAATTATTAGACTCGGATCCAAAATTTCACGATTTCTCGATTTTGGTAATTTTCCCTAGTGGTACCCCTAGGGAAATCCGTAAAAATTCGTCGGATTCCAATGAAGCCAATTCTCGATGCGTTGTGACCGGCTAGCTTCCAGTAGCTATTCCGATCGAGTTTTCCCGAATTATTGGACTCGGATCAAAAATTTCACCACTTTTTACGATTTCTCGATTTTGGTGATTTTCCCTAGTGGTATCCTAGGAAAATCCGTAAAAATTCGTCGGATTTCGACGAAACCAATTCTCGATGCGTTGTGACCGGCAAGCTTCCAGTAGCTATTCCGATCGAGTTTTCCCGAATTATTGGACTCGGATCAAAAATTTCACCACTTTTTACGATTTCTCGATTTTGGTGATTTTTCCTAGTGGTACCCCTAGGGAAATCCGTAAAAATTAGTCGCATTCCGACGAAACAAATTCTCGATGCGTTGTGACCGACAAGCTTCCAGTAGCTATTCCGATCGAGTTTTCCCGAATTATTGGACTCGGATCCAAAATTTCACGATTTCTCGATTTTGGGGATTTTCACTAGTAGTACCTCTAGGGAAATCCGTAAAAATTCGTCGGATTCCGACGAAGCCAATTCTCGATGCGTTGTGACCGGCAAGCTTCCAGTAGCTATTCCGATCGAATTTTCCCGAATTATTGGACTCGGAACAAAAATTTCACCGCTTTTTACGATTTCTGGATTTTGGTGATTTTCCCTAGTGGTACCCCTAGGGAAATCCATAAAAATTCGTCGGATTCCGAAGAAGCTAATTCTCGATGCGTTGTGACCGGCAAGCTTCCAGTAGCTATTCTGATCGAGTTTTCCCGAATTATTGGACTCGGATCCAAAATTTCACCACTTTTTACGATTTCTTGATTTTGGTGATTTTACCTAGTGGTACCCCTAGGGAAATCCATAAAAATTCGTCGGATTCCGACGAAGCCAATTCTCGATGCTTTGTGACCGGCAAGCTTCCAGTAGCTATTCCGATCGAGTTTTCCCGAATTATTGGACTCGGATGCAAAATTTCACCACTTTTTACGATTTCTCGATTTTGGTGATTTTTCCTAGTGGTACCCCTAGGAAAATCCGTAAAAATTCGTCGGATTCCGACGAAGCCAATTCTCGATGCGTTGTGACCGGCAAGCTTCCAGTAGCTATTCCGATCGAGTTTTCCCGAATTATTGGACTCGGATCCAAAATTTCACCATTTTTTACGATTTCTCGATTTTGGTGATTTTTCCTAGAGGTACCCCTGCGAAAATCCGTAAAAATTCGTCGAATTCCGACGAAGCCAATTCTCGATGCGTTGTGACTGGCAAGCTTCCAGTAGCTATTCCGATCGAGTTTTCCCGAATTATTGGACTCGGATCAAAACTTTCACCACTTTTTACGATTTCTCGATTTTGGTGATTTTCCCTAGTGGTACCCCTAGGAAAATCCGTAAAAATTCGTCGGATTCCGACGAAACCAATTCTCGATGCGTTGTGACCGGCAAGCTTCCAGTAGCTATTCCGATCGAGTTTTCCCGAATTATTGGACTCGGATCCAAAATTTCACGATTTCTCGATTTTGGGGATTTTCACTAGTAGTACCTCTAGGGAAATCCGTAAAAATTCGTCGGATTCCGACGAAGCCAATTCTCGATGCGTTGTGACCGGCAAGCTTCCAGTAGCTATTCCGATCGAATTTTCCCGAATTATTGGACTCGGAACAAAAATTTCACCGCTTTTTACGATTTCTGGATTTTGGTGATTTTTCCTAGTGGTACCCCTAGGGAAATCCATAAAAATTCGTCGGATTCCGACGAAGCTAATTCTCGATGCGTTGTGACCGGCAAGCTTCCAGTAGCTATTCTGATCGAGTTTTCCCGAATTATTGGACTCGGATCCAAAATTTCATCACTTTTTACGATTTCTCGATTTTGGTGATTTTCCCTAGTGGTACCCCTAGGGAAATCCATAAAAATTCGTCGGATTCCGACGAAGCCAATTCTCGATGCTTTGTGACCGGCAAGCTTCCAGTAGCTATTCCGATCGAGTTTTTTCGAATTATTAGACTCGGATCCAAAATTTCACGATTTCTCGATTTTGGTGATTTTCCCTAGTGGTACCCCTAGGAAAATCCGTAAAAATTCGTCGGATTCCGACGAAGTTAATTCTCGATGCGTTATGACCGGCAAGCTTCCAGTAGCTATTCTGATCGAGTTTTCCCGAATTATTGGACTCGGATCAAAAATTTCACCACTTTTTACGATTTCTCGATTTTGGTGATTTTCCCAAGTGGTACCCCTAGGGAAATCCGTAAAAATTCGTCGGATTCCGACGAACCCAATTCTCGATGCTTTGTGACCGGCAAGCTTCCAGTAGCTATTCCGATCGAGTTTTCCCGAATTATTAGACTTGGATCAAAAATTTCACGATTTCACGATTTTGGTGATTTTCCCTCGTGGTACCCCTAGGGAAATCCGTAAAAATTCGTCGGATTCCGACGAAGCTAATTCTCAATGCGTTGTGACCGGCAAGCTTCCAGTAGCTATTCCGATCGAGTTTTCCCGAATTATTGGACTCGGATGCAAAATTTCACCACTTTTTACGATTTCTCGATTTTGGTGATTTTTCCTAGTGGTACCCCTAGGAAAATCCGTAAAAATTCGTCGGATTCCGACGAAGCCAATTCTTGATGCGTTGTGACCGGCAAGCTTCCAGTAGCTATTCCGATCGAGTTTTCCCGAATTATTGGACTCGGATCCAAAATTTCACCATTTTTTACGATTTCTCGATTTTGGTGATTTTTCCTAGAGGTACCCCTGCGAAAATCCGTAAAAATTCGTCGGATTCCGACGAAGCCAATTCTCGATGCGTTGTGACCGGCAAGCTTCCAGTAGCTATTCCGATCGAGTTTTCCCAAATTATTGGACTCGGATCAAAAATTTCACCACTTTTTACGATTTCTCGATTTTGGTGATTTTCCTTAGTGGTACCCCTAGGGAAATCTGTAAAAATTCGTCGGATTCCGACGAAGCCAATTTTCGATGCGTTGTGACCGGCAAGCTTCCAGTAGCTATTCCGATCGAGTTTTCCCGAATTATTGGACTCGGATCCAAAATTTCACCACTTTTCGATTTTGGTGATTTTCCCTAGTGGTACCCCTAGGAAAATCCGTAAAAATTCGTCGGATTCCGACGAAACCAATTCTCGATGCGTTGTGACCGGCAAGCTTCCAGTAGCTATTCCGATGGAATTTTCCCAAATTATTGGACTCGGATCCAAAATTTCACCACTTTTTACGATTTCTCGATTTTGGTGATTTTTCCTAGTGGTACCCCTAGGGAAATCCGTAAAAATTTATCGCATTCCGACGAAGCCAATTCTCGATGCGTTGTGACCGACAAGCTTCCAGTAGCTATTCCGATCGAGTTTTCCCGAATTATTGGACTCGGATCCAAAATTTCACGATTTCTCGATTTTGGTGATTTTCACTAGTAGTACCCCTAGGAAAATCCGTAAAAACTCGTCGGATTCCGACGAAGCCGATTCTCGATGCGTTGTGACCGGCAAGCTTCCAGTAGCTATTCCGATCGAGTTTTCCCGAATTATTAGACTTGGATCAAAAATTTCACGATTTCACGATTTTGGTGATTTTCCCTCGTGGTACCCCTAGGGAAATCCGTAAAAATTCGTCGGATTCCGACGAAGCTAATTCTCAATGCGTTGTGACCGGCAAGCTTCCAGTAGCTATTCCGATCGAGTTTTCCCGAATTATTGGACTCGGATGCAAAATTTCACCACTTTTTACGATTTCTCGATTTTGGTGATTTTTCCTAGTGGTACCCCTAGGAAAATCCGTAAAAATTCGTCGGATTCCGACGAAGCCAATTCTTGATGCGTTGTGACCGGCAAGCTTCCAGTAGCTATTCCGATCGAGTTTTCCCGAATTATTGGACTCGGATCCAAAATTTCACCATTTTTTACGATTTCTCGATTTTGGTGATTTTTCCTAGAGGTACCCCTGCGAAAATCCGTAAAAATTCGTCGGATTCCGACGAAGCCAATTCTCGATGCGTTGTGACCGGCAAGCTTCCAGTAGCTATTCCGATCGAGTTTTCCCAAATTATTGGACTCGGATCCAAAATTTCACCACTTTTTACGATTTCTCGATTTTGGTGATTTTCCTTAGTGGTACCCCTAGGGAAATCTGTAAAAATTCGTCGGATTCCGACGAAGCCAATTTTCGATGCGTTGTGACCGGCAAGCTTCCAGTAGCTATTCCGATCGAGTTTTCCCGAATTATTGGACTCGGATCCAAAATTTCACCACTTTTCGATTTTGGTGATTTTCCCTAGTGGTACCCCTAGGAAAATCCGTAAAAATTCGTCGGATTCCGACGAAACCAATTCTCGATGCGTTGTGACCGGCAAGCTTCCAGTAGCTATTCCGATGGAATTTTCCCAAATTATTGGACTCGGATCCAAAATTTCACCACTTTTTACGATTTCTCGATTTTGGTGATTTTTCCTAGTGGTACCCCTAGGGAAATCCGTAAAAATTTATCGCATTCCGACGAAGCCAATTCTCGATGCGTTGTGACCGACAAGCTTCCAGTAGCTATTCCGATCGAGTTTTCCCGAATTATTGGACTCGGATCCAAAATTTTACGATTTCTCGATTTTGGTGATTTTCACTAGTAGTACCCCTAGGAAAATCCGTAAAAACTCGTCGGATTCCGACGAAGCCGATTCTCGATGCGTTGTGACCGGCAAGCTTCCAGTAGCTATTCCGATCGAATTTTCCCGAATTATTGGACTCGGATCAAAAATTTCACCACTTTTTACGATTTCTCGATTTTGGTGATTTTCCCTAGTGGTACCCCTAGGGAAATCCGTAAAAATTCGTCGGATTCCGACGAAGCTAATTCTCGATGCTTTGTGACCGGCAAGCTTTCAGTAGCTATTCTGATCGAGTTTTCCCGAATTATTGGACTCGGATCCAAAATTTTACCACTTTTTACGATTTCTCGATTTTGGTGATTTTCCCAAGTGGTACCCCTAGGGAAATCCGTAAAAATTCGTCGGATTCCGACGAAGCCAATTCTCGATGCTTTGTGACCGGCAAGCTTCCAGTAGCTATTCCGATCGAGTTTTCCCGAATTATTAGACTTCGATCAAAAATTTCACGATTTCTCGATTTTGGTGATTTTCCCTAGTGGTAGCCCTAGGGAAATCCTTAAAAATTTTTCGGATTCCGACAAAGCCAATTCTCGATGCGTTGTGACCGGCAAGCTTCCAGTAGCTATTCCGATCGAGTTTTCCCAAATTATTGGAATCGGATCCAAAATTTCACCACTTTTTACGATTTCTCGATTTTTGTGATTTTCCCTAGTGGTACCCCTAGGGAAATCTGTAAAAATTTGTCGGATTCCGACGAAGCCAATTCTCGATGCGATGTGACCGGCAAGCTTCCAGTAGCTATTCCGATCGAGTTTTTCCGAATTATTGGACTCGGATCCAAAATTTCACGATTCCTCGATTTTGGTGATTTTCCCTAGTGGTACCCCTAGGGAAATCCTTAAAAATTTGTCGGATTCCGACGAAGCCAATTCTCGATGCGTTGTGACCGGCAAGCTTCCAGTAGCTATTCCGATCGAGTTTTTCCGAATTATTGGACTCGGATCTAAAATTTTACCACTTTTTACGATTTTTCGATTTTGGTTATTTTCCTTAGTGGTACCCCTAGGGAAATCCGTAAAAATTCGTCGGATTCCGACGAAGCCAATTCTCGATGCGTTGTGACCGGCAAGCTTCCAGTAGCTATTCCGATCGAGTTTTCCCGAATTATTGGACTTGGATCCAAAATTTCACCACTTTTTACGATTTCTCGATTTTGGTGATTTTCCTTAGTGATACCCCTAGGGAAATTCGTAAAAATTCGTCGGATTCCGACGAAGCCAATTCTCGATACGTTGTGACCGGCAAGCTTCCAGTAGCTATTCCGATCGAGTTTTCCCGAATTATTGGACTCGGATCCAAAATTTCACCACTTTTTGATTTTGGTGATTTTCTCTAGTGGTACCCCTAGGAAAATCCGTAAAAATTCTTCGGATTCCGACGAAACCAATTCTCGATGCGTTGCGACCGGTAAGCTTCCAGTAGCTATTCCGATGGAGTTTTCCGAAATTATTGGACTCGGATCCAAAATTTCACCACTTTTTACGATTTCTCGATTTTGGTGATTTTCCCTAGTGGTACCCCTAGGAAAATCCGTAAAAATTCGTCGGATTCCGACGAAACCAATTCTCGATGCGTTGTGACCGACAAGCTTCCAGTAGCTATTCCGATCGAGTTTTCCCAAATTATTGGACTCGGATCCAAAATTTCACCACTTTTTACGATATCTCGATTTTGGTGATTTTCCCTAGTGGAACCCCTAGGGAAATCCGTAAAAATTCGTCGGATTCCGACGAAGCAAATTCTCAATGCGCTGTGACCGGCAAGCTTTCAGTAGCTATTCTGATCGAGTTTTCCTGAATTATTGGACTCGGATCCAAAATTTCACCACTTTTTACAATTTCTCGATTTTGGTGATTTTCCCAAGTGGTACCCCTAGGGAAATCCGTAAAAATTCGTCGGATTCCGAAGAAGCCAATTCTCGATGCGTTGTGACCGGCAAGCTTTAAGTAGCTATTCCGATCGAGTTTTCCCGAATTATTGGACTCGGATCCAAAATTTCACCACTTTTCGATTTTGGTGATTTTCCCTAGTGGTACCCCTAGGAAAATCCGTAAAAATTCGTCGGATTTCGACGAAACCAATTCTCGATGCGTTGTGACCGGCAAGCTTCCTGTAGCTATTCCGATGGAGTTTTCCCAAATTATTGGACTCGGATCCAAAATTTCACCACTTTTTACGATTTCTCGATTTTGGTGATTTTTCCTAGTGGTACCCCTAGGGAAATCCGTAAAAATTCATCGCATTCCGACGAAACCAATTCTCGATGCGTTGTGACCGACAAGCTTCCAGTAGCTATTCCGATCGAGTTTTCCCGAATTATTGGACTCGGATCCAAAATTTCACGATTTCTCGATTTTGGTGATTTTCACTAGTAGTACCCCTAGGAAAATCCGTAAAAACTCGTCGGATTCCGACGAAGCCGATTCTCGATGCGTTATGACCGGCAAGCTTCCAGTTGCTATTCCGATCGAATTTTCCCGAATTATTGGACTCGGATCAAAAATTTCACAACTTTTTACGATTTCTCGATTTTGGTGATTTTCCCTAGTGGTACACCTAGGGAAATCCGTAAAAATTCGTCGGATTCTGACGAAGCTAATTCTCGATGCTTTGTGACCGGCAAGCTTTCAGTAGCTATTCTGATCGAGTTTTCCCGAATTATTGGACTCGGATCCAAAATTTTACCACTTTTTACGATTTCTCGATTTTAGTGATTTTCCCAAGTGGTACCCCTAGGGAAATCCGTAAAAATTCGTCGGATTCCGACGAAGCCAATTCTCGATTCTTTGTGACCGGCAAGCTTCCAGTAGCTATTCCGATCGAGTTTTCCCGAATTATTAGACTTCGATCAAAAATTTCACGATTTCTCGATTTTGGTGATTTTCCCTAGTGGTAGCCCTAGGGAAATCCTTAAAAATTTGTCGGATTCTGACAAAGCCAATTCTCGATGCGTTGTGACCGGCAAGCTTCCAGTAGCTATTCCGATCGAGTTTTCCCAAATTATTGGAATCGGATCCAAAATTTCACCACTTTTTACGATTTCTCGATTTTTGTGATTTTCCCTAGTGGTACCCCTAGGGAAATCCGTAAAAATTTGTCGGATTCCGACGAAGCCAATTCTCGATGCGATGTGACCGGCAAGCTTCCAGTAGCTATTCCGATCGAGTTTTCCCGAATTATTGGACTCGGATCCAAAATTTCACGATTTCTCGATTTTGGTGATTTTTCCTAGAGGTACCCCTAGGGAAATCCGTAAAAATTCGTCGGATTCTGACGAAGCCAATTCTCGATGCGTTGTGACCGGAAAGCTTCCAGTAGCTATTCCGATCGAGTTTTTCCGAATTATTGGACTCGGATATAAAATTTTACCACTTTTTACGATTTTTCGATTTTGGTTATTTTCCTTAGTGGTACCCCTAGGGAAATCCGTAAAAATTCGTCGGATTCCGACGAAGCCAATTCTCGATGCGTTGTGACCGGCAAGCTTCCAGTAGCTATTCCGATTGAGTTTTCCCGAATTATTGGACTTGGATCCAAAATTTCACCACTTTTTACGATTTCTCGATTTTGGTGATTTTCCTTAGTGATACCCCTAGGGAAATTCGTAAAAATTCGTCGGATTCCGACGAAGCCAATTCTCGATACGTTGTGACCGGCAAGCTTCCAGTAGCTATTCCGATCGAGTTTTCCCGAATTATTGGACTCGGATCCAAAATTTCACCACTTTTCGATTTTGGTGATTTTCTCTAGTGGTACCCCTAGGAAAATCCGTAAAAATTCGTCGGATTCCGACGAAACCAATTCTCGATGCGTTGTGACCGACAAGCTTCCAGTAGCTATTCCGATCGAGTTTTCCCAAATTATTGGACTCGGATCCAAAATTTCACCACTTTTTACGATTTCTCGATTTTGGTGATTTTTCCTAGTGGAACCCCTAGGGAAATCCGTAAAAATTCGTCGGATTCCGACGAAGCGAATTCTCAATGCGCTGTGACCGGCAAGCTTTCAGTAGCTATTCTGATCGAGTTTTCCTGAATTATTGGACTCGGATCCAAAATTTCACCACTTTTTACAATTTCTCGATTTTGGTGATTTTCCCAAGTGGTACCCCTAGGGAAATCCGTAAAAATTCGTCGGATTCCGAAGAAGCCAATTCTCGATGCGTTGTGACCGGCAAGCTTTCAGTAGCTATTCCGATCGAGTTTTCCCGAATTATTGGACACGGATCCAAAATTTCACCACTTTTCGATTTTGGTGATTTTCCATAGTGGTACCCCTAAGAAAATCCGTAAAAATTCGTCGGATTCCGACGAAACCAATTCTCGATGCGTTGTGACCGGCAAGCTTCCAGTAGCTATTCCGATGGAGTTTTCCCAAATTATTGGACTCGGATCCAAAATTTCACCACTTTTTACGATTTCTCGATTTTTGTGATTTTTCCTAGTGGTACCCCTAGGGAAATCCGTAAAAATTCATCGCATTCCGACGAAGCCAATTCTCGATGCGTTGTGACCGACAAGCTTCCAGTAGCTATTTCGATCGAGTTTTCCCGAATTATTGGACTCGGATCCAAAATTTCACGATTTCTCGATTTTGGTGATTTTCACTGGTAGTACCCCTAGGAAAATCCGTAAAAATTCGTCGGATTCCGACGAAGCCAATTCTCGATGCGTTGTGATCGGCAAGCTTCCAGTAGCTATTCCGATCGAATTTTCGCGAATTATTGGACTCGGATCAAAAATTTCACCACTTTATATTATTTCTCGATTTTGGTGATTTTCCCTAGTGGTACCCCTAGGGAAATCCGTAAAAATTCGTCGGATTCCGACGAATCTAATTCTCGATGCATTGTGACCGGCAAGCTTTCAGTAGCTATTCTGATCGAGTTTTCCCGAA
Organism: Excoecaria cochinchinensis; assembly: GCA_947683425.1. Lineage (NCBI taxonomy): Eukaryota > Viridiplantae > Streptophyta > Magnoliopsida > Malpighiales > Euphorbiaceae > Excoecaria > Excoecaria cochinchinensis. The sequence goes on along the minus strand of CANTUQ010000089.1, from coordinate 354,341 downwards.
TTATTGGACTCGGATCCAAAATTTCACCACTTTTTACGATTTCTCGATTTTTGTGATTTTCCCAAGTGTTACCCCTAGGGAAATCCGTAAAAATTCGTCGGATTCCGACGAAGCCAATTCTTGATGCTTTGTGACCGGCAAGCTTCCAGTAGCTATTCCGATCGAGTTTTCCCGAATTATTAGACTTGGATCAAAAATTTCACGATTTCTCGATTTTGGTGATTTTCCCTAGTGGTACCCCTAGGAAAATCCTTAAAAATTTGTCTGATTCCGACGAAACCAATTCTCGATGCGTTGTGACCGGCAAGCTTCCAGTAGATATTCCGATCGAGTTTTCCCAAATTATTGGAATCGGATCCAAAATTTCACCACTTTTTACGATTTCTCGATTTTTGTGATTTTCCCTAGTGGTACACCTAGGAAAATCCGTAAAAATTTGTCGGATTCCTACGAAGCCAATTTTTGATGCGTTGTGACCGGCAAGCTTCCAGTAGCTATTCCGAACGAGTTTTACCGACTTATTGGACTCGGATCCAAAATTTCACCACTTTTCGATTTTGGTGATTTTCTATAGTGGTACCCCTAGGGAAATCCGTAAAAATTCATCGGATTCTGACGAAACCAATTCTCGATGCGTTGTGACCGGAAAGCTTCCAGTAGCTATTCCGATCGAGTTTTCCCGAATTATTGGACTCGGATCCAAAATTTCACGATTTCTCGATTTTGGTGATTTTCCCTAGTGGTACCCCTAGGGAAATCCTTAAAAATTCGTCGGATTCCGACGAAGCCAATTCTCGATGCGTTGTGACCGGCAAGCTTCCAGTAGCTATTCCGATCGTGTTTTCCCGAATTATTGGACTCGGATTCAAAATTTCACCACTTTTTACGATTTCTCGATTTTAGTGATTTTTCCTAGTGGTACCCTTAGGGAAATCCGTAAAAATTCATCAGATTCCGACGAAGCGAATTCTCGATGCGTTGTGACCGGCAATCCGCCAGTAGCTATTCCGATCGAGTTTTCCCGAATTATTAGACTCGAATCCAAAATTTTACGATTTCTCGATTTTGGTGATTTTCCCTAGTGGTACCCCTAGGGAAATTCTTAAAAATTTGTCGGATTCCGACGAAGCCAATTCTCGATGCGTTGTGACCGGTAAGCTTCCAGTAGCTATTCCGATCTAGTTTTCCTGAATTATTGGACTCAGATCCAAAATTTCACGATTTGTCGATTTTGGTGATTTTCCCTAGTGGTACCCCTAGGGAAATCCGTAAAAATTCGTCGGATTCCGACGAAGCCAATTCTCGATGCGTTGTGACCGGCAAGCTTCCATTAGCTATTCCGATCGAGTTTTCCCGAATTATTCGACTCGGATCAAAAATTTCACGATTTCTCGATTTTGGTGATTTTTCCTTGTGGTACCCCTAAGGAAATCCGTAAAAATTTATTGGATTTCGACGAAGCCAATTCTCGATGCGTTGTGACTGGCAAGCTTCCAGTAGCTATTCCGATCGAGTTTTCCCGAATTAGCGGACTCGGATCCAAAATTTCACCACTTTTTACGATTTCTCGATTTTGGTGATTTTTCCTAGTGGTACCCCTAGGGAAATCCGTAAAAATTCGTCGGATTCCGACGAAGCGAATTCTCGATGCGTTGTGACCGGCAAGCTTCCAGTAGCTATTCCGATCGAGTTTTCCCGAATTATTAGACTCGGATCCAAAATATCACGATTTCTCGATTTTGGTGATTTTTCCTAGTGGTACCCCTAGGGAAATCCTTAAAAATTCGTCGGATTCCGACGAAGCCAATTCTCGATGCGTTGTGACCGGCAAGCTTCCAGTAGCTATTTCGATTGAGTTTTCCCGAATTATTGGACTCGGATCCAAAATTTCACCACTTTTTACGATTTCTCGATTTTGGTGATTTTCCCTAGTGGTACCCTTAGGGAAATCCGTAAATATTCAACGGATTTCGACGAAACGAATTCTCGATGCGTTGTGACCGGCAATCTTCCAGTAGCTATTCCGATCGAGTTTTCCCGAATTATTAGACTCGGATCCAAAATTTCACGATTTCTCGATTTTGGTGATTTTCCCTAGTTGTACTCCTAGGGAAATCCTTAAAAATTCGTCGGATTATGACGAGGCCAATTCTCGATGCGTGTTGACCGACAAACTTCCAGTACCTATTCCGATCGAGTTTTCCCGAATTATTGGACTCGGATCCAAAATTTCACGATTTCTCGATTTTGGTGATTTTCCCTAGTGGTACCCCTAGGAAAATCCGTTAAAATTCGTCGGATTCCGACGAAACCAATTCTCGATGCGTTGTGACCGGCAAGCTACCAGTAGCTATTCCGATCGAGTTTTACCGACTTATTGGACTCGGATCCAAAATTTCACCACTTTTCGATTTTGGTGATTTTCCATAGTGGTACCCCTAGGAAAATCCGTAAAAATTCGTCGGATTCTGACGAAACCAATTCACGATGCGTTGTGACCGGCAAGCTTCCAGTAGCTATTCCGATCGAGTTTTCCCGAATTATTGGACTCGGATCCAAAATTTCACCACTTTTTACGATTTCTCGATTTTGGTGATTTTCCCTAGTGGTAGCCCTTGGAAAATCCGTAAAAATTCGTCGGATTCTGACGAAACCAATTCTCGATGCGTTGTGACCGGCAAGCTTCCAGTAACTATTCCAATCGAGTTTTACCGACTTATTGGACTCGGATCCAAAATTTCACCACTTTTCGATTTTGGTGATTTTCCATAGTGGTACCCCTAGGGAAATTCGTAAAAATTCGTCGGATTCCGACGAAACCAATTCACGATACGTTGTGACCGGCAAGCTTCCAGTAGCTATTCTGATCGACTTTTCAAGAATTATTGGACTCGGATCCAAAATTTCACCACTTTTTACGATTTCTCGATTTTGGTGATTTTCCCTAGTGGTACCCCTAGGAAAATCCGTAAAAATTCGTCGGATTCCGACGAAACCAATTCTCGATGCGTTGTGACCGGCAAGCTTCCAGTGGCTATTCCGATCGAATTTTCTCGAATTATTAGACTCGGATCCAAAATTTCACCACTTTTTACGATTTCTCGATTTTGGTGATTTTCCCAAGTGGTACCCCTAGGGAAATCCGTAAAAATTCGTCGGATTCCGATGATGCCAATTCTTGATGCTTTGTGACCGGCAAGCTTCCAGTAGCTATTCCGATCGAGTTTTCCCGAATTATTAGACTTGGATCAAAAATTTCACGATTTCTCGATTTTGGTGATTTTCCCTAGTGGTACCCCTAGGGAAATCCTTAAAAATTTGTCTGATTTCGACGAAACCAATTCTCGATGCGTTGTGACCGGCAAGCTTCCAGTAGATATTCCGATCGTGTTTTCCTAAATTATTGGAATCGGATCCAAAATTTCACCACTTTTTTCGATTTCTCGATTTTTGTGATTTTCCCTAGTGGTACACCTAGGAAAATCCGTAAAAATTTGTCGGATTCCTACGAAGCCAATTTTTGATGCGTTGTGACCGGCAAGCTTCCAGTAGCTATTCCGATCGAGTTTTTCCGAATTATTGGACTCGGATCCAAAATTTCACCACTTTTTACGATTTCTCGATTTTGGTGATTTTTCCTAGTGGTAGCCCTTGGAAAATCCGTAAAAATTCGTTTGATTCCGACGGAGCCAATTCTTGACGCGTTGTGACCGGCAAGCTTCCAGTAGCTATTCCGATCGAGTTTTCCCGAATTATTGGACTCGGATCCAAAATTTCACCACTTTTTACGATTTCTCGATTTTGGTGATTTTCCCTAGTGGTAGCCCTTGGAAAATCCGTAAAAATTCGTCGGATTCTGACGAAACCAATTCTCGATGCGTTGTGACCGGCAAGCTTCCAGTAACTATTCCGATCGAGTTTTACCGACTTATTGGACTCGGATCCAAAATTTCACCACTTTTCGATTTTGGTGATTTTCCATAGTGGTACCCCTAGGGAAATTCGTAAAAATTCGTCGGATTCCGATGAAACCAATTCACGATACGTTGTGACCGGCAAGCTTCCAGTAGCTATTCTGATCGACTTTTCAAGAATTATTGGACTCGGATCCAAAATTTCACCACTTTTTACGATTTCTCGATTTTGGTGATTTTCCCTAGTGTTACCCCTAGGAAAATCCGTAAAAATTCGTCGGATTCCGACGAAACCAATTCTCGATGCGTTGTGACCGGCAAGCTTCCAGTGGCTATTCCGATCGAATTTTCTCGAATTATTAGACTCGGATCCAAAATTTCACCACTTTTTACGATTTCTCGATTTTGGTGATTTTCCCAAGTGGTACCCCTAGGGAAATCCGTAAAAATTCGTCGGATTCCGATGATGCCAATTCTTGATGCTTTGTGACCGGCAAGCTTCCAGTAGCTATTCCGATCGAGTTTTCCCGAATTATTAGACTTGGATCAAAAATTTCACGATTTCTCGATTTTGGTGATTTTCCCTAGTGGTACCCCTAGGGAAATCCTTAAAAATTTGTCTGATTCCGACGAAACCAATTCTCGATGCGTTGTGACCGGCAAGCTTCCAGTAGATATTCCGATCGAGTTTTCCTAAATTATTGGAATCGGATCCAAAATTTCACCACTTTTTACGATTTCTCGATTTTTGTGATTTTCCCTAGTGGTACACCTAGGAAAATCCGTAAAAATTTGTCGGATTCCTACGAAGCCAATTTTTAATGCGTTGTGACCGGCAAGCTTCCAGTAGCTATTCCGATCGAGTTTTTCCGAATTATTGGACTCGGATCCAAAATTTCACAACTTTTTAAGATTTCTCGATTTTGGTGATTTTCCCTAGTGGTACCCCTAGGGAAATCCGTAAAAATTCGTCGGATTCCGACGAAGCCAATTCTCGATGCGTTGTGACCGGCAAGCTTCCAGTAGCTATTCCGATTGAGTTTTCCCGAATTATTGGACTCGGATCCAAAATTTCACGATTTCTCGATTTTGGTGATTTTCCCTAGTGGTACCCCTAGGGAAATACTTAAAAATTCGTCGGATTCCGACGAAGCCAGTTCTCGATGCGTTATGACCAGCAAGCTTCCAGTAGCTATTCCGATCGAGTTTTCCCGAATTATTGGACTCGGATCCAAAATTTCACCACTTTTTACGATTTCTCGATTTTGGTGATTTTTCCTAGTGGTACCCTTAGGGAAATCCGTAAAAATTCATCAGATTCCGACGAAGCGAATCCTCGATGCGTTGTGACCGGCAATCCGCCAGTAGCTATTCCGATCGAGTTTTCCCGAATTATTAGACTCGGATCCAAAATTTTATGATTTCTCGATTTTGGTGATTTTCCCTAGTGGTACCCCTAGGGAAATCCTTAAAAATTCGTCGGATTCCGACGAAGCCAATTCTCGATGCGTTGTGACCGGTAAGCTTCCAGTAGCTATTCCGATCTAGTTTTCCTGAATTATTGGACTCGGATCCAAAATTTCACGATTTGTCGATTTTGGTGATTTTCCCTAGTGGTACCCCTAGGGAAATCCGTAAAAATTCGTCGGATTCCGACGAAGTCAATTCTCGATGCGTTGTGACCGGCAAGCTTCCATTATCTATTCTGATCGAGTTTTCCCGAATTATTCGACTCGGATCAAAAATTTCACGATTTCTCGATTTTGGTGATTTTTCCTTGTGGTACCCCTAGGGAAATCCGTAAAAATTTATTGGATTTCGACGAAGCCAATTCTCGATGCGTTGTGACTGGCAAGCTTCCAGTAGCTATTCCGATCGAGTTTTCCCGAATTAGTGGACTCGGATCCAAAATTTCACCACTTTTTACGATTTCTCGATTTTGGTGATTTTTCCTAGTGGTACCCCTAGGGAAATCAGTAAAAATTCGTCGGATTCTGACGAAGCGAATTCTCGATGCGTTGTGACCGGCAAGCTTCCAGTAGCTATTCCGATCGAGTTTTCCCGAATTATTAGACTCGGATCCAAAATATCACGATTTCTCGATTTTGGTGATTTTTCCTAGTGGTACCCCTAGGGAAATCCTTAAAAATTCGTCGGATTCCGACGAAGCCAATTCTCGATGCGTTGTGACCGGCAAGCTTCCAGTAGCTATTCCGATTGAGTTTTCCCGAATTATTGGACTCGGATCCAAAATTTCACCACTTTTTACGATTTCTCGATTTTGGTGATTTTCCCTAGTGGTACCCTTAGGGAAATCCGTAAAAATTCAACGGATTCCGACGAAACGAATTCTCGATGCGTTGTGACCGGCAATCTTCCAGTAGCTATTCCGATCGAGTTTTCCCGAATTATTAGACTCGGATCCAAAATTTCACGATTTCTCGATTTTGGTGATTTTCCCTAGTGGTACCCCTAGGGAAATCCTTAAAAATTCGTCGGATTATGACGAGGCCAATTCTCGATGCGTGTTGACCGGCAAACTTCCAGTAGCTATTCCGATCGAGTTTTCCCAAATTATTGGACTCGGATCCAAAATTTCACGATTTCTCGATTTTGGTGATTTTCCCAAGTGGTACCCCTAGGGAAATCCGTAAAAATTCGTCGGATTCCGACGAAGCCAATTCTCAATGCGTTATGACCGGCAAGCTTCCAGTAGCTATTCCGATTGAGTTTTCCCGAATTATTGGACTTGGATCCAAAATTTCACCACTTTTTACGATTTCTCGATTTTGGTGATTTTCCTTAGTGATACCCCTAGGGAAATTCGTAAAAATTCGTCGGATTCCGACGAAGCCAATTCTCGATACGTTGTGACCGGCAAGCTTCCAGTAGCTATTCCGATCGAGTTTTCCCGAATTATTGGACTCGGATCCAAAATTTCACCATTTTTTACGATTTCTCGATTTTGGTGATTTTCCCTAGTGGTACCCCTAGGGAAATCCTTAAAAATTCGTCGGATTCAGACGAAGCCAATTCTCGATGCGTTGTGACCGGCAAGCTTCCAGTAGCTATTCCGATCGAGTTTTCCCGAATTATTGAACTCGGATCCAAAATTTCACGATTTCTCGATTTTGGTGATTTTCCCTAGTGGTACCCCTAGGGAAATCCGTAAAAATTTGTCGGATTTCGACGAAGCCAATTCTCGATGCGTTGTGACTGGCAAGCTTTCAGTAGCTATTCCGATCGAGTTTTCCCGAATTAGTGGACTCGGATCCAAAATTTCACCACTTTTTACGATTTCTCGATTTTGGTGATTTTCCCTAGTGGTACCCCTAGGGAAATCCGTAAAAATTCGTCGAATTCCGACGATGCGAATTCTCGATGCGTTGTGACCGGCAAGCGTCCAGTAGCTATTCCGATCGAGTTTTCCCGAATAATTAGACTCGGATCCAAAATATCACGATTTCTCGATTTTGGTGATTTTTCCTAGTGGTACCCCTAGGGAAATCCTTAAAAATTCGTCGGATTCCGACGAAGCGAATTCTCGATGCGTTGTGACCGGCAAGCTTCCAGTAGCTATTCCGATCAAGTTTTCCCGAATTATTGGACTCGGATCCAAAATTTCACCACTTTTTACGATTTCTCGATTTTGGTGATTTTCCTTAGTGGTACCCTTAGGGAAATCCGTAAAAATTCATCGGATTCCGACGAAATGAATTCTCGATGCGTTGTGACCGGCAATCTTCCAGAAGCTATTCCGATCGAGTTTTCCCGAATTATTAAACTCGGATCTAAAATTTCACGATTTCTCGATTTTGGTGATTTTCCCTAGTGGTACCCCTAGGGAAATCCGTAAAAACTCGTCGGATTCCGACGAAGCCAATTGTCGATGCGTTGTGACCGGCAAGCTTCCAGTAGCTATTCCGATTGAGTTTTCCCGAATTATTGGACTCGGATCCAAAATTTCACCACTTTTTACGATTTCTCGATTTTGGTGATTTTTCCTAGTGGTAGCCCTTGGAAAATCCGTAAAAATTCGTTGGATTCCGACGAAACCAATTGTCGATGCGTTGTGACCGGCAAGCTTCCAGTAGCTATTCCGATCGAGTTTTACCGACTTATTGGACTCGGATCAAAAATTTCACCACTTTTCGATTTTGGTGATTTTCCATAGTGGTACCCCTAGGGAAATTCGTAAAAATTCGTCGGATTCCGACGAAACCAATTCACGATGCGTTGTGACCGGCAAGCTACCAGTAGATATTCTGATCGACTTTTCAAGAATTATTGGACTCGGATCCAAAATTTCACCACTTTTTACGATTTCTCGATTTTGGTGATTTTCCCTAGTGGTACCCCTAGGGAAATCCGTAAAAATTCGTCGAATTCCGACGAAGCGAATTCTCGATGCGTTGTGACCGGCAAGCTTCCAGTAGCTATTCCGATCGAGTTTTCCCGAATAATTAGACTCGGATCCAAAATATCACGATTTCTCGATTTTGGTGATTTTTCCTAGTGGTACCCCTAGGGAAATCCTTAAAAATTCGTCGGATTCCGACGAAGCCAATTCTCGATGCGTTGTGACCGGCAAGCTTCCAGTAGCTATTCCGATCGAGTTTTCCCGAATTATTGGACTCGGATCCAAAATTTCACCACTTTTTATGATTTCTCGATTTTGGTGATTTTCCCTAGTGGTACCCTTAGGGAAATCCGTAAAAATTCATCGGATTCCGACGAAATGAATTCTCGATGCGTTGTGACCGGCAATCTTCCAGAAGATATTCCGATCGAGTTTTCCCGAATTATTAAACTCGGATCTAAAATTTCACGATTTCTCGATTTTGGTGATTTTCCCTAGTGGTACCCCTAGGAAAATCCGTAAAAACTCGTCGGATTCCGACGAAGCCAATTGTCGATGCGTTGTGACCGGCAAGCTTCCAGTAGCTATTCCGATCGAGTTTTCCCGAATTATTGGACTCGGATCCAAAATTTCACCACTTTTTACGATTTCTCGATTTTGGTGATTTTTCCTAGTGGTAGCCCTTGGAAAATCCGTAAAAATTCGTTGGATTCCGACGAAACCAATTCTCGATGCGTTGTGACCGGCAAGCTTCCAGTAGCTATTCCGATCGAGTTTTACCGACTTATTGGACTCGGATCCAAAATTTCACCACTTTTCGATTTTGGTGATTTTCCATAGTGGTACGCCTAGGGAAATTCGTAAAAATTCGTCGGATTCCGACGAAACCAATTCACGATGCGTTGTGACCGGCAAGCTTCCAGTAGATATTCTGATCGACTTTTCAAGAATTATTGGACTCGGATCCAAAATTTCACCACTTTTTACGATTTCTCGATTTTGGTGATTTTCCCTAGTGGTACCCCTAGGAAAATCCGTAAAAATTCGTCGGATTCCGACGAAACCAATTCTCGATGCGTTGTGACCGGCAAGCTTCCAGTAGCTATTCCGATCGAATTTTCCCGAATTATTGGACTCGGATCAAAAATTTCACCACTTTTTACGATTTCTCGATTTTGGTGATTTTCCCTAGTGGTACCCCTAGGAAAATCCGTAAAAATTCATCGGATTCCGACGAAGCTAATTCTCGATACATTGTGACCGGCAAGCTTCCAATCGCTATTCCGATCGAGTTTTTCCGAATTATTGGACTCGGATCCAAAATTTCACAACTTTTTACGATTTCACGATTTTGGTGATTTTCCCTAGTGGTACCCCTAGGGAAATCCTTAAAAATTCGTCGAATTCCGACGAAGCCAATTCTCGATGCGTTGTGACCGGCAAGCTTCCAGTAGCTATTCCGATCGAGTTTTCCCGAATTATTCAACTCGGATCAAAAATTTCACGATTTCTCGATTTTGGTGATTTTTTCTTGTGGTACCCCTAGGGAAATCCGTAAAAATTCGTTGGATTTCGACGAAGCCAATTCTCGATGCGTTGTGACTGGCAAGCATCCAGTAGCTATTCCGATCGAGTTTTCCCGAATTAGTGGACTCGGATCCAAAATTTCACCACTTTTTACGATTTCTCGATTTTGGTGATTTTTCCTAGTGGTACCCCTAGGGAAATCCTTAAAACTTCGTCGGATTCCGACGAAGCCAATTGTCAATGCGTTGTGACCGGCAAGCTTCCAGTAGCTATTCCGATCGAGTTTTCCCAAATTATTGGACTCGGATCCAAAATTTCACCACTTTTTACGATTTCTCGATTTTGGTGATTTTTCCTAGTGGTACCCCTAGGGAAATCCGTAAAAATTCGTCGGATTCCGACGAAGCCAATTCTCGATGCGTTGTGACCGACAAGCTTCCAGTAGCTATTCCGATCGAGTTTTCCCGAATTATTGGACTCGGATCAAAAATTTCACCACTTTTTACGATTTCTCGATTTTGGTAATTTTTCCTAGTGGTACCCCTAGGGAAATCCGTAAAAATTCGTCGGATTTCGACGAAGCCAATTCTCGATGCGTTGGGACCGGCAAGCTTCCAGTGGCTATTCCGATCGAGTTTTCCCGAATTATTGGACTCGGATCAAAAATTTCACGATTTCTCGATTTTTGTGATTTTTCCTAGTGGTACCCTTAGGGAAATCCGTAAAAATTTGTCGGATTTCGACGAAGTCAATTCTCGATGCGTTGTGACTGGCAAGCTTCCAGTAGCTATTCCGATCGAGTTTTCCCAAATTATTGGACTCGGATCAAAAATTTCACCACTTTTTACGATTTCTCGATTTTGGTGATTTTCCCTAGTGGTACCCCTAGGAAAATCCGTAAAAATTCGACGGATTCCGACGAAGCCAATTCTCGATGCGTTGTGACCGGCAAGCTTCCAATCGCTATTCCGATCGAGTTTTTCCGAATTATTGGACTCGGATCCAAAATTTCACCACTTTTTACGATTTCTCGATTTTGGTGATTTTCCCCAGTGGTACCCCTAGGGAAATCCTTAAAAATTCGTCGCATTCCGACGAAGCCAATTCTCGATGCGTTTTGACCGGCAAGCTTCCAGTAGCTATTCCGATCGAGTTTTCCCAAATTATTAGACTCGGATCAAAAATTTCACGATTTCTCGATTTTGGTGATTTTCCCTAGTGGTACCCCTAAGAAAATCCGTAAAAATTCGTCGGATTCCGACGAAGCCAATTCTCGAGGCGTTGTGACCGGCAAGCTTCCAGTAGCTATTCCGATCAAATGTTCCCGAATTATTGGACTCGGATCAAAAATTTCACCACTTTTTACGATTTCTCGATTTTGGTGATTTTCCCTAGTGGTACCCCTAGGGAAATCCGTAAAAATTCGTCGGATTCCGACGAAGTCAAATCTCGATGCGTTGTGACCGGCAAGCTTCCAGTAGCTATTCCGATCGAGTTTTCCCGAATTATTGGACTCGGATCCAAAATTTCACGATTTCTCGATTTTTGTGATTTTTCCTAGTGGTACCCTTAGGGAAATCCGTAAAAATTCGTCGGATTTCGACGAAGCCAATTCTCGATGCGTTGTGACTGGCAAGCTTCCAGTAGCTATTCCGATCGAGTTTTCCCAAATTATTAGACTCGAATCCAAAATTTCACCACTTTTTACGATTTCTCGATTTTGGTGATTTTTCCTGGTGGTACCCCTAGGGAAATCCGTAAAAATTCGTCGGATTCCGACGAAGCTAATTCTCGATGCGTTGTGACCGGCAAGCTTCCAGTAGCTATTCCGATCGAGTTTTCCCGAATTATTCGACTCGGATCAAAAATTTCACGATTTCTCGATTTTGGTGATTTTTCCTTGTGGTACCCCTAGGGAAATCCGTAAAAATTCGTTGGATTTCGACGAAGCGAATTCTCGATGCGTTTTGACTGGCAAGCTTCCAGTAGCTATTCCGATCGAGTTTTCCCGAATTAGTGGAGTCGGATCCAAAATTTCACCACTTTTTACGATTTCTCGATTTTGGTGATTTTCCCTAGTGGTACCCCTAGGGAAATCTGTAAAAATTCGTCGGATTCCGACGAAGCGAATTCTCGATGCGTTGTGACCGGCAAGCTTCCAGTAGCTATTCTGATCGAGTTTTCCCGAATTATTAGACTCGGATCAAAAATTTCACGATTTCTCGATTTTGGTGATTTTCCCTAGTGGTACCCCTAGGGAAATCCTTAAAAATTCGTCGGATTCCGACGAAGCCAATTCTCGATCCGTTGTGACCGGCATGCTTCCAGTAGCTATTTCGATCGAGTTTTCCCGAATTATTGGACTCGGATCCAAAATTTCACCACTTTTTACGATTTCTCGATTTTGGTGATTTTTCCTAGTGGTACCCCTAGGGAAATCCGTAAAAATTCGTCGGATTCCGACGAAGCTAATTCTCGATGCGTTGTGACCGGCAAGCTTCCAGTAGCTATTCCGATTGAGTTTTCCGGAATTATTAGACTCGGATCCAAAATTTCACGATTTCTCGATTTTGGTGATTTTTCATAGTGGTACCCCTAGGAAAATCCGTAAAAATTCGACGGATTCCGACGAAGCCAATTCTCGATGCGTTGTGACCGGCAAGCTTCCAATCGCTATTCCGATCGACTTTTTCAGAATTATTGGACTCGGATCCAAAATTTCACCACTTTTTACGATTTCTCGATTTTGGTGATTTTCCCCAGTGGTACCCCTAGGGAAATCCTTAAAAATTCGTCGCATTCCGACGAAGCCAATTCTCGATGCGTTGTGACCGGCAAGCTTCCAGTAGCTATTCCGATCGAGTTTTCCCGAATTATTGGACTCGGATCAAAAATTTCACGATTTCTCGATTTTGGTGATTTTCCCTAGTGGTACCCCTAGGGAAATCCGTAAAAATTCGTCGGATTCCGACGAAGCCAATTCTCGATGCGTTGTGACCGGAAAGCTTCCAGTAGCTATTCCGATCAAATGTTCCCGAATTATTGGACTCGGATCCAAAATTTCACCACTTTTTACGATTTCTCGATTTTGGTGATTTTTCCTAGTGGTACCCCTAGGGAAATCCGTAAAAATTCGTCGGATTCCGACGAAGCCAATTCTCGATGCGTTGTGACCGGCAAGCTTCCAGTAGCTATTCCGATCGAGTTTTCCCGAATTATTGGACTCGGTTCCAAAATTTCACGATTTCTCGATTTTTGTGATTTTTCCTAGTGGTACCCTTAGGGAAATCCGTAAAAACTCGTCGGATTTCGATGAAGCCAATTCTCGATGCGTTGTGACTGGCAAGCTTCCAGTAGCTATTCCTATCGAGTTTTCCCAAATTATTGGACTCGAATCCAAAATTTCACCACTTTTTACGATTTCTCGATTTTGGTGATTTTTCCTGGTGGTACCCCTAGGGAAATCCGTAAAAATTCGTCGGATTCCGACGAAGCCAATTCTCGATGCGTTTTGACCGGCAAGCTTCCAGTAGCTATTCCGATCGAGTTTTCCCGAATTATTCGACTCGGATCAAAAATTTCACGATTTCTCGATTTTGGTGATTTTTCCTTGTGGTAACCCTAGGGAAATCCGTAAAAATTCGTTGGATTTCGATGAAACGAATTCTCGATGCGTTGTGACTGGCAAGCTTCCAGTAGCTATTCCGATTGAGTTTTCCCGAATTAGTGGACTCGGATCCAAAATTTCACCACTTTTTACGATTTCTCGATTTTGGTGATTTTCCCTAGTGGTACCCCTAGGGAAATCTGTAAAAATTCGTCGGATTCCGACGAAGCGAATTCTCGATGCGTTGTGACCGGCAAGCTTCCAGTAGCTATTCTGATCGAGTTTTCCCGAATTATTAGACTCGGATCAAAAATTTCACGATTTCTCGATTTTGGTGATTTTCCCTAGTGGTACCCCTAGGGAAATCCTTAAAAATTCGTCGGATTCCGACGAAGCCAATTCTCGATCCGTTGTGACCGGCATGCTTCCAGTAGCTATTTCGATCGAGTTTTCCCGAATTATTGGACTCGGATCCAAAATTTCACCACTTTTTACGATTTCTCGATTTTGGTGATTTTTCCTAGTGGTACCCCTAGGGAAATCCGTAAAAATTCGTCGGATTCCGACGAAGCTAATTCTCGATGCGTTGTGACCGGCAAGCTTCCAGTAGCTATTCCGATTGAGTTTTCCGGAATTATTAGACTCGGATCCAAAATTTCACGATTTCTCGATTTTGGTGATTTTTCATAGTGGTACCCCTAGGAAAATCCGTAAAAATTCGACGGATTCCGACGAAGCCAATTCTCGATGCGTTGTGACCGGCAAGCTTCCAATCGCTATTCCGATCGACTTTTTCAGAATTATTGGACTCGGATCCAAAATTTCACCACTTTTTACGATTTCTCGATTTTGGTGATTTTCCCCAGTGGTACCCCTAGGGAAATCCTTAAAAATTCGTCGCATTCCGACGAAGCCAATTCTCGATGCGTTGTGACCGGCAAGCTTCCAGTAGCTATTCCGATCGAGTTTTCCCGAATTATTGGACTCGGATCAAAAATTTCACGATTTCTCGATTTTGGTGATTTTCCCTAGTGGTACCCCTAGGGAAATCCGTAAAAATTCGTCGGATTCCGACGAAGCCAATTCTCGATGCGTTGTGACCGGAAAGCTTCCAGTAGCTATTCCGATCAAATGTTCCCGAATTATTGGACTCGGATCCAAAATTTCACCACTTTTTACGATTTCTCGATTTTGGTGATTTTTCCTAGTGGTACCCCTAGGGAAATCCGTAAAAATTCGTCGGATTCCGACGAAGCCAATTCTCGATGCGTTGTGACCGGCAAGCTTCCAGTAGCTATTCCGATCGAGTTTTCCCGAATTATTGGACTCGGTTCCAAAATTTCACGATTTCTCGATTTTTGTGATTTTTCCTAGTGGTACCCTTAGGGAAATCCGTAAAAACTCGTCGGATTTCGATGAAGCCAATTCTCGATGCGTTGTGACTGGCAAGCTTCCAGTAGCTATTCCTATCGAGTTTTCCCAAATTATTGGACTCGAATCCAAAATTTCACCACTTTTTACGATTTCTCGATTTTGGTGATTTTTCCTGGTGGTACCCCTAGGGAAATCCGTAAAAATTCGTCGGATTCCGACGAAGCCAATTCTCGATGCGTTTTGACCGGCAAGCTTCCAGTAGCTA
The DNA here is from genome assembly GCA_947683425.1 of Excoecaria cochinchinensis. NCBI lineage: Eukaryota > Viridiplantae > Streptophyta > Magnoliopsida > Malpighiales > Euphorbiaceae > Excoecaria > Excoecaria cochinchinensis. Next base: position 339,294 of record CANTUQ010000089.1, on the reverse strand, counting down.
TTCCGATCGAGTTTTCCCGAATTATTCGACTCGGATCAAAAATTTCACGATTTCTCGATTTTGGTGATTTTTCCTTGTGGTAACCCTAGGGAAATCCGTAAAAATTCGTTGGATTTCGATGAAACGAATTCTCGATGCGTTGTGACTGGCAAGCTTCCAGTAGCTATTCCGATTGAGTTTTCCCGAATTAGTGGACTCGGATCCAAAATTTCACCACTTTTTACGATTTCTCGATTTTGGTGATTTTCCCTAGTGGTACCCCTAGGGAAATCCGTAAAAATTCGTCGGATTCCGACGAAGCGAATTCTCGACGCGATGTGACCGGCAAGCTTCCAGTAGCTATTCTGATCGAGTTTTCCCGAATTATTAGACTCGGATCAAAAATTTCACGATTTCTCGATTTTGGTTATTTTCCCTAGTGGTACCCCTAGGGAAATCCTTAAAAATTCGTCGGATTCCGACGAAGCCAATTCTCGATGCGTTGTGACCGGCAAGCTTCTAGTAGCTATTCCGATCAAGTTTTCCAGAATTATTGGACTCGGATCCAAAATTTCACCACTTTTTACGATTTCTCGATTTTGGTGATTTTTCCTGGTGGTACCCCTAGGGAAATCCGTAAAAATTCGTCGGATTTCGACGAAGCCAATTCTCGATGCGTTGTGACCGGCAAGCTTCCGGTAGCTATTCCGATAGAGTTTTCCCGAATTATTCGACTCGGATCAAAAATTTCACGATTTCTCGATTTTGGTGATTTTTCCTTGTGGTACCCCTAGGGAAATCCGTAAAAATTCGACGGATTCCGACGAAACCAATTCTCGATGCGTTGTGACCGGCAAGCTTCCAGTAGCTATTCCGATCGAGTTTTCCCGAATTAGTGGACTCGGATCCAAAATTTCACCACTTTTTACGATTTCTCGTTTTTGGTGATTTTTCCTAGTGGTACCCCTAGGGAAATCCGTAAAAATTAGTCGGATTCCGACGAAGCCAATTCTTGATGCGTTGTGACCGGCAAGCTTCCAGTAGCTATTCCGATTGAGTTTTCCGGAATTATTAGACTCGGATCCAAAATTTCACGATTTCTCGATTTTGGTGATTTTCCATAGTGGTACCCCTAGGAAAATCCGTAAAAATTCGACGGATTCCGACGAAGCCAATTCTCGATGCGTTGTGACCGGCAAGCTTCCAATCGCTATTCCGATCGAGTTTTTCCGAATTATTGGACTCGGATACAAAATTTCACCACTTTTTACGATTTCTCGATTTTGGTGATTTTCCCCAGTGGTACCCCTAGGGAAATCCTTAAAAATTCGTCGGATTCCGACGAAGCCAATTCTCGATGCGTTGTGACCGGCAAGCTTCCAGTAGCTATTCCGATCGAGTTTTCCCGAATTATTTGACTCGGATCAAAAATTTCACGATTTCTCGATTTTTGTGATTTTTCCTAGTGGTACCCTTAGGGAAATCCGTAAAAATTCGTCGGATTCCGACGAAGCCAATTCTCGATGCGTTGTGACTGGCAAGCTTCCAGTAGCTATTCCGATCGAGTTTTCCAGAATTATTGGACTCGAATCAGAAATTTCACCACTTTTTACGATTTCTCGATTTTGGTGATTTTTCCTGGTGGTACCCCCAGGAAAATCCGTAAAAATTCGTCGGATGCCGACGAAGCCAATTCTCGATGCGTTGTGACCGGCAAGCTTCCAGTAGCTATTCCGATCGAGTTTTCCCGAATTATTCGACTCGGATCAAAAATTTCACGATTTCTCGATTTTGGTGATTTTTCCTTGTGGTACCCCTAGGGAAATCCGTAAAAATTCGTCGGATTCCGACGAAGCGAATTCTCGACGCGATGTGACCGGCAAGCTTCCAGTAGCTATTCTGATCGAGTTTTCCCGAATTATTAGACTCGGATCAAAAATTTCACGATTTCTCGATTTTGGTTATTTTCCCTAGTGGTACCCCTAGGGAAATCCTTAAAAATTCGTCGGATTCCGACGAAGCCAATTCTCGATGGGTTGTGACCGGCAAGCTTCTAGTAGCTATTCCGATCAAGTTTTCCAGAATTATTGGACTCGGATCCAAAATTTCACCACTTTTTACGATTTCTCGATTTTGGTGATTTTTCCTGGTGGTACCCCTAGGGAAATCCGTAAAAATTCGTCGGATTTCGACGAAGCCAATTCTCGATGCGTTGTGACCGGCAAGCTTCCAGTAGCTATTCCGATCGAGTTTTCCCGAATTATTTGACTCGGATCAAAAATTTCACGATTTCTCAATTTTTGTGATTTTTCCTAGTGGTACCCTTAGGGAAATCCGTAAAAATTCGTCGTATTCCGACGAAGCCAATTCTCGATGCGTTGTGACTGGCAAGCTTCCAGTAGCTATTCCGATCGAGTTTTCCAGAATTATTGGACTCGAATCAGAAATTTCACCACTTTTTACGATTTCTCGATTTTGGTGATTTTTCCTGGTGGTACCCCCAGGGAAATCCGTAAAAATTCGTCGGATTCCGACGAAGCCAATTCTCGATGCGTTGTGACTGGCAAGCTTCCAGTAGCTGTTCCGATCGAGTTTTCCTGAATTATTCGACTCGGATCAAAAATTTCACGATTTCTCGATTTTGGTGATTTTTCCTTGTGGTACCCCTAGGGAAATCCGTAAAAATTCGACGGATTCCGACGAAGCCAATTCTCAATGCGTTGTGACCGGCAAGCTTCCAATCGCTATTCCGATCGAGTTTTCCCGAATTAGTGGACTCGGATCCAAAATTTCACCACTTTTTACGATTTCTCGATTTTGGTGATTTTTCCCAGTGGTACCCCTAGGGAAATCCGTAAAAATTCGTCGGATTCCGACGAAGGGAATTCTCGATGCGTTGTGACCGGCAGGCTTCCAGTAGCTATTCCGATCAAATGTTCCCGAATTATTGGACTCGAATCCAAAATTTCACCACTTTTTACGATTTCTCGAATTTGGTGATTTTCCCTAGTGGTACCCCTAGGAAAATCAGTAAAAATTCGTCGAATTCCGACGAAGCCAATTCTCGATGCGTTGTGACCGGCAAGCTTCCAGTAGCTATTCCGATCGAGTTTCCCCAAATTATTTGACTCGGATCCAAAATTTCACGATTTCTCGATTTTTGTGATTTTTCCTAGTGGTACCCTTAGGGAAATCCGTAAAAATTCGTCGGATTTCGACGAAACCAATTCTCGATGCGTTGTGACTGGCAAGCTTCCAGTAGCTATTCCGATCGAGTTTTCCAGAATTATTGGACTCGAATCCAAAAATTCACCACTTTTTACGATTTCTCGATTTTGGTGATTTTTCCTTGTGGTACCCCTAGAGAAATCCGTAAAAATTCGTCGGATTCCGACGAAGCCAATTCTCGATGCGTTGTGACCGGCAAGCTTCCAGTAGCTATTCCGATCGAGTTTTCCCAAATTATTAGACTCGGATCAAAAATTTCACGATTTCTCGATTTTGGTGATTTTCCCTAGTGGTACCCCTAGGAAAATCCGTAAAAATTCGTCGGATTCCGACGAGGCCAATTCTCGATGCGTTGTGACCGGCAAGCTTCCAGTAGCTATTCCGATCAAATGTTCCCGAATTATTGGACTCGGATCCAAAATTTCACCACTTTTTACGATTTCTCGATTTTGGTGATTTTCCCTAGTGGTACCCCTAGGGAAATCCGTAAAAATTCGTCGGATTCCGACGAAGCCAAATCTCGATGCGTTGTGACCGGCAAGCTTCCAGTAGCTATTCCGATTGAGTTTTCCGGAATTATTAGACTCGGATCCAAAATTTCACGATTTCTCGATTTTGGTGATTTTTTATAGTGGTACCCCTAGGAAAATCCGTAAAAATTCGACGGATTCCGACGAAGCCAATTCTCGATGCGTTGTGACCGGCAAGCTTCCAATCGCTATTCCGATCGACTTTTTCAGAATTATTGGACTCGGATCAAAAATTTCACCACTTTTTACGATTTCTCGATTTTGGTAATTTTCCCCAGTGGTACCCCTAGGGAAATCCTTAAAAATTCGTCGCATTCCGACGAAGCCAATTCTTGATGCGTTGTGACCGGCAAGCTTCCAGTAGCTATTCCGATCGAGTTTTCCCGAATTATTGGACTCGGATCAAAAATTTCACGATTTCTCGATTTTGGTGATTTTCCCTAGTGGTACCCCTAGGGAAATCCGTAAAAATTCGTCGGATTCCGACGAAGCCAATTCTCGATGCGTTGTGACCGGAAAGTTTCCAGTAGCTATTCCGATCAAATGTTCCCGAATTATTGGACTCGGATCCAAAATTTCACCACTTTTTACGATTTCTCGATTTTGGTGATTTTTCCTAGTGGTACCCCTAGGGAAATCCGTAAAAATTCATCGGATTCCGACGAAGCCAATTCTCGATTCGTTGTGACCGGCAAGCTTCCAGTAGCTATTCCGATCGAGTTTTCCCGAATTATTGGACTCGGTTCCAAAATTTCACGATTTCTCGATTTTTGTGATTTTTCCTAGTGGTACCCTTAGGGAAATCCGTAAAAACTCGTCGGATTTCGATGAAGCCAATTCTTGATGCGTTGTGACTGGCAAGCTTCCAGTAGCTATTCCTATCGAGTTTTCCCGAATTATTGGACTCGAATCCAAAATTTCACCACTTTTTACGATTTCTCGATTTTGGTGATTTTTCCTGGTGGTACCCCTAGGGAAATCCGTAAAAATTCGTCGGATTCCGACGAAGCCAATTCTCGATGCGTTGTGACCGGCAAGCTTCCAGTAGCTATTCCGATCGAGTTTTCCCGAATTATTCGACTCGGATCAAAAATTTCACGATTTCTCGATTTTGGTGATTTTTCCTTGTGGTAACCCTAGGGAAATCCGTAAAAATTTGTTGGATTTCGATGAAACGAATTCTCGATGCGTTGTGACTGGCAAGCTTCCAGTAGCTATTCCGATTGAGTTTTCCCGAATTAGTGGACTCGGATCCAAAATTTCACCACTTTTTACGATTTCTCGATTTTGGTGATTTTCCCTAGTGGTACCCTAGGGAAATCCGTAAAAATTCGTCGGATTCCGACGAAGCGAATTCTCGACGCGATGTGACCGGCAAGCTTCCAGTAGCTATTCTGATCGAGTTTTCCCGAATTATTAGACTCGGATCAAAAATTTCACGATTTCTCGATTTTGGTTATTTTCCCTAGTGGTACCCCTAGGGAAATCCTTAAAAATTCGTCGGATTCCGACGAAGCCAATTCTCGATGCGTTGTGACCGGCAAGCTTCTAGTAGCTATTCCGATCAAGTTTTCCAGAATTATTGGACTCGAATCCAAAATTTCACCACTTTTTACGATTTCTCGATTTTGGTGATTTTTCCTGGTGGTACCCCTAGGGAAATCCGTAAAAATTCGTCGGATTTCGACGAAGCCAATTCTCGATGCGTTGTGACCGGCAAGCTTCAAGTAGCTATTCCGATAGAGTTTTCCCGAATTATTCGACTCGGATCAAAAATTTCACGATTTCTCGATTTTGGTGATTTTTCCTTGTGGTACCCCTAGGGAAATCCGTAAAAATTCGTCGGATTCCGACGAAACCAATTCTCGATGCGTTGTGACCGGCAAGCTTCCAGTAGCTATTCCGATCGAGTTTTCCCGAATTAGTGGACTCGGATCCAAAATTTCACCACTTTTTACGATTTCTCGATTTTGGTGATTTTCCCCAGTGGTACCCCTAGGGAAATCCTTAAAAATTCGTCGGATTCCGACGAAGCCAATTCTCGATGCGTTGTGACCGGCAAGCTTCCAGTAGCTATTCCGATCGAGTTTTCCCGAATTATTTGACGCGGATCAAAAATTTCACGATTTCTCGATTTTTGTGATTTTTCATAGTGGTACCCTTAGGGAAATCCGTAAAAATTCGTCGGATTCCGACGAAGCCAATTCTCGATGCGTTGTGACTGGCAAGCTTCCAGTAGCTATTCCGATCGAGTTTTCCAGAATTATTGGACTCGAATCAGAAATTTCACCACTTTTTACGATTTCTCGATTTTGGTGATTTTTCCTGGTGGTACCCCCAGGGAAATCCGTAAAAATTCGTCGGATTCCGACGAAGCCAATTCTCGATGCGTTGTGACCGGCAAGCTTCCAGTAGCTATTCCGATCGAGTTTTCCCGAATTATTCGACTCGGATCAAAAATTTCACGATTTCTCGATTTTGGTGATTTTTCCTTGTGGTACCCCTAGGGAAATCCGTAAAAATTCGACGGATTCCGACGAAGCCAATTCTCAATGCGTTGTGACCGGCAAGCTTCCAATCACTATTCCAATCGAGTTTTCCCGAATTAGTGGACTCGGATCCAAAATTTCACCACTTTTAACGATTTCTCGATTTTGGTGATTTTCCCCAGTGGTACCCCTAGGGAAATCCGTAAAAATTCGTCGGATTCCGACGAAGGGAATTCTCGATGCATTGTGACCGGCAAGCTTCCAGTAGCTATTCCGATCGAGTTTTCCCGAATTATTGGACTCGGATCCAAAATTTCACCACTTTTTACGATTTCTCGAATTTGGTGATTTTCCCTAGTGGTACCCCTAGGAAAATCCGTAAAAATTCGTCGGATTCCGACGAAGCCAATTCTCGATGCGTTGTGACTGGCAAGCTTCCAGTAGATATTCAGATCGAGTTTTCCAGAATTATTGGACTCGAATCAGAAATTTCACCACTTTTTACGATTTCTCGATTTTGGTGATTTTTCCTGGTGGTACCCCTAGGGAAATCCGTAAAAATTCGTCGGATTCCGACGAAGCCAATTCTCGATGCGTTGTGACCGGCAAGCTTCCAGTAGCTATTCCGATCGAGTTTTCCCGAATTATTCGACTCGGATCAAAAATTTCACGATTTCTCGATTTTGGTGATTTTTCCTTGTGGTACCCCTAGGGAAATCCGTAAAAATTCGACGGATTCCGACGAAGCCAATTCTCAATGCGTTGTGACCGGCAAGCTTCCAATCGCTATTCCGATCGAGTTTTCCCGAATTAGTGGACTCGGATCCAAAATTTCACCACTTTTTACGATTTCTCGATTTTGGTGATTTTCCCCAGTGGTACCCCTAGGGAAATCCGTAAAAATTCGTCGGATTCCGACGAAGGGAATTCTCAATGCGTTGTGACCGGCAGGCTTCCAGTAGCTATTCCGATCAAATGTTCCCGAATTATTGGACTCGGATCCAAAATTTCACCACTTTTTACGATTTCTCGAATTTGGTGATTTTCCCTAGTGGTACCCCTAGGAAAATCCGTAAAAATTCGTCGAATTCCGACGAAACCAATTCTCGATGCGTTGTGACCGGCAAGCTTCCAGTAGCTATTCCGATCGAGTTTCCCCAAATTATTTGACTCGGATCCAAAATTTCACGATTTCTCGATTTTTGTGATTTTTCCTAGTGGTACCCTTAGGGAAATCCGTAAAAATTTGTCGGATTTCGACGAAACCAATTCTCGATGCGTTGTGACTGGCAAGCTTCCAGTAGCTATTCCGATCGAGTTTTCCAGAATTATTGGACTCGAATCCAAAATTTCACCACTTTTTACGATTTCTCGATTTTGGTGATTTTTCCTTGTGGTACCCCTAGAGAAATCCTTAAAAATTCGTCGGATTCCGACGAAGCCAATTCTCGATGCGTTGTGACCGGCAAGCTTCCAGTAGCTATTCCGATCGAGTTTTCCCGAATTATTCGACTCGGATCAAAAATTTCACGATTTCTCGATTTTGGTGATTTTTCCTTGTGGTACCCCTAGGGAAATCCGTAAAAATTCGTTGGATTTTGACGAAGCGAATTCTCGATGCGTTGTGACTGGCAAGCTTCCAGTAGCTATTCCGATCGAGTTTTCCCGAATTAGTGGACTCGGATCCAAAATTTCACCACTTTTTACGATTTCTCGATTTTGGTGATTTTTCCTAGTGGTACGCCTAGGGAAATCCGTAAAAATTCATCGGATTCCGACGAAGCGAATTCTCGATGCGTTGTGACCGGCAAGCTTCAAGTAGCTATTCTGATCGAGTTTTCCCGAATTATTAGACTCGGATCAAAAATTTCACGTTTTCTCGATTTTGGTGATTTTCCCTAGTGGTACCCCTAGGGAAATCCTTAAAAATTCGTCGGATTCCGACGAAGCCAATTCTCGATGCATTGTGACCGGCAGGCTTCCAGTAGCTATTCCGATCGAGTTTTCCCAAATTATTGGACTCGGATCCAAAATTTCACCACTTTTTACGATTTCTCGATTTTTGTGATTTTTCCTAGTGGTACCCTTAGGGAAATCCGTAAACATTCATCAGATTCCGACGAAGCGAATTCTCGATGCGTTGTGACCGGCAATCCTCCAGTAGCTATTCCGATCGAGTTTTCCCGAATTATTAGACTCGGATCCAAAATTTCACGATTTCTCGATTTTGGTGATTTTCTCTAGTGGTACCCCTAGGAAAATCCGTAAAAATTCGTCGGATTCCGACGAAACCAATTCTTGATGCGTTTTCACCGGCAAGCTTCCAGTAGATATTCCGATCGAGTTTTTCCGAATTATTGGACTCGGATCCAAAATTTCACCACTTTTTACGATTTCTCGATTTTGGTGATTTTTCCTTGTGGTACCCCTATGGAAATCCGTAAAAATTCGTCGCATTCCGACGAAGCCAATTCTCGATGCGTTGTGACCGGCAAGCTTCCAGTAGCTATTCCGATCGAGTTTTCCCGAATTATTGGACTCGGATCAAAAATTTCACGATTTCTCGATTTTGGTGATTTTTCCTAGTGGTACCCCTAGGGAAATCCGTAAAAATTCGTCGGATTCCGACGAAGCCAATTCTCGATGCGTTGTGACCGGCAAGCTTCTAGTAGCTATTCCGATTGAGTTTTCCGGAATTATTAGACTCGGATCCAAAATTTCACGATTTCTCGATTTTGGTGATTTTTCCTAGTGGTACCCCTAGGGAAATCCGTAAAAATTAGTCGGATTCCGACGAAGCCAATTCTTGATGCGTTGTGACCGGCAAGCTTCCAGTAGCTATTCCGATTGAGTTTTCCGGAATTATTAGACTCGGATCAAAAATTTCACGATTTCTCGATTTTGGTGATTTTCCATAGTGGTACCCCTAGGAAAATCCGTAAAAATTCGACGGATTCCGACGAAGCCAATTCTCGATGCGTTGTGACCGGCAAGCTTCCAATCGCTATTCCGATCGAGTTTTTCCGAATTATTGGACTCGGATCCAAAATTTCACCACTTTTAACGATTTCTCGATTTTGGTGATTTTCCCCAGTGGTACCCCTAGGGAAATCCGTAAAAATTTGTCGGATTCCGACGAAGGGAATTCTCGATGCATTGTGACCGGCAAGCTTCCAGTAGCTATTCCGATCGAGTTTTCCCGAATTATTGGACTCGGATCCAAAATTTCACCACTTTTTACGATTTCTCGAATTTGGTGATTTTCCCTAGTGGTACCCCTAGGAAAATCCGTAAAAATTCGTCGGATTCCGACGAAGCCAATTCTCGATGCGTTGTGACTGGCAAGCTTCCAGTAGATATTCAGATCGAGTTTTCCAGAATTATTGGACTCGAATCAGAAATTTCACCACTTTTTACGATTTCTCGATTTTGGTGATTTTTCCTGGTGGTACCCCTAGGGAAATCCGTAAAAATTCGTCGGATTCCGACGAAGCCAATTCTCGATGCGTTGTGACCGGCAAGCTTCCAGTAGCTATTCCGATCGAGTTTTCCCGAATTATTCGACTCGGATCAAAAATTTCACGATTTCTCGATTTTGGTGATTTTTCCTTGTGGTACCCCTAGGGAAATCCGTAAAAATTCGACGGATTCCGACGAAGCCAATTCTCAATGTGTTGTGACCGGCAAGCTTCCAATCGCTATTCCGATCGAGTTTTCCCGAATTAGTGGACTCGGATCCAAAATTTCACCACTTTTTACGATTTCTCGATTTTGGTGATTTTCCCCAGTGGTACCCCTAGGGAAATCCGTAAAAATTCGTCGGATTCCGACGAAGGGAATTCTCAATGCGTTGTGACCGGCAGGCTTCCAGTAGCTATTCCGATCAAATGTTCCCGAATTATTGGACTCGGATCCAAAATTTCACCACTTTTTACGATTTCTCGAATTTGGTGATTTTCCCTAGTGGTACCCCTAGGAAAATCCGTAAAAATTCGTCGAATTCCGACGAAGCCAATTCTCGATGCGTTGTGACCGGCAAGCTTCCAGTAGCTATTCCGATCGAGTTTCCCCAAATTATTTGACTCGGATCCAAAATTTCACGATTTCTCGATTTTTGTGATTTTTCCTAGTGGTACCCTTAGGGAAATCCGTAAAAATTTGTCGGATTTCGACGAAACCAATTCTCGATGCGTTGTGACTGGCAAGCTTCCAGTAGCTATTCCGATCGAGTTTTCCAGAATTATTGGACTCGAATCCAAAATTTCACCACTTTTTACGATTTCTCGATTTTGGTGATTTTTCCTTGTGGTACCCCTAGAGAAATCCGTAAAAATTCGTCGGATTCCGACGAAGCCAATTCTCGATGCGTTGTGACCGGCAAGCTTCCAGTAGCTATTCCGATCGAGTTTTCCCGAATTATTCGACTCGGATCAAAAATTTCACGATTTCTCGATTTTGGTGATTTTTCCTTGTGGTACCCCTAGGGAAATCCGTAAAAATTCGTTGGATTTTGACGAAGCGAATTCTCGATGCGTTGTGACTGGCAAGCTTCCAGTAGCTATTCCGATCGAGTTTTCCCGAATTAGTGGACTCGGATCCAAAATTTCACCACTTTTTACGATTTCTCGATTTTGGTGATTTTTCCTAGTGGTACCCCTAGGGAAATCCGTAAAACCGACGAAGCGAATTCTCGATGCGTTGTGACCGGCAAGCTTCCAGTAGCTATTCTGATCGAGTTTTCCCGAATTATTAGACTCGGATCAAAAATTTCACGTTTTCTCGATTTTGGTGATTTTCCCTAGTGGTACCCCTAGGGAAATCCTTAAAAATTCGTCGGATTCCGACGAAGCCAATTCTCGATGCATTGTGACCGGCAGGCTTCCAGTAGCTATTCCGATCGAGTTTTCCCGAATTATTGGACTCGGATCCAAAATTTCACCACTTTTTACGATTTCTCGATTTTTGTGATTTATCCTAGTGGTACCCTTAGGGAAATCCGTAAACATTCATCAGATTCCGACGAAGCGAATTCTCGATGCGTTGTGACCGGCAATCCTCCAGTAGCTATTCCGATCGAGTTTTCCCGAATTATTAGACTCGGATCCAAAATTTCACGATTTCTCGATTTTGGTGATTTTCCCTAGTGGTACCCCTAGGAAAATCCGTAAAAATTCGTCGGATTCCGACGAAACCAATTCTTGATGCGTTTTCACCGGCAAGCTTCCAGTAGATATTCCGATCGAGTTTTCCCGAATTATTGGACTCGGATCCAAAATTTCACCACTTTTTACGATTTCTCGATTTTGGTGATTTTTCCTTGTGGTACCCCTAGGGAAATCCGTAAAACCGACGAAGCGAATTCTCGATGCGTTGTGACCGGCAAGCTTCCAGTAGCTATTCTGATCGAGTTTTCCCGAATTATTAGACTCGGATCAAAAATTTCACGTTTTCTCGATTTTGGTGATTTTCCCTAGTGGTACCCCTAGGGAAATCCTTAAAAATTCGTCGGATTCCGACGAAGCCAATTCTCGATGCATTGTGACCGGCAGGCTTCCAGTAGCTATTCCGATCGAGTTTTCCCGAATTATTGGACTCGGATCCAAAATTTCACCACTTTTTACGATTTCTCGATTTTTGTGATTTATCCTAGTGGTACCCTTAGGGAAATCCGTAAACATTCATCAGATTCCGACGAAGCGAATTCTCGATGCGTTGTGACCGGCAATCCTCCAGTAGCTATTCCGATCGAGTTTTCCCGAATTATTAGACTCGGATCCAAAATTTCACGATTTCTCGATTTTGGTGATTTTCTCTAGTGGTACCCCTAGGAAAATCCGTAAAAATTCGTCGGATTCCGACGAAACCAATTCTTGATGCGTTTTCACCGGCAAGCTTCCAGTAGATATTCCGATCGAGTTTTTCCGAATTATTGGACTCGGATCCAAAATTTCACCACTTTTTACGATTTCTCGATTTTGGTGATTTTTCCTTGTGGTACCCCTATGGAAATCCGTAAAAATTCGTCGCATTCCGACGAAGCCAATTCTCGATGCGTTGTGACCGGCAAGCTTCCAGTAGCTATTCCGATCGAGTTTTCCCGAATTATTGGACTCGGATCAAAAATTTCACGATTTCTCGATTTTGGTGATTTTTCCTAGTGGTACCCCTAGGGAAATCCGTAAAAATTCGTCGGATTCCGACGAAGCCAATTCTCGATGCGTTGTGACCGGCAAGCTTCTAGTAGCTATTCCGATTGAGTTTTCCGGAATTATTAGACTCGGATCCAAAATTTCACGATTTCTCGATTTTGGTGATTTTTCCTAGTGGTACCCCTAGGGAAATCCGTAAAAATTAGTCGGATTCCGACGAAGCCAATTCTTGATGCGTTGTGACCGGCAAGCTTCCAGTAGCTATTCCGATTGAGTTTTCCGGAATTATTAGACTCGGATCAAAAATTTCACGATTTCTCGATTTTGGTGATTTTCCATAGTGGTACCCCTAGGAAAATCCGTAAAAATTCGACGGATTCCGACGAAGCCAATTCTCGATGCGTTGTGACCGGCAAGCTTCCAATCGCTATTCCGATCGAGTTTTTCCGAATTATTGGACTCGGATCCAAAATTTCACCACTTTTAACGATTTCTCGATTTTGGTGATTTTCCCCAGTGGTACCCCTAGGGAAATCCGTAAAAATTCGTCGGATTCCGACGAAGGGAATTCTCGATGCATTGTGACCGGCAAGCTTCCAGTAGCTATTCCGATCGAGTTTTCCCGAATTATTGGACTCGGATCCAAAATTTCACCACTTTTTACGATTTCTCGAATTTGGTGATTTTCCCTAGTGGTACCCCTAGGAAAATCCGTAAAAATTCGTCGGATTCCGACGAAGCCAATTCTCGATGCGTTGTGACTGGCAAGCTTCCAGTAGATATTCAGATCGAGTTTTCCAGAATTATTGGACTCGAATCAGAAATTTCACCACTTTTTACGATTTCTCGATTTTGGTGATTTTTCCTGGTGGTACCCCTAGGGAAATCCGTAAAAATTCGTCGGATTCCGACGAAGCCAATTCTCGATGCGTTGTGACCGGCAAGCTTCCAGTAGCTATTCCGATCGAGTTTTCCCGAATTATTCGACTCGGATCAAAAATTTCACGATTTCTCGATTTTGGTGATTTTTCCTTGTGGTACCCCTAGGGAAATCCGTAAAAATTCGACGGATTCCGACGAAGCCAATTCTCAATGTGTTGTGACCGGCAAGCTTCCAATCGCTATTCCGATCGAGTTTTCCCGAATTAGTGGACTCGGATCCAAAATTTCACCACTTTTTACGATTTCTCGATTTTGGTGATTTTCCCCAGTGGTACCCCTAGGGAAATCCGTAAAAATTCGTCGGATTCCGACGAAGGGAATTCTCAATGCGTTGTGACCGGCAGGCTTCCAGTAGCTATTCCGATCAAATGTTCCCGAATTATTGGACTCGGATCCAAAATTTCACCACTTTTTACGATTTCTCGAATTTGGTGATTTTCCCTAGTGGTACCCCTAGGAAAATCCGTAAAAATTCGTCGAATTCCGACGAAGCCAATTCTCGATGCGTTGTGACCGGCAAGCTTCCAGTAGCTATTCCGATCGAGTTTCCCCAAATTATTTGACTCGGATCCAAAATTTCACGATTTCTCGATTTTTGTGATTTTTCCTAGTGGTACCCTTAGGGAAATCCGTAAAAATTTGTCGGATTTCGACGAAACCAATTCTCGATGCGTTGTGACTGGCAAGCTTCCAGTAGCTATTCCGATCGAGTTTTCCAGAATTATTGGACTCGAATCCAAAATTTCACCACTTTTTACGATTTCTCGATTTTGGTGATTTTTCCTTGTGGTACCCCTAGAGAAATCCGTAAAAATTCGTCGGATTCCGACGAAGCCAATTCTCGATGCGTTGTGACCGGCAAGCTTCCAGTAGCTATTCCGATCGAGTTTTCCCGAATTATTCGACTCGGATCAAAAATTTCACGATTTCTCGATTTTGGTGATTTTTCCTTGTGGTACCCCTAGGGAAATCCGTAAAAATTCGTTGGATTTTGACGAAGCGAATTCTCGATGCGTTGTGACTGGCAAGCTTCCAGTAGCTATTCCGATCGAGTTTTCCCGAATTAGTGGACTCGGATCCAAAATTTCACCACTTTTTACGATTTCTCGATTTTGGTGATTTTTCCTAGTGGTACCCCTAGGGAAATCCGTAAAACCGACGAAGCGAATTCTCGATGCGTTGTGACCGGCAAGCTTCCAGTAGCTATTCTGATCGAGTTTTCCCGAATTATTAGACTCGGATCAAAAATTTCACGTTTTCTCGATTTTGGTGATTTTCCCTAGTGGTACCCCTAGGGAAATCCTTAAAAATTCGTCGGATTCCGACGAAGCCAATTCTCGATGCATTGTGACCGGCAGGCTTCCAGTAGCTATTCCGATCGAGTTTTCCCGAATTATTGGACTCGGATCCAAAATTTCACCACTTTTTACGATTTCTCGATTTTTGTGATTTATCCTAGTGGTACCCTTAGGGAAATCCGTAAACATTCATCAGATTCCGACGAAGCGAATTCTCGATGCGTTGTGACCGGCAATCCTCCAGTAGCTATTCCGATCGAGTTTTCCCGAATTATTAGACTCGGATCCAAAATTTCACGATTTCTCGATTTTGGTGATTTTCCCTAGTGGTACCCCTAGGAAAATCCGTAAAAATTCGTCGGATTCCGACGAAACCAATTCTTGATGCGTTTTCACCGGCAAGCTTCCAGTAGATATTCCGATCGAGTTTTCCCGAATTATTGGACTCGGATCCAAAATTTCACCACTTTTTACGATTTCTCGATTTTGGTGATTTTTCCTTGTGGTACCCCTAGGGAAATCCGTAAAACCGACGAAGCGAATTCTCGATGCGTTGTGACCGGCAAGCTTCCAGTAGCTATTCTGATCGAGTTTTCCCGAATTATTAGACTCGGATCAAAAATTTCACGTTTTCTCGATTTTGGTGATTTTCCCTAGTGGTACCCCTAGGGAAATCCTTAAAAATTCGTCGGATTCCGACGAAGCCAATTCTCGATGCATTGTGACCGGCAGGCTTCCAGTAGCTATTCCGATCGAGTTTTCCCGAATTATTGGACTCGGATCCAAAATTTCACCACTTTTTACGATTTCTCGATTTTTGTGATTTATCCTAGTGGTACCCTTAGGGAAATCCGTAAACATTCATCAGATTCCGACGAAGCGAATTCTCGATGCGTTGTGACCGGCAATCCTCCAGTAGCTATTCCGATCGAGTTTTCCCGAATTATTAGACTCGGATCCAAAATTTCACGATTTCTCGATTTTGGTGATTTTCCCTAGTGGTACCCCTAGGAAAATCCGTAAATATTCGTCGGATTCCGACGAAACCAATTCTTGATGCGTTTTCACCGGCAAGCTTCCAGTAGATATTCCGATCGAGTTTTCCCGAATTATTGGACTCGGATCCAAAATTTCACCACTTTTTACGATTTCTCGATTTTGGTGATTTTTCCTTGTGGTACCCCTATGGAAATCCGTAAAAATTCGTCGCATTCCGACGAAGCCAATTCTCGATGCGTTGTGACCGGCAAGCTTCCAGTAGCTATTCCGATCGAGTTTTCCCGAATTATTGGACTCGGATCAAAAATTTCACGATTTCTCGATTTTGGTGATTTTTCCTAGTGGTACCCCTAGGGAAATCCGTAAAAATTCGTCGGATTCCGACGAAGCCAATTCTCGATGCGTTGTGACCGGCAAGCTTCTAGTAGCTATTCCGATTGAGTTTTCCGGAATTATTAGACTCGGATCCAAAATTTCACGATTTCTCGATTTTGGTGATTTTTCATAGTGGTACCCCTAGGAAAATCCGTAAAAATTCGACGGATTCCGACGAACCCAATTCTCGATGCGTTGTGACCGGCAAGCTTCCAGTAGCTATTCTGATCGAGTTTTCCCGAATTATTGGACTCGGATCCAAAATTTCACCACTTTTTACGATTTCTCGATTTTGGTGATTTTCCCTAGTGGTACCCCTAGGAAAATCCGTAAAAATTCGTCGGATTCCGACGAAACCAATTCTCGATGCGTTGTGACCGGCAAGCTTCCAGTAGCTATTCCGATCGAGTTTTCCCGAATTATTGGACTCGAATCAGAAATTTCACCACTTTTTACGATTTCTCGATTTTGGTGATTTTTCCTAGTGGTACCCCTAGGGAAATCCGTAAAAATTCGTCGGATTCCGACGAAGCCAATTCTCGATGCGTTGTGACCGGCAAGCTTCAAGTAGCTATTCCGATCGAGTTTTCCCGAATTATTCGACTCGGATCAAAAATTTCACGATTTCTCGATTTTGGTGATTTTTCCTTGTGGTACCCCTAGGGAAATCCGTAAAAATTCGACGGATTTCGACGAAGCCAATTCTCGATGCGTTGTGACCGGCAAGCTTCCAATCGCTATTCCGATCGAGTTTTCCCGAATTAGTGGACTCGGATCCAAAATTTCACCACTTTTTACGATTTCTCGATTTTGGTGATTTTCCCCAGTGGTACCCCTAGGGAAATCCTTAAAAATTTGTCGCATTCCGACGAAGCCAATTCTCGATGCGTTGTGACCGGCAAGCTTCCAGTAGCTATTCCGATCGAGTTTTCCCGAATTATTGGACTCGGATAAAAAATTTCACGATTTCTCGATTTTGGTGATTTTTCCTAGTGGTACCCCTAGGGAAATCCGTAAAAATTCGTCGGATTCCGACGAAACCAATTCTCGATGCGTTGTGACCGGCAAGCTTCTAGTAGCTATTCCGATTGAGTTTTCCGGAATTATTAGACTCGGATCCAAAATTTCACGATTTCTCGATTTTGGTAATTTTCCATAGTGGTACCCCTAGGAAAATCCGTAAAAATTCGACGGATTCCGACGAACCCAATTCTCGATGCGTTGTGACCGGCAAGCTTCCAGTAGCTATTCCGATCGAGTTTTCCGAATTATTGGACTCGGATCCAAAATTTCACCACTTTTTACGATTTCTCGATTTTGGTGATTTTCCCTAGTGGTACCCCTAGGAAAATCCGTAAAAATTCGTCGGATTCCGACGAAACCAATTCTCGATGCGTTGTGACCGGCAAGCTTCCAGTAGCTATTCCGATCGAGTTTTCCCGAATTATTGGACTCGGATCCAAAATTTCACCACTTTTTACGATTTCTCGATTTTGGTGATTTTTCCTAGTGGTAC
Source organism: Excoecaria cochinchinensis (assembly GCA_947683425.1). Taxonomy (NCBI): domain Eukaryota; kingdom Viridiplantae; phylum Streptophyta; class Magnoliopsida; order Malpighiales; family Euphorbiaceae; genus Excoecaria; species Excoecaria cochinchinensis. The sequence goes on along the minus strand of CANTUQ010000089.1, from coordinate 321,789 downwards.
CCCTAGAGAAATCCGTAAAAATTCGTCGGATTCCGACGAAGCCAATTCTCGATGCGTTGTGACCGGCAAGCTTCAAGTAGCTATTCCGATTGAGTTTTCCGGAATTATTAGACTCGGATCCAAAATTTCACGATTTCTCGATTTTGGTGATTTTTCATAGTGGTACCCCTAGGAAAATCCGTAAAAATTCGATGGATTCCGACGAAGCCAATTCTCGATGCGTTGTGACCGGCAAGCTTCCAATCAGTATTCCGATCGAGTTTTTCCGAATTATTAGACTCGGATCCAAAATTTCACCACTTTTTACGATTTCTCGATTTTGGTGATTTTCCCCAGTGGTACCCCTAGGGAAATCCTTAAAAATTTGTCGCATTCCGACGAAGCCAATTCTCGATGCGTTGTGACCGGCAAGCTTCCAGTAGCTATTCCGATCGAGTTTTCCCGAATTATTGGACTCGGATAAAAAATTTCACGATTTCTCGATTTTGGCGATTTTCCCTAGTGGTACCCCTAGGGAAATCCGTAAAAATTCGTCGGATTCCGAAGAAGCCAATTCTCGTTGCGTTGTGACCGGCAAGCTTTCAGTAGCTATTCCGATCAAATGTTCCCGAATTATTGGACTCGGATCCAAAATTTCACCACTTTTTACGATTTCTCGATTTTGGTGATTTTCCCTAGTGGTACCCCTAGGAAAATCCGTAAAAATTCGTCGGATTCCGACGAAACCAATTCTCGATGCGTTGTGACCGGCAAGCTTCCAGTAGCTATTCCGATCGAGTTTTCCCGAATTATTGGACTCGGATCCAAAATTTCACCACTTTTTACGATTTCTCGATTTTGGTGATTTTTCCTAGTGGTACCCCTAGGGAAATCCGTAAAAATTCATCGGATTCCGACGAAGCCAATTCTCGATGCGTTGTGACCGGCAAGCTTCAAGTAGCTATTCCGATTGAGTTTTCCGGAATTATTAGACTCGGATCCAAAATTTCACGATTTCTCGATTTTGGTGATTTTTCATAGTGGTACCCCTAGGAAAATCCGTAAAAATTCGACGGATTCCGACGAAGCCAATTCTCGATGCGTTGTGACCGGCAAGCTTCCAATCGGTATTCCGATCGAGTTTTTCCGAATTATTAGACTCGGATCCAAAATTTCACCACTTTTTACGATTTCTCGATTTTGGTGATTTTCCCCAGTGGTACCCCTAGGGAAATCCTTAAAAATTTGTCGCATTCCGACGAAGCCAATTCTCGATGCGTTGTGACCGGCAAGCTTCCAGTAGCTATTCCGATCGAGTTTTCCCGAATTATTGGACTCGGATCAAAAATTTCACGATTTCTCGATTTTGGCGATTTTCCCTAGTGGTACCCCTAGGGAAATCCGTAAAAATTCGTCGGATTCCGAAGAAGCCAATTCTCGTTGCGTTGTGACCGGCAAGCTTTCAGTAGCTATTCCGATCAAATGTTCCCAAATTATTGGACTCGGATCCAAAATTTCACCACTTTTTACGATTTCTCGATTTTGGTGATTTTCCCTAGTGGTACACCTAGGAAAATCCGTAAAAATTCGTCGCATTCCGACGAAACCAATTGTCGATGCATTGTGACCGGCAAGCTTTCAGTAGCTATTCCGATCGAGTTTTCCCGAATTATTGGACTCGGATCCAAAATTTCACCACTTTTTACGATTTCTCGATTTTGGTGATTTTCCCTAGTGGTACCCCTAGGAAAATCCGTAAAAATTCGACGGATTCCGACGAAGCCAATTCTCGATGCGTTGTGACCGGCAAGCTTCCAATCGCTATTCCGATCGAGTTTTTCCGAATTATTGGACTCGGATCCAAAATTTCACCACTTTTTACGATTTCTCGATTTTGGTGATTTTCCCCAGTGGTACCCCTAGGGAAATCCTTAAAAATTCGTCGCATTCCGACGAAGCCAATTCTCGATGCGTTGTGACCGGCAAGCTTCCAGTAGCTATTCCGATCGAGTTTTCCCAAATTATTTGACTCGGATCAAAAATTTCACGATTTCTCGATTTTGGTGATTTTCCCTAGTGGTACCCCTAGGGAAATCCGTAAAAATTCGTCGGATTCCGACGAAGCCAATTCTCGATGCGTTGTGACCGGCAAGCTTCCATTAGCTATTCCGATTGAGTTTTCTGGAATTATTAGACTCGGATCCAAAATTTCACGATTTCTCGATTTTGGTGATTTTCCATAGTGGTACCCCTAGGAAAATCCGTAAAAATTCGACGGATTTCGACGAAGCCAATTCTCGATGCGTTGTGACCGGCAAGCTTCCAGTAGCTATTCCAATGGAGTTTTCCCGAATTATTGGACTCGGATCCAAAATTTCACCACTTTTTACGATTTCTCGATTTTGGTGATTTTCCCTAATGGTACCCCTAGGAAAATCCGTAATAATTCGTCGGATTCTGACGAAACCAATTTTCGATGCGTTGTGACCGGCAAGCTTCCAGTAGCTATTCCGATCGATTTTTCCCGAATTATTGGACTCGGATCCAAAATTTCACCACTTTTTACGATTTCTCGATTTTGGTGATTTTTCCTAGTGGTACCCCTAGGGAAATCCGTAAAAATTCGACGGATTCCGACGAAGCCAATTCTCGATGCGTTGTGACCGGCAAGCTTCCAATCGCTATTCCGATCGAGTTTTTCCGAATTATTGGACTCGGATCCAAAATTTCACCACTTTTTACGATTTCTCGATTTTGGTGATTTTCCCTAGTGGTACCCCTAGGGAAATCCTTAAAAATTCGTCACATTCCGACGAAGCCAATTCTCGATGCGTTGTGACCGGCAAGCTTCCAGTAGCTATTCCGATCGAGTTTTCCCGAATTATTGGACTCGGATCAAAAATTTCACGATTTCTCGATTTTGGTGATTTTCCCTAGTGGTACCCCTAAGGAAATCCGTAAAAATTCGTCGGATTCCGACGAAGCCAATTCTCGATGCGTTGTGACCGGCAAGCTTCCAGTAGCTATTCCGATCAAATGTTCCCGAATTATTGGACTCGGATCCAAAATTTCACTACTTTTTACGATTTCTCGATTTTGGTGATTTCCCTAGTGGTACCCCTAGGGAAATCCGTAAAAATTCGTCGGATTCCGACGAAGCCAATTCTCGATGCGTTGTGACTGGCAAGCTTCCAGTAGCTATTCCGATCGAGTTTTCCCGAATTATTGGACTCGGATCAAAAATTTCACGATTTCTCGATTTTTGTGATTTTTCCTAGTGGTACCCTTAGGGAAATCCGTAAAAATTCGTCGGATTTCGACGAATCCAATTCTCGATGCGTTGTGACTAGCAAGCTTCCAGTAGCTATTCCGATCGAGTTTTCCCGAATTATTGGACTCGAATCCAAAATTTCAACACTTTTTACGATTTCTCGATTTTGGTGATTTTTCCTGGTGGTACCCCTAGGGAAATCCGTAAAAATTCGTCGGATTCCGACGAAGCCAATTCTCGATGCGTTGTGACCGGCAAGCTTCTAGTAGCTATTCCGATCGAGTTTTCCCGAATTATTCGACTCGGATCAAAAATTTCACGATTTCTCGATTTTGGTGATTTTTCCTTGTGGTACCCCTAGGGAAATCCGTAAAAATTCGTTGGATTTCGACGAAGCGAATTCTCGATGCGTTGTGACTGGCAAGCTTCCAGTAGCTATTCCGATCGAGTTTTCCCGACTTAGTGGACTCGGATCCAAAATTTCACCACTTTTTACGATTTCTCGATTTTGGTGATTTTCCCTAGTGGTACCCCTAGGGAAATCCGTAAAAATTCGTCGGATTCCGACGAAACGAGTTCTCGATGCGTTGTGACCGGCAAGCTTCCAGTAGCTATTCTGATCGAGTTTTCCCGAATTATTAGACTCGGATAAAAAATTTCACGATTTCTCGATTTTGGTGATTTTCCCTAGTGGTACCCCTAGGGAAATCCTTAAAAATTCGTCGGATTCCGACGAAGCTAATTCTCGATGCGTTGTGACCGGCAAGCTTCCCGTAGCTATTCCGATCGAGTTTTTCCGAATTATTGGACTCGGATCCAAAATTTCACCACTTTTTACGATTTCTCGATTTTGGTGATTTTTCCTAGTGGTACCCTTAGGGAAATCCGTAAAAATTCATCAGATTCCGACGAAGCGAATTCTCGATGCGTTGTGACCGGCAATCCTCCAGTAGCTATTCCGATCGAGTTTTCCCGAATTATTAGACTCGGATCCAAAATTTCACGATTTCTCGATTTTGGTGATTTTCCCTAGTGGTACCCCTAGAAAAATCCGTAAAAATTCGTCGGATTCCGACGAAACCAATTCTCGATGCGTTTTCACCGGCAAGCTTCCAGTAGATATTTCGATCGAGTTTTCCCGAATTATTGGACTCGGATCCAAAATTTCACCACTTTTTACGATTTCTCGATTTTGGTGATTTTTCCTAGTGGTACCCCTAGGGAAATCCGTAAAAATTCGTCGCATTCCGACGAAGCCAATTCTCGATGCGTTGTGACCGGCAAGCTTCCAGTAGCTATTCCGATCGAGTTTTCCCGAATTATTGGACTCGGATCAAAAATTTTACGATTTCTCGATTTTGGTGATTTTCCCTAGTGGTACCCCTAGGGAAATCCGTAAAAATTCGTCGGATTCCGACGAAGCCAATTCTCGATGCGTTGTGACCGGCAAGCTTCCAGTAGCTATTCCGATCGAGTTTTCATGAATTATTGGACTCGGATCCAAAATTTCACGATTTCTCGATTTTTGTGATTTTTCCTAGTGGTACCCTTAGGAAAATCCGTAAAAATTCGTCGGATTTCGACGAATCCAATTCTCGATGCGTTGTGACTGGCAAGCTTCCAGTAGCTATTCCGATCGAGTTTTTCCGAATTATTGGACTCGAATCCAAAATTTCACCACTTTTTACGATTTCTCAATTTTGGTAATTTTTCCTGGTGGTACCTCTAGGGAAATCCGTAAAAATTCGTCGGATTCCGACGAAGCCAATTCTCGATGCGTTGTGACCGGCAAGCTTCCAGTAGCTATTCCGATCGAGTTTTCATGAATTATTGGACTCGGATCCAAAATTTCACGATTTCTCGATTTTTGTGATTTTTCCTAGTGGTACCCTTAGGGAAATCCGTAAAAATTCGTCGGATTTTGACGAATCCAATTCTCGATGCGTTGTGAATGGAAAGCTTCCAGTAGCTATTCCGATCGAGTTTTCCCGAATTATTGGAATCGGATCAAAAATTTCACCACTTTTTACGATTTCTCGATTTTTGTGATTTTTCCTAGTGGTACCCCTAGGGAAATCCGTAAAAATTTGTCGGATTCTGACGAAGCCAATTCTCGATGCGATGTGACCGGCAAGCTTCCAGTAGCTATTCCGATCGAGTTTTCCCGAATTATTGGACTCGGATCCAAAATTTCACCACTTTTTACGATTTCTCGATTTTTGTGATTTTCCCTAGTGGTACCCCTAGGGAAATCCGTAAAAATTTATCGGATTCTGACAAAGCCAATTCTCGATGCGATGTGACCGGCAAGCTTCCAGTAGCTATTCCGATCGAGTTTTCCCGAATTATTGGACTCGGATACAAAATTTCACCACTTTTTACGATTTCTCGATTTTTGTGATTTTCCCTAGTGGTACCCCTAGGGTAATCCGTAAAAATTTATCGGATTCCGACGAAGCCAATTCTCGATGCGTTGTGACCGGCAAGCTTCCAGTAGCTATTCCGAATGAGTTTTACCGACTTATTGGACTCGAATCCAAAATTTCACCACTTTTCGATTTTGGTGATTTTCCATAGTGGTACCCCTAGGGAAATCCGTAAAAATTCGTCGGATTCCGACGAAACCAATTCTTGATGCGTTGTGACCGGCAAGCTTCCAGTAGCTATTCCGATCGAGTTTTCCCGAATTATTGGACTCGGATCCAAAATTTCACCACTTTTTACGATTTCTCGATTTTGGTGATTTTCCCTAGTGGTACCCCTAGGAAAATCCGTAAAAATTCATCGGATTCCGACGAAGCCAATTCTCGATGCTTTGTGACCGGCAAGCTTCCAGTAGCTATTCCGATCGAGTTTTCCCGAATTATTGGACTCGGATCCAAAATTTCACGATTTCTCGATTTTGGTGATTTTTCCTAGTGGTACCCCTAGGGAAATCCTTAAAAATTTGTCGGATTCCGACGAAGCCAATTCTCGATGCGTTGTGACCGGCAAGCTTCCAGTAGCTATTCCGATCGAGTTTTTCCGAATTATTGGACTCGGATCTAAAATTTCACCGCTTTTTACGATTTCTCGATTTTGGTTATTTTCCTTAGTGGTACCCCTAGGGAAATCCGTAAAAATTCGTCGGATTCCGACGAAGCCAATTCTCGATGCGTTGTGACCGGCAAGCTTCCAGTAGCTATTCCGATCGAGTTTTCCCGAATTATTGGACTCGGATCCAAAATTTCACCACTTTTTACGATTTCTCGATTTTGGTGATTTTTTTAGTGGTACCCCTAGGGAAATCCGTAAAAATTCGTCGGATTCCGAAGAAGCCAATTCTTGATGCGTTGTGACCGGCAAGCTTCCAGTAGCTATTCCGATCGAGTTTTCCCGAATTATTGGACTCGGATCCAAAATTTTACCACTTTTCGATTTTGGTGATTTTCTCTAGTGGTACCCCTAGGAAAATCCGTAAAAATTCGTCGGATTCCGACGAAACCAATTCTCGATGCGTTGTGACCGGCAAGCTTCCAGTAGCTATTCCGATGGAGTTTTCCCAAATTATTGGACTCGGATCAAAAATTTCACCACTTTTAACGATTTCTCGATTTTGGTGATTTTCCCAAGTGGTACCCCTAGGGAAATCCGTAAAAATTCGTCGGATTCTGACGAAGCCAATTCTCGATGCTTTGTGACCGGCAAGCTTCCAGTAGCTATTCCGATCGAGTTTTCCCGAATTATTAGACTTGGATAAAAAATTTCACGATTTCTCGATTTTGGTGATTTTCCGTAGTGGTACCCCTAGGGAAATCCTTAAAAATTTGTCGGATTCCGACGAAACCAATTATCTATGCGTTGTGACCAGCAAGCTTCCAGTAGCTATTCCGATCGAGTTTTCCCGAATTATTGGACTCGGATCCAAAATTTCACGATTTCTCGATTTTGGTGATTTTCCCTAGTGGTACCCCTAGGGAAATCCGTAAAAATTCGTCGGATTCCGACGAAGCCAATTCTCGATGCGTTGTGACCGGCAAGCTTCCAGTAGCTATTCCGATCGAGTTTTCCCGAATTATTGGACTCGGATCCAAAATTTCACGATTTCTCGATTTTGGTGATTTTCCCTAGTGGTACCCCTAGGGAAATCCGTAAAAATTCGTCGGATTTCGACGAAGACAATTCCCGATTCTTTGTGACCGGCAAGCTTCCAGTAGCTATTCCGATCGAGTTTTCACGAATTATTGGACTCGGATCCAAAATTTCACCACTTTTTACGATTTCTCGATTTTGGTGATTTTCCCAAGTGGTACCCCTAGGAAAATCCGTAAAAATTTATCGGATTCCGACGAAGCCAATTCTCGATGCGTTGTGACCGGCAAGCTTCCAGTAGCTATTCCGATCGAGTTTTACCGACTTATTGGACTCGGATCAAAAATTTCACCAATTTTCGATTTTGGTGATTTTCCCTAGTGGTACCCCTAGGGAAATCCGTAAAAATTCGTCGAATTCCGACAAAATCAATTCTCAATGCGTTGTGACCGGCAAGCTTCCAATAGCTATTCCGATCGAGTTTTCTCGAATTATAGGACTCGGATCCAAAATTTCACCACTTTTTACGATTTCTCGATTTTGGTGATTTTCCCTAGTGGTACCCCTAGGAAAATCCGTAAAAATTCGTCGGATTTCGACGAAGCCAATTCTCGATGCGTTGTGACCGGCAAGCTTCCAGTAGCTATTCCGATCAAATGTTCCCGAATTATTGGACTCGGATCCAAAATTTCACCACTTTTTACGATTTCTCGATTTTGGTGATTTTCCCAAGTGGTACCCCTAGGGAAATCCGTAAAAATTCGTCGGATTTCGACGAAGCCAATTCTCGATGCGTTGTGACCGGCAAGCTTCCAGTAGCTATTCCGATCGAGTTTTCCCGAATTATTGGACTCGGATCCAAAATTTCACCACTTTTTACGATTTCTCGATTTTGGTGATTTTTCCTAGTGGTACCCCTAGGGAAATCCGTAAAAATTCGTCGGATTTCGACGAAGCCAATTCTCGATGCGTTGTGACCGGCAAGCTTCCAGTAGCTATTCCGATCAAATGTTCCCGAATTATTGGACTCGGATCCAAAATTTCACCACGTTTTATGATTTCTCGATTTTGGTGATTTTCCCTAGTGGTACCCCTAGGGAAATCCGTAAAAATTCGTCGGATTCCGACGAAGCCAATTCTCGATGCGTTGTGACCGGCAAGCTTCCAGTAGCTATTCCGATCGAGTTTTCCCGAATTATTGGACTCGGATCCAAAATTTCACGATTTCTCGATTTTGGTGATTTTCCCTAGTGGTACCCCTAGGGAAATCCGTAAAAATTCGTCGGATTCCGACGAAGACAATTCCCGATTCTTTGTGACCGGCAAGCTTCCAGTAGCTATTCCGATCGAATTTTCACGAATTATTGGACTCGGATCCAAAATTTCACCACTTTTTACGATTTCTCGATTTTGGTGATTTTCCCAAGTGGTACCCCTAGGGAAATCCGTAAAAATTCATCGGATTCTGACGAAGCCAATTCTCGATGCGTTGTGACCGGCAAGCTTCCAGTAGCTATTCCGATCGAGTTTTACCGACTTATTGGACTCGGATCAAAAATTTCACCACTTTTCGATTTTGGTGATTTTCCCTAGTGGTACCCCTAGGGAAATCCGTAAAAATTCGTCGAATTCCGACGAAACCAATTCTCGATGCGTTGTGACCGGCAAGCTTCCAATAGCTATTCCGATCGAGTTTTCTCGAATTATAGGACTCGGATCCAAAATTTCACCACTTTTTACGATTTCTCGATTTTGGTGATTTTTCCTAGTGGTACCCCTAGGGAAATCCGTAAAAATTCGTCGGATTTCGACGAAGCCAATTCTCGATGCGTTGTGACCGGCAAGCTTCCAGTAGCTATTCCGATCAAATGTTCCCGAATTATTGGACTCGGATCCAAAATTTCATCACTTTTTACGATTTCTCGATTTTGGTGATTTTCCCAAGTGGTACCTCTAGGGAAATCCGTAAAAATTCGTCGGATTTCGACGAAGCCAATTCTCGATGCGTTGTGACCGGCAAGCTTCCAGTAGCTATTCCGATCGAGTTTTCCCGAATTATTGGACTCGGATCCAAAATTTCACCACTTTTTACGATTTCTCGATTTTGGTGATTTTCCCTAGTGGTACCCCTAGGGAAATCCGTAAAAATTCGTCGGATTCCGACGAAGCCAATTCTCGATGCGTTGTGACCGGCAAGCTTCCAGTAGCTATTCCGATCAAATGTTCCCGAATTATTGGACTCGGATCCAAAATTTCACCACTTTTTACGATTTCTCGATTTTGGTGATTTTCCCTAGTGGTACCCCTAGGGAAATCCGTAAAAATTCGTCGGATTCCGACGAAGCCAATTCTCGATGCGTTGTGACCGGCAAGCTTCCAGTAGCTATTCCGATCGAGTTTTCCCGAATTATTGGACTCGGATCCAAAATTTCACGATTTCTCGATTTTTGTGATTTTTTCTAGTGGTACCCTTAGGGAAATCCGTAAAAATTCGTCGGATTTCGACGAAACCAATTCTCGATGCGTTGTGACTGGCAAGCTTCTAGTAGCTATTCCGATCGAGTTTTCCCGAATTATTAGACTCGAATCCATAATTTCACCACTTTTTACGATTTCTCGATTTTGGTGATTTTCCCTAGTGGTACCCCTAGGGAAATCCGTAAAAATTCGTCGGATTCCGACGAAACGAATTCTCGATGCGTTGTGACCGGCAAGCTTCCAGTAGCTATTCTGATCGAGTTTTCCCGAATTATTAGACTCGGATCAAAAATTTCACGATTTCTCGATTTTGGTGATTTTTCCTAGTGGTACCCCTAGGGAAATCCGTAAAAATTCGACGGATTCCGACGAAGCCAATTCTCGATGCATTGTGACCGGCAAGCTTCCAGTAGCTATTCCGATCGAGTTTTCCCGAATTATTGGACTCGGATCCAAAATTTCACCACTTTTTACGATTTCTCGATTTTGGTGATTTTCCCTAGTGGTACCCCTAGGGAAATCCGTAAAAATTCGTCGGATTCCGACGAAGCCAATTCTCGATGCGTTGTGACCGGCAAGCTTCCAGTAGCTATTCCGATCAAATGTTCCCGAATTATTGGACTCGGATCCAAAATTTCACCACTTTTTACGATTTCTCGATTTTGGTGATTTTCCCTAGTGGTACCCCTAGGGAAATCCGTAAAAATTCGTCGGATTCTGACGAAGCCAATTCTCGATGCGTTGTGACCGGCAAGCTTCCAGTAGCTATTCCGATCGAGTTTTCCCGAATTATTGGACTCGGATCCAAAATTTCACGATTTCTCGATTTTTGTGATTTTTCCTAGTGGTACCCTTAGGGAAATCCGTAAAAATTCGTCGGATTTCGACGAAACCAATTCTCGATGCGTTGTGACTGGCAAGCTTCTAGTAGCTATTCCGATCGAGTTTTCCCAAATTATTAGACTCGAATCCATAATTTCACCACTTTTTACGATTTCTCGATTTTGGTGATTTTCCCTAGTGGTACCCCTAGGGAAATCCGTAAAAATTCGTCGGATTCCGACGAAGCCAATTCTCGATGCGTTGTGACCGGCAAGCTTCCAGTAGCTATTCCGATCGAGTTTTACCGACTTATTGGACTCGGATCAAAAATTTCACCACTTTTCGATTTTGGTGATTTTCCCTAGTGGTACCCCTAGGGAAATCCGTAAAAATTCGTCGAATTCCGACGAAACCAATTCTCGATGCGTTGTGACCGGCAAGCTTCCAATAGCTATTCCGATCGAGTTTTCTCGAATTATAGGACTCGGATCAAAAATTTCACCACTTTTTACGATTTCTCGATTTTGGTGATTTTTCCTAGTGGTACCCCTCGGGAAATCCGTAAAAATTCGTCGGATTTCGACGAAGCCAATTCTCGATGCGTTGTGACCGGCAAGCTTCCAGTAGCTATTCCGATCAAATGTTCCCGAATTATTGGACTCGGATCCAAAATTTCACCACTTTTTACGATTTCTCGATTTTGGTGATTTTCCCAAGTGGTACCCCTAGGGAAATCCGTAAAAATTCGTCGGATTTCGACGAAGCCAATTCTCGATGCGTTGTGACCGGCAAGCTTCCAGTAGCTATTCCGATCGAGTTTTCCCGAATTATTGGACTCGGATCCAAAATTTCACCACTTTTTACGATTTCTCGATTTTGGTGATTTTCCCTAGTGGTACCCCTAGGGAAATCCGTAAAAATTCGTCGGATTCCGACGAAGCCAATTCTCGATGCGTTGTGACCGGCAAGCTTCCAGTAGCTATTCCGATCAAATGTTCCCGAATTATTGGAGTCGGATCCAAAATTTCACCACTTTTTACGATTTCTCGATTTTGGTGATTTTCCCTAGTGGTACCCCTAGGGAAATCCGTAAAAATTCGTCGGATTCCGACGAAGCCAATTCTCGATGCGTTGTGACCGGCAAGCTTCCAGTAGCTATTCCGATCGAGTTTTCCCGAATTATTGGACTCGGATCCAAAATTTCACGATTTCTCGATTTTTGTGATTTTTCCTAGTGGTACCCTTAGGGAAATCCGTAAAAATTCGTCGGATTTCGACGAAACCAATTCTCGATGCGTTGTGACTGGCAAGCTTCTAGTAGCTATTCCGATCGAGTTTTCCCAAATTATTAGACTCGAATCCATAATTTCACCACTTTTTACGATTTCTCGATTTTGGTGATTTTCCCTAGTGGTACCCCTAGGGAAATCCGTAAAAATTCGTCGGATTCCGACGAAGCCAATTCTCGATGCGTTGTGACCGGCAAGCTTCCAGTAGCTATTCCGATCGAGTTTTACCGACTTATTGGACTCGGATCAAAAATTTCACCACTTTTCGATTTTGGTGATTTTCCCTAGTGGTACCCCTAGGGAAATCCGTAAAAATTCGTCGAATTCCGACGAAACCAATTCTCGATGCGTTGTGACCGGCAAGCTTCCAATAGCTATTCCGATCGAGTTTTCTCGAATTATAGGACTCGGATCAAAAATTTCACCACTTTTTACGATTTCTCGATTTTGGTGATTTTTCCTAGTGGTACCCCTAGGGAAATCCGTAAAAATTCGTCGGATTTCGACGAAGCCAATTCTCGATGCGTTGTGACCGGCAAGCTTCCAGTAGCTATTCCGATCAAATGTTCCCGAATTATTGGACTCGGATCCAAAATTTCACCACTTTTTACGATTTCTCGATTTTGGTGATTTTCCCAAGTGGTACCCCTAGGGAAATCCGTAAAAATTCGTCGGATTTCGACGAAGCCAATTCTCGATGCGTTGTGACCGGCAAGCTTCCAGTAGCTATTCCGATCGAGTTTTCCCGAATTATTGGACTCGGATCCAAAATTTCACCACTTTTTACGATTTCTCGATTTTGGTGATTTTCCCTAGTGGTACCCCTAGGGAAATCCGTAAAAATTCGTCGGATTCCGACGAAGCCAATTCTCGATGCGTTGTGACCGGCAAGCTTCCAGTAGCTATTCCGATCAAATGTTCCCGAATTATTGGAGTCGGATCCAAAATTTCACCACTTTTTACGATTTCTCGATTTTGGTGATTTTCCCTAGTGGTACCCCTAGGGAAATCCGTAAAATTCGTCGGATTCCGACGAAGCCAATTCTCGATGCGTTGTGACCGGCAAGCTTCCAGTAGCTATTCCGATCGAGTTTTCCCGAATTATTGGACTCGGATCCAAAATTTCACGATTTCTCGATTTTTGTGATTTTTCCTAGTGGTACCCTTAGGAAAATCCGTAAAAATTCGTCGGATTTCGACGAAACCAATTCTCGATGCGTTGTGACTGGCAAGCTTCTAGTAGCTATTCCGATCGAGTTTTCCCGAATTATTAGACTCGAATCCATAATTTCACCACTTTTTACGATTTCTCGATTTTGGTGATTTTCCCTAGTGGTACCCCTAGGGAAATCCGTAAAAATTCATCGGATTCCGACGAAACGAATTCTCGATGCGTTGTGACCGGCAAGCTTCCAGTAGCTATTCTGATCGAGTTTTCCCGAATTATTAGACTCGGATCAAAAATTTCACGATTTCTCGATTTTGGTGATTTTTCCTAGTGGTACCCCTAGGGAAATCCGTAAAAATTCGACGGATTCCGACGAAGCCAATTCTCGATGCATTGTGACCGGCAAGCTTCCAGTAGCTATTCCGATCGAGTTTTCCCGAATTATTGGACTCGGATCCAAAATTTCACCACTTTTTACGATTTCTCGATTTTGGTGATTTTCCCTAGTGGTACCCCTAGGAAAATCCGTAAAAATTCGTCGGATTCCGACGAAGCCAATTCTCGATGCGTTGTGACCGGCAAGCTTCCAGTAGCTATTCCGATCAAATGTTCCCGAATTATTGGACTCGGATCCAAAATTTCACCACTTTTTACGATTTCTCGATTTTGGTGATTTTCCCTAGTGGTACCCCTAGGGAAATCCGTAAAAATTCGTCGGATTCCGACGAAGCCAATTCTCGATGCGCTGTGACCGGCAAGCTTCCAGTAGCTATTCCGATCGAGTTTTCCCGAATTATTGGACTCGGATCCAAAATTTCACGATTTCTCGATTTTTGTGATTTTTCCTAGTGGTACCCTTAGGGAAATCCGTAAAAATTCGTCGGATTTCGACGAAACCAATTCTCGATGCGTTGTGACTGGCAAGCTTCTAGTAGCTATTCCGATCGAGTTTTCCCGAATTATTAGACTCGAATCCATAATTTCACCACTTTTTACGATTTCTCGATTTTGGTGATTTTCCCTAGTGGTACCTCTAGGGAAATCCGTAAAAATTCGTCGGATTCCGACGAAACGAATTCTCGATGCGTTGTGACCGGCAAGCTTCCAGTAGCTATTCTGATCGAGTTTTCCCGAATTATTAGACTCGGATCAAAAATTTCACGATTTCTCGATTTTGGTGATTTTTCCTAGTGGTACCCCTAGGGAAATCCGTAAAAATTCGACGGATTCCGACGAAGCCAATTCTTGATGCATTGTGACCGGCAAGCTTCCAGTAGCTATTCCGATCGAGTTTTCCCGAATTATTGGACTCGGATCCAAAATTTCACCACTTTTTACGATTTCTCGATTTTGGTGATTTTCCCTAGTGGTACCCTTAGGGAAATCCGTAAAAATTCATCAGATTCCGACGAAGCGAATTCTCGATGCGTTGTGACCGGCAATCCTCCAGTAGCTATTCCGATCGATTTTTCCCGAATTATTAGACTCGGATCCAAAATTTCACGATTTCTCGATTTTGGTGATTTTCCCTAGTGGTACCCCTAGGAAAATCCGTAAAAATTCGTCGGATTCCGACGAAACCAATTCTCGATGCGTTTTCACCGGAAAGCTTCCAGTAGATATTCCGATCGAGTTTTCCCGAATTATTGGACTCGGATCCAAAATTTCACCACTTTTTACGATTTCTCGATTTTGGTGATTTTTCCTAGTGGTACCCCTAGGAAAATCCGTAAAAATTCGTCGCATTCCGACGAAGCCAATTCTCGATGCGTTGTGACCGGCAAGCTTCCAGTTGCTATTCCGATCGAGTTTTCCCGAATTATTGGACTCGGATCAAAAATTTCACGATTTCTCGATTTTTGTGATTTTCCCTAGTGGTACCCCTAGGAAAATCCGTAAAAATTCGTCGGATTCCGACGAAGCCAATTCTCGATACGTTGTGACCGGCAAGCTTCCAGTAGCTATTCCGATCAAATGTTCCCGAATTATTGAACTCGGATCCAAAATTTCACCACTTTTTACGATTTCTCGATTTTGGTGATTTTCCCTAGTGGTACCCCTAGGGAAATCCGTAAAAATTCGTCGGATTCCGACAAAGCCAATTCTCGATGCGTTGTGACCGGCAAGCTTCCAGTAGCTATTCCGATCGAGTTTTCCCGAATTATTGGACTCGGATCCAAAATTTCACGATTTCTTGATTTTTGTGATTTTTCCTAGTGGTACCCTTAGGGAAATCCGTAAAAATTCGTCGGATTTCGACGAAGCCAATTCTCTATGCGTTGTGACTGGCAAGCTTCCAGTAGCTATTCCGATCGAGTTTTCCCGAATTATTAGACTCGAATCCATAATTTCACCACTTTTTACGATTTCTCGATTTTGGTGATTTTCCCTAGTGGTACCCCTAGGGAAATCCGTAAAAATTCGTCGGATTCCGACGAAGCGAATTCTCGATGCGTTGTGACCGGCAAGCTTCCAGTAGCTATTCTGATCGAGTTTTCCCGAATTATTAGACTCGGATCCAAAATTTCACGATTTCTCGATTTTGGTGATTTTCACTAGTGGTACCCCTAGGGAAATCCGTAAAAATTCGACGGATTCCGACGAAGCCAATTCTCGATGCATTGTGACCGGCAAGCTTCCAGTAGCTATTCCGATCGAGTTTTCCCGAATTATTGGACTCGGATCCAAAATTTCACCACTTTTTACGATTTCTCGATTTTGGTGATTTTCCCTAGTGGTACCCTTAGGGAAATCCGTAAAAATTCATCAGATTCCGACGAAGCGAATTCTCGATGCGTTGTGACCGGCAATCCTCCAGTAGCTATTTCGATCGAGTTTTCTCGAATTATTAGATTCGGATCCAAAATTTAACGATTTCTCGATTTTGGTGATTTTCCCTAGTGGTACCCCTAGGAAAATTCGTAAAAATTCGTCGGATTCCGACAAAATCAATTCTCGATGCGTTTTCACCGGCAAGCTTCCAGTAGATATTTCGATCGAGTTTTCCCGAATTATTGGACTCGGATCCAAAATTTCACCACTTTTTACGATTTCTCGATTTTGGTGATTTTTCCTAGTGGTACCCCTAGGAAAATCCGTAAAAATTCGTCGCATTCCGACGAAGCCAATTCTCGATGCGTTGTGACCGGCAAGCTTCCAGTTGCTATTCTGATCGAGTTTTCCCGAATTATTGGACTCGGATCAAAAATTTCACGATTTCTCGATTTTTGTGATTTTTCCTAGTGGTACCCCTAGGAAAATCCGTAAAAATTCGTCGAATTCCGACGAAGCCAATTCTCGATGCGTTGTGACCGGCAAGCTTCCAGTAGCTATTCCGATCAAATGTTCCCGAATTATTGGACTCGGATCAAAAATTTCACCACTTTTTACGATTTCTCGATTTTGGTGATTTTCCCTAGTGGTACCCCTAGGGAAATCCATAAAAATTCGTCGGATTCCGACGAAGCCAATTCTCGATGCGTTGTGACCGGCAAGCTTCCAGTTGCTATTCTGATCGAGTTTTCCCGAATTATTGGACTTGGATCCAAAATTTCACGATTTCTCGATTTTTGTGATTTTTCCTAGTGGTACCCTTAAGGAAGTCCGTAAAAATTCGTCGGATTTCGACGAAGCCAATTCTCGATGCGTTGTGACTGGCAAGCTTCCAGTAGCTATTCCGATCGAGTTTTCCCGAATTATTAGACTCGAATCCATAATTTCACCACTTTTTACGATTTCTCGATTTTGGTGATTTTTCCTGGTGGTACCCCTAGGGAAATCCGTAAAAATTCGTCGGATTCCGACGAAACCAATTCTCGATGCGTTGTGACCGGCAAGCTTCCAGTAGCTATTCCGATCGAGTTTTCCTGAATTATTGGACTCGGATCCAAAATTTCACCACTTTTTACGATTTCTCGATTTTGGTGATTTTTCTTAGTGGTACCCCTAGGGAAATCCGTAAAAATTCGTCGCATTCCGACGAAGCCAATTCTCGATGCGTTGTGACCGGCAAGCTTCCAGTAGCTATTCCGATCGAGTTTTTCCGAATTATTGGACTCGGATAAAAAATTTCACGATTTCTCGATTTTTGTGATTTTCCCTAGTGGTACCCCTAGGAAAATCCGTAAAAATTCGTCGGATTCCGACGAAGCCAATTCTCGATGCATTGTGACCGGCAAGCTTCCAGTAGCTATTCCGATCAAATGTTCCCGAATTATTGGACTCGGATCCAAAATTTCACCACTTTTTATGATTTCTCGATTTTGGTGATTTTCCCTAGTGGTACCCCTAGGGAAATCCGTAAAAATTCGTCGAATTCTGACGAAGCCAATTCTCGATGCGTTGTGACCGGCTAGCTTCCAGTAGCTATTCCGATCGAGTTTTCCCGAATTATTGGACTCGGATCCAAAATTTCACGATTTCTCGATTTTTGTGATTTTTCCTAGTGGTACACTTAGGGAAATCCGTAAAAATTCGTCGGATTTCGACGAATTCAATTCTCGATGCGTTGTGACTGGCAAGCTTCCAGTAGCTATTTCGATCGAGTTTTCCCGAATTATTGTACTCGAATCCAAAATTTCACCACTTTTTACGATTTCTCGATTTTGGTGATTTTTCCTGGTGGTACCCCTAGGGAAATCCGTAAAAATTCGTCGGATTCCGACGAAGCCAATTCTCGATGCGTTGTGACCGGTAAGCTTCCAGTAACTATTCTGATCGAGTTTTCCCGAATTATTCGACTCGGATCAAAAATTTCACGATTTCTCGATTTTGGTGATTTTCCCTAGTGGTACCCCTAGGAAAATCCGTAAAAATTCGTCGGATTCCGACGAAACCAATTCTCGATGCGTTTTCACCATCAAGCTTCCAGTAGATATTCCGATCGAGTTTTCCCGAATTATTGGACTCGGATCAAAAATTTCATCACTTTTTACGATTTCTCGATTTTGGTGATTTTTCCTAGTGGTACCCCTAGGGAAATCCGTAAAAATTCGTCGCATTCCGACGAAGCCAATTCTCGATGTGTTGTGACCGGCAAGCTTCCAGTAGCTATTCCGATCGAGTTTTCCCGAATTATTGGACTCGGATCAAAAATTTCACGATTTCTCGATTTTTGTGATTTTCCCTAGTGGTACCCCTAGGGAAATCCGTAAAAATTCGTCGGATTCCGACGAAGCCAATTCTCGATGCGTTGTGACCGGCAAGCTTCCAGTAGCTATTCCGATCAAATGTTCCCGAATTATTGGACTCGGATCAAAAATTTCACCACTTTTTACGATTTCTCGATTTTGGTGATTTTCCCTAGTGGTACCCCTAGGAAAATCCGTAAAAATTCGTCGGATTCCGACGAAGCCAATTCTCGATGCGTTGTGACCGGCAAGCTTCCAGTAGCTATTCCGATCGAGTTTTCCCCAATTAGTGGACTCGGATTCAAAATTTCACCACTTTTTACGATTTCTCGATTTTGGTGATTTTCCCTAGTGGTACCCCTAGGGAAATCCGTAAAAATTCGTCGGATTCCGACGAAGCGAATTCTCGATGCGTTGTGACCGGCAAGCTTCCAGTTGCTATTCTGATCGAGTTTTCCTGAATTATTAGACTCGGATCCAAAATTTCACGATTTCTCGATTTTGGTGATTTTCCCTAGTGGTACCCCTAGGGAAATCCTTAAAAATTCGTCGGATTTCGACAAAGCCAATTCTCGATGCGTTGTGACCGGCAAGCTTCCAGTAGCTATTCCGATCGAGTTTTCCCGAATTATTGGACTCGGATCCAAAATTTCACCACTTTTTACGATTTCTCGATTTTGGTGATTTTTCCTAGTGGTACCCTTAGGGAAATCAGATTCCGACGAAGCGAATTCTCGATGCGTTGTGACCGACAATCCTCCAGTAGCTATTCCGATCGAGTTTTCCCGAATTATTAGACTCGGATCCAAAATTTCACGATTTCTCGATTTTGGTGATTTTCCCTAGTGGTACCCCTAGGAAAATCCGTAAAAATTCGTCGGATTCCGACGAAACCAATTCTAGATGCGTTTTCACCGGCAAGCTTCCAGTAGATATTCCGATCGAGTTTTCCCGAATTATTGGACTCGGATCCAAAATTTCACCACTTTTTACGATTTCTCGATTTTGGTGATTTTTCCTAGTGGTACCCCTAGGGAAATCCGTAAAAATTCGTCGCATTCCGACGAAGCCAATTCTCGATGCGTTGTGACTGACAAGCTTCTAGTAGCTATTCCGATCGAGTTTTCCGGAATTATTGGACTCGGATCCAAAATTTCACGATTTCTCGATTTTGGTGATTTTCATTAGTAGTACCTCTAGGGAAATCCGTAAAAATTCGTCGGATTCCGACGAAGCCAATTCTCTATGCGTTGTGACCGGCAAGCTTGCAGTAGCTATTTCGATCGAATTTTCCTGAATTATTCGACTCGGATCAAAAATTTCACCACTTTACACGATTTCTCGATTTTGGTGATTTTCCCTAGTGGTACCCCTAGGGAAATCCGTAAAAATTCGTCGGATTTCGACGAAGCTAATTCTCGATGCGTTGTGACCGGCAAGCTTCCAGTAGCTATTCTGATCGAGTTTTCTCGAATTATTGGACTCGGATCCAAAATTTCACCACTTTTTACGATATCTCGATTTTGGTGATTTTCCCTAGTGGTACCCCTAGGGAAATCCGTAAAAATTCGTCGGATTCCGACGAAGCCAATTCTCG
The DNA here is from genome assembly GCA_947683425.1 of Excoecaria cochinchinensis. Lineage (NCBI taxonomy): Eukaryota > Viridiplantae > Streptophyta > Magnoliopsida > Malpighiales > Euphorbiaceae > Excoecaria > Excoecaria cochinchinensis. Next base: position 301,985 of record CANTUQ010000089.1, on the reverse strand, counting down.
ATGCTTTGTGACCGGCAAGCTTCCAGTAGCTATTCCGATCGAGTTTTTCCGAATTATTAGACTCGGATCCAAAATTTCATGATTTCTCGATTTTGGTGATTTTCCCTAGTGGTACCCCTAGGGAAATCCTTAAAAATTCGTCGGATTCCGACGAAACCAATTCTCGATGCGTTGTGACCGGCAAGCTTCCAGTAGCTATTCCGATCGAGTTTTTTCGAATTATTGGACTCGAATCCAAAATTTCACCACTTTTTACGATTTCTCGATTTTTGTGATTTTCCCTAGTGCTACCCCTAGGAAAATCCGTAAAAAATTATTGGATTCCGACGAAGCCAATTCTCGATGCGATGTGACCGGCAAGCTTCCAGTAGCTATTCCGATCGAGTTTTCCCGAATTATTGGACTCGGAGCCAAAATTTCACGATTTCTCGATTTTGGTGATTTTCCCTAGTGGTACCCCTAGGGAAATCCGTAAAAATTCATCGGATTCCGTTGAAGCCAATTCCCGATGCTTTGTGACCGGCAAGCTTCCAGTAGCTATTCCGATCGAGTTTTCCCGAATTATTGGACTCGAATCCAAAATTTCACGATTTCTCGATTTTGGTGATTTTCCCAAGTGGTACCCCTAGGGAAATCCGTAAAAATTCGTCGGATTCCGACAAAGCCAATTCTCGATGCGTTGTGACCGGCAAGCTTCCAGTAGCTATTCCGATCGAGTTTTACCGACTTATTGGACTCGGATCAAAAATTTCACCACTTTTCGATTTTGGTGATTTTCCCTAGTGGTACCCCTAGCGAAATCCGTAAAAATTCGTCGAATTCCGACGAAACCAATTCCCGATGCGTTGTGACCGGCAAGCTTCCAGTAGCTATTTCGATCGAGTTTTCCCGAATTATTGGACTCGGATCAAAAATTTCACCACTTTTTACGATTTCTCGATTTTGGTGATTTTTCCTTGTGGTACCCCTAGGGAAATCCGTAAAAATTCGTCGAATTCCGACGAAGCCAATTCTCGATGCGTTGTGACCGGCAAGCTTCCAGTAGCTATTCCGATCGAGTTTTCCCAAATTATTTGACTCGCATCAAAAATTTCACCACTTTTCGATTTTGCTGATTTTTCCTAGTGGTACCCCTAGAGAAATTCGTAAAAATTCGTCGGATTCCAACGAAGCCAATTCTCGATGCGTTGTGACCGGCAAGCTTCCAGTAGCTATTTCGAACGAGTTTTACCGACTTATTGGACTCGGATCCAAAATTTCACCACTTTTCGATTTTGGTGATTTTCCCAAGTGGTACCCCTAGGGAAATCCGTAAAAATTCGTCGGATTTCGACGAAACCAATTCTCGATGCGTTGTGACCGGTAAGCTTCCAGTTGCTATTCCGATCGAGTTTTCCCGAATTATTAGACTCGGATCAAAAATTTCACGATTTCTCGATTTTGGTGATTTTTCCTAGTGGTACCCCTAGAAAATCCGTAAAAATTCGTCGGATTCAGACGAAGCCAATTCTCGATGCGTTGTAATCGGCAAGCTTCCAGTAGCTATTCCGATTGAGTTTTCCCGAATTATTGGACTCTCGGATCAAAAATTTCACCACTTTTTACGATTTCTCGATTTTGGTGATTTTCCCTAGTGGTACCCCTTGGGAAATCCGTAAAAATTGGTCGGATTCCGACGAAGCCATTTCTCAATGCGTTGTGACCGGCAAGCTTCCAGTAGCTATTCCGATCGTGTTTTCCCGAATTATTGGACACGGATCCAAAATTTCACGATTGCTCGATTTTGGTGATTTTCCCTAGTGGTACCCCTATGGAAATCCGTAAAAATTCGTCGGATTCCGACGAAGCCAATTCTCGATGCGTTGTGACCGGCAAGCTTCCAGTTTCTATTCCGATCGAGTTTTCCCGAATATATTGGACTCGGATCCAAAATTTCACCACTTTTTACGATTTCTCGATTTTGTTGATTTTCCCTAGTGGTACCCCTTGGGAAATCCGTAAAAATTCGTCGGATTCCGACGAAACCAATTCTCGATGCGTTGTGACCGGCAAGCTTCCAGTAGCTATTTCGATCGAGTTTTCCCGAATTATTGGACTCGGATCAAAAGTTTCACGATTTCTCGATTTTGGTGATTTTCCCTAGTGGTACCCCTAGGGAAATCCGTAAAAATTCGTCGGATTCCGACGAAACCAATTCTCGATGCGTTGTGACCGGCAAGCTTCCAGTTGCTATTCCGATCGAGTTTTCCCGAATTATTGGACTCGGATAAAAAATTTCACGATTTCTCGATTTTGGTGATTTTCCCTAGTGGTACCCCTAGGGAAATCCGTAAAAATTCGTCGGATTCCGACGAAGCCAATTCTCGATGCGTTGTGACCGGCAAGCTTCCAGTTGCTATTCCGATCGAGTTTTCCCGAATTATTGGACTCGGATCAAAAATTTCACGATTTCTCGATTTTGGTGATTTTCCCTAGTGGTACCCCTAGGGAAATCCGTAAAAATTCGTCGGATTCCGACGAAACCAATTCTCGATGCGTTGTGACCGGTAAGCTTCCAGTTGCTATTCCGATCGAGTTTTCCCGAATTATTAGACTCGGATCAAAAATTTCACGATTTCTCGATTTTGGTGATTTTTCCTAGTGGTACCCCTAGAGAAATCCGTAAAAATTCGTCGGATTCAGACGAAGCCAATTATCGATGCGTTGTAATCGGCAAGCTTCCAGTAGCTATTCCGATTGAGTTTTCCCGAATTATTGGACTCTCGGATCAAAAATTTCACCACTTTTTACGATTTCTCGATTTTGGTGATTTTCCCTAGTGGTACCCCTTGGGAAATCCGTAAAAATTGGTCGGATTCCGACGTAGCCATTTCTCAATGCGTTGTGACCGGCAAGCTTCCAGTAGCTATTCCGATCGAGTTTTCCTGAATTATTGGACACGGATCCAAAATTTCACGATTTCTCGATTTTGGTGATTTTCCCTAGTGGTACCCCTATGGAAATCCGTAAAAATTCGTCGGATTCCGACGAAGCCAATTCTCAATGCGTTGTGACCGGCAAGCTTCCAGTTTCTATTCCGATCGAGTTTTCCCGAATTATTGGACTCGGATCCAAAATTTCACCACTTTTTACGATTTCTCGATTTTGTTGATTTTCCCTAGTGGTACCCCTTGGGAAATCCGTAAAAATTCGTCGGATTCCGATGAAACCAATTCTCGATGCGTTGTGACCGGCAAGCTTCCAGTAGCTATTCCGATCGAGTTTTCCCGAATTATTGGACTCGGATCAAAAGTTTCACGATTTCTCGATTTTCGTCATTTTCCCTAGTGGTACCCCTAGGGAAATCCGTAAAAATTCGTCGGATTCCGACGAAGCCAATTCTCGATGCGTTGTGACCGGCAAGCTTCCAGTTGCTATTCCGATCGAGTTTTCCCGAATTATTGGACTCGGATAAAAAATTTCACGATTTCCCGATTTTGGTGATTTTCCCTAGTGGTACCCCTAGGGAAATCCGTAAAAATTCGTCGGATTCCGACGAAGCCAATTCTCGATGCGTTGTGACCGGCAAGCTTCCAGTTGCTATTCCGATCGAGTTTTCCCGAATTATTGGACTCGGATCAAAAATTTCACGATTTCTCGATTTTGGTGATTTTCCCTAGTGGTACCCCTAGGGAAATCCGTAAAAATTCGTCGGATTCCGACGAAACCAATTCTCGATGCGTTGTGACCGGCAAGCTTCCAGTAGCTATTCCGATCGAGTTTTCCCGAATTATTGGACTCGGATCAAAAGTTTCACGATTTCTCGATTTTCGTGATTTTCCCTAGTGGTACCCCTAGGGAAATCCGTAAAAATTCGTCGGATTCCGACGAAGCCAATTCTCGATGCGTTGTGACCGGCAAGCTTCCAGTTGCTATTCCGATCGAGTTTTCCCGAATTATTGGACTCGGATAAAAAATTTCACGATTTCTCGATTTTGGTGATTTTCCCTAGTGGTACCCCTAGGGAAATCCGTAAAAATTCGTCGGATTCCGACGAAGCCAATTCTCGATGCGTTGTGACCGGCAAGCTTCCAGTTGCTATTCCGATCGAGTTTTCCCGAATTATTGGACTCGGATCAAAAATTTCACGATTTCTCGATTTTGGTGATTTTCCCTAGTGGTACCCCTAGGGAAATCCGTAAAAATTCGTCGAATTCTGACGAAGCCAATTCTCGATGCGTTGTGACCGGCTAGCTTCCAGTAGCTATTCCGATCGAGTTTTCCCGAATTATTGGACTCGGATCCAAAATTTCACGATTTCTCGATTTTTGTGATTTTTCCTAGTGGTACACTTAGGGAAATCCGTAAAAATTCGTCGGATTTCGACGAATTCAATTCTCGATGCGTTGTGACTGGCAAGCTTCCAGTAGCTATTTCGATCGAGTTTTCCCGAATTATTGTACTCGAATCCAAAATTTCACCACTTTTTACGATTTCTCGATTTTGGTGATTTTTCCTGGTGGTACCCCTAGGGAAATCCGTAAAAATTCGTCGGATTCCGACGAAGCCAATTCTCGATGCGTTGTGACCGGTAAGCTTCCAGTAACTATTCTGATCGAGTTTTCCCGAATTATTCGACTCGGATCAAAAATTTCACGATTTCTCGATTTTGGTGATTTTCCCTAGTGGTACCCCTAGGAAAATCCGTAAAAATTCGTCGGATTCCGACGAAACCAATTCTCGATGCGTTTTCACCATCAAGCTTCCAGTAGATATTCCGATCGAGTTTTCCCGAATTATTGGACTCGGATCAAAAATTTCACGATTTCTCGATTTTGGTGATTTTTCCTAGTGGTACCCCTAGAGAAATCCGTAAAAATTCGTCGGATTCAGACGAAGCCAATTCTCGATGCGTTGTAATCGGCAAGCTTCCAGTAGCTATTCCGATTGAGTTTTCCCGAATTATTGGACTCTCGGATCAAAAATTTCACCACTTTTTACGATTTCTCGATTTTGGTGATTTTCCCTAGTGGTACCCCTTGGGAAATCCGTAAAAATTGGTCGGATTCCGACGTAGCCATTTCTCAATGCGTTGTGACCGGCAAGCTTCCAGTAGCTATTCCGATCGAGTTTTCCTGAATTATTGGACACGGATCCAAAATTTCACGATTTCTCGATTTTGGTGATTTTCCCTAGTGGTACCCCTATGGAAATCCGTAAAAATTCGTCGGATTCCGACGAAGCCAATTCTCAATGCGTTGTGACCGGCAAGCTTCCAGTTTCTATTCCGATCGAGTTTTCCCGAATTATTGGACTCGGATCCAAAATTTCACCACTTTTTACGATTTCTCGATTTTGTTGATTTTCCCTAGTGGTACCCCTTGGGAAATCCGTAAAAATTCGTCGGATTCCGACGAAACCAATTCTCGATGCGTTGTGACCGGCAAGCTTCCAGTAGCTATTCCGATCGAGTTTTCCCGAATTATTGGACTCGGATCAAAAGTTTCACGATTTCTCGATTTTCGTGATTTTCCCTAGTGGTACCCCTAGGGAAATCCGTAAAAATTCGTCGGATTCCGACGAAGCCAATTCTCGATGCGTTGTGACCGGCAAGCTTCCAGTTGCTATTCCGATCGAGTTTTCCCGAATTATTGGACTCGGATAAAAAATTTCACGATTTCTCGATTTTGGTGATTTTCCCTAGTGGTACCCCTAGGGAAATCCGTAAAAATTCGTCGGATTCCGACGAAGCCAATTCTCGATGCGTTGTGACCGGCAAGCTTCCAGTTGCTATTCCGATCGAGTTTTCCCGAATTATTGGACTCGGATCAAAAATTTCACGATTTCTCGATTTTGGTGATTTTCCCTAGTGGTACCCCTAGGGAAATCCGTAAAAATTCGTCGGATTCCGACGAAACCAATTCTCGATGCGTTGTGACCGGCAAGCTTCCAGTAGCTATTCCGATCGAGTTTTCCCGAATTATTGGACTCGGATCAAAAGTTTCACGATTTCTCGATTTTCGTGATTTTCCCTAGTGGTACCCCTAGGGAAATCCGTAAAAATTCGTCGGATTCCGACGAAGCCAATTCTCGATGCGTTGTGACCGGCAAGCTTCCAGTTGCTATTCCGATCGAGTTTTCCCGAATTATTGGACTCGGATAAAAAATTTCACGATTTTCTCGATTTTGGTGATTTTCCCTAGTGGTACCCCTAGGGAAATCCGTAAAAATTCATCGGATTCCGACGAAGCCAATTCTCGATGCGTTGTGACCGGCAAGCTTCCAGTTGCTATTCCGATCGAGTTTTCCCGAATTATTGGACTCGGATCAAAAATTTCACGATTTCTCGATTTTGGTGATTTTCCCTAGTGGTACCCCTAGGGAAATCCGTAAAAATTCGTCGAATTCTGACGAAGCCAATTCTCGATGCGTTGTGACCGGCTAGCTTCCAGTAGCTATTCCGATCGAGTTTTCCCGAATTATTGGACTCGGATCCAAAATTTCACGATTTCTCGATTTTTGTGATTTTTCCTAGTGGTACACTTAGGGAAATCCGTAAAAATTCGTCGGATTTCGACGAATTCAATTCTCGATGCGTTGTGACTGGCAAGCTTCCAGTAGCTATTTCGATCGAGTTTTCCCGAATTATTGTACTCGAATCCAAAATTTCACCACTTTTTACGATTTCTCGATTTTGGTGATTTTTCCTGGTGGTACCCCTAGGGAAATCCGTAAAAATTCGTCGGATTCCGACGAAGCCAATTCTCGATGCGTTGTGACCGGTAAGCTTCCAGTAACTATTCTGATCGAGTTTTCCCGAATTATTCGACTCGGATCAAAAATTTCACGATTTCTCGATTTTGGTGATTTTCCCTAGTGGTACCCCTAGGAAAATCCGTAAAAATTCGTCGGATTCCGACGAAACCAATTCTCGATGCGTTTTCACCATCAAGCTTCCAGTAGATATTCCGATCGAGTTTTCCCGAATTATTGGACTCGGATCAAAAATTTCATCACTTTTTACGATTTCTCGATTTTGGTGATTTTTCCTAGTGGTACCCCTAGGGAAATCCGTAAAAATTCGTCGCATTCCGACGAAGCCAATTCTCGATGTGTTGTGACCGGCAAGCTTCCAGTAGCTATTCCGATCGAGTTTTCCCGAATTATTGGACTCGGATCAAAAATTTCACGATTTCTCGATTTTTGTGATTTTCCCTAGTGGTACCCCTAGGGAAATCCGTAAAAATTCGTCGGATTCCGACGAAGCCAATTCTCGATGCGTTGTGACCGGCAAGCTTCCAGTAGCTATTCCGATCAAATGTTCCCGAATTATTGGACTCGGATCCAAAATTTCACCACTTTTTACGATTTCTCGATTTTGGTGATTTTCCCTAGTGGTACCCCTAGGGAAATCCGTAAAAATTCGTCGGATTCCGACGAAGCCAATTCTCGATGCGTTGTGACCGGCAAGCTTCCAGTAGCTATTCCGATCGAGTTTTCCCGAATTATTGGACTCGGATCCAAAATTTCACGATTTCTCGATTTTTCTGATTTTTCCTAGTGGTAACCTTAGGGAAATCCGTAAAAATTCGTCGGATTTCAACGAATCCAATTCTCGATGCGTTGTGACTGGCAAGCTTCCAGTAGCTATTCCGATCGAGTTTTCCCGAATTATTGGACTCGAATCCAAAATTTCACTACTTTTTACGATTTCTCGATTTTGGTGATTTTTCCTGGTGGTACCCCTAGGGAAATCCGTAAAAATTCGTCGGATTCCGACGAAGCCAATTCTCGATGCGTTGTGACCGGCAAGCTTCCAGTAGCTATTCCGATCGAGTTTTCCCCAATTAGTGGACTCGGATTCAAAATTTCACCACTTTTTACGATTTCTCGATTTTGGTGATTTTCCCTAGTGGTACCCCTAGGGAAATCCGTAAAAATTCGTCGGATTCCGACGAAGCGAATTCTCGATGCGTTGTGACCGGCAAGCTTCCAGTTGCTATTCTGATCGAGTTTTCCTGAATTATTAGACTCGGATCCAAAATTTCACGATTTCTCGATTTTGGTGATTTTCCCTAGTGGTACCCCTAGGGAAATCCTTAAAAATTCGTCGGATTTCGACAAAGCCAATTCTCGATGCGTTGTGACCGGCAAGCTTCCAGTAGCTATTCCGATCGAGTTTTCCCGAATTATTGGACTCGGATCCAAAATTTCACCACTTTTTACGATTTCTCGATTTTGGTGATTTTCCCTAGTGGTACCCTTAGGGAAATCAGATTCCGACGAAGCGAATTCTCGATGCGTTGTGACCGACAATCCTCCAGTAGCTATTCCGATCGAGTTTTCCCGAATTATTAGACTCGGATCCAAGATTTCACGATTTCTCGATTTTGGTGATTTTCCCTAGTGGTACCCCTAGGAAAATCCGTAAAAATTCGTCGGATTCCGACGAAACCAATTCTAGATGCGTTTTCACCGGCAAGCTTCCAGTAGATATTCCGATCGAGTTTTCCCGAATTATTGGACTCGGATCCAAAATTTCACCACTTTTTACGATTTCTCGATTTTGGTGATTTTTCCTAGTGGTACCCCTAGGGAAATCCGTAAAAATTTGTCGCATTCCGACGAAGCCAATTCTCGATGCGTTGTGACTGACAAGCTTCTAGTAGCTATTCCGATCGAGTTTTCCGGAATTATTGGACTCGGATCCAAAATTTCACGATTTCTCGATTTTGGTGATTTTCATTAGTAGTACCTCTAGGGAAATCCGTAAAAATTCGTCGGATTCCGACGAAGCCAATTCTCTATGCGTTGTGACCGGCAAGCTTGCAGTAGCTATTTCGATCGAATTTTCCTGAATTATTCGACTCGGATCAAAAATTTCACCACTTTACACGATTTCTCGATTTTGGTGATTTTCCCTAGTGGTACCCCTAGGGAAATCCGTAAAAATTCGTCGGATTTCGACGAAGCTAATTCTCGATGCGTTGTGACCGGCAAGCTTCCAGTAGCTATTCTGATCGAGTTTTCTCGAATTATTGGACTCGGATCCAAAATTTCACCACTTTTTACGATATCTCGATTTTGGTGATTTTCCCTAGTGGTACCCCTAGGGAAATCCGTAAAAATTCGTCGGATTCCGACGAAGCCAATTCTCGATGCTTTGTGACCGGCAAGCTTCCAGTAGCTATTCCGATCGAGTTTTTCCGAATTATTAGACTCGGATCCAAAATTTCATGATTTCTCGATTTTGGTGATTTTCCCTAGTGGTACCCCTAGGGAAATCCTTAAAAATTCGTCGGATTTCGACGAAACCAATTCTCGATGCGTTGTGACCGGCAAGCTTCCAGTAGCTATTCCGATCGAGTTTTTTCGAATTATTGGACTCGGATCCAAAATTTCACCACTTTTTACGATTTCTCGATTTTTGTGATTTTCCCTAGTGCTACCCCTAGGAAAATCCGTAAAAAATTATTGGATTCCGACGAAGCCAATTCTCGATGCGATGTGACCGGCAAGCTTCCAGTAGCTATTCCGATCGAGTTTTCCCAAATTATTGGACTCGGATCCAAAATTTCACGATTTCTCGATTTTAGTGATTTTCCCTAGTGGTACCCCTAGGGAAATCCGTAAAAATTCATCGGATTCCGTTGAAGCCAATTCCCGATGCTTTGTGACCGGCAAGCTTCCAGTAGCTATTCCGATCGAGTTTTCCCGAATTATTGGACTCGAATCCAAAATTTCACGATTTCTCGATTTTGGTGATTTTCCCAAGTGGTACCCCTAGGGAAATCCGTAAAAATTCGTCGGATTCCGACAAAGCCAATTCTCGATGCGTTGTGACCGGCAAGCTTCCAGTAGCTATTCCGATCGAGTTTTACCGACTTATTGGACTCGGATCAAAAATTTCACCACTTTTCGATTTTGGTGATTTTCCCTAGTGGTACCCCTAGGGAAATCCGTAAAAATTCGTCGAATTCCGACGAAACCAATTCCCGATGCGTTGTGACCGGCAAGCTTCCAGTAGCTATTTCGATCGAGTTTTCCCGAATTATTGGACTCGGATCAAAAATTTCACCACTTTTTACGATTTCTCGATTTTGGTGATTTTTCCTTGTGGTACCCCTAGGGAAATCCGTAAAAATTCGTCGAATTCCGACGAAGCCAATTCTCGATGCGTTGTGACCGGCAAGCTTCCAGTAGCTATTCCGATCGAGTTTTCCCAAATTATTTGACTCGCATCAAAAATTTCACCACTTTTCGATTTTGCTGATTTTTCCTAGTGGTACCCCTAGAGAAATTCGTAAAAATTCGTCGGATTCCAACGAAGCCAATTCTCGATGCGTTGTGACCGGCAAGCTTCCAGTAGCTATTTCGAACGAGTTTTACCGACTTATTGGACTCGGATCCAAAATTTTACCACTTTTCGATTTTGGTGATTTTCCCAAGTGGTACCCCTAGGGAAATCCGTAAAAATTCGTCGGATTTCGACGAAACCAATTCTCGATGCGTTGTGACCGGTAAGCTTCCAGTTGCTATTCCGATCGAGTTTTCCCGAATTATTAGACTCGGATCAAAAATTTCACGATTTCTCGATTTTGGTGATTTTTCCTAGTGGTACCCCTAGAAAATCCGTAAAAATTCGTCGGATTCAGACGAAGCCAATTCTCGATGCGTTGTAATCGGCAAGCTTCCAGTAGCTATTCCGATTGAGTTTTCCCGAATTATTGGACTCTCGGATCAAAAATTTCACCACTTTTTACGATTTCTCGATTTTGGTGATTTTCCCTAGTGGTACCCCTTGCGAAATCCGTAAAAATTGGTCGGATTCCGACGAAGCCATTTCTCAATGCGTTGTGACCGGCAAGCTTCCAGTAGCTATTCCGATCGAGTTTTCCCGAATTATTGGACACGGATCCAAAATTTCACGATTTCTCGATTTTGGTGATTTTCCCTAGTGGTACCCCTATGGAAATCCGTAAAAATTCGTCGGATTCCGACGAAACCAATTCTCGATGCGTTGTGACCGGCAAGCTTCCAGTTTCTATTCCGATCGAGTTTTCCCGAATATATTGGACTCGGATCCAAAATTTCACCACTTTTTACGATTTCTCGATTTTGTTGATTTTCCCTAGTGGTACCCCTTGGGAAATCCGTAAAAATTCGTCGGATTCCGACGAAACCAATTCTCGATGCGTTGTGACCGGCAAGCTTCCAGTAGCTATTCCGATCGAGTTTTCCCGAATTATTGGACTCGGATCAAAAGTTTCACGATTTCTCGATTTTGGTGATTTTCCCTAGTGGTACCCCTAGGGAAATCCGTAAAAATTCGTCGGATTCCGACGAAACCAATTCTCGATGCGTTGTGACCGGCAAGCTTCCAGTTGCTATTCCGATCGAGTTTTCCCGAATTATTGGACTCGGATAAAAAATTTCACGATTTCTCGATTTTGGTGATTTTCCCTAGTGGTACCCCTAGGGAAATCCGTAAAAATTCGTCGGATTCCGACGAAGCCAATTCTCGATGCGTTGTGACCGGCAAGCTTCCAGTTGCTATTCCGATCGAGTTTTCCCGAATTATTGGACTCGGATCAAAAATTTCACGATTTCTCGATTTTGGTGATTTTCCCTAGTGGTACCCCTAGGGAAATCCGTAAAAATTCGTCGGATTCCGACGAAACCAATTCTCGATGCGTATTGACCGGTAAGCTTCCAGTTGCTATTCCGATCGAGTTTTCCCGAATTATTAGACTCGGATCAAAAATTTCACGATTTCTCGATTTTGGTGATTTTTCCTAGTGGTACCCCTAGAGAAATCCGTAAAAATTCGTCGGATTCAGACGAAGCCAATTCTCGATGCGTTGTAATCGGCAAGCTTCTAGTAGCTATTCCGATTGAGTTTTCCCGAATTATTGGACTCTCGGATCAAAAATTTCACCACTTTTTACGATTTCTCGATTTTGGTGATTTTCCCTAGTGGTACCCCTTGGAAAATCCGTAAAAATTGGTCGGATTCCGACGTAGCCATTTCTCAATGCGTTGTGACCGGCAAGCTTCCAGTAGCTATTCCGATCGAGTTTTCCTGAATTATTGGACACGGATCCAAAATTTCACGATTTCTCGATTTTGGTGATTTTCCCTAGTGGTACCCCTATGGAAATCCGTAAAAATTCGTCGGATTCCGACGAAGCCAATTCTCAATGCGTTGTGACCGGCAAGCTTCCAGTTTCTATTCCGATCGAGTTTTCCCGAATTATTGGACTCGGATCCAAAATTTCACCACTTTTTACAATTTCTCGATTTTGTTGATTTTCCCTAGTGGTACCCCTTGGGAAATCCGTAAAAATTCGTCGGATTCCGACGAAACCAATTCTCGATGCGTTGTGACCGGCAAGCTTCCAGTAGCTATTCCGATCGAGTTTTCCCGAATTATTGGACTCGGATCAAAAGTTTCACGATTTCTCGATTTTCGTGATTTTCCCTAGTGGTACCCCTAGGGAAATCCGTAAAAATTCGTCGGATTCCGACGAAGCCAATTCTCGATGCGTTGTGACCGGCAAGCTTCCAGTTGCTATTCCGATCGAGTTTTCCCGAATTATTGGACTCGGATAAAAAATTTCACGATTTCTCGATTTTGGTGATTTTCCCTAGTGGTACCCCTAGGGAAATCCGTAAAAATTCGTCGGATTCCGACGAAGCCAATTCTCGATGCGTTGTGACCGGCAAGCTTCCAGTTGCTATTCCGATCGAGTTTTCCCGAATTATTGGACTCGGATCAAAAATTTCACGATTTCTCGATTTTGGTGATTTTCCCTAGTGGTACCCCTAGGGAAATCCGTAAAAATTCGTCGGATTCCGACGAAGCCAATTCTTGATGCGTTGTGACCGGCAAGCTTCCAGTAGCTATTCCGATCGAGTTTTCCCGAATTATTGGACTCGGATAAAAAATTTCACCACTTTTTACCATTTCTCGATTTTTTTAGTGATTTTCCCTAGTGGTAACCCTAGGGAAATCCGTAAAAAATCGTCGGATTCCGACGAAGCCAATTATTGATGCGTTGTAACCGGCAAGCTTCCAGTAGCTATTCCGATCGAGTTTTCCCGAATTATTGGACTCGGATCCAAAATTTCACCACTTTTTACGATTTCTCGATTTTGGTGATTTTCCCTAGTGGTACACCTTGGGAAATCCGTAAAAATTGGTCGGATTCCGACGAAGCCAATTCTCAATGCGTTCTGACCGGCAAGCTTCCAGTAGCTATTCCGATCGAGTTTTCCCGAATTATTGGACTCGGATCCAAAATTTCACGATTCTCGATTTTTGTGATTTTCCCTAGTGGTACCCCTATGGAAATCCGTAAAAATTCGTCGGATTTCGACGAAGCCAATTCTCGATGCGTTGTGACCGGCAAGCTTCCAGTTGCTATTCCGATCGAGTTTTCCCGAATTATTGGACTCGGATCCAAAATTTCACCACTTTTTACGATTTCTCGATTTTGGTGATTTTCCCTAGTGGTACCCCTTGGGAAATCCGTAAAAATTCGTCGGATTCCGACGAAGCCAATTCTCGATGCGTTGTGACCGGCAAGCTTCCAGTAGCTATTCCGATCGAGTTTTCCCGAATTATTGGACTCGGATCAAAAATTTCACGATTTCTCGATTTTGGTGATTTTCCCTAGTGGTACCCCTAGGGAAATCCGTAAAAATTCGTCGGATTCCGACGAAGCCAATTCTCGATGCGTTGTGACCGGCAAGCTTCTAGTTGCTATTCCGATCGAGTTTTCCCGAATTATTGGACTCGGATCAAAAATTTCACGATTTCTCGATTTTGGTGATTTTCCCTAGTGGTACCCCTAGGGAAATCCGTAAAAATTCGTCGGATTCCGACGAAGCCAATTCTCGATGCGTTGTGACCGGCAAGCTTCCAGTAGCTATTCCGATCGAGTTTTCCCGAATTATTGGACTCGGATCAAAAATTTCACCACTTTTTACCATTTCTTGATTTTTTTAGTGATTTTCCCTAGTGGTAACCCTAGGGAAATCCGTAAAAAATCGTCGGATTCCGACGAAGCCAATTATTGATGCGTTGTAACCGGCAAGCTTCCAGTACCTATTCCGATCGAGTTTTCCCGAATTATTGGACTCGGATCCAAAATTTCACGATTTCTCGATTTTGGTGATTTTCCCTAGTGGTAACCCTAGAGAAATCCGTAAAAATTCGTCGGATTTAGACGAAGCCAATTCTCGATGCGTTGTAATCGGCAAGCTTCCAGTAGCTATTCCGATCGAGTTTTCCCGAATTATTGGACTCGGATCAAAAATTTCACCACTTTTTACGATTTCTCGATTTTGGTGATTTTCCCTAGTGGTACACCTTGAAAAATCCGTAAACATTGGTCGGATTCCGACGAAGCCAATTCTCAATGCGTTGTGACCGGCAAGCTTCCAGTAGCTATTCCGATCGAGTTTTCCCGAATTATTGGACTCGGATCAAAAATTTCACGATTTCTCGATTTTGGTGATTTTCCCTAGTGGTACCCCTATGGAAATCCGTAAAAATTCGTCGGATTCCAACGAAGCCAATTATCGATGCGTTGTGACCGGCAAGCTTCCAGTTGCTATTCCGATCGAGTTTTCCCGAATTATTGGACTCGGATCAAAAATTTCACGATTTCTCGATTTTGGTGAATTTCCCTAATGGTACCCCTAGGGAAATCCGTAAAAATTCGTCGGATTCCGACAAAGCCAATTCTCGATGCGTTGTTACCGGCAAGCTTCAAGTTGCTATTCCGATCGAGTTTTCCCGAATTATTGGACTCGGATCAAAAATTTCACGATTTCTCGATTTTGGTGATTTTCCCTAATGGTACCCCTAGGGAAATCCGTAAAAATTCGTCGGATTCCGACAAAGCCAATTCTCGATGCGTTGTGACCGGCAAGCTTCCAGTTTCTATTCCGATCGAGTTTTCCCGAATTATTGGACTCGGATCCAAAATTTCACCACTTTTTACGATTTCTCGATTTTGGTGATTTTCCCTAGTGGTACCCCTAGGAAAATCCGTAAAAATTCGTCGGATTCCGACGTAGCTAATTCTCGATGCGTTGTGACCGACAAGCTTCCAGTAGCTATTCCGATCGAGTTTTCCCAAATTATTGGACTCGGATAAAAAATTTCACCACTTTTTACGATTTCTCGATTTTGGTGATTTTCCCTAGTGGTACCCCTTGGGAAATCCGTAAAAATTGGTCGGATTTCGACGAAGCCAATTCTCCATGCGTTGTGACCGGCAAGCTTCCAGTAGCTATTCCGATCGAGTTTTCCCGAATTATTGGACTCGGATCCAAAATTTCACCACTTTTTACGATTTCTCGATTTTGGTGATTTTTCCTAGTGGTACCCCTAGGGAAATCCGTAAAAATTCGTCGGATTCCGACGTAGCCAATTCTCGATGCGTTGTGACCGGCAAGCTTCCAGTAGCTATTCCGATCGAGTTTTCACGAATTATTGGACTCGGATCAAAAATTTCATGATTTCTAGATTTTGGTGATTTTCCTTAGTGGTACCCCTAGGGAAATCCGTAAAAATTCGTCGGATTCCGACGAAGCCAATTCTTGATGCGTTGTGACCGGCAAGCTTCCAGTAGCTATTCCGATCGAGTTTTCCCGAATTATTGGACTCGGATCCAAAATTTCACCACTTTTTACGATTTCTCGATTTTTTTAGTTATTTTCCCTAGTGGTACCCCTAGGGAAATCCGTAAAAATTCGTCAAAGTCCGACGAAGCCAATTCCCGATGCGTTGTGACTGGCAAGCTTCCAGTAGCTATTTCGATCGAGTTTTCCCGAATTATTGGACTCGGATCCAAAATTTCACCACTTTTTACGACTTCTCGATTTTGGTGATTTTCCCTAGTGGTACCCCTAGGAAAATCCGTAAAAATTCGTCGGATTCCGAGGAAGCCAATTCTCCATGCGTTGTGACCGGCAAGCTTCCAGTAGCTATTCCGATCGAGTTTTCCCGAATTATTGGACTCAGATCAAAAATTTCACGATTTCTCGATTTTGGTGATTTTCTCTAGTGGTACCCCTAGGGCAATCCGTAAAAATTCGACGGATTCCGACGAAGCCAATTCTCGATGCGTTGTGATCGGAAGCTTCCAGTAGCTATTCCGATCGAGTTTTTCCGAATTATTGGACTCGGATCAAAAATTTCATGATTTCTCGATTTTGGTGATGTTCCCCAGTGGTACCCCTAGGGCAATCCGTAAAAATTTGTCGGATTCCGACGAAACCAATTCTCGATGCGTTGTGACCGGCAAGCTTCCAGTTGCTATTCCGATCTAGTTTTCCCGAATTATTGGACTCGGATCCAAAATTTCACGATTTCTCGATTTTGGTGATTTTCCCTAGTGGTACCCCTAGGGAAATCTGTAAAAATTCGTCGGATTCCGACGAAGCCAATTCTCGATGCGTTGTGACCGGCAAGCTTCCAGTAGCTATTCCGATCGAGTTTTCCCGAATTATTTGACTCGGATCCAAAATTTCACCACCTTTTACGATTTCTCGATTTTGGTGATTTTTCCTAGTGGTACCCCTAGGGAAATCCGTAAAAATTCGTCGGATTCCGACGAAACAAATTCTAGATGCGTTGTGACCGGCAAGCTTCCAGTTGCTATTCCGATCGAGTTTTCCCGAATTATTGGACTCGGATCAAAAATTTCTCCACTTTTTGCGATTTCTCGATTTTTTTAGTGATTTTCCCTAGTGGTACCCCTAGAGAAATCCGTAAAAATTCGTCGGATTTCGACGAATCCAATTCTCGATGCGTTTTGACCGGCAAGCTTTCAGTAGCTATTCCGATCGAGCTTTCACAAATTATTGGACTCGGATCAAAAATTTCACGATTTCTCGATTTTGGTGATTTTTCCTAGTGGTACCCCTAGGGAAATCCGTAAAAATTCGTCGGATTTCGACGAAACCAATTCTCGATTCGTTTTGACCGGCAAGCTTCCAGTAGCTATTCCGATCGAGTTTTCCCAAATTATTGGACTCGGATCCAAAATTTCACCACTTTTTAAGATTTCTCGATTTTGGTGATATTCCCTAGTGGTACCCTTAGGGAAATCCATAAAAATTCGTCGGATTCCGACGAAGCCAATTCTCGATGCGTTGTGACCGGCAAGCTTCCAGTAGCTATTTCGATCGAGTTTTCCCGAATTATTGGACTCGGATCAAAAATTTCACCACTTTTTACCATTTCTCGATTTTTTTAGTGATTTTCCCTAGTGGTACCCCTACGGAAATCCGTAAAAAATCGTCGGATTCCGACGAAGCCAATTATCGATGCGTTGTGACCGGCAAGCTTCCAGTAGCTATTCCGCTCGAGTTTTCCTGAATTATTGGACTCGAATCAAAAATTTCACGATTTCTCGATTTTGGTGATTTTCCCTAGTGGTACCCCTAGGGAAATCCGTAAAAATTCATCGAATTCAGACGAAGCCAATTCTCGATGCGTTGTAATCGGCAAGCTTCCAGTAGCTATTCCGATCGAGTTTTCCCGAATTATTGGACTCGGATCAAAAATTTCACCACTTTTTACGATTTCTCGATTTTGGTGATTTTCCCTAGTGGTACCCCTTGGGAAATCCGTAAAAATTGGTCGGATTCCGACGAAGCCAATTCTCGATGCGTTGTGACCGGCAAGCTTCCAGTAGCTATTCCGATCGAGTTTTTCCGAATTATTGGACTCGGATCCAAAATTTCACCACTTTTTACGATTTCTCGATTTTGGTGATTTTCCCTAGTGGTACCCCTTGGGAAATCCGTAAAAATTGGTCGGATTCCGACGAAGCCAATTCTCGATGCGTTGTGAACGGCAAGCTTCCAGTAGCTATTCCGATCGAGTTTTCCCAAATTATTGGACTCGGATCCAAAATTTCACCACTTTTTACGATTTGTCGATTTTGGTGATTTTTCCTAGTGGTACCCCTAGGGAAATCCGTAAAAATTCGTCGGATTCCGACGTAGCCAATTCTCGATGCGTTGTGACCGGCAAGCTTCCAGTAGCTATTCCGATCGAGTTTTCACGAATTATTGGACTCGGATCAAAAATTTCACGATTTCTCGATTTTGGTGATTTTCCTTAGTGGTACCCTTAGGGAAATCCGTAAAAATTCGTCGGATTCCGACGAAGCCAATTCTCGATGTGTTGTGACCGGCAAGATTCCAGTAGCTATTCCGATCGAGTTTTCCCGAATTATTGGACTCGGATCCAAAATTTCACCACTTTTTACGATTTATCGATTTTGGTGATTTTCCCTAGTGGTACCCCTAGGGAAATCCGTAAAAATTCGTCGGATTCCGACGTAGCCAATTGTCGATGCGTTGTGACCGGCAAGCTTTCAGTAGCTATTCCGATCGAGTTTTCACGAATTATTGGACTCGGATCCAAAATTTCACGATTTCTCGATTTTGGTGATTTTCCCTAGTGGTACCCCTAGGGAAATCCGTAAAAATTCGTCGGATTCAGACGAAGCCAATTCTCGATGCGTTTTAATCGGCAAGCTTCCAGTAGCTATTCCGATCGAGTTTTCCCGAATTATTGGACTCGGATCAAAAATTTCACCACTTTTTACGATTTCTCGATTTTGGTGATTTTCCCTAGTGGTACCCCTTGGGAAATCCGTAAAAATTGGTCGGATTCCGACGAAGCCAATTCTCCATGAGTTGTGACCGGCAAGCTTCCAGTAGCTATTCCGATCGAGTTTTCCCGAATTATTGGACTCGGATCCAAAATTTCACCACTTTTTACGATTTCTCGATTTTGGTGATTTTTCCTAGTGGTACCCCTAGGGAAATCCGTAAAAATTCGTCGGATTCCGACGTAGCCAATTCTCGATGCGTTGTGACCGGCAAGCTTCCAGTAGCTATTCCGATCGAGTTTTCACGAATTATTGGACTCGGATCAAAAATTTCACGATTTCTCGATTTTGGTGATTTTCCTTAGTGGTACCCATAGTGAAATCCGTAATAATTCGTCGGATTCCGACGAATCCAATTCTCGATGCATTGTGACCGGCAAGCTTCCAGTAGCTATTCCGATCGAGTTTTCCCGAATTATTGGACTCGGATCCAAAATTTCACCACTTTTTACGATTTCTCGATTTTTTTAGTTATTTTCCCTAGTGGTACCCCTAAGGAAATCCGTAAAAATTCGTCGAAGTCCGACGAAGCCAATTCCCGATGCGTTGTGACTGGCAAGCTTCCAGTAGCTATTCCGATCGAGTTTTCCCGAATTATTGGACTCGGATCCAAAATTTCACCACTTTTTACGACTTCTCGATTTTGGTGATTTTCCCTAGTGGTACCCCTAGGGAAATCCGTAAAAATTCGTCGGATTCCGAGGAAGCCAATTCTCCATGCGTTGTGACCGGCAAGCTTCCAGTAGCTATTCCGATCGAGTTTTCCCGAATTATTGGACTCGGATCAAAAATTTCACGATTTCTCGATTTTGGTGATTTTCCCTAGTGGTACCCCTAGGGCAATCCGTAAAAATTCGTCGGATTCCGACGAAGCCAATTCTCGATGCGTTGTGACCGGCAAGCTTCCAGTTGCTATTCCGATCTAGTTTTCCCGAATTATTGGACTCGGATCCAAAATTTCACGATTTCTCGATTTTGGTGATTTTCCCTAGTGGTACCCCTAGGGAAATCCGTAAAAATTCGTCGGATTCCGACGAAGCCAATTCTCGATGCGTTGTGACCGGCAAGCTTCCAGTAGCTATTCCGATCGAGTTTTCCCGAATTATTTGACTCGGATCCAAAATTTCACCACCTTTTACGATTTCTCGATTTTGGTGATTTTTCCTAGTGGTACCCCTAGGGAAATCCGTAAAAATTCGTCGGATTCCGACGAAACAAATTCTAGATGCGTTGTGACCGACAAGCTTCCAGTTGCTATTCCGATCGAGTTTTCCCGAATTATTGGACTCGGATCCAAAATTTCACCACTTTTTGCGATTTCTCGATTTTTTTAGTGATTTTCCCTAGTGGTACCCCTAGGGAAATCCGTAAAAATTCGTCGGATTCCGACGAATCCAATTCTCGATGCGTTGTGACCGGCAAGTTTTCAGTAGCTATTCCGATCGAGCTTTC
The DNA here is from genome assembly GCA_947683425.1 of Excoecaria cochinchinensis. Lineage (NCBI taxonomy): Eukaryota > Viridiplantae > Streptophyta > Magnoliopsida > Malpighiales > Euphorbiaceae > Excoecaria > Excoecaria cochinchinensis. Next base: position 281,853 of record CANTUQ010000089.1, on the reverse strand, counting down.
ACAAATTATTGGACTCGGATAAAAAATTTCACGATTTCTCGATTTTGGTGATTTTTCCTAGTGGTACCCCTAGGGAAATCCGTAAAAATTCGTCGGATTTCGACGAAGCCAATTCTCGATGCGTTGTGACCGGCAAGCTTCCAGTAGCTATTCCGATCGAGTTTTCCCAAATTATTGGACTCGGATCCAAAATTTCACCACTTTTTACGATTTCTCGATTTTGGTGATATTCCCTAGTGGTACCCCTAGGGAAATCCATAAAAATTCGTCGGATTCCGACGAAGCCAATTCTTGATGCGTTGTGACCGGCAAGCTTTCAGTAGCTATTTCGATCGAGTTTTCCCGAATTATTGGACTCGGATCAAAAATTTCACCACTTTTTACCATTTCTCGATTTTTTTAGTGATTTTCCCTAGTGGTTCCCCTACGGAAATCCGTAAAAAATCGTCGGATTCCGACGAAGCCAATTATCGATGCGTTGTGACCGGCAAGCTTCCAGTATCTATTCCGCTCGAGTTTTCCCGAATTATTGGACTCGAATCAAAAATTTCACGATTTCTCGATTTTGGTGATTTTTCCTAGTGGTACCCCTAGGGAAATCCGTAAAAATTCGTCGGATTCAGACGAAGCCAATTCTCGATGCGTTGTAATCGGCAAGCTTCCAGTAGCTATTCCGATCGAGTTTTCCCGAATTATTGGACTCGGATCAAATATTTCACCACTTTTTACGATTTCTCGATTTTGGTGATTTTCCCTAGTGGTACCCCTTGGTAAATCCGTAAAAATTGGTAGGATTCCGACGAAGCCAATTCTCCATGCGTTGTGACCGGCAAGCTTCCAGTAGCTATTCCGATCGAGTTTTCCCGAATTATTGGACTCGGATCCAAAATTTCACGATCTCTCGATTTTTGTGATTTTTCCTAGTGGTACCCCTAGGGAAATCCGTAAAAATTCGTCGGATTCCGACGAAGCCAATTCTCGATGCGTTGTGACCGGCAAGCTTCCAGTAGCTATTCCGATCGAGTTTTCCCGAATTATTGGACTCGGATCCAAAATTTCACGATTTCTCGATTTTGGTGATTTTCCCTAGTGGTACCCCTAGGGAAATCCGTAAAAATTTGTCGGATTCTGACGAAGCCTATTCTCGATGCGTTGTGACCGGCAAGCTTCCAGTAGCTATTCCGATCGAGTTTTCTCGAATTATTGGACTCGGATCCAAAATTTCACGATATCTCGATTTTGGTGATTTTCCCTAGTGGTACCCCTAAGGAAATCCGTAAAAATTCGTCGGATTCCGACGAAGCCAATTCTCGATGCGTTGTGACCGGCAAGCTTCCAGTAGCTATTCCGATCGAGTTTTCCCGAATTATTGGACTCGGATCCAAAATTTCACGATTTCTCGATTTTGGTAATTTTCCCTAGTTGTACCCCTAGGGAAATCCGTAAAAATTCGTCGGATTCCGACGAAGCCAATTCTCGATGCGTTGTGACCGGCAAGCTTCCAGTAGCTATTCCGATCGAGTTTTCCCGAATTATTGGACTCGGATCAAAAATTTCACGATTTCTCGATTTTGTTGATTTTCCCTAGTGGTACCCCTAGGAAAATCCGTAAAAATTCGTCGGATTCCGACGAAGCCAATTCTCGATGCGTTGTGACCGGCAAGCTTCCAGTAGCTATTCCGATCGAGTTTTCCCGAATTATTGGACTCGGATCCAAAATTTCACCACTTTTTACGATTTCTCGATTTTGGTGATTTTCCCTAGTGGTACCCCTAGGGAAATCCGTAAAAATTCGTCGGATTCCGACGAAGCCAATTCTCCATGCGTTGTGACCGGCAAGCTTCCAGTAGCTATTCCGATCGAGTTTTCCCGAATTATTGGACTCGGATCCAAAATTTCACGATCTCTCGATTTTTGTGATTTTTCCTAGTGGTACCCCTAGGGAAATCCGTAAAAATTCGTCGGATTCCGACGAAGCCAATTCTCGATGCGTTGTGACCGGCAAGCTTCCAGTAGCTATTCCGATCGAGTTTTCCCGAATTATTGGACTCGGATCAAAAATTTCACGATTTCTCGATTTTGGTGATTTTCCCTAGTGGTACCCCTAGGGAAATCCGTAAAAATTCGTCGGATTCCGACCAAGCAAATTCTCGATGCATTGTGACCGGCAAGCTTCCAGTAGCTATTCCGATCGAGTTTTCCCGAATTATTGGACTCGGATCCAAAATTTAACGATTTCTCGATTTTGGTGATTTTTCCTAGTGGTACCCCTAGGGAAATCCGTAAAAATTCGTCGGATTCCGACGAAGCCAATTCTCGATGCGTTGTGACCGGCAAGCTTCCAGTAGCTATTCCGATCGAGTTTTTCCGAATTATTGGACTCGGATTAAAAATTTCACGATTTCTCGATTTTGGTGATTTTCCCTAGTGGTACCCCTAGGGAAATCCGTAAAAATTCGTCGGATTCCGACGAAGCCAATTCTCGAGGCGTTGTGACCGGCAAGCTTCCAGTAGCTATTCCGATCGAGTTTTCCCGAATTATTGGACTCGGATCCAAAATTTCACCACTTTTTACGATTTCTCGATTTTGGTGATTTTCCCTAGTGGTACCCCTAGGGAAATCCGTAAAAATTCGTCGGATTCCGACGAAGCCAATTCTAGATGCGTTGTGACCGGCAAGCTTCCAGTAGCTATTTCGATCGAGTTTTCCCGAATTATTGGACTCGGATCCAAAATTTCACGATCTCTCGATTTTTGTGATTTTTCCTAGTGGTACCCCTAAGGAAATCCGTAAAAATTCGTCGGATTCCGACGAAGCCAATTCTCGATGCGTTGTGACCGGCAAGCTTCCAGTTGCTATTCCGATCGAGTTTTCCCGAATTATTGGACTCGGATCCAAAATTTCACCACTTTTTACGATTTCTCGATTTTGGTGATTTTCCCTAGTGGTACCCCTAGGGAAATCCGTAAAAATTCGTCGGATTCCGACGAAGCCAATTCTAGATGCGTTGTGACCGGCAAGCTTCCAGCAGCTATTTCGATCGAGTTTTCCCGAATTATTGGACTCGGATCCAAAATTTCACGATCTCTCGATTTTTGTGATTTTTCCTAGTGGTACCCCTAGGGAAATCCGTAAAAATTCGTCGGATTCCGACGAAACCAATTCTCGATGCGTTGTGACCGGCAAGCTTCCTGTAGCTATTCCGATCGAGTTTTCCTGAATTATTGGACTCGGATCAAAAATTTCACGATTTCTCGATTTTGGTGATTTTCCCTAGTGGTACCCCTAGGGAAATCCGTAAAAATTCGTCGGATTCCGACCAAGCAAATTCTCGATGCATTGTGACCGGCAAGCTTCCAGTAGCTATTCCGATCGAGTTTTCCCGAATTATTGGACTCGGATCCAAAATTTAACGATTTCTCGATTTTGGTGATTTTTCCTAGTGGTACCCCTAGGGAAATCCGTAAAAATTCGTCGGATTCCGACGAAGCCAATTCTCGATGCGTTGTGACCGGCAAGCTTCCAGTAGCTATTCCGATCGAGTTTTTCCGAATTATTGGACTCGGATTAAAAATTTCACGATTTCTCGATTTTGGTGATTTTCCCTAGTGGTACCCCTAGGGAAATCCGTAAAAATTCGTCGGATTCCGACGAAGCCAATTCTCGAGGCGTTGTGACCGGCAAGCTTCCAGTAGCTATTCCGATCGAGTTTTCCCGAATTATTGGACTCGGATCCAAAATTTCACCACTTTTTACGATTTCTCGATTTTGGTGATTTTCCCTAGTGGTACCCCTAGGGAAATCCGTAAAAATTCGTCGGATTCCGACGAAGCCAATTCTAGATGCGTTGTGACCGGCAAGCTTCCAGTAGCTATTTCGATCGAGTTTTCCCGAATTATTGGACTCGGATCCAAAATTTCACGATCTCTCGATTTTTGTGATTTTTCCTAGTGGTACCCCTAAGGAAATCCGTAAAAATTCGTCGGATTCCGACGAAGCCAATTCTCGAGGCGTTGTGACCGGCAAGCTTCCAGTTGCTATTCCGATCGAGTTTTCCCGAATTATTGGACTCGGATCCAAAATTTCACCACTTTTTACGATTTCTCGATTTTGGTGATTTTCCCTAGTGGTACCCCTAGGGAAATCCGTAAAAATTCGTCGGATTCCGACGAAGCCAATTCTAGATGCGTTGTGACCGGCAAGCTTCCAGCAGCTATTTCGATCGAGTTTTCCCGAATTATTGAACTCGGATCCAAAATTTCACGATCTCTCGATTTTTGTGATTTTTCCTAGTGGTACCCCTAGGGAAATCCGTAAAAATTCGTCGGATTCCGACGAAACCAATTCTCGATGCGTTGTGACCGGCAAGCTTCCTGTAGCTATTCCGATCGAGTTTTCCCGAATTATTGGACTCGGATCAAAAATTTCACGATTTCTCGATTTTGGTGATTTTCCCTAGTGGTACCCCTAGGGAAATCCGTAAAAATTCGTCGGATTCCGACCAAGCCAATTCTAGATGCGTTGTGACCGGCAAGCTTCCAGTAGCTATTTCGATCGAGTTTTCCCGAATTATTGGACTCGGATCCAAAATTTCACGATCTCTCGATTTTTGTGATTTTTCCTAGTGGTACCCCTAAGGAAATCCGTAAAAATTCGTCGGATTCCGACGAAGCCAATTCTCGAGGCGTTGTGACCGGCAAGCTTCCAGTAGCTATTCCGATCGAGTTTTCCCGAATTATTGGACTCAGATCCAAAATTTCACCACTTTTTACGATTTCTCGATTTTGGTGATTTTCCCTAGTGGTACCCCTAGGGAAATCCGTAAAAATTCGTCGGATTCCGACGAAGCCAATTCTAGATGCGTTGTGACCGGCAAGCTTCCAGCAGCTATTTCGATCGAGTTTTCCCAAATTATTGGACTCGGATCCAAAATTTCACGATCTCTCGATTTTTGTGATTTTTCCTAGTGGTACCCCTAGGGAAATCCGTAAAAATTCGTCGGATTTCGACGAAACCAATTCTCGATGCGTTGTGACCGGCAAGCTTCCTGTAGCTATTCCGATCGAGTTTTCCCGAATTATTGGACTCGGATCAAAAATTTCACGATTTCTCGATTTTGGTGATTTTCCCTAGTGTTACCCCTAGGAAAATCCGTAAAAATTCGTCGGATTCCGACGAAGCCAATTCTCGATGCGTTGTGAACGGCAAGCTTCCAGTAGCTATTCCGATCGAGTTTTCCCGAATTATTGGACTCGGATCAAAAATTTCACGATTTCTCGATTTTGGTGATTTTCCCTAGTGGTACCCCTAGGGAAATCCGTAAAAATTCGTCGGATTCCGACGAAGCAAATTCTCGATGCGTTGTGACCGGCAAGCTTCCAGTAGCTATTCCGATCGAGTTTTCCCGAATTATTGGACTCGGATCCAAAATTTCACGATTTCTCGATTTTGGTGATTTTCCCTAGTGGTACCCCTAGGAAAATCCGTAAAAATTCGTCGGATTCCGACAAAGCCAATTCTCGATGAGTTGTGACCGGCAAGCTTCCAGTAGCAATTCCGATCGAGTTTTCCCGAATTATTGGACTCGGATCAAAAATTTCACGATTTCTCAATTTTGGTGATTTTCCCTAGTGGTACCCCTAGGGAAATCCGTAAAAATTCGTCGGATTCCGACGAAGGCAATTCTCGATGCGTTGTGACCGGCAAGCTTCCAGTAGCTATTCCGATCGAGTTTTCCCAAATTATTGGACTCGGATCAAAAATTTCACGATTTCTCGATTTTGGTGATTTTCCCTAGTGGTACCCCTAGGGAAATCCGTAAAAATTCGTCGGATTCCGACGAAGGTAATTCTCGATGCGTTGTGACCGGCAAGCTTCCAGTAGCTATTCCGATCGAGTTTTTCCGAATTATTGGACTCGGATCCAAAATTTCACCACTTTTTACGATTTCTCGATTTTGGTGATTTTCCCTAGTGGTACCCCTAGGGAAATCCGTAAAAATTCGTCGGATTCCGACGAAGCCAATTCTAGATGCGTTGTGACCGGCAAGCTTCCAGTAGCTATTCCGATCGAGTTTTCCCGAATTATTGGACTCGGATCCAAAATTTCACGATCTCTCGATTTTTGTGATTTTCCCTAGTGGTACCCCTAGGAAAATCCGTAAAAATTCGTCGGATTCTGACGAAGCCAATTCTCGATGCGTTGTGACCGGCAAGCTTCCAGTAGCTATTCCGATCGAGTTTTCCCGAATTATTGGACTCGGATCAAAAATTTCACCACTTTTTACGATTTCTCGATTTTGGTGATTTTTCCTAGTGGTACCCCTAGGGAAATCCGTAAAAATTCGTTGCATTTCGACGAAGCCAATTCTCGATTCATTGTGACCGGCAAGCTTCCATTAGCTATTCCGATCGAGTTTTCCCGAATTATTGGACTCGGATCCAAAATTTCACGATTTCTCGATTTTGGTCATTTTTCCTCGTGGTACCCCTAGGGAAATCCGTAAAAATTCGTCGGATTCCGACGAAGCCAATTCTCGATGCGTTGTGAGCGGCAAGCTTCCAGTAGCTATTCCGATCGAGTTTTCCCGAATTATTGGACTCGGATCAAAAATTTCACCACTTTTTACGATTTCTAGATTTTGGTGATTTTCCCTAGTGGTACCCCTAGGGAAATCCGTAAAAATTCGTAAGATTCCGACGAAACCAATTCTCGATGCATTGTGACCGGCAAGCTTCCAGTAGCTATTCCGATCGAGTTTTCCCGAATTATTGGACTCGGATCCAAAATTTCACCACTTTTTACGATTTCTCGATTTTGGTGATTTTCCCTAGTGGTACCCCTAGGGAAATCCGTAAAAATTCGTCTGATTCCGACGAAGACAATTCTCGATGCGTTGTGACCGACAAGCTTCCAGTAGCTATTCCGATCGAGTTTTCCTGAATTATTGGACTCGGATCCAAAATTTCACGATTTCTCGATTTTGGTGATTTTCCCTAGTGGTACCCCTAGGGAAATCCGTAAAAATTCGTCGGATTTCGACGAAGCCAATTCTCGATGCATTGTGATCGGCAAGCTTCCAGTAGCTATTCCAATCGAGTTTTCCCGAATCATTGGACTCAAATCAAAAATTTCACCACTTTTTACGATTTCTAGATTTTGGTGATTTTCCCTAGTGGTACCCCTAGGGAAATCCGTAAAAATTCGTCGGATTCCGACGAAACCAATTCTCGATGCGTTGTGACCGGCAAGCTTCCAGAAGCTATTTCGATCGAGTTTTCCCGAATTATTGGACTCAGATCCAAAATTTCACCACTTTTTATGATTTCTCGATTTTGGTGATTTTTCCTAGTGGTACCCCTAGGGAAATCCGAAAAAATTCGTCGGATTCCAACGAAGCCAATTCTCGATGCATTGTGACCGGCAAGCTTCCAGTAGCCATTCCGATCGAATTTTCCCGAATTATTGGACTCGGATCCAAAATTTCATGATTTCTCGATTTTGGTGATTTTTCCTAGTGTTACCCCTAGGGAAATCCGTAAAAATTCGTCGGATTTCGACGAAGTCAATTCTTGATGCGTTGTGACCGGCAAGCTTCCAGTAGGTATTCCGATCGAGTTTTCCCGAATTATTGGACTCGGATTTTTCACGATTTCTCGATTTTGATGATTTTCCCTAGTGGTACCCCTAGGGAAATCCGTAAAAATTCGTCGGATTCCAACGAAGCCAATTCTCGATGCATTGTGACCGGCAAGCTTCCAGTAGCTATTCTGATCGAATTTTCCCGAATTATTTGACTCGGATCCAAAATTTCACGATTTCTCGATTTTGGTGATTTTCCCTAGTGGTACCCCTAGGGAAATCCGTAAAAATTCGTCGGATTCCGACGAAGCCAATTCTCGATGCGTTGTGAGCGGCAAGCTTCCAGTAGCTATTCCGATCGAGTTTTCCCGAATTATTGGACTCGGATCAAAAATTTCACCACTTTTTACGATTTCTCGATTTTGTTGATTTTCCCTAGTGGTACCCCTAGGGAAATCCGTAAAAATTCGTCGGATTCCGACGAAACCAATTCTCGATGCGTTGTGACCGGCAAGCTTCCAGTAGCTATTCCGATCGAGTTTTCCCGAATTATTGGACTCGGATCAAAAATTTCACCACTTTTTATGATTTCTCGATTTTGGTGATTTTCCCTAGTGGTACCCCTAGGGAAATCCGTAAAAATTCGTCGGATTCCGAAGAAGCCAATTCTCGATGCGTTGTGACCGGCAAGCTTCCAGTAGCTATTCCGATCGAGTTTTCCAGAATTATTGGACTCGGATCCAAAATTTCACGATTTCTCGATTTTGGTGATTTTCCCTGGTGGTACCATTAGGGAAATCCGTAAAAATTTGTCGGATTCCGACGAAGCCAATTCTCGATGCGTTGTGACCGGAAAGCTTCAAGTCGCTATTCCGATCGAGTTTTCCCGAATTATTGGACTCGGATCCAAAATTTCACGATTTCTCGATTTTGGTGATTTTCCTTAGTGGTACCACTAGAGAAATCCGTAAAAATTCGTCGGATTCCGACGAAATCAATTCTCGATGCGTTGTGACGGGCAAGCTACCAGTAGCTATTCCGATCGAGTTTTCCCGAATTATTGGACTCGGATAAAAAATTTCACCACTTTTTACGATTTCTCGATTTTGGTGATTTTCCCTAGTGGTACCCCTAGGAAAATCCGTAAAAATTCGTCTGATTCCGACGAAACCAATTCTGGATGCGTTGTGACCGGCAAGCTTCCAGTAGCTATTCCGATCGAGTTTTTCCGAATTATTGGACTCGGATCAAAAATTTCACCACTTTTTACGATTTCTCGATTTTGGTGATTTTCCCTAGTGGTAACCCTAGGGAAATCCGTAAAAATTCGTCGGATTCCGAAGAAGCCAATTCTCAATGCGTTGTGACCGGCAAACTTCAAGTAGCTATTCTGATCGAGTTTTCCCGAATTATTGGACTCGGATCCAAAATTTCACGATTTGTCGATTTTGGTGATTTTCCCTAGTGGTACCCCTAGGGAAATCCGTAAAAATTCGTCGGATTCCGACGAAGCCAATTCTCGATGCGTTGTGACCGGCAAGCTTCCAGTAGCTATTCCGATCGAGTTTTCCAGAATTATTGGACTCGGATCCAAAATTTCACCACTTTTTACGATTTCTCGATTTTGGTGATTTTCCCTAGTGGTACCCCTAGGGAAATCCGTAAAAATTCGTCGGATTCCGACGAAACCAATTCTCGATGCGTTGTGACCGGCAAACTTCAAGTAGCTATTCCGATCGAGTTTTCTCGAATTATTGGACTCGGATCCAAAAGTTCACTATTTGTCGATTTTGGTGATTTTCCCTAGTGGCACCCCTAGGAAAATCCGTAAAAATTCGTCGGATTCCGACGAAGCCAATTCTCGATGCGTTATGACCGGCAAGCTTCCAGTAGCTATTCCGATCGAGTTTTCCCGAATTATTGGACTCGGATCCAAAATTTCAAGATTTCTCGATTTTGGGGATTTTCCCTAGTGGTACCCCCTTGGAAAATCCGTAAAAATTCATCGGATTCCGACGAAGCCAATTCTCGATGCGTTGTGACCGACAAGCTTCCAGTAGCTATTCCGATCGAGTTTTCCCGAATTATTGGACTCGGATCCAAAATTTCCCGATTTCTCGATTTTGGTGATTTTCCCTAGTGGTACCCTAGAGAAATCAGTAAACATTCGTCGGATTCCGACGAAGCCAATTCTCGATGCGTTGTGACCGGCAAGCTTCCAGTAGCTATTCCGATCGAGTTTTCTCAAATTATTGGACTCGGATCAAAAATTTCACCACTTTTTACGATTTCTAGATTTTGGTGATTTTTCCTAGTGGTACCCCTAGGGAAATCCGTAAAAATTCGTCGGATTCCGACGAAGCCAATTCTCGATGCGTTGTGACCGGCAAGCTTCCAGTAGCTATTCCGATCGAGTTTTCCCGAATTATTGGACTCGGATCCAAAATTTCACCACTTTTTACGATTTCTCGATTTTGGTGATTTTCCCTAGTGGTACCCCTAGGGAAATCCGTAAAAATTCGTCGGATTTCGACGAAGCCAATTCTCGATGCGTTGTGACCGGCAAGCTTCCAGTAGCTATTCCGATCGAGTTTTCCCAAATTATTGGACTCGGATCCAAAATTTCACGATTTCTCGATTTTGGTGATTTTTCCTAGTGGTACCCCTAGGGAAATCCGTAAAATTTCGTCGGATTCCGACGAAGCCAATTCTCGATGCATTGTGATCGGCAAGCTTCCAGTAGCTATTCCGATCGAGTTTTCCCAAATTATTGCACTCGGATCAAAAATTTCACCACTTTTTACGATTTCTCGATTTTGGTGATTTTCCCTAGTGGTACCCCTAGGGAAATCCGTAAAAATTTGTCGGATTCCGATGAAGCCAATTCTCGATGCGTTGTGACCGGCAAGCTTCCAGTAGCTATTCCGATCGAGTTTTCCCGAATTATTGGACTCGGATCAAAAATTTCACAACTTTTTACGATTTCTCGATTTTGGTGATTTTCCCTAGTGGTACCCCTAGGGAAATCCGTAAAAATTCGTCGGATTTCGACGAAGCCAATTCTCGATGCGTTGTGACCGGCAAGCTTCAAGTAGCTTTTCCGATCGAGTTTTCCCAAATTATTGGACTCGGATCCAAAATTTCAAGATTTCTCGATTTTGGTGATTTTCCCTAGTGGTACCCCTAGGGAAATCCGTAAAAATTCGTCGGATTCCGACGAAACCAATTCTCGATGCGTTGTGACCGGCAAGCTTCCAGAAGATATTCCGATCGAGTTTTCCCGAATTATTGCACTCGGATCCAAAATTTCACCACTTTTTATGATTTCTCGATTTTGGTGATTTTTCCTAGTGGTACCCCTAGGGAAATCCGAAAAAATTCGTCGGATTCCAACGAAGCCAATTCTCGATGCATTGTGACCGGCAAGCTTCCAGTAGCCATTCCGATCGAATTTTCCCAAATTATTGGACTCGGATCCAAAATTTCATGATTTCTCGATTTTGGTGATTTTTCCTAGTGGTACCCCTAGGGAAATCCATAAAAATTCGTCGGATTTCGACGAAGCCAATTCTCGATGCGTTGTGACCGGCAAGCTTCCAGTAGCTATTCCGATCGAGTTTTCCCGAATTATTGGACTCGGATTTTTCACGATTTCTCGATTTTGGTGATTTTCCCTAGTGGTACCCCTAGGGAAATCCGTAAATATTCGTCGGATTCAAACGAAGCCAATTCTCGATGCATTGTGACCGGCAAGCTTCCAGTAGCTATTCCGATCGAATTTTCCCGAATTATTTGACTCGGATCCAAAATTTCACCACTTTTTACGATTTCTCGATTTTGGTGATTTTCCCTAGTGGTACCCCTAGGGAAATCCGTAAAAATTCGTCGGATTCCGAAGAAGCCAATTCTCAATGCGTTGTGACCGGCAAACTTCAAGTAGCTATTCCGATCGAGTTTTCCCAAATTATTGGACTCGGATCCAAAATTTCACGATTTGTCGATTTTGGTGATTTTCCCTAGTGGTTTTCCCTAGGGAAATCCGTAAAAATTCGTCGGATTCCGACGAAGCCAATTCTCGATGCGTTGTGACCGGCAAGCTTCCAGTAGCTATTCCGATCGAATTTTCCCGAATTATTGGACTCAGATCAAAAATTTCACCACTTTTTACGATTTCTCGATTTTGGTGATTTTTCCTAGTGGTACCCCTAGGGAAATCCGTAAAAATTCGTCGGATTCCGACGAAGCCAATTCTCGATGCGTTGTGACCGGCAAACTTCAAGTAGCTATTCCGATCGAGTTTTCCCGAATTATTGGACTCGGATCCAAAAGTTCACTATTTGTCGATTTTGGTGATTTTCCCTAGTGGTACCCCTAGGGAAATTCGTAAAAATTCGTCGGATTCCGACGAAGCCAATTCTCGATGCGTTGTGACCGGCAAGCTTCCAGTAGCTATTCCGATCGAGTTTTCCCGAATTATTGGACTCGGATCCAAAATTTCAAGATTTCTCGATTTTGGTGATTTTCCCTAGTGGTACCCCCTAGGGAAATCCGTAAAAATTCATCGGATTCCGACGAAGCCAATTCTCAATGCGTTGTGACCGACAAGCTTCCAGTAGCTATTCCGATCGAGTTTTCCCGAATTATTGGACTCGGATCCAAAATTTCCAGATTTCTCGATTTTGGTGATTTTCCCTAGTGGTACCCTAGGGAAATCCGTAAAAATTCGTCGGATTCCGACGAAGCCAATTCTCGATGCGTTGTGACCGGCAAGCTTCCTGTAGCTATTCCGATCGAGTTTTCCCAAATTATTGGACTCGGATCAAAAATTTCACCACTTTTTACGATTTCTAGATTTTGGTGATTTTCCCTAGTGGTACTCCTAGGGAAATCCGTAAAAATTCGTCGGATTCCGACGAAGCCAATTCTCGATGCGTTGTGACCGGCAAGCTTCCAGTAGCTATTCCGATCGAGTTTTCCCGAATTATTGGACTCGGATCCAAAATTTCACTATTTGTCGATTTTGGTGATTTTCCCTAGTGGTACCCCTAGGGAAATCCGTAAAAATTCTTCGGATTCCGACGAAGCCAATTCTCGATGCGTTGTGACCGGCAAGCTTCCAGTAGCTATTCCGATCGAGTTTTCCCAAATTATTGGACTCGGATCCAAAATTTCACGATTTCTCGATTTTGATGATTTTTCCTAGTGGTACCCCCTAGGGAAATCCGTAAAAATTCATCGGATGCCGACGAAGCCAATTCTCGATGCGTTTTGACCAGTAGCTATTTCGATCGAGTTTTCCCGAATTATTGGACTCGGATCAAAAATTTCCCGATTTCTCGATTTTGGTGATTTTCCCTAGTGGTACCCTAGGGAAATCCGTAAAAATTCGTCGGATTTCGACGAAGCCAATTCTCGATGCGTTGTGACCGGCAAGCTTCCAGTAGCTATTCCGATCGAGTTTTCCCAAATTATTGGACTCGGATCCAAAATTTCACGATTTCTCGATTTTGGTGATTTTTCCTAGTGGTACCCCTAGGGAAATCCGTAAAATTTCGTCGGATTCCGACGAAGCCAATTCTCGATGCATTGTGATCGGCAAGCTTCCAGTAGCTATTCCGATCGAGTTTTCCCGAATTATTGCACTCGGATCAAAAATTTCACCACTTTTTACGATTTCTCAATTTTGGTGATTTTCCCTAGTGGTACCCCTAGGGAAATCCGTAAAAATTTATCGGATTCCGATGAAGCCAATTCTCGATGCGTTGTGACCGGCAAGCTTCCAGTAGCTATTCCGATCGAGTTTTCCCGAATTATTGGACTCGGATCAAAAATTTCACCACTTTTTACGATTTCTCGATTTTGGTGATTTTTCCTAGTGGTACCCCTAGGGAAATCCGTAAAAATTCGTCGGATTTCGACGAAGCCAATTCTCGATGCGTTGTGACCGGTAAGCTTCCAGTAGCTTTTCCGATCGAGTTTTCCCAAATTATTGGACTCGTATCCAAAATTTCACGATTTCTCGATTTTGGTGATTTTCCCTAGTGGTACCCCTAGGGAAATCCGTAAAAATTCGTCGGATTCCGACGAAACCAATTCTCGATGCGTTGTGACCGGCAAGCTTCCAGAAGATATTCCGATCGAGTTTTCCCGAATTATTGCACTCGGATCCAAAATTTCACCACTTTTTATGATTTCTCGATTTTGGTGATTTTTCCTAGTGGTACCCCTAGGGAAATCCGAAAAAATTCGTCGGATTCCAACGAAGCCAATTCTCGTTGCATTGTGACCGGCAAGCTTCCAGTAGCCATTCCGATCGAATTTTTCCGAATTATTGGACTCGGATTCAAAATTTTATGATTTCTCGATTTTGGTGATTTTTCCTAGTGGTACCCCTAGGGAAATCCGTAAAAATTCGTCAGATTTCGACGAAGCCAATTCTCGATGCGTTGTGACCGGCAAGCTTCCAGTAGCTATTCCGATCGAGTTTTTCCGAATTATTGGACTCGGATTTTTCACGATTTCTCGATTTTGGTGATTTTCCCTAGTGGTACCCCTAGGAAAATCCGTAAAAATTCGTCGGATTCCAACGAAGCCAATTCTCGATGCATTGTGACCGGCAAGCTTCCAGTAGCTATTCCGATCGAATTTTCCCGAATTATTTGACTCGGATCCAAAATTTCACGATTTCTCGATTTTGGTGATTTTCCCTAGTGGTACCCCTAGGGAAATCCGTAAAAATTCGTCGGATTCCGACGAAGCCAATTCTCGATGCGTTGTGAGCGGCAAGCTTCCAGTAGCTATTCCGATCGAGTTTTCCCGAATTATTGGACTCGGATCCAAAATTTCACCACTTTTTACGATTTCTCGATTTTGTTGATTTTCCCTAGTGGTACCCCTAGGGTAATCCGTAAAAATTCGTCGGATTCCGACGAAACCAATTCTCGATGCGTTGTGACCGGCAAGCTTCCAGTAGCTATTCCGATCGAGTTTTCCCCAATTATTGGACTCGGATCAAAAATTTCATCACTTTTTATGATTTCTCGATTTTGGTGATTTTCCCTAGTGGTACCCCTAGGGAAATCCGTAAAAATTCGTCGGATTCCGAAGAAGCCAATTCTCGATGCGTTGTGACCGGCAAGCTTCCAGTAGCTATTCCGATCGAGTTTTCCCGAATTATTGGACTCGGATCCAAAATTTCACGATTTCTCGATTTTGGTGATTTTCCCTGGTGGTACCCTTAGGGAAATCCGTAAAAATTCGTCGGATTCCGACGAAGCCAATTCTCGATGCGTTGTGACCGGAAAGCTTCAAGTAGCTATTCCGATCGAGTTTTCCCGAATTATTGGACTCGGATCCAAAATTTCACGATTTCTCGATTTTGGTGATTTTCCTTAGTGGTACCACTAGAGAAATCCGTAAAAATTCGTCGGATTCCGATGAAATCAATTCTCGATGCGTTGTGACCGGCAAGCTACCAGTAGCTATTCCGATCGAGTTTTCCCGAATTATTGGACTCGGATAAAAAATTTCACCACTTTTTACGATTTCTCGATTTTGGTGATTTTCCCTAGTGGTACCCCTAGGAAAATCCGTAAAAATTCGTCTGATTCCGACGAAACCAATTCTGGATGCGTTGTGACCGGCAAGCTTCCAGTAGCTATTCCGATCGAGTTTTTCCGAATTATTGGACTCGGATCAAAAATTTCACCACTTTTTACGATTTCTCGATTTTGGTGATTTTCCCTAGTGGTACCCCTAGGGAAATCCGTAAAAATTCGTCGGATTCCGAAGAAGCCAATTCTCAATGCGTTGTGATCGGCAAACTTCAAGTAGCTATTCCGATCCAGTTTTCCCGAATTATTGGACTCGGATCCAAAATTTCACCACTTTTTACGATTTCTCGATTTTTGTGATTTTTCCTAGACGTACCCCTAGGAAAATCCGTAAAAATTCGTCGGATTTCGATGAAGCCAATTCTCGATGCGTTGTGACCGGCAAGCTTCCAGTAGCTATTCCGATCGAGTTTTCCCGAATTATTGGACTCGGATCCAAAATTTCACGATTTCTCGATTTTGGTGATTTTCCCTAGTGGTACCCCTTGTGAAATCCGTAAAAATTCGTCGGATTCCGAAGAAGCCAATTCTCGATGCGTTGTGATCGGCAAGCTTCCAGTAGCTATTCCGATCGAGTTTTCCCGAATTATTGGACTCGGATCCAAAATTTCACCACTTTTTACGATTTCTCGATTTTGCTGATTTTCCCTAGTGGTACCCCTAGGGAAATCCGTAAAAATTCGTCGGATTCCGACGAAACCAATTCTCGATGCGTTATGACCGGCAAGCTTCCAGTAGCTATTCCGATCGAGTTTTCCCAAATTATTGGACTCGGATCAAAAATTTCACCACTTTTTACGATTTCTCGATTTTGGTGATTTTTCCTAGTGGTACCCCTAGGGAAATCCGTAAAAATTCGTCGGATTCCGACGAAGCCAATTCTCGATGCGTTGTGACCGGCAAACTTCAAGTAGCTATTCCGATCGAGTTTTCCCGAATTATTGGACTCGGATCCAAAAGTTCACTATTTGTCGATTTTGGTGATTTTCCCTAGTGGTACCCCTAGGGAAATTCGTAAAAATTCGTCGGATTCCGATGAAGCCAATTCTCGATGCGTTGTGACCGGCAAGCTTCCAGTAGCTATTCCGATCGAGTTTTCCCGAATTATTGGACTCAGATCCAAAATTTCAAGATTTCTCGATTTTGGTGATTTTCCCTAGTGGTACCCCCTAGGGAAATCCGTAAAAATTCATCGGATTCCGACGAAGCCAATTCTCGATGCGTTGTGACCGACAAGCTTCCAGTAGCTATTCCGATCGAGTTTTCCCGAATTATTGGACTCGGATCCAAAATTTCCCGATTTCTCGATTTTGGTGATTTTCCCTAGTGGTACCCTAGGGAAATCCGTAAAAATTCGTCGGATTCCGACGAAGCCAATTCTCGATGCGTTGTGATCGGCAAGCTTCCTGTAGCTATTCCGATCGAGTTTTTCCAAATTATTGGACTCGGATCAAAAATTTCACCACTTTTTACGATTTCTAGATTTTGGTGATTTTCCCTAGTGGTACTCCTAGGGAAATCCGTAAAAATTCGTCGGATTCCGACGAAGCCAATTCTCGATGCGTTGTGACCGGCAAGCTTCCAGTAGCTATTCCGATCGAGTTTTCCCGAATTATTGGACTCGGATCCAAAATTTCACGATTTCTCGATTTTGGTGATTTTCCTTAGTGGTACCACTAGAGAAATCCGTAAAAATTCGTCGGATTCCGATGAAATCAATTCTCGATGCGTTGTGACCGGCAAGCTACCAGTAGCTATTCCGATCGAGTTTTCCCGAATTATTGGACTCGGATAAAAAATTTCACCACTTTTTACGATTTCTCGATTTTGGTGATTTTCCCTAGTGGTACCCCTAGGAAAATCCGTAAAAATTCGTCTGATTCCGACGAAACCAATTCTGGATGCGTTGTGACTGGCAAGCTTCCAGTAGCTATTCCGATCAAGTTTTTTCGAATTATTGGACTCGGATCAAAAATTTCTCCACTTTTTACGATTTCTCGATTTTGGTGATTTTCCCTAGTGGTACTCCTAGGGAAATCCGTAAAAATTCGTCGGATTCCGAAGAAGCCAATTCTCAATGCGTTGTGACCGGCAAACTTCAAGTAGCTATTCCGATCGAGTTTTCCCGAATTATTGGACTCGGATCCAAAATTTCACGATTTTTCGATTTTGGTGATTTTCCCTAGTGGTTTTCCCTAGGAAAATCCGTAAAAATTCGTCGGATTCCGACGAAGCCAATTCTCGATGCGTTGTGACCGGCAAGCTTCCAGTAGCTATTCCGATCGAATTTTCCCGAATTATTGGACTCGGATCAAAAATTTCACCACTTTTTACGATTTCTCGATTTTGGTGATTTTTCCTAGTGGTACCCCTAGGGAAATCCGTAAAAATTCGTCGGATTCCGACGAAGCCAATTCTCGATGCGTTGTGACCGGCAAACTTCAAGTAGCTATTCCGATCGAGTTTTCCCGAATTATTGGACTCGGATCCAAAAGTTCACTATTTGTCGATTTTGGTGATTTTCCCTAGTGGTACCCCTAGGGAAATTCGTAAAAATTCGTCGGATTCCGACGAAGCCAATTCTCGATGCGTTGTGACCGGCAAGCTTCCAGTAGCTATTCCGATCGAGTTTTCCCGAATTATTGGACTCGGATCCAAAATTTCAAGATTTCTCGATTTTGGTGATTTTCCCTAGTGGTACCCCCTAGGGAAATCCGTAAAAATTCATCGGATTCCGACGAAGCCAATTCTCGATGCGTTGTGACCGACAAGCTTCCAGTAGCTATTCCGATCGAGTTTTCCCGAATTATTGGACTCTGATCCAAAATTTCCCAATTTCTCGATTTTGGTGATTTTCCCTAGTGGTACCCTAGGGAAATCCGTAAAAATTCGTCGGATTCCGACGAAGCCAATTCTCGATGCGTTGTGACCGGCAAGCTTCCTGTAGCTATTCCGATCGAGTTTTCCCAAATTATTGGACTCGGATAAAAAATTTCACCACTTTTTACGATTTCTAGATTTTGGTGATTTTCCCTAGTGGTACTCCTAGGGAAATCCGTAAAAATTCGTCGGATTCCGACGAAGCCAATTCTCGATGCGTTGTGACCGGCAAGCTTCCAGTAGCGATTCCGATCGATTTTTCCCGAATTATTGGACTCGGATCCAAAATTTCACTATTTGTCGATTTTGGTGATTTTCCCTAGTGGTACCCCTAGGGAAATCCGTAAAAATTCTTCGGATTCCGACGAAGCCAATTCTCGATGCGTTGTGACCGGCAAGCTTCCAGTAGCTATTCCGATCGAGTTTTCCCAAATTATTGGACTCGGATCCAAAATTTCACGATTTCTCGATTTTGATGATTTTCCCTAGTGGTACCCCCTAGGGAAATCCGTAAAAATTCATCGGATTCCGACGAAGCCAATTCTCGATGCGTTTTGACCAGTAGCTATTCCGATCGAGTTTTCCCGAATTATTGGACTCGGATCAAAAATTTCCCGATTTCTCGATTTTGGTGATTTTCCCTAGTGGTACCCTAGGGAAATCCGTAAAAATTCGTCGGATTTCGACGAAGCCAATTCTCGATGCGTTGTGACCGGCAAGCTTCCAGTAGCTATTCCGATCGAGTTTTCCCAAATTATTGGACTCGGATCAAAAATTTTACCACTTTTTACGATTTCTCGATTTTGGTGATTTTCCCTAGTGGTACCCCTAGGGAAATTCGTAAAAATTCGTCGCATTCCGAAGAAGGCAATTCTCGATTCGTTGTGACCGGCAAGCTTCCATTAGCTATTCCGATCGAGTTTTCCTGAATTATTGGACTCGGATCCAAAATTTCACGATTTCTCGATTTTGGTCATTTTTCCTCGTGGTACCCCTAGGGAAATCCGTAAAAATTCGTCGGATTCCGACGAAGCCAATTCTCGATGCGTTGTGAGCGGCAAGCTTCCAGTAGCTATTCCGATCGAGTTTTCCCGAATTATTGGACTCGGATCAAAAATTTCACCACTTTTTACGATTTCTAGATTTTTGTGATTTTCCCTAGTGGTACCCCTAGGGAAATCCGTAAAAATTCGTATGATTCCGACGAAGCCAATTCTCGATGCGTTGTGACCGGCAAGCTTCCAGTAGCTATTCCGATCGAGTTTTCCCGAATTATTGGACTCGGATCCAAAATTTCACCACTTTTTACGATTTCTCGATTTTGGTGATTTTCCCTAGTGGTACCCCTAGTGAAATCCATAAAAATTCGTCGGATTCCGACGAAGACAATTCTCGATGCGTTGTGACCGACAAGCTTCCAGTAGCTATTCCGATTGAGTTTTCCTTAATTATTGAACTCGGATCCAAAATTTCACGATTTCTCGATTTTGGTGATTTTCCCTAGTGGTACCCCTAGGGAAATCCGTAAAAATTCATCGGATTCCGATGAAGCCAATTCTCGATACGTTGTGACCGGCAAGCTTCCAGTAGCTATTCCGATCGAGTTTTCCCGAATTATTGGACTCGGATCCAAAATTTCACGATTTCTCGATTTTGGTGATTTTTCCTAGTGGTACCCCTAGGGAAATCCGTAAAATTTCGTCGGATTCCGACGAAGCCAATTCTCGATGCGTTGTGATCGGCAAGCTTCCAGTAGCTATTCCGATCGAGTTTTCCCGAATTATTGGACTCGAATCAAAAATTTCACCACTTTTTACGATTTCTAGATTTTGGTGATTTTCCCTAGTGGTACCCCTAGGGAAATCCGTAAAAATTCGTCGGATTCCGACGAAACCAATTCTCGATGCGTTGTGACCGGAAAGCTTCCAGAAGCTATTCCGATCGTGTTTTCCCGAATTATTGGACTCGGATCCAAAATTTCACCACTTTTTATGATTTCTTGATTTTGGTGATTTTCCCTAGTGGTACCCCCTAGGGAAATCCGAAAAAATTCGTCGGATTCCAACGAAGCCAATTCTCGATGCATTGTGACCGGCAAGCTTCCAGTAGCCATTCCGATCGAATTTTCCCGAATTATTGGACTCGGATCCAAAATTTCATGATTTCTCGATTTTGTTGATTTTTCCTAGTGGTACCCCTAGGGAAATCCGTAAAAATTCGTCGGATTTCGACGAAGCCAATTCTCGATGCGTTGTGACCGGCAAGCTTCCAGTAGCTATTCCGATCGAGTTTTCCCGAATTATTGGACTCTGATTTTTCACGATTTCTCAATTTTGTTGATTTTCCCTGGTGGTACCCCTAGGGAAATCCGTAAAAATTCGTCGGATTCCAACGAAGCCAATTCTCGATGCATTGTGACCGGCAAGCTTCCAGTAGCTATTCTGATCGAATTTTCCCGAATTATTTGACTCGGATCCAAAATTTCACGATTTCTCGATTTTGGTGATTTTCCCTAGTGGTACCCCTAGGGAAATCCGTAAAAATTCATTGGATTCCGACGAAGCCAATTCTCGATGCGTTGTGACCGGCAAGCTTCCAGTAGCTATTCCGATCGAGTTTTCCCGAATTATTGGACTCAGATCCAAAATTTCACGATTTCTCGATTTTGGTGATTTTCCCTAGTGGAATCCCTAGGGAAATACGTAAAAATTCGTCGGATTTCGACGAAGCCAATTCTCGATGCGTTGTGACCGACAAGCTTCCAGTAGCTATTCCGATCGAGTTTTCCCGAATTATTGGACTCGGATCCAAAATTTCACGATTTCTCGATTTTAGTGATTTTCCCTAGTGGTACCCCTAGGGAAATCCGTAAAAATTCGTCGGATTCCGACGAAAGCCAATTCTCGATGCGTTGTGACCGGCAAGTTTCCAGTAGCTATTCCGATCGAGTTTTCCCGAATTATTGGACTCGGATCAAAAATTTCACCACTTTTTACGATTTCTCGATTTTGGTGATTTTCCCTAGTGGTACCCCTAGGGAAATCCGTAAAAATTCGTCGGATTCCGACGAAGCCAATTCTCGATTCGGTGTGACCGGCAAGCTTCCAGTAGCTATTCCGATCGAGTTTTCACGAATTATTGGACTCGGATCCAAAATTTCACGATTTCTCGATTTTGGTGATTTTTCCTAGAGGTACCCCTAGGGAAATCCGTAAAAATTCGTCGGATTCCGACGAAGCCAATTCTCGATGCGTTGTGAGCGGCAAGCTTCCCGTAGCTATTCCGATCGAGTTTTCCCGAATTATTAGACTCGAATAAAAAATTTCACCACTTTTTACGATTTCTAGATTTTGGTGATTTTCCCTAGTGGTACCCCTAGGGAAATCCGTAAAAATTCGTCGGATTCCGACGAAGCCAATTCTCGATGCGTTGTGACCGGCAAGCTTCCAGTAGCTATTCCGATCGAGTTTTTCCGAATTATTGGACTCGGATCCAAAATTTCACCACTTTTTACGATTTCTCGATTTTGGTGATTTTCCCTAGTTGTACCCCTAGGGAAATCCGTAAAAATTCGTCGGATTCCGACGAAACAAATTCTCGATGCGTTGTGACCGGCAAGCTTCCAGTAGCTATTCCGTTCGATTTTTCCCGAATTATTGGACTCGGATCCAAAATTTCACAACTTTTTACGATTTCTCGATTTTGGTAATTTTCCCTAGTTGTACCCCTAGGGAAATTCGTAAAAATTCGTCGGATTCTGACGAAAGCAATTCTCAATGCGTTGTGACCGGCAAGCTTCCAGTAGCTATTCCGATCGAGTTTTCCCGAATTATTGGACTCGGATCCAAAATTTCACAACTTTTTATGATTTCTCGATTTTGGTGATTTTCCCTAGTGGTCCCTAGGGAAATCCGAAAAAATTCGTCGGATTCCAACGAAGCCAATTCTCGATGCATTGTGACCGGCAAGCTTCCAGTAGCTATTCCGATCGAATTTTCCCAAATTATTGGACTCGGGTCCAAAATTTCACGATTTCTCGATTTTGGTGATTTTCCCTAGTGGTACCCCTAGGGAAATCCGTAAAAATTCGTCAGATTCCGACGAAGCCAATTCTCGATGCGTTGTGACCGGCAAGCTTCCAGTAGCTATTCCAATCGAGTTTTCCCGAATTATTGGACTCGGATCCAAAATTTCACGATTTCTCGATTTTGGTGATTTTTCCTAGAGGTACCCCTAGGGAAATCCGTAAAAATTCGTCGGATTCCGACGAAACCAATTCTCGATGCGTTGTGACCGGCAAGCTTCCAGTAGCTATTCCGATCGAGTTTTCCCGAATTATTGGACTCGGATCCAAAATTTCACGATTTGTCGATTTTGGTGATTTTCCCTAGTGGTACCCCTAGGGAAATCCGTAAAAATTCATCGGATTCCGACGAAGCCAATTCTCGATGCGTTGTGACCGGTAAGCTTCCAGTAGCTATTCCGATCGAATTTTCTTGAATTATTGGACTTGGTTCCAAAATTTCACGATTTGTCGATTTTGGTGATTTTCCCTAGTGGTACCCCTAGGAAAATCCGTAAAAATTCGTCAGATTCCGACGAAGCCAATTCTCGATGCGTTGTGACCGGCAAGCTTCCAGTAGCTATTCCGATCGATTTTTCCCAAATTATTGGACTCGGATCCAAAATTTCACGATTTGTCGATTTTGGTGATTTTCCCTAGTTGTACCCCTAGGGAAATCCGTAAAAATTCGTCGGATTCCGACGAAGCCAATTCTCGATGCGTTGTGACCGGCAAGCTTCCAGTAGCTATTCCGATCGAGTTTTCCCGAATTATTGGACTCGGATCCAAAATTTCACGATTTCTCGATTTTGGTGATTTTCCCTAGTGGTACCCCTAGGGAAATCCGTAAAAATTTGTCAGATTCCGACGAAACCAATTCTCGATGCGTTGTGACCGGCAAGCTACCAGTAGCTATTCCGATCGAGTTTTCCGAATTATTGGACTCGGATCAAAAATTTCACCACTTTTTACGATTTCTCGATTTTGGTGATTTTACCTAGTGGTACCCTAGGAAAATCCGTAAAAATTCATCGGATTCCGACGAAGCCAATTCTCGATGCGTTGTGACCGGCAAGCTTCAAGTAGCTATTCCGATCGAGTTTTCCCGAATTATTGGACTCGGATCCAAAATTTCACCACTTTTTACGATTTCTCGATTTTGGTGATTTTCCCTAGTGGTACCCCTAGGGAAATCCGTAAAAATTCGTCTGATTCCGACGAAACCAATTCTCGATGTGTTGTGACCGGCAAGCTTCCAGTAGCTATTCCGATCGAGTTTTCCCGAATTATTGGACTCGGATCAAAAATATCACCACTTTTTACGATTTCTCGATTTTGGTGATTTTTCCTAGAGGTACCCCTAGGGAAATCCGTAAAAATTCGTCGGATTCCGACGAAGCCAATTCTCGATGCATTGTGACCGGCAAGCTTCCAGTAGCTATTCCGATCGAGTTTTCCCAAATTATTGGACTCGGATTCAAAATTTCACGATTTGTCGATTTTGGTGATTTTCCCTAGTGGTACCCCTAGGGAAATCCGTAAAAATTCGTCGGATTCCGACGAAGCCAATTCTCGATGCGTTGTGACCGGCAAGTTTCCAGTAGCTATTCCGATCGAATTTTCCCGAATTATTGGACTTGGTTCCAAAATTTCACGATTTGTCGATTTTGGTGATTTTCCCTTGTGGTACGCCTAGGGAAATCCGTAAAAATTCGTCAGATTCCGACGAAGCCAATTCTCGATGCGTTGTGACCGGCAAGCTTCCAGTAGCTATTCCGATCGATTTTTCCCGAATTATTGGACTCGGATCCAAAATTTCACGATTTGTCGATTTTGGTGATTTTCCCTAGTGGTACCCCTAGGGAAATCCGTAAAAATTCGTCGGATTCCGAAGAAGCCAATTCTCGATGCGTTGTGACCGGCAAGCTTCCAGTAGCTATTCCGATCGAGTTTTCCCGAATTATTGGACTCGGATCCAAAATTTCACGATTTCTCGATTTTGGTGATTTTCCCTAGTGGTACCCCTAGGGAAATCCGTAAAAATTCGTCAGATTCCGACGAAACCAATTCTCGATGCGTTGTGACCGGCAAGCTACCAGTAGCTATTCCGATCGAGTTTTCCGAATTATTGGACTCGGATCAAAAATTTCACCACTTTTTACGATTTCTCGATTTTGGTGATTTTACCTAGTGGTACCCCTAGGAAAATCCGTAAAAATTCGTCGGATTCCGACGAAGCCAATTCTCGATGCGTTGTGACCGGCAAGCTTCAAGTAGCTATTCCGATCGAGTTTTCCCGAATTATTGGACTCGGATCCAAAATTTCACCACTTTTTACGATTTCTCGATTTTGGTGATTTTCCCTAGTGGTACCGCTAGGGAAATCCGTAAAAATTCGTCTGATTCCGACAAAACCAATTCTTGATGTGTTGTGACCGGCAAGCTTCCAGTAGCTATTCCGATCGAGTTTTCCCGAATTATTGGACTCGGATCAAAAATATCACCACTTTTTACGATTTCTCGATTTTGGTGATTTTCCCTAGTGGTACCCCTAGGGAAATCCGTAAAAACTCGTTGGATTCCGACGAAGCTAATTCTCGATGCGTTGTGACCGGCAAACTTCAAATAGCTATTCCGATCGAGTTTTCCCGAATTATTGGACTCGGATCCAAAATTTCACGATTTGTCGATTTTGGTGATTTTCCCTAGTGGTACCCCTAGGAAAATCCGTAAAAATTCGTCGGATTCCGACGAAGACAATTCTCGATGCGTTGTGACCGGCAAGTTTCCAGTAGCTATTCCGATCGAATTTTCCCGAATTATTGGACTTGGTTCCAAAATTTCACGATTTGTCGATTTTGGTGATTTTCCCTAGTGGTACCCCTAGGGAAATCCGTAAAAATTCGTCAGATTCCGACGAAGCCAATTCTCGATGCGTTGTGACCGGCAAGCTTCCAGTAGCTATTCCGATCGATTTTTCCCGAATTATTGGACTCGGATCCAAAATTTCACGATTTGTCGATTTTGGTGATTTTCCCTAGTTGTACCCCTAGGGAAATCCGTAAAAATTCGTCGGATTCCGACGAAGCCAATTCTCGATGCGTTGTGACCGGCAAGCTTCCAGTAGCTATTCCGATCGAGTTTTCCCGAATTATTGGACTCGGATCCAAAATTTCACGATTTCTCGATTTTGGTGATTTTCCCTAGTGGTACCCCTAGGAAAATCCGTAAAAATTCGTCAGATTCCGACGAAACCAATTCTCGATGCGTTGTGACCGGCAAGCTACCAGTAGCTATTCCGATCGAGTTTTCCGAATTATTGGACTCAGATCAAAAATTTCACCACTTTTTACGATTTCTCGATTTTGGTGATTTTACCTAGTGGTACCCCTAGGAAAATCCGTAAAAATTCGTCGGATTCCGACGAAGCCAATTCTCGATGCGTTGTGACCGGCAAGCTTCAAGTAGCTATTCCGATCGAGTTTTCCCGAATTATTGGACTCGGATCCAAAATTTCACCACTTTTTACGATTTCTCGATTTTGGTGATTTTCCCTAGTGGTACCCCTAGGGAAATCCGTAAAAATTCGTCTGATTCCGACGAAACCAATTCTCGATGTGTTGTGACCGGCAAGCTTCCAGTAGCTATTCCGATCGAGTTTTCCCGAATTATTGGACTCGGATCAAAAATATCACCACTTTTTACGATTTCTCGATTTTGGTGATTTTCCCTAGTGGTACCCCTAGGGAAATCCGTAAAAACTCGTTGGATTCCGACGAAGCCAATTCTCGATGCGTTGTGACCGGCAAACTTCAAATAGCTATTCCGATCGAGTTTTCCCGAATTATTGGACTCGGATCCAAAATTTCACCACTTTTTACGATTTCTCGATTTTGGTGATTTTCCCTAGTGGTACCCTTAGGGAAATCCGTAAAAATTCGTCGGATTCGGACGAAACCATTTCTCGATGCGTTGTGACCGGCAAGCTTCCAGTAGCTATTCCGATCGAATTTTCCCAAATTATTGGACTCGGATCAAAAATTTCATCACTTTTTATGATTTCTCGATTTTGGTGATTTTCCCTAGTGGTACCCCTAGGGAAATCCGTAAAAATTCATCGGATTCCGAAGAAGCCAATTCTCGATGCGTTGTGACCGGCAAGCTTCCAGTAACTATTCCGATCGAGTTTTCCCGAATTATTGGACTCGGATCCAAAATTTCACGATTTCTCGATTTTGGTGATTTTCCCTGGTGCTACCCTTAGGGAAATCCGTAAAAATTCGTCGGATTCCGACGAAGCCAATTTTCGATGCGTTGTGACCGGAAAGCTTCAAGTAGCTATTCCGATCGAGTTTTCCTGAATTATTGGACTCGGATCCAAAATTTCACGATTTCTCGATTTTGGTGATTTTCCTTAGTGGTACCACTAGGGAAATCCATAAAAATTCGTCAGATTCCGACGAAATCAATTCTCGATGCGTTGTGACCGGCAAGCTACCAGTAGCTATTCCGATCGAGTTTTCCCGAATTATTGGACTCGGATAAAAAATTTCACCACTTTTTACGATTTCTCGATTTTGGTGATTTTCCCTAGTGGTACCCCTAGGGAAATCCGTAAAAATTCGTCTGATTTCGACGAAACCAATTCTCGATGCGTTGTGACCGGCAAGCTTCCAGTAGCTATTCCGATCGAGTTTTCCCAAATTATTGGACTCGGATCAAAAATTTCACCACTTTTTACGATTTCTCAATTTTGGTGATTTTCCCTAGTGGTACCCCTAGGCAAATCCGTAAAAATTCGTCGGATTCCGACAAAGCCAATTCTCGATACGTTGTGACCGGCAAACTTCAAGTAGCTATTCCGATCGAGTTTTCCCGAATTATTGGACTTGGATCCAAAATTTCACGATTTGTCGATTTTGGTGATTTTCCCTAGTGGTACCCCTAGGGAAATCCGTAAAAATTCTTCGGATTCCGACGAAGCCAATTCTCGATGCGTTGTGACCGGCAAGCTTCCAGTAGCTATTCCGATCGAGTTTTCCCGAATTATTGGACTCAGATCAAAAATTTCACCACTTTTTACGATTTCTCGATTTTGGTGATTTTCCCTAGTGGTACCCCTAGGGAAATCCGTAAAAATTCGTCGGATTCCGACGAAACCATTTCTCGATGCGTTGTGACCGGCAAGCTTCCAGTAGCTATTCCGATCGAGTTTTTCCAAATTATTGGACTCGGATCAAAAATTTCACCACTTTTTATGATTTCTCGATTTTGGTGATTTTCCCTAGTGGTACCCCTAGGGAAATCCGTAAAAATTCATCGGATTCCGAAGAAGCCAATTCTCGATGCGTTGTGACCGGCAAGCTTCCAGTAACTATTCCGATCGAGTTTTCCCGAATTATTGGACTCGGATCCAAAATTTCACGATTTCTCGATTTTGGTGATTTTCCCTGGTGGTACCCTTAGGGAAATCCGTAAAAATTCGTCGGATTCCGACGAAGCCAATTCTCGATGCGTTGTGACCGGAAAGCTTCAAGTAGCTATTCCGATCGAGTTTTCCTGAATTATTGGACTCGGATCCAAAATTTCACGATTTCTCGATTTTTGTGATTTTCCTTAGTGGTACCACTAGGGAAATCCGTAAAAATTCGTCAGATTCCGACGAAATCAATTCTCGATGCGTTGTGACCGGCAAGCTACCAGTAGCTATTCCGATCGAGTTTTCCCGAATTATTGGACTCGGATAAAAAATTTCACCACTTTTTACGATTTCTCGATTTTGGTGATTTTCCCTAGTGGTACCCCTAGGGAAATCCGTAAAAATTCGTCTGATTTCGACGAAACCAATTCTCGATGCGTTGTGACCGGCAAGCTTCCAGTAGCTATTCCGATCGAGTTTTCCCGAATTATTGGACTCGGATCAAAAATTTCACCACTTTTTACGATTTCTCAATTTTGGTGATTTTCCCTAGTGGTACCCCTAGGCAAATCCGTAAAAATTCGTCGGATTCCGACAAAGCCAATTCTCGATGCGTTGTGACCGGCAAACTTCAAGTAGCTATTCCGATCGAGTTTTCCCGAATTATTGGACTTGGATCCAAAATTTCACGATTTGTCGATTTTGGTGATTTTCCCTAGTGGTACCCCTAGGGAAATCCGTAAAAATTCTTCGGATTCGGACGAAGCCAATTCTCGATGCGTTGTGACCGGCAAGCTTCCAGTAGCTATTCCGATCGAGTTTTCCCGAATTATTGGACTCAGATCAAAAATTTCACCACTTTTTACGATTTCTCGATTTTGGTGATTTTCCCTAGAGGTACCCCTAGGGAAATCCGTAAAAATTCATCGGATTCCGACGAAGCCAATTCTCGATGCGTTGTGATCGGCAAACTTCAAGTAGCTATTCCGATCGAGTTTTCCCGAATTATTGGACTCGGATCCAAAATTTCACTATTTGTCGATTTTGGTGATTTTCCCTAGTGGTACCCCTAGGGAAATCCGTAAAAATTCGTCGGATTCCGACGAAGCCAATTCTCGATGCGTTGTGACCGGCAAGCTTCCAGTAGCTATTCTGATCGAGTTTTCCCGAATTATTGGACTCGGATCCAAAATTTCACGATTTCTCGATTTTGGTGATTTTCCCTAGTGGTACCCCCTGGGGAAATCCGTAAAAATTCATCGGATTCCGACGAATCCAATTCTCGATGCGTTGCGACCGATAAGCTTCCAGTAGCTTTTCCGATCGAGTTTTCCCGAATTATTGGACTCGGATCCAAAATTTCCCGATTTCTCGATTTTGATGATTTTCCCTAGTGGTACCCTAGCAAAATCCGTAAAAATTCGTCGGATTCCGACGAAGCCAATTCTCGATGCGTTGTGACCGGCAAGCTTCCAGTAGCTATTCCGATCGAGTTTTCCAAAATTATTGGACTCGGATCAAAAATTTCACCACTTTTTACGATTTCTCAATTTTGGTGATTTTCCCTAGTGGTACCCCTAGGGAAATCCGTAAAAATTCGTCGGATTCCGACGAAGCCAATTCTCGATGCATTGTGACCGGTAAGCTTCCAGTAGCTATTCCGATCGAGTTTTCCCGAATTATTGGACTCGGATCCAAAATTTCACGATTTCTCGATTTTGGTGATTTTTCCTAGTGGTACCCCTAGGAAAATCCGTAAAAATTCGTCGGATTTCGACGAAACCAATTCTCGATGCGTTGTGACCGGCAAGCTTCTAGTAGCTATTCTGATCGAATTTTCCCAAATTATTGGACTCGGATCCAAAATTTCACGATTTCTCGATTGTGGTGATTTTTCCTAGTGGTAGTACCCCTAGGGAAATCCATAAAAATTTTTCGGATTTCGACGAAGCCAATTCTCGATGCGTTGTGACCGGAAAGCTTCCAGTAGCTATTCCGATCGAGTTTTCCAAAATTATTGGACTCGGATCCAAAATTTCACGATTTCTCGATTTTGGTGATTTTCCCTAGTGGTACCCCTAGGGAAATCCGTAAAAATTCATCGGATTCCGACGAAGCCAATTCTCGATGGGTTGTGACCGGAAAGCTTCCAGTAGCTATTTCGATCGAGTTTTCCCGAATTATTGGACTCGGATCCAAAATTTCACGATTTCTCGATTTTGGTGATTTTTCCTAGTGGTACCCCTAGGAAAATCCGTAAAAATTCGTCGGATTTCGACGAATCCAATTCTCGATGCATTGTGACCGGCAAGCTACCAGTAGCTATTCCGATCGAGTTTTCCCGAATTATTGGACGCGGATCAAAAATTTCACAACTTTTTACGATTTCTCGATTTTGGTGATTTTCCCTAGTGGTACTCCTAGGGAAATCCGTAAAAATTCGTCGGATTCCGACGAAGCCAATTCTCGATGCGTTGTGACCGGCAAGTTTCCAGTAGCTATTCCGATCGAGTTTTCCCGAATTATTGGACTCGGATCCAAAATTTCACGATTTGTCGATTTTGGTGATTTTCCCTAGTGGTACCCCTAGGGAAATCCGTAAAAATTCGTCGGATTCCGACGAAATCAATTCTCGATGCGTTGTGACCGGCAAGCTTCCAGTAGCTATTCCGATCGAGTTTTCCCGAATTATTGGACTCGGATCCAAAATTTCACGATTTGTCGATTTTGGTGATTTTCCCTAGTGGTACCCCTAGGAAAATCCGTAAAAATTCGTCGGATTCCGTTGAAGCCAAATCTCGATGCGTTGTGACCGGCAAGCTTCCAGTAGCTATTCCAATTGAGTTTTCCCGAATTATTGGACTCGGATCCAAAATTTCACGATTTCTCGATTTTGGTGATTTATCCTTGTGGTACCCCTAGGAAAATCCGTAAAAATTCGTCGGATTTCGACGAAGCCAATTCTCGATGCGTTGTGACCGGCAAGCTTCTAGTAGCTATTCCTATCGAATTTTCCCGAATTATTGGACTCGGATCCAAAATTTCACGATTTGTCGATTTTGGTGATTTTCCCTAGTGGTACCCCTAGAGAAATCCGTAAAAATTCGTCGGATTTCGACGAAACCAATTCTCGATGCGTTGTGATCGGCAAGCTTCCAGTAGCTATTCCGATCGATTTTTCCCGAATTATTGGACTCGGATCTAAAATTTCACGATTTCTCGATTTTGGTGATTTTTCCTAGTGGTACCCCTAGGGAAATCCGTAAAAATTCGTCGGATTCCGACGAAGCCAATTCTCGATGCGTTGTGACCGGCAAGCTTCCAGTAGCTATTCCAATCGAGTTTTCCCGAATTATTGGACTCGGATCCAAAATTTCACGATTTCTCGATTTTGGTGATTTTCCCTAGTGGTACCCCTAGGGAAATCCGTAAAAATTCGTCGGATTCCGACGAAGCCAATTCTCGATGCGTTGTGACCGGAAAGCTTCCATTAGCTATTCCGATCGAGTTTTCCCGAATTATTGGACTCGGATCCAAAATTTCACGATTTCTCGATTTTGGTGATTTTCCCTAGTGGTACCCCTAGGAAAATCCGTAAAAATTCGTCGGATTTCGACGAAGCCAATTATCGATGCGTTGTGACCGGCAAGCTTCTAGAAGCTATTCCGATCGAATTTTCCCGAATTATTGGACTCGGATCAAAAATTTCACGATTTCTCGATTTTGGTGATTTTCCCTAGTGGTACCCCTAGGGAAATCCGTAAAAATTCTTCGGATTTAGACGAAGCAAATTCTCGATGCGTTGTGACCGGCAAGCTTCCAGTAGCTATTCCGATCCAGTTTTCCCAAATTATTGGACTCGGATCAAAAATTTCACGATTTCTCGATTTTGGTGATTTTCCCTAGTGGTACCCCTAGGGAAATCCGTAAAAATTCATCGGATTCCGACGAAGCCAATTCTCGATGGGTTGTGACCTGCAAGCTTCTAGTAGCTATTTCGATCGAGTTTTCCCGAATTATTGGACTCGGATCCAAAATTTTTACGATTTCTGGATTTTGGTGATTTTTCCTAGTGGTACCCCTAGGAAAATGCGTAAAAATTCGTCGGATTTCAACGAAGCCAATTCTCGATGCGTTGTGACCGGCAAGCTACCAGTAGCTATTCCGATCGAGTTTTCCCGAATTATTGGACTCGGATCAAAAATTTCACAACTTTTTACGATTTCTCGATTTTGGTGATTTTCCCTAGTGGTACCCCTAGGGAAATCCGTAAAAATTCGTCGGATTCCGACGAAATCAATTCTCGATGCGTTGTGACCAGAAAGCTTCCAGTAGCTATTCCGATCGAGTTTTCCCGAATTATTGGACTCGGATCCAAAATTTCACGATTTGTCGATTTTGGTGATTTTCCCTAGTGGTACCCCTAGGGAAATCCGTAAAAATTCGTCGGATTCCGACGAAGCCAATTCTCGATGCGTTGTGACCGGCAAGCTTCCAGTAGCTATTCCAATCTAGTTTTCCCGAATTATTGGACTCGGCTCCAAAATTTCACGATTTCTCGATTTTGGTGATTTTTCCTTGTGGTACCCCTAGGAAAATCCGTAAAAATTCGTCGGATTTCGACGAAACCAATTCTCGATGCGTTGTGACCGGCAAGCTTCTAGTAGCTATTCCTATCGAATTTTCCTGAATTATTTGACTCGGATCCAAAATTTCACGATTTGTCGATTTTTGTTATTTTCCCTAGTGGTACCTCTAGGGAAATCCGTAAAAATTCGTCGGATTTCGACAAAGCCAATTCTCGATGCGTTGTGACCGGCAAGTTTCAAGTAGCTATTCCGATCGATTTTTCCCAAATTATTGGACTCGGATCTAAAATTTCACGATTTCTCGATTTTGGTGATTTTCCCTAGTGGTACCCCTAGGGAAATCCGTAAAAATTCGTCGGATTCTGACGAAGTCAATTCTCGATGCGTTGTGACCGGCAAGCTTCCAGTAGCTATTTCGATCGAGTTTTCCCGAATTATTGGACTCGGATCCAAAATTTCACGATTTCTCGATTTTGGTGATTTTTCCTAGTGGTACCCCTAGGAAAATCCGTAAAAATTCGTCGGATTTCGACGAAGCCAATTCTCGATGCGTTGTGACCGGCAAGCTACCAGTAGCTATTCCGATCGAGTTTTCCCGAATTATTGGACTCGGATCAAAAATTTCACAACTTTTTACGATTTCTCGATTTTGGTGATTTTCCCTAGTGGTACCCCTAGGGAAATCCGTAAAAATTCATCGGATTCCTACGAAGCCAATTCTCGATGCGTTGTGACCGGCAAGCTTCCAGTAGCTATTCCGATCGAGTTTTCCCGAATTATTGGACTCGGATCCAAAATTTCACGATTTGTCGATTTTGGTGATTTTCCCTAGTGGTACCCCTAGGGAAATCCGTAAAAATTCGTCGGATTCCGACGAAGCCAATTCTCGATGCGTTGTGACTGGCAAGCTTCCAGTAGCTATTTCGATCGAGTTTTCCCGAATTATTGGACTTGGATCCAAAATTTCACGATTTCTCGATTTTGGTGATTTTTCCTAGTGGTACCCCTAGGAAAATCCGTAAAAATTCGTCGAATTCCGACGAAGCCAATTCTCGATGCGTTGTGACCGGCAAGCTTCCATTAGCTATTCCGATCGAGTTTTCCCGAATTATTGGACTCGGATCCAAAATTTCACGATTTCTCGATTTTGGTGATTTTCCTTAGTGGTACCCCTAGGGAAATCCGTAAAAATTTGTCGGATTCCGACGAAGCCAATTCTCGATGCATTGTGACCGGTAAGCTTCCAGTAGCTATTCCGATCGAGTTTTTCCGAATTATTGGACTCGGATCCAAAATTTCACGATTTCTCGATTTTGGTGATTTTCCCTAGTGGTACCCCTAGGGAAATCCGTAAAAATTCGTCGGATTCCGACGAAGCCAATTCTCGATGCGTTGTGACCGGTAAGCTACCAGTAGCTATTCCGATCAAGTTTTCCCGAATTATTGGACTCGGATAAAAAATTTCACCACTTTTTACGATTTCTCGATTTTGGTGATTTTCCCTAGTGGTACCCCTAGGGAAATCCGTAAAAATTCGTCGGATTTCGACGAAGCCAATTCTCGATGCGTTGTGAACGGTAAGCTTCCAGTAGCTATTCCGATCGAGTTTTCCCGAATTTTTGGACTTGGATCCAAAATTTCACGATTTGTCGATTTTGGTGATTTTCCCTAGTGGTACCCCTAGGGAAATCCGTAAAAATTCGTCGGATTTCGACGAAGCCAATTCTCGATGCGTTGTGACCGGCAAGCTTCCAGTAGCTATTCCGATCGAGTTTTCCCGAATTATTGGACTCGGATCCAAAATTACACCACTTTTTACGATTTCTCGATTTTGGTAATTTTTCCTAGTGGTACCCCTAGGAAAATCCGTAAAAATTCGTCGGATTTCGACGAAGCCAATTCTCGATGCGTTGTGACCGGCAAGCTACCAGTAGCTATTCCGATCGAGTTTTCCCGAATTATTGGACTCGGATCCAAAATTTCATGATTTGTCGATTTTGGTGATTTTCCCTAGTGGTACCCCTAGGGAAATCCGTAAAAATTCTTCGGATTCCGACGAAGCCAATTCTCGATGCGTTGTGATCGGCAAGCTTCCAGTAGCTATTCCGATGGAGTTTTCCCGAATTATTGGACTCAGATCCAAAATTTCACGATTTCTCGATTTTGGTGATTTTCCCTAGTGGTACCCCTAGGAAAATCCGTAAAAATTCGTCGGATTCCGACGAAGCCAATTCTCGATGCGTTGTGACCGGCAAGCTTCCAGTAGCTATTCTGATCGAGTTTTCCCGAATTATTGGACTCGGATCCAAAATTTCACGATTTCTAGATTTTGGTGATTTTTCCTAGTGGTACCCCTAGGAAAATCCGTAAAAATTCGTCGGATTCCGACGAAGCCAATTCTCGATGCGTTGTGACCGGCAAGCTACCAGTAGCTATTCCGATCGAGTTTTCCCAAATTATTGGACTCGGATCAAAAATTTCACAACTTTTTACGATTTCTCGATTTTGGTGATTTTCTCTAGTGGTACCCCTAGGGAAATCCGTAAAAATTCGTCGGATTTCGACGAAGCCAATACTCGATGCGTTGTGACCGGCAAGCTTCCAGTAGCTATTCCGATCGATTTTTCCCGAATTATTGGACTTGGATCCAAAATTTTACGATTTCTCGATTTTGGTGATTTTCCCTAGTGGTACCCCTAGGAAAATCCCTAAAAATTCGTCGGATTCCGACGAAGCCAATTCTCGATGCATTGTGACCGGTAAGCTTCCAGTAGCTATTCCAATCGAGTTTTCCCGAATTATTGGACTCGGATCCAAAATTTCACGATTTCTCGATTTTGGTGATTTTTCCTAGTGGTACCCCTAGGGAAATCCGTAAAAATTCGTCGGATTCCGACGAAGCCAATTCTCGATGCGTTGTGAGCGGGAAGCTTCCAGTAGCTATTCCGATCGAGTTTTCCCGAATTATTGGACTCAGATCCAAAATTTCACGATTTCTCGATTTTGGTGATTTTTCCTAGTAGTACCCCTAGGGAAATCCGTAAAAAATCGTCGGATTCCGACGAAGCCAATTCTCGATGCGTTGTGACCGGCAAGCTTCCAGTAGCTATTCCGATCGAGTTTTCCCAAATTATTGGACTCGGATCCAAAATTTCACGATTTCTCGATTTTGGTGATTTTCCCTAGTGGTACCCCTAGGGAAATCCGTAAAAATTCGTCGGATTTCGACGAAGCCAATTCTCGATGCGTTGTGACCGGTAAGCTTCCAGTAGCTATTCCGATCGAGTTTTCCCGAATTATTGGACTCGGATCCAAAAACTCACTATTTCTCGATTTTGGTGATTTTCCCTAGTGGTACCCCTAGGGAAATCCGTAAAAATTCGTCGGATTCCGACGAAGCCAATTCTCGATGCGTTGTGACCGGAAAGGTTCCAGTAGCTATTCCGATCGAGTTTTCCCGAATTATTTGACTCGGATCCAAAATTACACCACTTTTTACGATTTCTCGATTTTGGTGATTTTCCCTAGTGGTACACCTAGGGAAATCCGTAAAAATTCGTCGGATTTCGACGAAGCCAATTCTCGATGCTTTGTGACCGGCAAGCTTCCAGTAGCTATTCCGATCGATTTTTCCCGAATTATTGGACTCGGATCCAAAATTTTACGATTTCTCGATTTTGGTGATTTTTCCTAGTGGTACCCCTAGGGAAATCCGTAAAAATTCGTCGGATTCCGACTAAGCCAATTCTCGATGCGTTGTGACCGGCAAGCTTCCAGTAGCTATTCCGATCGAGTTTTCCCGAATTATTTGACTCGGATTCAAAATTTCATGATTTCTCGATTTTGGTGATTTTTCATAGTGGTACCCCTAGGGAAATCCGTAAAAATTCGTCGGATTCCGACGAAACCAATTCTCAATACATTGTGACCGGCAAGCTTCCAGTAGCTATTCCGATCGAGTTTTCCCGAATTATTGGATTCGGATCCAAAATTTCACCACTTTTTACGATTTCTCGATTTTGGTGATTTTCCCTAGTGGTACCCCTAGGGAAATCCGTAAAAATTCGTCGGATTCCTACGAAACCAATTCTCGATGCATTGTGACCGGCAAGCTTCCAGTAGCTATTCCGATCGAGTTTTCCCGAATTATTGGACTCGGATCCAAAATTTCACGATTTCTCGATTTTGGTGATTTTCCCTAGTGGTACCCCTAGGGAAATCCGTAAAAATTCGTCGGATTCCGACGAATCCAATTCTCGATGCGTTGTGACCGGCAAGCTTCCAGTAGCTATTCCGATCGAGTTTTCCCGAATTATTGGACTCCGATCCAAAATTTCACCACTTTTTACGATTTCTCGATTTTGGTGATTTTCCCTAGTGGTACCCCTAGGGAAATCCGTAAACATTTATCGGATTCCGACGAAGCCAATTCTCGATGCGTTGTGACCGGCAAGCTTCCAGTAGCTATTGCGATCGAGTTTTCCCGAATTATTGGACTCGGATCCAAAATTTCACGATTTCTCGATTTCGGTGATTTTTCCTAGTGGTACCCCTAGGGAAATCCGTAAAAAATCGTCGGATTCCGACGAAGCCAATTCTCGATGCGTTGTGACCGGCAAGCTTCCAGTAGCTATTCCGATTGAGTTTTCCCGAATTATTGGACTCGGATCCAAAATTTCACGATTTCTTGATTTTGGTGATTTTCCTTAGTGGTACCCCTAGGGAAATCCGTAAAAATTCGTCAGATTTCGACGAAGGCAATTCTCGATGCGTTGTGACCGGCAAGCTACCAGTAGCTATTCCGATCGAGTTTTCCCAAATTATTGTACTCGGATCAAAAATTTCACAACTTTTTACGATTTCTCGATTTTGGTGATTTTCCCTAGTGGTACCCCTAGGGAAATCCGTAAAAATTCGACGGATTCCGACGAAGCTAATTCTCGATGCGTTGTGACCGGCAAGCTTCCAGTAGCTATTCCGATCGAGTTTTCCTGAATTATTGGACTCGGATCCAAAATTTCACGATTTCTCGATTTTGGTGATTTTCCCTAGTGGTACCCCTAGGAAAATCCGTAAAAATTCGTCGGATTCCGACGAAGCCAATTCTCGATGCGTTGTGACCGGCAAGCTACCAGTAGCTATTCCGATCGAGTTTTCCGAATTATTGGACTCGGATCAAAAATTTCACAACTTTTTACGATTTCTCGATTTTGGTGATTTTCCCTAGTGGTACCCCTAGGGAAATCCGTAAAAATTCGTCGGATTCCGACGAAGCCAATTCTCGTTGGGTTGTGACCGGCAAGCTTCCAGTAGCTATTCCGATCGAGTTTTCCCGAATTATTTGACTCGGATCCAAAATTTCACCACTTTTCACGATTTCTCGATTTTGGTGATTTTCCATAGTGGTACCCCTAGGGAAATCCGTAAAAATTGGTCGGATTCCGACGAAGCCAATTCTCGATGCGTTGTGACCGACAAGCTTCCAGTAGCTATTCCGATCGAGTTTTCCCGAATTATTGGACTCGGATCCAAAATTTCACGATTTCTCGATTTTGGTGATTTTCCCTAGAGGTACCCCTAGGGAAATCCGTAAAAATTCGTCGGATTCCGACGAAGCCAATTCTCGATGCGTTGTGACCGGCAAGCTTCCATTAGCTATTCCGATCGAGTTTTCCCGAGTTGTTGGACTCGGATCTAAAATTTCACGATTTCTCGATTTTGGTGATTTTCCCTAGTGGTACCCCTAGGGAAATCCGTGAAAATTCGTCGGATTCTGACGAAGCCAATTCTCGATGCGTTATGACCAGCAAGCTACCAGTAGCTATTCCGATCGAGTTTTCCCGAATTATTGGACTTAGATCAAAAATTTCACCACTTTTTACGATTTCTCGATTTTGGTGATTTTCCCTAGTGGTACCCCTAGAGAAATCCGTAAAAATTCGTCGGATTTCGAAGAAGCCAATTCTCGATGCGTTGTGACCGGCAAGCTTCCAGTAGCTATTCCGATCGAATTTTCCCGAATTATTGGACTTGGATCCAAAATTTCACGATTTGTCGATTTTGGTGATTTTCCCTAGTAGTACCCCTAGGGAAATCCGTAAAAATTCGTCGGATTTCGACGAAGCCAATTCTCGATGCGTTGTGACCGGCAAGCTTCCAGTAGCTATTCCGAACGAGTTTTCCCGAATTATTTGACTCGGATCCAAAATTACACCACTTTTTACGATTTCTCGATTTTGGTGATTTTCCCTAGTGGTACCCCTAGGGAAATCCGTAAAAATTCGTCGGATTCCGACGAAGCCAATTCTCGATGCGTTGTGACCGGCAAGCTTCCAGTAGCTTTTCCGATCGAGTTTTCCCGAATTATTGGACTCGGATCCAAAATTTCACGATTTCTCGATTTTGGTGATTTTCCCTAGTGGTACCCCTAGGAAAATCCGTAAAAATTCGTCTGATTTCGACGAAGCCAATTCTGGATGCGTTGTGACCGGCAAGCTTCCAGTAGCTATTCCGATCGAGTTTTCTCGAATTATTCGACTCGGATCCAAAATTTTACCACTTTTTACGATTTCTCGATTTTGGTGATTTTCCCTAGTGGTACCCCTAGGGAAATCCGTAAAAATTCGTCGGATTCCGACGAAGCCAATTCTCGATGCGTTGTGACCGGCAAGCTTCCAGTAGCTATTCTGATCGAGTTTTCCCGAATTATTTGACTCGGATCCAAAATTATACCACTTTTTACGTTTTCTCGATTTTGGTGATTTTCCCTAGTGGTACCCCTAGGGAAATCCGTAAAAATTCGTCGGATTCCGACGAAACCAATTCTCGATGCGTTGTGACCTGCAAGCTTCCAGTAGCTATTCCGATCGAGTTTTCCCGAATTATTGGACTCGGATCCAAAATTTCACCAATTTTTACGATTTCTCGATTTTGGTGATTTTCCCTAGTGGTACCCCTAGGGAAATCCGTAAAAATTCGTCGGATTCCGACGAAGCCAATTCTCGATGCGTTGTGACCGGCAAGCTTCCAGTAGCTTTTCCGATCGAGTTTTCCCGAATTATTGGACTCTGATCCAAAATTTCACGATTTCTTGATTTTGGTGATTTTCCCTAGTGGTACCCCTAGGGAAATCCGTAAAAATTCGTCTGATTTCGACGAAGCCAATTTTGGATGCGTTGTGACCGGCAAGCTTCCAGTAGCTATTCCGATCGAGTTTTCCCGAATTATTGGACTCGGATCCAAAATTTCACAACTTTTTACGATTTCTCGATTTTGGTGATTTTCCCTAGTGGTACCCCTAGGGAAATCCGTAAAAATTCGTCGGATTCCGACGAAGCCAATTCTCGATGCGTTGTGACCGGCAAGCTTCCAGTAGCTTTTCCGATCGAGTTTTCCCGAATTATTGGACTCGGATCCAAAATTTCACGATTTCTCGATTTTGGTGATTTTCCCTAGTGGTACCCCTAGGGAAATCCGTAAAAATTCGTCGGATTCCGACGAAGCCAATTCTCGATGCGTTGTGACCGGCAAGCTTCCAGTAGCTTTTCCGATCGAGTTTTCCCGAATTATTGGACTCGGATCCAAAATTTCACGATTTCTCGATTTTGGTGATTTTCCCTAGTGGTACCCCTAGGGAAATCCGTAAAAATTCGTCTGATTTCGACGAAGCCAATTCTGGATGCGTTGTGACCGGCAAGCTTCCAGTAGCTATTCCGATCGAGTTTTCTCGAATTATTCGACTCGGATCCAAAATTTCACCACTTTTTACGATTTCTCGATTTTGGTGATTTTCCCTAGTGGTACCCCTAGGGAAATCCGTAAAAATTCGTCGGATTCCGACGAAGCCAATTCTCGATGCGTTGTGACCGGCAAGCTTCCAGTAGCTATTCTGATCGAGTTTTCCCGAATTATTTGACTCGGATCCAAAATTATACCACTTTTTACGTTTTCTCGATTTTGGTGATTTTCCCTAGTGGTACCCCTAGGGAAATCCGTAAAAATTCGTCGGATTCCGACGAAACCAATTCTCGATGCGTTGTGACCGGCAAGCTTCCAGTAGCTATTCCGATCGAGTTTTCCCGAATTATTGGACTCGGATCCAAAATTTCACCACTTTTTACGATTTCTCGATTTAGGTGATTTTCCCTAGTGGTACCCCTAGGGAAATCCGTAAAAATTCGTCGGATTCCGACGAAGCCAATTCTCGATGCGTTGTGACCGGCAAGCTTCCAGTAGCTTTTCCGATCGAGTTTTCCCGAATTATTGGACTCTGATCCAAAATTTCACGATTTCTCGATTTTGGTGATTTTCCCTAGTGGTACCCCTAGGGAAATCCGTAAAAATTCGTCTGATTTCGACGAAGCCAATTCTGGATGCGTTGTGACCGGCAAGCTTCCAGTAGCTATTCCGATCGAGTTTTCCTGAATTATTGGACTCGGATCCAAAATTTCACGATTTCTCGATTTTGGTGATTTTCCCTAGTGGTACCCCTAGGGAAATCCGTAAAAATTCGTCGGATTCCGACGAAGCCAATTCTCGATGCGTTGTGACCGGCAAGCTACCAGTAGCTATTCCGATCGAGTTTTCCGAATTATTGGACTCGGATCAAAAATTTCACAACTTTTTACGATTTCTCGATTTTGGTGATTTTCCCTAGTGGTACCCCTAGGGAAATCCGTAAAAATTCGTCGGATTCCGAAGAAGCCAATTCTCGTTGCGTTGTGACCGGCAAGCTTCCAGTAGCTATTCCGATCGAGTTTTCCCGAATTATTTGACTCGGATCCAAAATTTCACCACTTTTCACGATTTCTCGATTTTGGTGATTTTCCATAGTGGTACCCCTAGGGAAATCCGTAAAAATTGGTCGGATTCCGACGAAGCCAATTCTCGATGCGTTGTGACCGGCAAGCTTCCAGTAGCTATTCCGATCGAGTTTTCCCGAATTATTGGACTCGGATCCAAAATTTCACGATTTCTCGATTTTGGTGATTTTCCCTAGAGGTACCCCTAGGGAAATCCGTAAAAATTCGTCGGATTCCGACGAAGCCAATTCTCGATGCGTTGTGACCGGCAAGCTTCCATTAGCTATTCCGATCGAGTTTTCCCGAGTTGTTGGACTCGGATCTAAAATTTCACGATTTCTCGATTTTGGTGATTTTCCCTAGTGGTACCCCTAGGGAAATCCGTGAAAATTCGTCGGATTCTGACGAAGCCAATTCTCGATGCGTTATGACCAGCAAGCTACCAGTAGCTATTCCGATCGAGTTTTCCCGAATTATTGGACTTAGATCAAAAATTTCACCACTTTTTACGATTTCTCGATTTTGGTGATTTTCCCTAGTGGTACCCCTAGAGAAATCCGTAAAAATTCGTCGGATTTCGAAGAAGCCAATTCTCGATGCGTTGTGACCGGCAAGCTTCCAGTAGCTATTCCGATCGAATTTTCCCGAATTATTGGACTTGGATCCAAAATTTCACGATTTGTCGATTTTGGTGATTTTCCCTAGTAGTACCCCTAGGGAAATCCGTAAAAATTCGTCGGATTCCGACGAAGCCAATTCTCGATGCGTTGTGACCGGCAAGCTTCCAGTAGCTATTCCGAACGAGTTTTCCCGAATTATTTGACTCGGATCCAAAATTACACCACTTTTTACGATTTCTCGATTTTGGTGATTTTCCCTAGTGGTACCCCTAGGGAAATCCGTAAAAATTCGTCGGATTCCGACGAAGCCAATTCTCGATGCGTTGTGACCGGCAAGCTTCCAGTAGCTTTTCCGATCGAGTTTTCCCGAATTATTGGACTCGGATCCAAAATTTCACGATTTCTCGATTTTGGTGATTTTTCCTAGTGGTACCCCTAGGGAAATCCGTAAAAATTCGTCTGATTTCGACGAAGCCAATTCTGGATGCGTTGTGACCGGCAAGCTTCCAGTAGCTATTCCGATCGAGTTTTCTCGAATTATTCGACTCGGATCCAAAATTTCACCACTTTTTACGATTTCTCGATTTTGGTGATTTTCCCTAGTGGTACCCCTAGGGAAATCCGTAAAAATTCGTCGGATTTCGACGAAGCCAATTCTCGATGCGTTGTGACCGGCAAGCTTCCAGTAGCTATTCTGATCGAGTTTTCCCGAATTATTTGACTCGGATCCAAAATTATACCACTTTTTACGTTTTCTCGATTTTGGTGATTTTCCCTAGTGGTACCCCTAGGGAAATCCGTAAAAATTCGTCGGATTCCGACGAAACCAATTCTCGATGCGTTGTGACCGGCAAGCTTCCAGTAGCTATTCCGATCGAGTTTTCCCGAATTATTGGACTCGGATCCAAAATTTCACCAATTTTTACGATTTCTCGATTTTGGTGATTTTCCCTAGTGGTACCCCTAGGGAAATCCGTAAAAATTCGTCTGATTTCGACGAAGCCAATTTTGGATGCGTTGTGACCGGCAAGCTTCCAGTAGCTATTCCGATCGAGTTTTCCCGAATTATTGGACTCGGATCCAAAATTTCACAACTTTTTACGATTTCTCGATTTTGGTGATTTTCCCTAGTGGTACCCCTAGGGAAATCCGTAAAAATTCGTCGGATTCCGACGAAGCCAATTCTCGATGCGTTGTGACCGGCAAGCTTCCAGTAGCTTTTCCGATCGAGTTTTCCCGAATTATTGGACTCGGATCCAAAATTTCACGATTTCTCGATTTTGGTGATTTTCCCTAGTGGTACCCCTAGGGAAATCCGTAAAAATTCGTCGGATTCCGACGAAACCAATTCTCGATGCGTTGTGACCGGCAAGCTTCCAGTAGCTTTTCCGATCGAGTTTTCCCGAATTATTGGACTCGGATCCAAAATTTCACGATTTCTCGATTTTGGTGATTTTCCCTAGTGGTACCCCTAGGGAAATCCGTAAAAATTCGTCTGATTTCGACGAAGCCAATTCTGGATGCGTTGTGACCGGCAAGCTTCCAGTAGCTATTCCGATCGAGTTTTCTCGAATTATTCGACTCGGATCCAAAATTTCACCACTTTTTACGATTTCTCGATTTTGGTGATTTTCCCTAGTGGTACCCCTAGGGAAATCCGTAAAAATTCGTCGGATTCCGACGAAGCCAATTCTCGATGCGTTGTGACCGGCAAGCTTCCAGTAGCTATTCTGATCGAGTTTTCCCGAATTATTTGACTCGGATCCAAAATTATACCACTTTTTACGTTTTCTCGATTTTGGTGATTTTCCCTAGTGGTACCCCTAGGGAAATCCGTAAAAATTCGTCGGATTCCGACGAAACCAATTCTCGATGCGTTGTGACCGGCAAGCTTCCAGTAGCTATTCCGATCGAGTTTTCCCGAATTATTGGACTCGGATCCAAAATTTCACCACTTTTTACGATTTCTCGATTTAGGTGATTTTCCCTAGTGGTACCCCTAGGGAAATCCGTAAAAATTCGTCGGATTCCGACGAAGCCAATTCTCGATGCGTTGTGACCGGCAAGCTTCCAGTAGCTTTTTCGATCGAGTTTTCCCGAATTATTGGACTCTGATCCAAAATTTCACGATTTCTCGATTTTGGTGATTTTCCCTAGTGGTACCCCTAGGGAAATCCGTAAAAATTCGTCTGATTTCGACGAAGCCAATTCTGGATGCGTTGTGACCGGCAAGCTTCCAGTAGCTATTCTGATCGAGTTTTCCTGAATTATTGGACTCGGAT
Source organism: Excoecaria cochinchinensis (assembly GCA_947683425.1). Classification (NCBI taxonomy): domain Eukaryota; kingdom Viridiplantae; phylum Streptophyta; class Magnoliopsida; order Malpighiales; family Euphorbiaceae; genus Excoecaria; species Excoecaria cochinchinensis. The sequence continues at coordinate 238,004 of CANTUQ010000089.1, read as the reverse complement.
CCAAAATTTCACGATTTCTCGATTTTGGTGATTTTCCCTAGTGGTACCCCTAGGGAAATCCGTAAAAATTCGTCGGATTCCGACGAAGCCAATTCTCGATGCGTTGTGACCGGCAAGCTACCAGTAGCTATTCCGATCGAGTTTTCCGAATTATTGGACTCGGATCAAAAATTTCACAACTTTTTACGATTTCTCGATTTTGGTGATTTTCCCTAGTGGTACCCCTAGGGAAATCCGTAAAAATTCGTCGGATTCCGAAGAAGCCAATTCTCGTTGCGTTGTGACCGGCAAGCTTCCAGTAGCTATTCCGATCGAGTTTTCCCGAATTATTTGACTCGGATCCAAAATTTCACCACTTTTCACGATTTCTCGATTTTGGTGATTTTCCATAGTGGTACCCCTAGGGAAATCCGTAAAAATTGGTCGGATTCCGACGAAGCCAATTCTCGATGCGTTGTGACCGGCAAGCTTCCAGTAGCTATTCCGATCGAGTTTTCCCGAATTATTGGACTCGGATCCAAAATTTCACGATTTCTCGATTTTGGTGATTTTCCCTAGAGGTACCCCTAGGGAAATCCGTAAAAATTCGTCGGATTCCGACGAAGCCAATTCTCGATGCGTTGTGACCGGCAAGCTTCCATTAGCTATTCCGATCGAGTTTTCCCGAGTTGTTAGACTCGGATCTAAAATTTCACGATTTCTCGATTTTGGTGATTTTCCCTAGTGGTACCCCTAGGGAAATCCGTGAAAATTCGTCGGATTCTGACGAAGCCAATTCTCGATGCGTTATGACCAGCAAGCTACCAGTAGCTATTCCGATCGAGTTTTCCCGAATTATTGGACTTAGATCAAAAATTTCACCACTTTTTACGATTTCTCGATTTTGGTGATTTTCCCTAGTGGTACCCCTAGAGAAATCCGTAAAAATTCGTCGGATTTCGAAGAAGCCAATTCTCGATGCGTTGTGACCGGCAAGCTTCCAGTAGCTATTCCGATCGAATTTTCCCGAATTATTGGACTTGGATCCAAAATTTCACGATTTGTCGATTTTGGTGATTTTCCCTAGTAGTACCCCTAGGGAAATCCGTAAAAATTCGTCGGATTCCGACGAAGCCAATTCTCGATGCGTTGTGACCGGCAAGCTTCCAGTAGCTATTCCGAACGAGTTTTCCCGAATTATTTGACTCGGATCCAAAATTACACCACTTTTTACGATTTCTCGATTTTGGTGATTTTCCCTAGTGGTACCCCTAGGGAAATCCGTAAAAATTCGTCGGATTCCGACGAAGCCAATTCTCGATGCGTTGTGACCGGCAAGCTTCCAGTAGCTTTTCCGATCGAGTTTTCCCGAATTATTGGACTCGGATCCAAAATTTCACGATTTCTCGATTTTGGTGATTTTTCCTAGTGGTACCCCTAGGGAAATCCGTAAAAATTCGTCTGATTTCGACGAAGCCAATTCTGGATGCGTTGTGACCGGCAAGCTTCCAGTAGCTATTCCGATCGAGTTTTCTCGAATTATTCGACTCGGATCCAAAATTTCACCACTTTTTACGATTTCTCGATTTTGGTGATTTTCCCTAGTGGTACCCCTAGGGAAATCCGTAAAAATTCGTCGGATTTCGACGAAGCCAATTCTCGATGCGTTGTGACCGGCAAGCTTCCAGTAGCTATTCTGATCGAGTTTTCCCGAATTATTTGACTCGGATCCAAAATTATACCACTTTTTACGTTTTCTCGATTTTGGTGATTTTCCCTAGTGGTACCCCTAGGGAAATCCGTAAAAATTCGTCGGATTCCGACGAAACCAATTCTCGATGCGTTGTGACCGGCAAGCTTCCAGTAGCTATTCCGATCGAGTTTTCCCGAATTATTGGACTCGGATCCAAAATTTCACCAATTTTTACGATTTCTCGATTTTGGTTATTTTCCCTAGTGGTACCCCTAGGGAAATCCGTAAAAATTCGTCGGATTCCGACGAAGCCAATTCTCGATGCGTTGTGACCGGCAAGCTTCCAGTAGCTTTTCCGATCGAGTTTTCCCGAATTATTGGACTCTGATCCAAAATTTCACGATTTCTCGATTTTGGTGATTTTCCCTAGTGGTACCCCTAGGGAAATCCGTAAAAATTCGTCTGATTTCGACGAAGCCAATTTTGGATGCGTTGTGACCGGCAAGCTTCCAGTAGCTATTCCGATCGAGTTTTCCCGAATTATTGGACTCGGATCCAAAATTTCACAACTTTTTACGATTTCTCGATTTTGGTGATTTTCCCTAGTGGTACCCCTAGGGAAATCCGTAAAAATTCGTCGGATTCCGACGAAGCCAATTCTCGATGCGTTGTGACCGGCAAGCTTCCAGTAGCTTTTCCGATCGAGTTTTCCCGAATTATTGGACTCGGATCCAAAATTTCACGATTTCTCGATTTTGGTGATTTTCCCTAGTGGTACCCCTAGGGAAATCCGTAAAAATTCGTCGGATTCCGACGAAGCCAATTCTCGATGCGTTGTGACCGGCAAGCTTCCAGTAGCTTTTCCGATCGAGTTTTCCCGAATTATTGGACTCGGATCCAAAATTTCACGATTTCTCGATTTTGGTGATTTTCCCTAGTGGTACCCCTAGGGAAATCCGTAAAAATTCGTCTGATTTCGACGAAGCCAATTCTGGATGCGTTGTGACCGGCAAGCTTCCAGTAGCTATTCCGATCGAGTTTTCTCGAATTATTCGACTCGGATCCAAAATTTCACCACTTTTTACGATTTCTCGATTTTGGTGATTTTCCCTAGTGGTACCCCTAGGGAAATCCGTAAAAATTAGTCGGATTCCGACGAAGCCAATTCTCGATGCGTTGTGACCGGCAAGCTTCCAGTAGCTATTCTGATCGAGTTTTCCCGAATTATTTGACTCGGATCCAAAATTATACCACTTTTTACGTTTTCTCGATTTTGGTGATTTTCCCTAGTGGTACCCCTAGGGAAATCCGTAAAAATTCGTCGGATTCCGACGAAACCAATTCTCGATGCGTTGTGACCGGCAAGCTTCCAGTAGCTATTCCGATCGAGTTTTCCCGAATTATTGGACTCGGATCCAAAATTTCACCACTTTTTACGATTTCTCGATTTAGGTGATTTTCCCTAGTGGTACCCCTAGGGAAATCCGTAAAAATTCGTCGGATTCCGACGAAGCCAATTCTCGATGCGTTGTGACCGGCAAGCTTCCAGTAGCTTTTCCGATCGAGTTTTCCCGAATTATTGGACTCTGATCCAAAATTTCACGATTTCTCGATTTTGGTGATTTTCCCTAGTGGTACCCCTAGGGAAATCCGTAAAAATTCGTCTGATTTCGACGAAGCCAATTCTGGATGCGTTGTGACCGGCAAGCTTCCAGTAGCTATTCCGATCGAGTTTTCCCGAATTATTGGACTCGGATCCAAAATTTCACAACTTTTTACGATTTCTCGATTTTGGTGATTTTCCCTAGTGGTACCCCTAGGGAAATGCGTAAAAATTCGTCGGATTCCGACGAAGCCAATTCTCAATGCGTTGTGACCGGCAAGCTTCCAGTAGCTTTTCCGATCGAGTTTTCCCGAATTATTGGACTCGGATCCAAAATTTCACGATTTCTCGATTTTGGTGATTTTCCCTAGTGGTACCCCTAGGGAAATCCGTAAAAATTCGTCGGATTCCGACGAAGCCAATTCTCGATGCGTTGTGACCGGCAAGCTTCCAGTAGCTTTTCCGATCGAGTTTTCCCGAATTATTGGACTCGGATCCAAAATTTCACGATTTCTCGATTTTGGTGATTTTCCCTAGTGGTACCCCTAGGGAAATCCGTAAAAATTCGTCGGATTCCGACGAAGCCAATTCTTGATGCGTTGTGACCGGCAAGCTTCCAGTAGCTATTCCGATCGAGTTTTTCCGAATTATTTGACTCGGATCCAAAATTTCACCACTTTTCACGATTTCTCGATTTTGGTGATTTTTCATAGTGGTACCCCTAGGAAAATCCGTAAAAATTGGTCGGATTCCGACTAAGCCAATTCTCGATGCGTTGTGACCGGCAAGCTTCCAGTAGCTATTTCGATCGAGTTTTCCCGAATTATTGGACTCGGATCCAAAATTTTACCACTTTTTACGATTTCTCGATTTTGGTGATTTTCCCTAGTGGTACCCCTAGGGAAATCCGTAAATATTCGTCGGATACCGACAAGGCCAATTCTCGATTCATTGTGACCGGCAAGCTTCCAGTAGCTATTCCGATCGAGTTTTCCCGAATTATTGGACTCGGATCCAAAATTTCACGATTTCTCGATTTTGGTGATTTTCCCTAGAGGTACCCCTAGGGAAATCCGTAAAAATTCGTCGGATTCCGACGAAGCCAATTCTCGATGCGTTGTGACCGGCAAGCTTCCATTAGCTATTCCGATCGAGTTTTCCCGAGTTGTTGGACTCGGATCTAAAATTTCACGATTTCTCGATTTTGGTGATTTTCCCTAGTGGTACCCCTAGGGAAATCCGTGAAAATTCGTCGGATTCTGACGAAGCCAATTCTCGATGCGTTATGACCAGCAAGCTACCAGTAGCTATTCCGATCGAGTTTTCCCGAATTATTGGACTTAGATAAAAAATTTCACCACTTTTTACGATTTCTCGATTTTGGTCATTTTCCCTAGTGGTACCCCTAGAGAAATCCGTAAAAATTCGTCGGATTTCGAAGAAGCCAATTCTCGATGCGTTGTGACTGGCAAGCTTCCAGTAGCTATTCCGATCGAATTTTCCCGAATTATTGGACTTGGATCCAAAATTTCACGATTTGTCGATTTTGGTGATTTTCCCTAGTAGTACCCCTAGGGAAATCCGTAAAAATTCGTCGGATTCCGACGAAGCCAATTCTCGATGCGTTGTGACCGGCAAGCTTCCAGTAGCTATTCCGAACGAGTTTTCCCGAATTATTTGACTCGGATCCAAAATTACACCACTTTTTACGATTTCTCGATTTTGGTGATTTTCCCTAGTGGTACCCCTAGGGAAATCCGTAAAAATTCGTCGGATTCCGACGAAGCCAATTCTTGATGCGTTGTGACCGGCAAGCTTCCAGTAGCTTTTCCGATTGAGTTTTCCCGAATTATTGGACTCGGATCCAAAATTTCACGATTTCTCGATTTTGGTGATTTTCCCTAGTGGTACCCCTAGGGAAATCCGTAAAAATTCGTCTGATTTCGACGAAGCCAATTCTGGATGCATTGTGACCGGCAAGCTTCCAGTAGCTATTCCGATCGAGTTTTCCCGAATTATTGGACTCGGATCCAAAATTTCACAACTTTTTACGATTTCTCGATTTTGGTGATTTTCCCTAGTGGTACCCCTAGGGAAATCCGTAAAAATTCGTCGGATTCCGACGAAGCCAATTCTCGATGCGTTGTGACCGGCAAGCTTCCAGTAGCTTTTCCGATCGAATTTTCCCGAATTATTGGACTCGGATCCAAAATTTCACGATTTCTCGATTTTGGTGATTTTCCCTAGTGGTACCCCTAGGGAAATCCGTAAAAATTCGTCGGATTTCGACGAAGCCAATTCTCTATGCGTTGTGACCGGCAAGCTTCCAGTAGCTATTCCGATCGAGTTTTCCCGAATTATTTGACTCGGATCCAAAATTTCACCACTTTTCACGATTTCTCGATTTTGGTGATTTTCCATAGTGGTACCCCTAGGAAAATCCGTAAAAATTGGTCGGATTCCGACGAATCCAATTCTCGATGCGTTGTGACCGGCAAGCTTCCAGTAGCTATTTCGATCGAGTTTTCCCGAAATATTGGACTCGGATCCAAAATTTTACCACTTTTTACGATTTCTCGATTTTGGTGATTTTCCCTAGTGGTACCCCTAGGGAAATACTTAAATATTCGTCGGATACCGACAAGGCCAATTCTCGATGCATTGTGACCGGCAAGCTTCCAGTAGCTATTCCGATCGAGTTTTCCCGAATTATTGGACTCGGATCCAAAATTTCACGATTTCTCTATTTTGGTGATTTTCCCTAGAGGTACCCCTAGGGAAATCCGTAAAAATTCGTCGGATTTCGACGAAGCCAATTCTCGATGCGTTGTGACCGGCAAGCTTCCATTAGCTATTCCGATCGAGTTTTCCCGAGTTATTGGACTCGGATCCAAAATTTCACCACTTTTCACGATTTCTCGATTTTGGTGATTTTCCATAGTGGTACCCCTAGGGAAATCCGTAAAAATTGGTCGGATTCCGACGAAGCCAATTCTCGATGCGTTGTGACCGGCAAGCTTCCAGTAGCTATTTTGATCGAGTTTTCCCGAATTATTGGACTCGGATCCAAAATTTTACCACTTTTTACGATTTCTCGATTTTGGTAATTTTCCCTAGTGGTACCCCTAGGGAAATCCGTAAAAATTCGTCGGATTTCGACGAAGCCAATTCTCGATGCGTTGTGACCGGCAAGCTTCCAGTAGCTATTCCGATCGAGTTTTCCCGAATTATTTGACTCGGATCCAAAATTTCACCACTTTTCACGATTTCTCGATTTTGGTGATTTTCCATAGTGGTACCCCTAGGGAAATCCGTAAAAATTGGTCGGATTCCGACGAAGCCAATTCTCGATGCGTTGTGACTGGCAAGCTTCCAGTAGCTATTTCGATCGAGTTTTCCATAATTATTGGACTCGGATCCAAAATTTTACCACTTTTTACGATTTCTCGATTTTGGTGATTTTTCCTAGTGGTACCCCTAGGGAAATCCGTAAAAATTCGTCGGATACCGACGAGGCCAATTCTCGATGCATTGTGACCGGCATGCTTCTAGTAGCTATTCCGATCGAGTTTTCCTGAATTATTGGACTCGAATCCAAAATTTCATGATTTCTTGATTTTGGTGATTTTCCCTAGAGGTACCCCTAGGGAAATCCGTAAAAATTCGTCGGATTCCGACGAATCTAATTCTCGATGCGTTGTGACCGGCAAGCTTCCATTAGCTATTCCGATCGAGTTTTCCCGAATTATTGGACTCGGATCTAAAATTTCACGATTTCTCGATTTTGGTGATTTTCCCTAGTGGTACCCCTAGGGAAATCCGTAAAAATTCGTCGGATTCCGACGAAGCCAATTCTCGATGCGTTATGACCAGCAAGCTACCAGTAGCTATTCCGATCGAGTTTTCCCGAATTATTGGACTCAGATCAAAAATTTCACCACTTTTTACGATTTCTCGATTTTGGTGAATTTCCCTAGTGGTACCCCTAGAGAAATCCGTAAAAATTCGTCGGATTTCGAAGAAGCCAATTCTCGATGCGTTGTGACCGGCAAGCTTCCAGTAGCTATTCCGATCGAATTTTCCCGAATTATTGGACTTGGATCCAAAATTTCACGATTTGTCGATTTTGGTGATTTTCCCTAGTAGTACCCCTAGGGAAATCCGTAAAAATTCGTCGGATTCCGACGAAGCCAATTCTCGATGCGTTGTGACCGGCAAGCTTCCAGTAGCTATTCCGAACGAGTTTTCCCGAATTATTTGACTCAGATCCAAAATTACACCACTTTTTACGATTTCTCGATTTTGGTGATTTTCCCTAGTGGTACCCCTAGGGAAATCCGTAAAAATTCGTCGGATTCCGACGAAGCCAATCCTCGATGCGTTGTGACCGGCAAGCTTCCAGTAGCTATTCCGATCGAGTTTTCCCGAATTATTGGACTCGGATCCAAAATTTCACGATTTCTCGATTTTGGTGATTTTCCCTAGTGGTACCCCTAGGGAAATCCGTAAAAATTCGTCGGATTTCGACGAAGCCAATTCTCGATGCGTTGTGACCGGCAAGCTTCCAGTAGCTATTCCGATCGAGTTTTCCCGAATTATTTGACTCGGATCCAAAATTTCACCACTTTTCACGATTTCTCGATTTTGGTGATTTTCCATAGTGGTACCCCTAGGGAAATCCGTAAAAATTGGTCGGATTCCGACGAAGCCAATTCTCGATGCGTTGTGACCGGCAAGCTTCCAGTAGCTATTCCGATCGAGTTTTCCCGAATTATTGGACTCGGATCCAAAATTTCACGATTTCTCGATTTTGGTGATTTTCCCTAGTGGTACCCCTAGGGAAATCCGTAAAAATTCGTCGGATTTCGACGAAGCCAATTCTCGATGCGTTGTGACCGGCAAGCTTCCAGTAGCTATTCCGATCGAGTTTTCCCGAATTATTTGACTCGGATCCAAAATTTCACCACTTTTCACGATTTCTCGATTTTGGTGATTTTCCATAGTGGTACCCCTAGGGAAATCCGTAAAAATTGGTCGGATTCCGACGAAGCCAATTCTCGATGCGTTATGACCGGCAAGCTTCCAGTAGCTATTTTGATCGAGTTTTCCCGAATTATTGGACTCGGATCCAAAATTTTACCACTTTTTACGATTTCTCGATTTTGGTAATTTTCCCTAGTGGTACCCCTAGGGAAATCCGTAAAAATTCGTCGGATTTCGACGAAGCCAATTCTCGATGCGTTGTGACCGGCAAGCTTCCAGTAGCTATTCCGATCGAGTTTTCCCGAATTATTTGACTCGGATCCAAAATTTCACCACTTTTCACGATTTCTCGATTTTGGTGATTTTCCATAGTGGTACCCCTAGGGAAATCCGTAAAAATTGGTCGGATTCCGACGAAGCCAATTCTCGATGCGTTGTGACCGGCAAGCTTCCAGTAGCTATTTTGATCGAGTTTTCCCGAATTATTGGACTCGGATCCAAAATTTTACCACTTTTTACGATTTCTCGATTTTGGTAATTTTCCCTAGTGGTACCCCTAGGGAAATCCGTAAAAATTCGTCGGATTTCGACGAAGCCAATTCTCGATGCGTTGTGACCGGCAAGCTTCCAGTAGCTATTCCGATCGAGTTTTCCCGAATTATTTGACTCGGATCCAAAATTTCACCACTTTTCACGATTTCTCGATTTTGGTGATTTTCCATAGTAGTACCCCTAGGGAAATCCGTAAAAATTGGTCGGATTCCGACGAAGCCAATTCTCGATGCGTTGTGACTGGCAAGCTTCCAGTAGCTATTTCGATCGAGTTTTCCATAATTATTGGACTCGGATCCAAAATTTTACCACTTTTTACGATTTCTCGATTTTGGTGATTTTTCCTAGTGGTACCCCTAGGGAAATCCGTAAAAATTCGTCGGATACCGACGAGGCCAATTCTCGATGCATTGTGACCGGCATGCTTCCAGTAGCTATTCCGATCGAGTTTTCCTGAATTATTGGACTCGGATCCAAAATTTCATGATTTCTCGATTTTGGTGATTTTCCCTAGAGGTACCCCTAGGGAAATCCGTAAAAATTCGTCGGATTCCGACGAATCTAATTCTCGATGCGTTGTGACCGGCAAGCTTCCATTAGCTATTCCGATCGAGTTTTCCGGAATTATTGGACTCGGATCTAAAATTTCACGATTTCTCGATTTTGGTGATTTTCCCTAGTGGTACCCCTAGGGAAATCCGTAAAAATTCGTCGGATTCCGACGAAGCCAATTCTCGATGCGTTATGACCAGCAAGCTACCAGTAGCTATTCCGATCGAGTTTTCCCGAATTATTGGACTCAGATCAAAAATTTCACCACTTTTTACGATTTCTCGATTTTGGTGAATTTCCCTAGTGGTACCCCTAGAGAAATCCGTAAAAATTCGTCGGATTTCGATGAAGCCAATTCTCGATGCGTTGTGACCGGCAAGCTTCCAGTAGCTATTCCGATCGAATTTTCCCGAATTATTGGACTTGGATCCAAAATTTCACGATTTGTCGATTTTGGTGATTTTCCCTAGTAGTACCCCTAGGGAAATCCGTAAAAATTCGTCGGATTCCGACGAAGCCAATTCTCGATGCGTTGTGACCGGCAAGCTTCCAGTAGCTATTCCGATCGAGTTTTCCCGAATTATTTGACTCGGATCCAAAATTACACCACTTTTTACGATTTCTCGATTTTGGTGATTTTCCCTAGTGGTACCCCTAGGGAAATCCGTTAAAATTCGTCGGATTCCGACGAAGCCAATCCTCGATGCGTTGTGACCGGCAAGCTTCCAGTAGCTATTCCGATCGAGTTTTCCCGAATTATTGGACTCGGATCCAAAATTTCACGATTTCTCGATTTTGGTGATTTTCCCTATTGGTACCCCTAGGGAAATCCGTAAAAATTCGTCGGATTTCGACGAAGCCAATTCTCGATGCGTTGTGACCGGCAAGCTTCCAGTAGCTATTCCGATCGAGTTTTCCCGAATTATTTGACTCGGATCCAAAATTTCAACACTTTTCACGATTTCTCGATTTTGGTGATTTTCCAAAGTGGTACCCCTAGGGAAATCCGTAAAAATTGGTCGGATTCCGACGAAGCAAATTCTCGATGCGTTGTGACCGGCAAGCTTCCAGTAGCTATTTCGATCGAGTTTTCCCGAATTATTGGACTCAGATCAATAATTTTACCACTTTTTATGATTTCTCGATTTTGGTGATTTTCCCTAGTGGTACCCCTAGGGAAATCCGTAAAAATTCGTCGCATACCGACGAGGCCAATTCTCGATGCATTGTGACCGGCAAGCTTCCAGTAGCTATTCCGATCGAGTTTTCCCGAATTATTGGACTCGGATCAAAAATTTCACGATTTCTCGATTTTGGTGATTTTTCCTAGAGGTACCCCTAGGGAAATCCGTAAAAATTCGTTGGATTCCGACGAAGCCAATTCTCGATGCGTTGTGACCGGCAAGCTTCCATTAGCTATTCCGATCGAGTTTTCCCGAATTATTGGACTCGGATCTAAAATTTCACGATTTCTCGATTTTGGTGATTTTCCCTAGTGGTACCCCTAGGAAAATCCGTAAAAATTCGTCGGATTTCGACGAAGCCAATTCTCAATGCGTTATGACCAGCAAGCTACCAGTAGCTATTCCGATCGAGTTTTCCCGAATTATTGGACTCAGATCAAAAATTTCATCACTTTTTACGATTTCTCGATTTTGGCGATTTTTCCTAGTGGTACCCCTAGAGAAATCCGTAAAAATTCGTCGGATTTCGACGAATCCAATTCTCGATGCGTTGTGACCGGCAAGCTTCCAGTAGCTATTCCGATCGAATTTTCCCGAATTATTGGACTTGGATCCAAAATTTCACGATTTGTCGATTTTGGTGATTTTCCCTAGTAGTACCCCTAGGGAAATCCGTAAAAATTCGTCGGATTCCGACGAAGCCAATTCTCGATGCGTTGTGACCGGCAAGCTTCCAGTAGCTATTCCGATCGAGTTTTCCCGAATTATTTGACTCGGATCCAAAATTACACCACTTTTTACGATTTCTCGATTTTGGTGATTTTCCCTAGTGGTACCCCTAGGAAAATCCGTAAAAATTCGTCGGATTCCGACGAAGCCAATTCTCGATGCGTTGTGACCGGCAAGCTTCCAGTAGCTTTTCCGATCGAATTTTCCCGAATTATTGGACTTGGATCCAAAATTTCACGATTTGTCGATTTTGGTGATTTTCCCTAGTAGTACCCCTAGGGAAATCCGTAAAAATTCGTCGGATTCCGACGAAGCCAATTCTCGATTCGATGTGACCGGCTAGCTTCCAATAGCTATTTCGATCGAGTTTTCCCGAATTATTGGACTCGGATCCAAAATTTCACGATTTCTCGATTTTGGTGATTTTTCCTAGTGGTACCCCTAGGAAAATCCGTAAAAATTCATCGGATTCCGACGAAGCCAATTCTCGATGCGTTGTGACCGGCAAGCTTCCAGTAGATATTCCAATCGAGTTTTCCCGAATTATTTGACTCGGATCCAAAATTTCACCACTTTTTACGATTTCTCGATTTTGGTGATTTTCCCTAGTGGTACCCCTAGGGAAATCCGTAAAAATTCGTCGGATTCCGACGAAGCCAATTCTCGATGCGTTGTGACCGTCAAGCTTCCAGTAGCTATTCCTATCGAGTTTTCCCGAATTATTGGACTCGGATCCAAAATTTCACCACTTTTTACGATTTCTCGATTTTGGTGATTTTCCCTAGTGGTACCCCTAGGGAAATCCGTAAAAATTGGTCGGATTCCGACGAAGCCAATTCTCGATTCGTTGTGAGCGGCAAGCTTCCAATAGCTATTTCGATCGAGTTTTCCCGAATTATTGGACTCGGATCCAAAATTTCACGATTTCTCGATTTTGGTGATTTTCCCTAGTGTTACCCCTAGGGAAATCCGTAAAAATTCGTCGGATTCCGACGAAGCCAATTCTCGATGCGTTGTCACCGGCAAGCTTCCAGTAGATATTCCAATCGAGTTTTCCCGAATTATTTGACTCGGATCCAAAATTTCACCACTTTTTACGATTTCTCGATTTTGGTGATTTTCCCTAGTGGTACCCCTAGGGAAATCCGTAAAAATTTGTCGGATTCCGACGAAGCCAATTCTCGATGCGTTGTGACCGGCAAGCTTCCAGTAGCTATTCCGATCGAGTTTTCCCGAATTATTGGACTCGGATCCAAAATTTTACAACTTTTTACGATTTCTCGATTTTGGTGATTTTCCCTAGTGGTACCCCTAGGGAAATCCGTAAAAATTCGTCGAATTTCGACGAAGCCAATTCTCGATGCGTTGTGACCGGCAAGCTACCAGTAGCCATTCCGATCGAGTTTTCCCGAATTATTTGACTCGGATCCAAAATTTCACCACTTTTCACGATTTCTCGATTTTGGTGATTTTCCATAGTGGTACCCCTAGGGAAATCCGTAAAAATTGGTCGGATTCCGATGAAGCCAATTCTCGATGCGTTGTGACCGGCAAGCTTCCAGTAGCTATTTTGATCGAGTTTTCCCGAATTATTGGACTCGGATCCAAAATTTTACCACTTTTTACGATTTCTCGATTTTGGTGATTTTCCCTAGTGGTACCCCTAGGGAAATCCGTAAAAATTCCTCGGATTCCGACGAAGCCAATTCTCGATGCGTTGTGACCGGCAAGCTTCCAGTAGCTATTTCGATCGAGTTTTCCCGAATTATTGGACTCGGATCCAAAATTTTACCACTTTTTACGATTTCTCGATTTTGGTAATTTTCCTTAGTGGTACCCCTAGGGAAATCCGTAAAAATTCGTCGGATTTCGACGAAGCCAATTCTCGATGCGTTGTGACCGGCAAGCTTCCAGTAGCTATTCCGATCGAGTTTTCCCGAATTATTTGACTCGGATCCAAAATTTCACCACTTTTCACGATTTCTCGATTTTGGTGATTTTCCATAGTGGTACCCCTAGGGAAATCCGTAAAAATTGGTCGGATTCCGACGAAGCCAATTCTCGATGCGTTGTGACTGGCAAGCTTCCAGTAGCTATTTCGATCGAGTTTTCCATAATTATTGGACTCGGATCCAAAATTTTACCACTTTTTACGATTTCTCGATTTTGGTGATTTTTCCTAGTGGTACCCCTAGGGAAATCCGTAAAAAATCGTCGGATACCGACGAGGCCAATTCTCGATGCATTGTGACCGGCATGCTTCTAGTAGCTATTCCGATCGAGTTTTCCTGAATTATTGGACTCGGATCCAAAATTTCATGATTTCTCGATTTTGGTGATTTTCCCTAGAGGTACCCCTAGGGAAATCCGTAAAAATTCGTCGGATTCCGACGAAGCCAATTCTCGATGCGTTATGACCAGCAAGCTACCAGTAGCTATTCCGATCGAGTTTTCCCGAATTATTGGACTCAGATCAAAAATTTCACCACTTTTTACGATTTCTCGATTTTGGTGAATTTCCCTAGTGGTACCCCTAGAGAAATCCGTAAAAATTCGTCGGATTTCGAAGAAGCCAATTCTCGATGCGTTGTGACCGGCAAGCTTCCAGTAGCTATTCCGATCGAATTTTCCCGAATTATTGGACTTGGATCCAAAATTTCACGATTTGTCGATTTTGGTGATTTTCCCTAGTAGTACCCCTAGGGAAATCCGTAAAAATTCGTCGGATTCCGACGAAGCCAATTCTCGATGCGTTGTGACCGGCAAGCTTCCAGTAGCTATTCCGAACGAGTTTTCCCGAATTATTTGACTCGGATCCAAAATTACACCACTTTTTACGATTTCTCGATTTTGGTGATTTTCCCTAGTGGTACCCCTAGGGAAATCCGTAAAAATTCGTCGGATTCCGACGAAGCCAATCCTCGATGCGTTGTGATCGGCAAGCTTCCAGTAGCTATTCCGATCGAGTTTTCCCGAATTATTGGACTCGGATCCAAAATTTCACGATTTCTCGATTTTGGTGATTTTCCCTAATGGTACCCCTAGGGAAATCCGTAAAAATTCGTCGGATTTCGACGAAGCCAATTCTCGATGCGTTGTGACCGGCAAGCTTCCAGTAGCTATTCCGATCGAATTTTCCCGAATTATTGGACTTGGATCCAAAATTTCACGATTTGTCGATTTTGGTGATTTTCCCTAGTAGTACCCCTAGGGAAATCCGTAAAAATTCGTCGGATTCCGACGAAGCCAATTCTCGATGCGTTGTGACTGGCAAGCTTCCAGTAGCTATTCCGATCGAGTTTTCCCGAATTATTTCACTCGGATCCAAAATTACACCACTTTTTACGATTTCTCGATTTTGGTGATTTTCCCTAGTGGTACCCCTAGGGAAATCCGTTAAAATTCGTCGGATTCCGACGAAGCCAATCCTCGATGCGTTGTGACCGGCAAGCTTCCAGTAGTTATTCCGATCGAGTTTTCCCGAATTATTGGACTCGGATCCAAAATTTCACGATTTCTCGATTTTGGTGATTTTCCCTATTGGTACCCCTAGGGAAATCCGTAAAAATTCGTCGGATTTCGACGAAGCCAATTCTCGATGCGTTGTGACCGGCAAGCTTCCAGTAGCTATTCCGATCGAGTTTTCCCGAATTATTTGACTCGGATCCAAAATTTCAACACTTTTCACGATTTCTCGATTTTGGTGATTTTCCAAAGTGGTACCCCTAGGGAAATCCGTAAAAATTGGTCGGATTCCGACGAAGCAAATTCTCGATGCGTTGTGACCGGCAAGCTTCCAGTAGCTATTTCGATCGAGTTTTCCCGAATTATTGGACTCAGATCAATAATTTTACCACTTTTTATGATTTCTCGATTTTGGTGATTTTCCCTAGTGGTACCCCTAGGGAAATCCGTAAAAATTCGTCGCATACCGACGAGGCCAATTCTCGATGCATTGTGACCGGCAAGCTTCCAGTAGCTATTCCGATCGAGTTTTACCGAATTATTGGACTCGGATCAAAAATTTCACGATTTCTCGATTTTGGTGATTTTTCCTAGAGGTACCCCTAGGGAAATCCGTAAAAATTCGTTGGATTCCGACGAAGCCAATTCTCGTTGCGTTGTGACCGGCAAGCTTCCATTAGCTATTCCGATCGAGTTTTCCCGAATTATTGGACTCGGATCTAAAATTTCACGATTTCTCGATTTTGGTGATTTTCCCTAGTGGTACCCCTAGGAAAATCCGTAAAAATTCGTCGGATTCCGACGAAGCCAATTCTCAATGCGTTATGACCAGCAAGCTACCAGTAGCTATTCCGATCGAGTTTTCCCGAATTATTGGACTCAGATCAAAAATTTCATCACTTTTTACGATTTCTCGATTTTGGCGATTTTTCCTAGTGGTACCCCTAGAGAAATCCGTAAAAATTCGTCGGATTTCGACGAATCCAATTCTCGATGCGTTGTGACCGGCAAGCTTCCAGTAGCTATTCCGATCGAATTTTCCCGAATTATTGGACTTGGATCCAAAATTTCACGATTTGTCGATTTTGGTGATTTTCCCTAGTAGTACCCCTAGGGAAATCCGTAAAAATTCGTCGGATTCCGACGAAGCCAATTCTCGATGCGTTGTGACCGGCAAGCTTCCAGTAGCTATTCCGATCGAGTTTTCCCGAATTATTTGACTCGGATCCAAAATTACACCACTTTTTACGATTTCTCGATTTTGGTGATTTTCCCTAGTGGTACCCCTAGGAAAATCCGTAAAAATTCGTCGGATTCCGACGAAGCCAATTCTCGATGCGTTGTGACCGGCAAGCTTCCAGTAGCTTTTCCGATCGAATTTTCCCGAATTATTGGACTTGGATCCAAAATTTCACGATTTGTCGATTTTGGTGATTTTCCCTAGTAGTACCCCTAGGGAAATCCGTAAAAATTCGTCGGATTCCGACGAAGCCAATTCTCGATTCGATGTGACCGGCTAGCTTCCAATAGCTATTTCGATCGAGTTTTCCCGAATTATTGGACTCGGATCCAAAATTTCACGATTTCTCGATTTTGGTGATTTTTCCTAGTGGTACCCCTAGGAAAATCCGTAAAAATTCGTCTGATTCCGACGAAGCCAATTCTCGATGCGTTGTGACCGGCAAGCTTCCAGTAGATATTCCAATCGAGTTTTCCCGAATTATTTGACTCGGATCCAAAATTTCACCACTTTTTACGATTTCTCGATTTTGGTGATTTTCCCTAGTGGTACCCCTAGGGAAATCCGTAAAAATTCGTCGGATTCCGACGAAGCCAATTCTCGATGCGTTGTGACCGTCAAGCTTCCAGTAGCTATTCCTATCGAGTTTTCCCGAATTATTGGACTCGGATCCAAAATTTCACCACTTTTTACGATTTCTCGATTTTGGTGATTTTCCCTAGTGGTACCCCTAGGGAAATCCGTAAAAATTGGTCGGATTCCGACGAAGCCAATTCTCGATTCGTTGTGAGCGGCAAGCTTCCAATAGCTATTTCGATCGAGTTTTCCCGAATTATTGGACTCGGATCCAAAATTTCACGATTTCTCGATTTTGGTGATTTTCCCTAGTGTTACCCCTAGGGAAATCCGTAAAAATTCGTCGGATTCCGACGAAGCCAATTCTCGATGCGTTGTCACCGGCAAGCTTCCAGTAGATATTCCAATCGAGTTTTCCCGAATTATTTGACTCGGATCCAAAATTTCACCACTTTTTACGATTTCTCGATTTTGGTGATTTTCCCTAGTGGTACCCCTAGGGAAATCCGTAAAAATTTGTCGGATTCCGACGAAGCCAATTCTCGATGCGTTGTGACCGGCAAGCTTCCAGTAGCTATTCCGATCGAGTTTTCCCGAATTATTGGACTCGGATCCAAAATTTTACAACTTTTTACGATTTCTCGATTTTGGTGATTTTCCCTAGTGGTACCCCTAGGGAAATCCGTAAAAATTCGTCGAATTTCGACGAATCCAATTCTCGATGCGTTGTGAACGGCAAGCTACCAGTAGCCATTCCGATCGAGTTTTCCCGAATTATTGGACTCGGATCCAAAATTTCACCACTTTTTACGATTTCTCGATTTTGGTGATTTTCCCTAGTGGTACCCCTAGGGAAATCCGTAAAAATTCGTCGGATTCCGACGAAGCCAATTCTGGATTCGTTGTGACCGGCAAGCTTCCAGTAGCTATTCCGATCGAGTTTTCCCGAATTATTGGACTCGGATCCAAAATTTCACCACTTTTTACGATTTCTCGATTTTGGTGATTTTCCCTAGTGGTACCCCTAGGGAAATCCGTAAAAATTCCTCGGATTCCGACGAAGCCAATTCTCGATGCGTTGTGACCGGCAAGCTTCCAGTAGCTATTTCGATCGAGTTTTCCCGAATTATTGGACTCGGATCCAAAATTTTACCACTTTTTACGATTTCTCGATTTTGGTAATTTTCCTTAGTGGTACCCCTAGGGAAATCCGTAAAAATTCGTCGGATTTCGACGAAGCCAATTCTCGATGCGTTGTGACCGGCAAGCTTCCAGTAGCTATTCCGATCGAGTTTTCCCGAATTATTTGACTCGGATCCAAAATTTCACCACTTTTCACGATTTCTCGATTTTGGTGATTTTCCATAGTGGTACCCCTAGGGAAATCCGTAAAAATTGGTCGGATTCCGACGAAGCCAATTCTCGATGCGTTGTGACTGGCAAGCTTCCAGTAGCTATTTCGATCGAGTTTTCCATAATTATTGGACTCGGATCCAAAATTTTACCACTTTTTACGATTTCTCGATTTTGGTGATTTTTCCTAGTGGTACCCCTAGGGAAATCCGTAAAAAATCGTCGGATACCGACGAGGCCAATTCTCGATGCATTGTGACCGGCATGCTTCTAGTAGCTATTCCGATCGAGTTTTCCTGAATTATTGGACTCGGATCCAAAATTTCATGATTTCTCGATTTTGGTGATTTTCCCTAGAGGTACCCCTAGGGAAATCCGTAAAAATTCGTCGGATTCCGACGAATCTAATTCTCGATGCGTTGTGACCGGCAAGCTTCCATTAGCTATTCCGATCGAGTTTTCCCGAATTATTGGACTCGGATCTAAAATTTCACGATTTCTCGATTTTGGTGATTTTCCCTAGTGGTACCCCTAGGGAAATCCGTAAAAATTCGTCGGATTCCGACGAAGCCAATTCTCGATGCGTTATGACCAGCAAGCTACCAGTAGCTATTCCGATCGAGTTTTCCCGAATTATTGGACTCAGATCAAAAATTTCACCACTTTTTACGATTTCTCGATTTTGGTGAATTTCCCTAGTGGTACCCCTAGAGAAATCCGTAAAAATTCGTCGGATTTCGAAGAAGCCAATTCTCGATGCGTTGTGACCGGCAAGCTTCCAGTAGCTATTCCGATCGAATTTTCCCGAATTATTGGACTTGGATCCAAAATTTCACGATTTGTCGATTTTGGTGATTTTCCCTAGTAGTACCCCTAGGGAAATCCGTAAAAATTCGTCGGATTCCGACGAAGCCAATTCTCGATGCGTTGTGACCGGCAAGCTTCCAGTAGCTATTCCGAACGAGTTTTCCCGAATTATTTGACTCGGATCCAAAATTACACCACTTTTTACGATTTCTCGATTTTGGTGATTTTCCCTAGTGGTACCCCTAGGGAAATCCGTAAAAATTCGTCGGATTCCGACGAAGCCAATCCTCGATGCGTTGTGATCGGCAAGCTTCCAGTAGCTATTCCGATCGAGTTTTCCCGAATTATTGGACTCGGATCCAAAATTTCACGATTTCTCGATTTTGGTGATTTTCCCTAGTGGTACCCCTAGGGAAATCCGTAAAAATTCGTCGGATTTCGACGAAGCCAATTCTCGATGCGTTGTGACCGGCAAGCTTCCAGTAGCTATTCCGATCGAGTTTTCCCGAATTATTTGACTCGGATCCAAAATTTCACCACTTTTCACGATTTCTCGATTTTGGTGATTTTCCATAGTGGTACCCCTAGGGAAATCCGTAAAAATTGGTCGGATTCCGATGAAGCCAATTCTCGATGCGTTGTGACCGGCAAGCTTCCAGTAGCTATTTTGATCGAGTTTTCCCGAATTATTGGACTCGGATCCAAAATTTTACCACTTTTTACGATTTCTCGATTTTGGTAATTTTCCCTAGTGGTACCCCTAGGGAAATCCGTAAAAATTCGTCGGATTTCGACGAAACCAATTCTCGATGCGTTGTGACCGGCAAGCTTCCAGTAGCTATTCCGATCGAGTTTTCCCGAATTATTTGACTCGGATCCAAAATTTCACCACTTTTCACGATTTCTCGATTTTGGTGATTTTCCATAGTGGTACCCCTAGGGAAATCCGTAAAAATTGGTCGGATTCCGACGAAGCCAATTCTCGATGCGTTGTGACTGGCAAGCTTCCAGTAGCTATTTCGATCGAGTTTTCCATAATTATTGGACTCGGATCCAAAATTTTACCACTTTTTACGATTTCTCGATTTTGGTGATTTTTCCTAGTGGTACCCCTAGGGAAATCCGTAAAAATTCGTCGGATACCGACGAGGCCAATTCTCGATGCATTGTGACCGGCATGCTTCCAGTAGCTATTCCGATCGAGTTTTCCTGAATTATTGGACTCGGATCCAAAATTTCATGATTTCTCGATTTTGGTGATTTTCCCTAGAGGTACCCCTAGGGAAATCCGTAAAAATTCGTCGGATTCCGACGAATCTAATTCTCGATGCGTTGTGACCGGCAAGCTTCCATTAGCTATTCCGATCGAGTTTTCCCGAATTATTGGACTCGGATCTAAAATTTCACGATTTCTCGATTTTGGTGATTTTCCCTAGTGGTACCCCTAGGGAAATCCGTAAAAATTCGTCGGATTCCGACGAAGCCAATTCTCGATGCGTTATGACCAGCAAGCTACCAGTAGCTATTCCGATCGAGTTTTCCCGAATTATTGGACTCAGATCAAAAATTTCACCACTTTTTACGATTTCTCGATTTTGGTGAATTTCCCTAGTGGTACCCCTAGAGAAATCCGTAAAAATTCGTCGGATTTCGATGAAGCCAATTCTCGATGCGTTGTGACCGGCAAGCTTCCAGTAGCTATTCCGATCGAATTTTCCCGAATTATTGGACTTGGATCCAAAATTTCACGATTTGTCGATTTTGGTGATTTTCCCTAGTAGTACCCCTAGGGAAATCCGTAAAAATTCGTCGGATTCCGACGAAGCCAATTCTCGATGCGTTGTGACCGGCAAGCTTCCAGTAGCTATTCCGATCGAGTTTTCCCGAATTATTTGACTCGGATCCAAAATTACACCACTTTTTACGATTTCTCGATTTTGGTGATTTTCCCTAGTGGTACCCCTAGGGAAATCCGTTAAAATTCGTCGGATTCCGACGAAGCCAATCCTCGATGCGTTGTGACCGGCAAGCTTCCAGTAGCTATTCCGATCGAGTTTTCCCGAATTATTGGACTCGGATCCAAAATTTCACGATTTCTCGATTTTGGTGATTTTCCCTATTGGTACCCCTAGGGAAATCCGTAAAAATTCGTCGGATTTGGACGAAGCCAATTCTCGATGCGTTGTGACCGGCAAGCTTCCAGTAGCTATTCCGATCGAGTTTTCCCGAATTATTTGACTCGGATCCAAAATTTCAACACTTTTCACGATTTCTCGATTTTGGTGATTTTCCAAAGTGGTACCCCTAGGGAAATCCGTAAAAATTGGTCGGATTCCGACGAAGCAAATTCTCGATGCGTTGTGACCGGCAAGCTTCCAGTAGCTATTTCGATCGAGTTTTCCCGAATTATTGGACTCAGATCCAAAATTTTACCACTTTTTATGATTTCTCGATTTTGGTGATTTTCCCTAGTGGTACCCCTAGGGAAATCCGTAAAAATTCGTCGCATACCGACGAGGCCAATTCTCGATGCATTGTGACCGGCAAGCTTCCAGTAGCTATTCCGATCGAGTTTTCCCGAATTATTGGACTCGGATAAAAAATTTCACGATTTCTCGATTTTGGTGATTTTCCCTAGAGGTACCCCTAGGGAAATCCGTAAAAATTCGTTGGATTCCGACGAAGCCAATTCTCGATGCGTTGTGACCGGCAAGCTTCCATTAGCTATTCCGATCGAGTTTTCCAGAATTATTGGACTCGGATCTAAAATTTCACGATTTCTCGATTTTGGTGATTTTCCCTAGTGGTACCCCTAGGAAAATCCGTAAAAATTCGTCGGATTCCGACGAAGCAAATTCTCAATGCGTTATGACCAGCAAGCTACCAGTAGCTATTCCGATCGAGTTTTCCCGAATTATTGGACTCAGATCAAAAATTTCATCACTTTTTACGATTTCTCGATTTTGGCGATTTTCCCTAGTGGTACCCCTAGAGAAATCTGTAAAAATTCGTCGGCTTTCGACGAAGCCAATTCTCGATGCGTTGTGACCGGCAAGCTTCCAGTAGCTATTCCGATCGAATTTTCCCGAATTATTGGACTTGGATCCAAAATTTCACGATTTGTCGATTTTGGTGATTTTCCCTAGTAGTACCCCTAGGGAAATCCGTAAAAATTCGTCGGATTCCGACGAAGCCAATTCTCGATGCGTTGTGACCGGCAAGCTTCCAGTAGCTATTCCGATCGAGTTTTCCCGAATTATTTGACTCGGATCCAAAATTACACCACTTTTTACGATTTCTCGATTTTGGTGATTTTCCCTAGTGGTACCCCTAGGAAAATCCGTAAAAATTCGTCGGATTCCGACGAAGCCAATTCTCGATGCGTTGTGACCGGCAAGCTTCCAGTAGCTTTTCCGATCGAATTTTCCCGAATTATTGGACTTGGATCCAAAATTTCACGATTTGTCGATTTTGGTGATTTTCCCTAGTAGTACCCCTAGGGAAATCCGTAAAAATTCGTCGGATTCCGACGAAGCCAATTCTCGATTCGATGTGACCGGCAAGCTTCCAATAGCTATTTCGATCGAGTTTTCCCGAATTATTGGACTCGGATCCAAAATTTCACGATTTCTCGATTTTGGTGATTTTTCCTAGTGGTACACCTAGGAAAATCTGTAAAAATTCGTCGGATTCCGACGAAGCCAATTCTCGATGCGTTGTGACCGGCAAGCTTCCAGTAGATATTCCAATCGAGTTTTCCCGAATTATTTGACTCGAATCCAAAATTTCACCACTTTTTACGATTTCTCGATTTTGGTGATTTTCCCTAATGGTACCCCTAGGGAAATCCGTAAAAATTCGTCGGATTCCGACGAAGCCAATTCTCGATGCGTTGTGACCGTCAAGCTTCCAGTAGCTATTCCTATCGAGTTTTCCCGAATTATTGGACTCGGATCCAAAATTTCACCACTTTTTACGATTTCTCGATTTTTGTGATTTTCCCTAGTGGTACCCCTAGGGAAATCCGTAAAAATTGGTCGGATTCCGACGAAGCCAATTCTTGATTCGTTGTGAGCGGCAAGCTTCCAATAGCTATTTCGATCGAGTTTTCCCGAATTATTGGACTCGGATCCAAAATTTCACGATTTCTCGATTTTGGTGATTTTCCCTAGTGTTACCCCTAGGGAAATCCGTAAAAATTCGTCGGATTCCGACGAAGCCAATTCTCGATGCGTTGTCACCGGCAAGCTTCCAGTAGATATTCCAATCGAGTTTTCCCGAATTATTTGACTCGGATCCAAAATTTCACCACTTTTTACGATTTCTCGATTTTGGTGATTTTCCCTAGTGGTACCCCTAGGGAAATCCGTAAAAATTTGTCGGATTCCGACGAAGCCAATTCTCGATGCGTTGTGACCGGCAAGCTTCCAGTAGCTATTCCGATCGAGTTTTCCCGAATTATTGGACTCGGATCCAAAATTTTACAACTTTTTACGATTTCTCGATTTTGGTGATTTTCCCTAGTGGTACCCCTAGGGAAATCCGTAAAAATTCGTCGAATTTCGACGAAGCCAATTCTCGATGCGTTGTGACCGTCAAGCTACCAGTAGCCATTCCGATCGAGTTTTCCCGAATTATTGGACTCGGATCCAAAATTTCACCACTTTTTACGATTTCTCGATTTTGGTGATTTTCCCTAGTGGTACCCCTAGGGAAATCCGTAAAAATTCGTCGGATTCCGACGAAGCCAATTCTGGATTCGTTGTGACCGGCAAGCTTCCAGTAGCTATTCCGATCGAGTTTTCCCGAATTATTGGACTCGGATCCAAAATTTCACCACTTTTTACGATTTCTCGATTTTGGTGATTTTCCCTAGTGGTACCCCTAGGGAAATCCGTAAAAATTCATCGGATTCCGACGAAGCCAATTCTCGATGCGTTGTGACCGGCAAGCTTCCAGTTGCTATTTCGATCGAGTTTTCCCGAATTATTGGACTCGAATCAAAAATTTTACCACTTTTTACGATATCTCGATTTTGGTGATTTTCCCTAGTGGTACCCCTAGGGAAATCCGTAAAAATTCGTCGGATTCCGACGAAGCCAATTCTCGATGCGTTGTGACCGGTAAACTTCCAGTAGCTATTCCGATCGAGTTTTCCCGAATTATTGGAGTCGGATCCAAAATTTCACGATTTGTCGATTCTGGTGATTTTCCCTAGTGGTACCCCTAGGGAAATCCGTAAAAATTCGTCGGATTCCGACGAAGCCAATTCTCGATGCGTTGTGACCGGCAAGCTACCAGTAGCTATTCCGATCGAGTTTTCCCGAATTATTGGACTCGGATCAAAAATTTCACAACTTTTTACGATTTCTCGATTTTGGTGATTTTCCCTAGTGGTACCCCTAGGGAAATCCGTAAAAATTCGTCGGATTCCGACGAAGCCAATTCTCGATGCGTTGTGACCGGCAAGCTTCCAGTAGCTATTCCGATCGAGTTTTCCTGAATTATTGGACTCGGATCCAAAATTTCACGATTTGTCGATTTTGGTGATTTTCCCTAGTGGTACCCCTAGGGAAATCCGTAAAAATTCGTCGGATTCCGACGAAGCCAATTCTCGATGCGTTGTGACCGGCAAGCTTCCAGTAGCAATTCAGATCGAGTTTTCCCGAATTATTGGACTCGGATCCAAAATTTCACGATTTCTCGATTTTGGTGATTTTACCTAGTGGTACCCCTAGGGAAATCCGTAAAAATTCGTCGGATTCCGACGAAACAAATTCTCGATGCGTTGTGACCGGCAAGCTTCCAGTAGCTATTCCGATCGAGTTTTCCCGAATTATTGGACTCTGATCCAAAATTTCACGATTTCTCGATTTTGGTGATTTTCCTTAGTGGTACCCCTAGGGAAATCCGTAAAAATTCGTCGGATTCCGAGGAAGCCATTTCTCGATGCGTTGTGACCGACAAGCTACCAGTAGCTATTCCGATCGAGTTTTCCAGAATTATTGGACTCGGATCAAAAATTTCACCACTTTTTACGATTTCTCGATTTTGGTGATTTTCCCTAGTGGTACCCCTAGGGAAATCCGTAAAAATTCGTCGGATTCCGACGAAGCCAATTCTCGATGCGTTGTGAACGGTAAGCTTCCAGTAGCTATTCCGATCGAATTTTCCCGAATTATTGGACTTGGATCCAAAATTTCACGATTTGTCGATTTTGGTGATTTTCCCTAGTGGTACCCCTAGAGAAATCCGTAAAAATTCATCGGATTTCGACGAAGCCAATTCTCGATGCGTTGTGACCGGCAAGCTTCCAGTAGCTATTCCGATCGAGTTTTCCCGAATTATTTGACTCGGATCCAAAATTACACCACTTTTTACGATTTCTCGATTTTGGTGATTTTTCCTAGTGGTACCCCTAGGAAAATCCGTAAAAATTCGTCAGATTCCGACGAAGCCAATTCTCGATGCGTTGTGACCGGCAAGCTTCCAGTAGCTATTCCGATCGAGTTTTCCTGAATTATTGGAGTCGGATCCAAAATTTCACGATTTGTCGATTTTGGTGATTTTCCCTAGTGGTACCCCTAGGGAAATCCGTAAAAATTCGTCGGATTCCGACGAAACCAATTCTCGATGCGTTGTGACCGGCAAGCTTCCAGTAGCTATTCCGATCGAGTTTTCCCGAATTATTTGACTCGGATCCAAAATTTCACCACTTATCACGATTTCTCGATTTTGGTGATTTTCCCTAGTGGTACCCCTACGGAAATCCGTAAAAATTCGTCGGATTTCGACGAAGCTAATTCTCGATGAGTTGTGACCGGCAAGCTACCAGTAGCTATTCCGATCGATTTTTCCCGAATTATTTCACTCGGATCCAAAATTTCACCACTTTTTATGATTTCTCGATTTTAGTGATTTTCCCTAGTAGTACCCATAGGAAAATCCGTAAAAATTCGTCGGATTCCGACGAAGCCAATTCTCGATGCGTTGTGACCGGCAAGCTTCCAGTAGCTATTCCGATCGAGTTTTTCCGAATTATTGGACTAGGATCACAAATTTCACGATTTCTCGATTTTGGTGATTTTTCCTAGTGGTACCCCTAGGAAAATTCGTAAAAATTCGTCGGATTCCGACGAAGCCAATTCTCGATGCGTTGTGACCGGCAAGCTTCCAGTAGCTATTCCGATCGAGTTTTCCTGAATTATTGGAGTCGGATCCAAAATTTCACGATTTGTCGATTTTGGTGATTTTCCCTAGTGGTACCCCTAGGGAAATTCGTAAAAATTCGTCGGATTCCGACGAAGCCAATTCTCGATGCGTTGTGACCGGCAAGCTTCCAGTAGCTATTCCGATCGAGTTTTCCCGAATTATTGGACTCGGATCCAAAATTTCACGATTTCTCGATTTTCCCTAGTGGTACCCCTAGGGAAATCCGTAAAAATTCATCGGATTCCGACGAATCCAATTCTCGATGCGTTGTGACCGGCAAGCTTCCAGTAGCTATTCCGATCGTGTTTTCCCGAATTATTGGACTCGGATCCAAAATTTCACGATTTCTCGATTTTGGTGATTTTCCTTAGTGGTACCCCTAGGGAAATCCGTAAAAATTCGTCGGATTCCGAGGAAGCCAATTCTCGATGCGTTGTGACCGGCAAGCTACCAGTAGCTATTCCGATCGAGTTTTCCCGAATTATTGGACTCGGATCAAAAATTTCATCACTTTTTACGATTTCTCGATTTTGGTGATTTTCCCTAGTGGTACCCCTAGGAAAATCCGTAAAAATTCGTCGGATTCCGACGAAACCAATTCTCGATGCGTTGTGAACGGTAAGCTTCTAGTAGCTATTCCGATCGAGTTTTCCCGAATTATTGGACTTGGATCCAAAATTTCACGATTTGTCGATTTTGGTGATTTTCCCTAGTGGTACCCCTAGAGAAATCCGTAAAAATTCATCGGATTTCGACGAAGCCAATTCTCGATGCGTTGTGACCGGCAAGCTTCCAGTAGCTATTCCGATCGAGTTTTCCCAAATTATTTGACTCGGATCCAAAATTACACCACTTTTTACGATTTCTCGATTTTGGTGATTTTACCTAGTGGTACCCCTAGGAAAATCCGTAAAAATTCGTCGGATTCCGACGAAGCCAATTCTCGATGCGTTGTGACCGACAAGCTTCCAGTAGCTATTCCGATCGAGTTTTCCCGAATTATTGGACTCGGATCCAAAATTTCAAGATTTCTCGATTTTGGTGATTTTCCCTAGTGGTACCCCTAGGGAAATCCGTAAAAATTCGTCGGATTCCGACGAATCCAAATCTCGATGCATTGTGACCGGCAAGCTTCCAGTAGCTATTCCGATCGAGTTTTCCCGAATTATTTGACTCGGATCCAAAATTTCACCACTTTTTACGATTTCTCGATTTTGGTGATTTTCCCTAGTGGTACCCCTAGGGAAATCCGTAAAAATTCGTCGGATTCCGACGAAGCCAATTCTCGATGCGTTGTGACCGGAAAGCTACCAGTAGCTATTCCGATCGATTTTTCCCGAATTATTTGATTCGGATCCAAAATTTCACCACTTTTTATGATTTCTCGATTTTAGTGATTTTCCCTAGTGGTACCCCTAGGGAAATCCGTAAAAATTCATCGAATTCCGACGAAGCCAATTCTCGATGCGTTGTGACCGGCAAGCTTCCAGTAGCTATTCCGATCGAGTTTTCCCGAATTATTGGACTCGGATCCAAAATTTCACGATTTGTCGATTTTGGTGATTTTCCCTAGTGGTACCCCTAGGGAAATCCGTAAAAATTCGTCGGATTCCGACGAAGCCAATTCTCGATGCGTTGTGACCGGCAAGCTACCAGTAGCTATTCCGATCGAGTTTTCCCGAATTATTGGACTCGGATCAAAAATTTCACAACTTTTTACGATTTCTCGATTTTGGTGATTTTCCCTAGTGGTACCCCTAGGGAAATCCGTAAAAATTCGTCGGATTCCGACGAAGCCAATTCTCGATGCGTTGTGACCGGCAAGCTAACAGTAGCTATTCCGATCGAGTTTTCCCGAATTATTGGACTCGGATCCAAAATTTCACAACTTTTTACGATTTCTCGATTTTGGTGATTTTCCCTAGTGGTACCCCTAGGGAAATCCGTAAAAATTCATCGGATTCCGACGAAGCCAATTCTCGATGCGTTGTGACCGGCAAGCTTCCAGTAGCTATTCCGATCGAGTTTTCCCAAATTATTGGACTCGGATCCAAAATTTCACGATTTGTCGATTTTGGTGATTTTCCCTAGTGGTACCCCTAGGGAAATCCGTAAAAATTCGTCGGATTCCGACGAAGCCAATTCTCGATGCGTTGTGACCGGCAAGCTTCCAGTAGCTATTCCGATCGAGTTTTCCCGAATTATTTGACTCGAATCAAAAATTTCACCACTTTTTACGATTTCTCGATTTTGGTGATTTTCCCTAGTGGTACCCCTAGGGAAATCCGTAAAAATTCGTCGGATTCCGACGAAACCAATTCTCGATGCGTTGTGACCGGCAAGCTTCCAGTAGCTATTTCGATCGAGTTTTCTTGAATTATTGGACTCGGATCCAAAATTTCACCACTTTTTACGATTTCTCGATTTTGGTGATTTTCCCTAGTGGTACCCCTAGGGAAATCCGTAAAAATTCGTCGGATTCCGACGAAGCCAATTCTCGATGCGTTGTGACCGGCAAGCTTCCAGTAGCTATTCCGATCGAATTTTCCCGAATTATTGGACTTGGATCCAAAATTTCACGATTTGTCGATTTTGGTGATTTTCCCTAGTAGTACCCCTAGGGAAATCCGTAAAAATTCGTCGAATTCCGACGAAGCCAATTCTCGATTCGTTGTGACCGGCAAGCTTCCAGTAGCTATTCCGATCGAGTTTTCCCGAATTATTGGACTCGGATCCAAAATTTCACGATTTCTCGATTTTGGTGATTTTCCCTAGTGGTACCCCTAGGGAAATCCGTAAAAATTCGTCGGATTCCGACGAAGCCAATTCTCGATGCGTTGTGACCGGCAAGCT
This sequence comes from Excoecaria cochinchinensis, assembly GCA_947683425.1. Classification (NCBI taxonomy): domain Eukaryota; kingdom Viridiplantae; phylum Streptophyta; class Magnoliopsida; order Malpighiales; family Euphorbiaceae; genus Excoecaria; species Excoecaria cochinchinensis. The sequence continues at coordinate 209,223 of CANTUQ010000089.1, read as the reverse complement.
TCCAGTAGATATTCCAATCGAGTTTTTCTGAATTATTTGACTCGGATCCAAAATTTCACCACTTTTTACGATTTCTCGATTTTGGTGATTTTCCCTAGTGGTACCCCTAGGGAAATCCGTAAAAATTCGTCGGATTCCGACGAAGCCAATTCTAGATGCGTTATGACCGGCAAGCTTCCAGTAGCTATTCCGATCGAGTTTTCCCGAATTATTGGACTAGGATCACAAATTTCACGATTTCTCGATTTTGGTGATTTTTCCTAGTGGTACCCCTAGGGAAATCCGTAAAAATTCGTCGGATTCCGACGAAGCCAATTCTCGATGCGTTGTGACCGGCAAGCTTCCAGTAGCTATTTCGATCGAGTTTTCCCGAATTATTTGACTCGGATCAAAAATTTTACCACTTTTTACGATTTCTCGATTTTGGTGATTTTCCCTAGTGGTACCCCCTAGGGAAATCCGTAAAAATTCGTCGGATTCCGACGAGGCCAATTCTCGATGCATTGTGACCGGCAAGCTTCCAGTAGTTATTCCGATCGAGTTTTCCCGAATTATTGGACTCGGATCAAAAATTTCACGATTTCTCGATTTTGGTGATTTTCCCTAGTGGTTCCCCTAGGGGAATCCGTAAAAATTCGTCGGATTCCGACGAAGCCAATTCTCGATGCGTTGTGACCGGCAAGCTTCCAGTAGCTATTCCGATCGAGTTTCCCGAATTATTGGACTCGGATCAAAAATTTCACGATTTGCCGATTTTGGTGATTTTCCCTTGTGGTACCCCTAGGGAAATCCGTAAAAATTCGTCGGATTCCGACGAAGCCAATTCTCAATGCGTTGTGACCGGCAAGCTTCCAGTAGCTATTCCGATCGAGTTTTCCCGAATTATTTGACTCGGATCCAAAATTTCACCACTTTTTACGATTTCTCGATTTTAGTGATTTTTCCTAGTGGTACCCCTAGGGAAATCCGTAAAAATTCGTCGGATTCCGACGAAGCCAATTCTCGATGCGTTGTGACCGGCAAGATTCCAGTAGCTATTCCGATCGAGTTTTCCCGAATTATTGGACTCGGATCCAAAATTTCATGATTTCTCGATTTTGGTGATTTTTCCTAGTGGTACCTATAGGAAAATCCGTAAAAATTCGTCGGATTCCGACGAAACTAATTCTCGATGCGTTGTGACCGGCAAGCTTCCAGTAGCTATTTCGATCGAGTTTTCCCGAATTATTGGACTCGGATCCAAAATTTTACCACTTTTTACGATTTCTCGATTTTGGTGATTTTCCCTAGTGGTACCCCTAGGGAAATCCGTAAAAATTCTTCGGATTCTGACGAAACCAATTCTCGATGCGTTGTGACCGGCAAGCTTCCAGTAGCTATTCCGATCGAGTTTTCCCGAATTATTGGACTCGGATCAAAAATTTCATCACTTTTTACGATTTCTCGATTTTGGTGATTTTTCCTAGTGGTACCCCTAGGGAAATCCGTAAAAATTCGTCGGATTCCGACGAAGCCAATTCTCGATGCGTTGTGACCGGCAAGCTTCCTGTAGCTATTCCGATCGAGTTTTCCCGTATTATTTGACTCGGATCAAAAATTTCACCACTTTTCACGATTTCTCGATTTTGGTGATTTTCCCTAGTAGTAACCCTAGGGAAATCCGTAAAAATTCATCGGATTTCGACGAAGCCAATTCTCGATGCGTTGTGACCGGCAAGCTACCAGTAGCCATTCCGATCGAGTTTTCCCGAATTATTGAACTCGGATCAAAAATTTCACCACTTTTTACGATTTCTCGATTTTGGTGATTTTCCCTAGTGGTACCCCTAGGGAAATCCGTAAAAATTCGTCGGATTCCGACGAAGCCAATTCTCGATGCGTTGTGACCGGCAAGCTTCCAGTAGGTATTCCGATCGAGTTTTCCCGAATTATTGGACTCGGATCCAAAATTTCACGATTTCTCGATTTTGGTGATTTTCCCTAGTGGTACCCCTAGGGAAATCCGTAAAAATTCGTTGGATTCCGACGAAGCCAATTCTCGATGCGTTGTGACCGGCAAGCTTCTTGTAGCTATTCCGATCGAGTTTTCCCGTATTATTTGACTCGGATCAAAAATTTCACCACTTTTCACGATTTCTCGATTTTGGTGATTTTCCCTAGTAGTACCCCTAGGGAAATCCGTAAAAATTCATCGGATTTCGACGAAGCCAATTCTCGATGCGTTGTGACCGGCAAGCTACCAGTAGCCATTCCGATCGAGTTTTCCCGAATTATTGGACTCGGATCAAAAATTTCACCACTTTTTACGATTTCTCGATTTTGGTGATTTTCCCTAGTGGTACCCCTAGGGAAATCCGTAAAAATTCGTCGGATTCTGACGAAGCCAATTCTCGATGCGTTGTGACCGGCAAGCTTCCAGTAGCTATTTCGATCGAGTTTTCCTGAATTATTGGACTCGGATCCAAAATTTCACGATTTGTCGATTTTGGTGATTTTCCCTAGTGGTACCCCTAGGAAAATCCGTAAAAATTCATTGGATTCCGATGAAGCCAATTCTCGATGCGTTGTGACCGGCAAGCTTCCAGTAGCTATTCCGATCGAGTTTTCCCGAATTATTGGACTCGGATCCAAAATTTCACCACTTTTTACGATTTCTCGATTTTGGTGATTTTCCCTAGTGGTACCCCTAGGGAAATCCGTAAAAATTCGTCGGATTTCTACGAAGCCAATTCTCGATGCGTTGTGACCGGCAAGCTTCCAGTAGCTATTCCGATCGAGTTTTCCCGAATTATTGGACTCGGATCCAAAATTTCACGATTTGTCGATTTTGGTGATTTTCCCTAGTGGTACCCCTAGGAAAATCCGTAGAAATTCATCGGATTCCGACGAAGCCAATTCTCGATGCGTTGTGACCGGCAAGCTTCCAGTAGCTATTCCGATCGAGTTTTCCCGAATTATTGGACTCGGATCCAAAATTTCACCACTTTTTACGATTTCTCGATTTTGGTGATTTTCCCTAGTGGTACCCCTAGGAAAATCCGTAAAAATTCGTCGGATTTCGACGAAGTCAATTCTCGATGCGTTGTGACCGGCAAGCTTCCAGTAGCTATTCCGATCGAGTTTTCCCGAATTATTGGACTCAGATCAAAAATTTCATCACTTTTTACGATTTCTCGATTTTGGCGATTTTCCCTAGTGGTACCCCTAGAGAAATCCGTAAAAATTCGTCGGATTTCGACGAAGCCAATTCTCGATGCGTTGTGACCGGCAAGCTTCCAGTAGCTATTCCGATCGAATTTTCCCGAATTATTGGACTTGGATCCAAAATTTCACGATTTGTCGATTTTGGTGATTTTCCCTAGTAGTACCCCTAGGGAAATCCGTAAAAATTCGTCGGATTCCGACGAAGCCAATTCTCGATGCGTTGTGACCGGCAAGCTTCCAGTAGCTATTCCGATCGAGTTTTCCCGAATTATTTGACTCGGATCCAAAATTACACCACTTTTTACGATTTCTCGATTTTGGTGATTTTCCCTAGTGGTACCCCTAGGAAAATCCGTAAAAATTCGTCGGATTCCGACGAAGCCAATTCTCGATGCGTTGTGACCGGCAAGCTTCCAGTAGCTTTTCCGATCGAATTTTCCCGAATTATTGGACTTGGATCCAAAATTTCACGATTTGTCGATTTTGGTGATTTTCCCTAGTAGTACCCCTAGGGAAATCCGTAAAAATTCGTCGGATTCCGACGAAGCCAATTCTCGATTCGATGTGACCGGCAAGCTTCCAATAGCTATTTCGATCGAGTTTTCCCGAATTATTAGACTCGGATCCAAAATTTCACGATTTCTCGATTTTGGTGATTTTTCCTAGTGGTACCCCTAGGAAAATCCGTAAAAATTCGTCGGATTCCGACGAAGCCAATTCTCGATGCGTTGTGACCGGCAAGCTTCCAGTAGATATTCCAATCGAGTTTTCCCGAATTATTTGACTCGGATCCAAAATTTCACCACTTTTTACGATTTCTCGATTTTGGTGATTTTCCCTAATGGTACCCCTAGGGAAATCCGTAAAAATTCGTCGGATTCCGACGAAGCCAATTCTCGATGCGTTGTGACCGTCAAGCTTCCAGCAGCTATTCCTATCGAGTTTTCCCGAATTATTGGACTCGGATCCAAAATTTCACCACTTTTTACGATTTCTCGATTTTGGTGATTTTCCCTAGTGGTACCCCTAGGGAAATCCGTAAAAATTGGTCGGATTCCGACGAAGCCAATTCTCGATTCGTTGTGAGCGGCAAGCTTCCAATAGCTATTTCGATCGAGTTTTCCCGAATTATTGGACTCGGATCCAAAATTTCACGATTTCTCGATTTTGGTGATTTTCCCTAGTGTTACCCCTAGGGAAATCCGTAAAAATTCGTCGGATTCCGACGAAGCCAATTCTCGATGCGTTGTCACCGGCAAGCTTCCAGTAGATATTCCAATCGAGTTTTCCCGAATTATTTGACTCGGATCCAAAATTTCACCACTTTTTACGATTTCTCGATTTTGGTGATTTTCCCTAGTGGTACCCCTAGGGAAATCCGTAAAAATTTGTCGGATTCCGACGAAGCCAATTCTCGATGCGTTGTGACCGGCAAGCTTCCAGTAGCTATTCCGATCGAGTTTTCCCGAATTATTGGACTCGGATCCAAAATTTTACAACTTTTTACGATTTCTCGATTTTGGTGATTTTCCCTAGTGGTACCCCTAGGGAAATCCGTAAAAATTCGTCGAATTTCGACGAAGCCAATTCTCGATGCGTTGTGACCGGCAAGCTACCAGTAGCCATTCCGATCGAGTTTTCCCGAATTATTGGACTCGGATCCAAAATTTCACCACTTTTTACGATTTCTCGATTTTGGTGATTTTCCCTAGTGGTACCCCTAGGGAAATCCGTAAAAATTCGTCGGATTCCGACGAAGCCAATTCTGGATTCGTTGTGACCGGCAAGCTTCCAGTAGCTATTCCGATCGAGTTTTCCCGAATTATTGGACTCGGATCCAAAATTTCACCACTTTTTACGATTTCTCGATTTTGGTGATTTTCCCTAGTGGTACCCCTAGGGAAATCCGTAAAAATTCATCGGATTCCGACGAAGCCAATTCTCGATGCGTTGTGACCGGCAAGCTTCCAGTAGCTATTTCGATCGAGTTTTCCCGAATTATTGGACTCGAATCAAAAATTTTACCACTTTTTACGATATCTCGATTTTGGTGATTTTCCCTAGTGGTACCCCTAGGGAAATCCGTAAAAATTCGTCGGATTCCGACGAAGCCAATTCTCGATGCGTTGTGACCGGTAAACTTCCAGTAGCTATTCCGATCGAGTTTTCCCGAATTATTGGAGTCGGATCCAAAATTTCACGATTTGTCGATTCTGGTGATTTTCCCTAGTGGTACCCCTAGGGAAATCCGTAAAAATTCGTCGGATTCCGACGAAGCCAATTCTCGATGCGTATTGACCGGCAAGCTTCCAGTAGCTATTCCGATCGAGTTTTCCCGAATTATTGGACTCGGATCCAAAATTTCACGATTTCTCGATTCTGGTGATTTTCCCTAGTGGTACCCCTAGGGAAATCCGTAAAAATTCGTCGGATTCCGACGAAGCCAATTCTCGATGCGTTGTGACCGGCAAGCTACCAGTAGCTATTCCGATCGAGTTTTCCCGAATTATTGGACTCGGATCAAAAATTTCACAACTTTTTACGATTTCTCGATTTTGGTGATTTTCCCTAGTGGTACCCCTAGGGAAATCCGTAAAAATTCGTCGGATTCCGACGAAGCCAATTCTCGATGCGTTGTGACCGGCAAGCTTCCAGTAGCTATTCCGATCGAGTTTTCCTGAATTATTGGACTCGGATCCAAAATTTCACGATTTGTCGATTTTGGTGATTTTCCCTAGTGGTACCCCTAGGGAAATCCGTAAAAATTCGTCGGATTCCGACGAAGCCAATTCTCGATGCGTTGTGACCGGCAAGCTTCCAGTAGCTATTCCGATCGAGTTTTCCCGAATTATTGGAGTCGGATCCAAAATTTCACGATTTGTCGATTTTGGTGATTTTCCCTAGTGGTACCCCTAGGGAAATCCGTAAAAATTCGTCGGATTCCGACGAAACCAATTCTCGATGCGTTGTGACCGGTAAGCTTCCAGTAGCTATTTCGATCGAGTTTTCCCGAATTATTGGACTCGGATCCAAAATTTTACCACTTTTTACGATATCTCGATTTTGGTGATTTTTCTTAGTGGTACCCCTAGGGAAATCCGTAAAAATTTGTCGGATTCCGACGAGGCCAATTCTCGATGCATTGTGACCGGCAAGCTTCCAGTAGCAATTCAGATCGAGTTTTCCCGAATTATTGGACTCGGATCCAAAATTTCACGATTTCTCGATTTTGGTGATTTTACCTAGTGGTACCCCTAGGGAAATCCGTAAAAATTCGTCGGATTCCGACGAAACCAATTCTCGATGCGTTGTGACCGGCAAGCTTCCAGTAGCTATTCCGATCGAGTTTTCCCGAATTATTGGACTCTGATCCAAAATTTCACGATTTCTCGATTTTGGTGATTTTCCTTAGTGGTACCCCTAGGGAAATCCGTAAAAATTCGTCGGATTCCGAGGAAGCCATTTCTCGATGCGTTGTGACCGACAAGCTACCAGTAGCTATTCCGATCGAGTTTTCCAGAATTATTGGACTCGGATCAAAAATTTCACGATTTGTCGATTTTGGTGATTTTCCCTAGTGGTACCCCTAGGGAAATCCGTAAAAATTCGTCGGATTCCGACGAAGCCAATTCTCGATGCGTTGTGACCGGCAAGCTTCCAGTAGCTATTCCGATCGAGTTTTCCCGAATTATTGGACTCGGATCCAAAATTTCACCACTTTTTACGATTTCTCGATTTTGGTGATTTTCCCTAGTGGTACCCCTAGGGAAATCCGTAAAAATTCGTCGGATTCCTACGAAGCCAATTCTCGATGCGTTGTGACCGGCAAGCTTCCAGTAGCTATTCCGATCGAGTTTTCCCGAATTATTGGACTCGGATCCAAAATTTCACGATTTGTCGATTTTGGTGATTTTCCCTAGTGGTACCCCTAGGAAAATCCGTAGAAATTCATCGGATTCCGACGAAGCCAATTCTCGATGCGTTGTGACCGGCAAGCTTCCAGTAGCTATTCCGATCGAGTTTTCCCGAATTATTGGACTCGGATCCAAAATTTCACCACTTTTTAAGATTTCTCGATTTTGGTGATTTTCCCTAGTGGTACCCCTAGGGAAATCCGTAAAAATTCGTCGGATTTCGACGAAGCCAATTCTCGATGCGTTGTGACCGGCAAGCTTCCAGTAGCTATTCCGATCGAGTTTTCCCGAATTATTTGACTCGGATCCAAAATTTCACGATTTCTCGATTTTGGTGATTTTCCCTAGTTGTACCCCTAGGAAAATCCGTAGAAATTCGTCGGATTCCGACGAAGCCAATTCTCGATGCGTTGTGACCGGCAAGCTTCCAGTAGCTATTCCGATCGATTTTTCCCGAATTATTGGACTCGGATCCAAAATTTTACCACTTTTTACGATTTCTCGATTTTGGTGATTTTCCCTAGTGGTACCCCTAGGGAAATCCGTAAAAATTCGTCGGATTCCGACGAAGCCAATTCTCGATGCGTTGTGACCGGCAAGCTTCCAGTAGCTATTCCGATCGAGTTTTCCCGAATTATTGGACTCGGATCCAAAATTTCATCACTTTTTAAGATTTCTCGATTTTGGTGATTTTCCCTAGTGGTACCCCTAGGGAAATCCGTAAAAATTCATCGGATTCCGACGAAGCCAATTCTCGATGCATTGTGACCGGCAAGCTTCCAGTAGCTATTCCAATCGAGTTTTCCCGAATTATTGGACTCGGATCCAAAATTTCACGATTTCTCGATTTTGGTGATTTTCCCTAGTTGTGTACCCCTAGGGAAATCCATAAAAATTCGTCGTATTCCGACGAAGCCAATTCTCAATGCGTTGTGACCGGCAAGCTTCCAGTAGCTATTCCGATCGATTTTTCCCGAATTATTGGACTCGGATCAAAAATTTTACCACTTTTTACGATTTCTCGATTTTGGTGATTTTCCCTAGTGGTACCCCTAGGGAAATCCGTAAAAATTAGTCGGATTCCGACGAAGCCAATTCTCGATGCATTGTGACCGGCAAGCTTCCAGTAGCTATTCCAATCGAGTTTTCCCGAATTATTGGACTCGGATCCAAAATTTCACGATTTCTCGATTTTGGTGATTTTCCCTAGGGAAATCCATAAAAATTCGTCGGATTCCGACGAAGCTAATTCTCGATGCGTTGTGACCGGCAAGCTTCCAGTAGCCATTCCGATCGAGTTTTCCCGAATTATTTCACTCGGATCCAAAATTTCACCACTTTTCACGATTTCTCGATTTTGGTGATTTTCCCTAGTGATACCCCTAGGGAAATCCGTAAAAATTCGTCGGATTTCGACGAAGGCAATTCTCGATGCGTTGTGACCGGCAAGCTACCAGTAGCCATTCAGATCGTGTTTTCCCGAATTATTGGACTCGGATCAAAAATTTCACCACTTTTTACGATTTCTCGATTTTGGTGATTTTCCCTAGTGGTACCCCTAGGGAAATCCGTAAAAATTCGTCGGATTCCGACGAAACCAATTCTCGATGCGTTGTGACCGGAAAGTTTCCAGTAGCTATTCCGATCGACTTTTCCCGAATTATTGGACTCGGATCCAAAATTTCATCACTTTTTAAGATTTCTCGATTTTGGTGATTTTCCCTAGTGGTACCCCTAGGGAAATCCGTAAAAATTCGTCGGATTCCGACGAAGCCAATTCTCGATGCATTGTGACCGGCAAGCTTCCAGTAGCTATTCCAATCGAGTTTTCCCGAATTATTGGACTCGGATCCAAAATTTCACGATTTGTCGATTTTTGTGATTTTCCCTAGTGGTACCCCTAGGGAAATACGTAAAAATTCGTCGGATTCCGACGAAACCAATTCTCGATGCGTTGTGACCGGCAAGCTTCCAGTAGATATTCCGATCGAGTTTTCCCGAATTATTTGACTCGGATCCAAAATTTCACCACTTTTTACGATTTCTCGATTTTGGTGATTTTCCCTAGTGGTACCCCTAGGGAAATCCGTAAAAATTCGTCGGATTCCGACGAAGCCAATTCTCGATGCGTTGTGACCGGCAAGCTTCTAGTAGCTATTCCGATCGAGTTTTCCCGAATTATTTGACTCGGATCCAAAATTTCACCACTTTTTATGATTTCTCGATTTTGGTGATTTTTCCTAGTAGTAACCCTAGGAAAATCCATAAAAATTCGTCGGATTCCGATGAAACGAATTCTCGATGCGTTGTGACCGGCAAGCTTCCAGTAGCTATTCCGATCGAGTTTTCCCGAATTATTGGACTCGGATCCAAAATTTTACCACTTTTTACGATTTCTCGATTTTGGTGATTTTCCCTAGTGGTACCCCTAGGGAAATCCGTAAAATTCGTCGGATTCCGACGAAGTCAATTCTCGATGCGTTGTGACCGGCAAGTTTCCAGTAGCTATTCCGATCGAGTTTTCCCGAATTATTGGACTCGGATCAAAAATTTCACGATTTCTCGATTTTGGTGATTTTCCCTAGTGGTACCCCTAGGAAAATCCGTAAAAATTCGTCGGATTCCGACGAAACCAATTCTCGATGCGTTATGACCGGAAAGCTTCCAGTAGCTATTCCGATCGAGTTTTCCCGAATTATTGGACTCGGATCCAAAATTTCACCACTTTTTACGATTTCTCGATTTTGGTGATTTTTCCTAGTGGTACCCCTAGGGAAATCCGTAAAAATTCGTCGGATTCCGACGAAGCCAATTCTCGATGCGTTGTGACCGGCAAACTTCCAGTAGCTATTCCGATCGAGTTTTCCCGAATTATTGGACTCGGATCCAAAATTTCACGATTTCTCGATTTTTGTGATTTTTCCTAGTGGTACCCCTAGGGAAATCCGTAAAAATTCGTCAGATTCCGACGAAGCCAATTCTCGATGCGTTGTGACCGGCAAGCTTCCAGTAGCTATTCCGATCGAGTTTTCCCGAATTATTTGACTCGGATCGAAAATTTCACCACTTTTCACGATTTCTCGATTTTGGTGATTTTCCCTAGTGGTACCCCTAGGGAAATCCGTAAAAATTCGTCGGATTTTGACGAAGCCAATTCTCGATGCGTTGTGACCGGCAAGCTACCAGTAGCCATTCCGATCGAGTTTTTCCGAATTATTGGACTCGGATCAAAAATTTCACCACTTTTTACGATTTCTCGATTTTGGTGATTTTCCCTAGTGATACCCTTAGGGAAATCCGTAAAAATTCGTCGGATTCCGACGAAGCCAATTCTCGATGCGTTGTGACCGGCAAGCTTCCAGTAGCTATTCCGATCGAGTTTTCCCGAATTATTGGATTCGGATCAAAAATTTCACGATTTGTCGATTTTTGTGATTTTCCCTAGTGGTACCCCTATGGAAATCCGTAAAAATTCGTCGGATTCCGGCGAAGCCAATTCTCGATGCGTTGTGACCGGCAAGCTTCCAGTAGCTATTCCGATTGAGTTTTTCCGATTTATTTGACTCGGATCCAAAATTTCACCACTTTTTACGATTTCTCGATTTTGGTGATTTTTCCTTGTAGTAACCCTAGGGAAATCCGTAAAAATTCGTCGGATTCCGATGAAACGAATTCTCGATGCGTTGTGACCGGCAAGCTTCCAGTAGCTATTCCGATCGAGTTTTCCCGAATTATTGGACTCGGATCCAAAATTTTACAACTTTTTACGATTTCTCGATTTTGGTAATTTTTCCTAGTGGTACCCCTAGGGAAATCCGTAAAATTCGTCGGATTCCGACGAAGCCAATTCTCGATGCGTTGTGACCGGCAAGCTTCCAGTAGCTATTCCGATCGAGTTTTCCCGAATTATTGGACTCGGATCAAAAATTTCACGATTTCTCGATTTTGGTGATTTTTCCTAGTGGGTACCCCTAGGAAAATCCGTAAAAATTCGTCGGATTCCGACGAAACCAATTATCGATGCGTTATGATCGGAAAGCTTCCAGTAGCTATTCCGATCGAGTTTTCCCGAATTATTGGACTCGAATCCAAAATTTCACCACTTTTTACGATTTCTCGATTTTGGTGATTTTCCATAGTGGTACCCCTAGGGAAATCCGTAAAAATTCGTCGGATTCCGACGAACCCAATTCTCGATGCGTTGTGACCGGCAAGCTTCCAGTAGCTATTCCAATCGAGTTTTCCCGAATTATTGGACTCGGATCCAAAATTTCACGATTTCTCGATTTTTGTGATTTTTCCTAGTGGTACCCCTAGGGAAATCCGTAGAAATTCGTCAGATTCCGACGAAGCCAATTCTCGATGCGTTGTGACCAGCAAGCTTCCAGTAGCTATTCCGATCGAGTTTTCCCGAATTATTTGACTCGGATCCAAAATTTCACCACTTTTCACGATTTCTCGATTTTGGTGATTTTCCCTAGTACCCCTAGGGAAATCCGTAAAAATTCGTCGAATTTCGACGAAGCCAATTCTCGATGCGTTGTGACCGGCAAGCTACCAGTAGCCATTCCGATCGAGTTTTCCCGAATTATTGGACTCGGATCAAAAATTTCACCACTTTTTACGATTTCTCGATTTTGGTGATTTTCCCTAGTGGTACCCCTAGGGAAATCCGTAAAAATTCGTCGGATTTCGACGAAGCCAATTCTCGACGCGTTGTGACCGGCAAGCTTCCAGTAGCTATTCCGATCGAGTTTTCCCGAATTATTGGACTCGGATCCAAAATTTCACGATTTGTCGATTTTTGTGATTTTCCCTAGTGGTACCCCTGGGAAATCCGTAAAAATTCGTCGGATTCCGACGAAACCAATTCTCGATGCGTTGTGACCGGCAAGCTTCCAGTAGCTATTCCGATCGAGTTTTCCCGAATTATTTGACTCAGATCCAAAATTTCACCACTTTTTACGATTTCTCGATTTTGGTGATTTTTCCTAGTGGTACCCCTAGGGAAATTCGTAAAAATTCGTCGGATTCCGACGAAGCCAATTCTCGATGCGTTGTGACCGACAAGCTTCCAGTAGCTATTCCAATCGAGTTTTCCCGAATTATTTGACTCGGATCCAAAATTTCACCACTTTTTACGATTTCTCGATTTTGGTAGTTTTTCCTAGTAGTAACCCTATGGAAATCCGTAAAAATTCGTCGGATTCCGATGAAACTAATTCTCGATGCGTTGTGACCGGCAAGCTTCCAGTAGCTATTCCGATCGAGTTTTCCCGAATTATTGGACTCGGATCCAAAATTTTACCACTTTTTACGATTTGTCGATTTTGGTGATTTTCCCTAGTGGTACCCCTAGGGAAATCCGTAAAATTCGTCGAATTCCGACGAAGCCAATTCTCGATGCGTTGTGACCGACAAGCTTCCAGTAGCTATTCCGATCGAGTTTTCTCGAATTATTAGACTCGGATCAAAAATTTCACGATTTCTCGATTTTGGTGATTTTCCCTAGTGGTACCCCTAGGAAAATCCGTAAAAATTCGTCGGATTCCGACGAAACCAATTCTCGATTTGTTATGACCGGAAAGTTTCTAGTATCTATTTCGATCGAGTTTTCCCGAATTATTGGACTCGGATCCAAAATTTCACCACTTTTTACGATTTCTCGATTTTGGTGATTTTTCCTAGTGGTACCCCTAGGGAAATCCGTAAAAATTCGTCGGATTCCGACGAAGCCAATTCTCGATGCGTTGTGACCGGCAAGCTTCCAGTAGCTATTCCGATCTAGTTTTCCCGAATTATTGGACTCGGATCCAAAATTTCACGATTTGTCGATTTTTGTGATTTTCCCTAGTGGTACCCCTAGGGAAATTCGTAAAAATTCGTCGGATTCCGACGATTCAATTCTCGATGCGTTGTGACCGGCAAGCTTCCAGTAGCTATTCCGATCGAGTTTTCCCGAATTATTTGACTCGGATCCAAAATTTCACCACTTTTTACGATTTCTCGATTTTGGTGATTTTCCCTAGTGGTACCCCTAGGGAAATCCGTAAAAATTCATCGGATTCCGACGAAGCCAATTCTCAATGCGTTGTGACCGGCAAGCTTCCAGTAGCTATTCTGATCGAGTTTTCCCGAACTATTGGACTCGGATCAAAAATTTCAAGATTTCTCGATTTTGGTGATTTTTCCTAGTGGTACCCCTAGGGAAATCCGTAAAAATTCGTCGGATTCCGACGAAGCCAATTCTTGATACGTTGTGACCGGCAAGCTTCCAGTAGCTATTCCGATCGAGTTTTCCCGAATTATTTGACTCGGATCCAAAATTTCACCACTTTTCACGATTTCTCGATTTTGGTGATTTTCCCTAGTGGTACCCCTAGGAAAATCCGTAAAAATTCGTCGGATTCCGACGAAGCCAATTCTCGATACGTTGTGACCGGCAAGCTTCCAGTAGCTATTCCGATCGAGTTTTCCCGAATTATTGGTCTCGGATCCAAAATTTCACCACTTTTTACGATTTTTCGATTTTGGTGATTTTCCCTAGTGGTACGCCTAGGAAAATCCGTAAAAATTCGTCGGATTCCGACGAAGCCAATTCTCAATGCGTTGTGACCGGCAACCATCCAGTAGCTATTCCGATCGAGTTTTCCCAAATTATTGGACTCGGATCCAAAATTTCACCACTTTTTACGATTTCTCGATTTTGGTGATTTTCCCTAGTGGTACCCCTAGGGAAATCCGTAAAAATTCATCGGATTTCGACGAAGCCAATTCTCGATGCGTTGTGACCGGCAAGCTTCCAGTAGCTATTCTGATCGAGTTTTCGCGAATTATTGGACTCGGATCCAAAATTTCACGATTTCTCGATTTTGGTGATTTTCCCTAGTGGTACCCCTAGGAAAATCCGTAAAAATTTGTCGCATTCCGACGAAGCCAATTCTCGATGCGTTGTAACCGGCAAGCTTCCAGTAGCTATTCCGATCGAGTTTTCCCGAATTATTGGACTCGGATCCAAAATTTCACCACTTTTTACGATTTCTCGATTTTGGTGATTTTTCCTAGTGGTACGCCTAGGAAAATCCGTAAAAATTCGTCGGATTCCGACGAAGCCAATTCTCGATGCGTTTTGACCGGCAACCTTCCAGTAGCTATTCCGATCGAGTTTTCTCGAATTATTAGACTCGGATCAAAAATTTCACGATTTCTCGATTTTGGTGATTTTCCCTATGAAAATCCGTAAAAATTCGTCGGATTCCGACGAAACCAATTCTCGATGCGTTATGACCGGAAAGCTTCTAATAGCTATTCCGATCGAGTTTTCCCGAATTATTGGACTCGGATCCAAAATTTCACCACTTTTTACGATTTCTCGATTTTGGTGATTTTCCCTAGTGGTACCCCTAGGGAAATCCGTAAAAATTCGTCGGATTCCGATGAAGCTAATTCTCGATGCGTTGTGACCGGCAAGTTTCCAGTAGCTATTCCGATCGAGTTTTCCCGAATTATTGGACTCGGATCCAAAATTTCACGATTTCTCGATTTTTGTGATTTTCCCTAGTGGTACCCCTAGGGAAATCCGTAAAAATTCGTCAGATTCCGACGAAGCCAATTCTCGATGCGTTGTGACCGGCAAGCTTCCAGTAGCTATTCCGATCGAGTTTTCCCGAATTATTTGACTCGGATCCAAAATTTCACCACTTTTCACGATTTCTCGATTTTGGTGATTTTTCCTAGTGGTACCCCTAGGGAAATCCGTAAAAATTCGTCGGATTTCGACGAAGCCAATTCTCGATGCGTTGTGACCGGCAAGTTACCAGTAGCCATTCCAATCGAGTTTTCCCGAATTATTGGACTCGAATCAAAAATTTTACCACTTTTTACGATTTCTCGATTTTGGTGATTTTCCCTAGTGGTACCCCTAGGGAAATCCGTAAAAATTCGTCGGATTCTGACGAAGCCAATTCTCGATGCGTTGTGACCGGCAAGCTTCCAGTAGCTATTCCGATCTAGTTTTCCCGAATTATTGGACTCGGATCAAAAATTTCACGATTTGTCGATTTTTGTGATTTTCCCTAGTGGTACCCCTAGGGAAATTCGTAAAAATTCGTCGGATTCCGACGATTCAATTCTCGATGCGTTGTGACCGGCAAGCTTCCAGTAGCTATTCCGATCGAGTTTTCCCGAATTATTTGACTCGGATCCAAAATTTCACCACTTTTTACGATTTCTCGATTTTGGTGATTTTCCCTAGTGGTACCCCTAGGGAAATCCGTAAAAATTCGTCGGATTCCGACGAAGCCAATTCTCAATGCGTTGTGACCGGCAAGCTTCCAGTAGCTATTCCGATCGAGTTTTCCCGAAATACTGGACTCGGATCAAAAATTTCAAGATTTCTCGATTTTGGTGATTTTTCCTAGTGGTACCCCTAGGGAAATCCGTAAAAATTCGTCGGATTCCGACGAAGCCAATTCTCGATGCGTTGTGACCGGCAAGCTTCTAGTAGCTATTCCGATAGAGTTTTCCCGAATTATTTGACTCGGATCCAAAATTTCACCACTTTTTACGATTTCTCGATTTTGGTGATTTTCCCTAGTGGTACGCCTAGGAAAATCCGTAAAAATTCGTCGGATTCCGACGAAACCAATTCTCGATGCGTTGTGACCGGCAACCTTCTAGTAGTTATTCCGATCGAGTTTTCCCAAATTATTGGACTCGGATCCAAAATTTTACCACTTTTTACGATTTCTCGATTTTGGTGATTTTCCCTAGTGGTACCCCTAGGGAAATCCGTAAAAATTCATCGGATTCCGACGAAGCCAATTCTCGATGCGTTGTGACCGGCAAGCTTCCAGTAGCTATTCCAATCGAGTTTTCGCGAATTATTGGACTCGGATCCAAAATTTCACGATTTCTCGATTTTGGTGATTTTTCCTAGTGGTACGCCTAGGAAAATCCGTAAAAATTCGTCGGATTCCGACGAAGCCAATTCTCGATGCATTTTGACCGGCAACCTTCCAGTAGCTATTCCGATCGAGTTTTCTCGAATTATTAGACTCGGATCAAAAATTTCACGATTTCTCGATTTTGGTGATTTTCCCTAGTGGTACCCCTAGGAAAATCCGTAAAAATTCGTCGGATTCCGACGAAACCAATTCTCGATGCGTTATGACCGGAAAGCTTCTAGTAGCTATTCCGATCGAGTTTTCCCGAATTATTGGACTCGGATCCAAAATTTCACCACTTTTTACGATTTCTCGATTTTGGTGATTTTCCCTAGTGGTACCCCTAGGGAAATCCGTAAAAATTCGTCGGATTCCGATGAAGCTAATTCTCGATGCGTTGTGACCGGCAAGTTTCCAGTAGCTATTCCGATCGAGTTTTCCCGAATTATTGGACTCGGATCCAAAATTTCACGATTTCTCGATTTTTGTGATTTTCCCTAGTGGTACCCCTAGGGAAATCCGTAAAAAGTCGTCAGATTCCGACGAAGCCAATTCTCGATGCGTTGTGACCGGCAAGCTTCCAGTAGATATTCCGATCGAGTTTTCCCGAATTATTTGACTCGGATCCAAAATTTCACCACTTTTCACGATTTCTCAATTTTGGTGATTTTTCCTAGTGGTACCCCTAGGGAAATCCGTAAAAATTCGTCGGATTTCGACGAAGTCAATTCTCGATGCGTTGTGACCGGAAAGTTACCAGTAGCCATTCCGATCGAGTTTTCCCGAATTATTGGACTCGAATCAAAAATTTCACCACTTTTTACGATTTCTCGATTTTGGTGATTTTTCCTAGTGGTACCCCTAGGGAAATCCGTAAAAATTCGTCGGATTCTGACGAAGCCAATTCTCGATGCGTTGTGACCGGCAAGCTTCCAGTAGCTATTCCGATCTAGTTTTCCCGAATTATTGGACTCGGATCAAAAATTTCACGATTTGTCGATTTTTGTGATTTTCCCTAGTGGTACCCCTAGGGAAATTCGTAAAAATTCATCGGATTCCGACGATTCAATTCTCGATGCGTTGTGACCGACAAGCTTCCAGTAGCTATTCCGATCGAGTTTTCCCGAATTATTTGACTCGGATCCAAAATTTCACCACTTTTTACGATTTCTCGATTTTGGTGATTTTCCCTAGTGGTACCCCTAGGGAAATCCGTAAAAATTCGTCGGATTCCGACGAAGCCAATTCTAAATGCGTTGTGACCGGCAAGCTTCCAGTAGCTATTCCGATCGAGTTTTCCCGAAATATTGGACTCGGATCAAAAATTTCAAGATTTCTCGATTTTGGTGATTTTTCCTAGTGGTACCCCTAGGGAAATCCGTAAAAATTCGTCGGATTCCGACGAAGCCAATTCTCGATGCGTTGTGACCGGCAAGCTTCCAGTAGCTATTCCGATCGAGTTTTCCCGAATTATTTGACTCGGATCCAAAATTTCACCACTTTTTACGATTTCTCGATTTTGGTGATTTTCCCTAGTGGTACGCCTAGGAAAATCCGTAAAAATTCGTCGGATTCCGACGAAGCCAATTCTCGATGCGTTGTGACCGGCAACCTTCTAGTAGCTATTCCGATCGAGTTTTCCCAAATTATTGGACTCGGATCCAAAATTTCACCACTTTTTACGATTTCTCGATTTTGGTGATTTTCCCTAGTGGTACCCCTAGGGAAATCCGTAAAAATTCATCGGGTTCCGACGAAGCCAATTCTCGATGCGTTGTGACCGGCAAGCTTCCAGTAGCTATTCCGATCGAGTTTTCGCGAATTATTGGACTCGGATCCAAAATTTCACCACTTTTCACGATTTCTCGATTTTGGTGATTTTCCCTAGTGGTACGCCTAGGAAAATCCGTAAAAATTCGTCGGATTCCGACGAAGCCAATTCTCGATACGTTGTGACCGGCAACCTTCCAGTAGCTATTTCGATCAAGTTTTCCCAAATTATTGGACTCGGATCCAAAATTTCACCACTTTTTACGATTTATCGATTTTGGTGATTTTTCCTAGTAGTACCCCTAGGAAATCCGTAAAAATTCGTCGGATTCCGACGAAACAAATTCTCGATGCGTTGTGACCGGAAAGCTCCCAGTAGCTATTCTGATCGAGTTTTCCCAAATTATTGGACTCGGATCCAAAATTTCACCATTTTTACGATTTCTCGATTTCTGTGATTTTCCCTAGTGGTACCCCTAGGGAAATCCGTAAAAATTCATCGGATTCCGACGAAGCCAATTCTCGATGCGTTGTGACCGGCAAGCTTCCAGTAGCTATTCCGATCGAGTTTTCCCGAATTATTGGACTCGGATTTAAAATTTCACGATTTCTCGATTTTGGTGATTTTCCCTAGTGGTACCCCTAGGAAAATCCGTAAAAATTCGTCGCATTCCGACGAAGCAAATTCTCGATGCGTTGTGACCGGCAAGCTTCCAGTAGCTATTCCGATCGAGTTTTCCCAAATTATTGGACTCGGATCAAAAATTTTACCACTTTTTACGATTTCTCGATTTTTGTGATTTTCCCTAGTGGTACCCCTAGGGAAATCCGTAAAAATTCGTCGGATTCCGACGAAGCCAATTCTCGATGCATTGCGACCGGCAAGCTTCCAGTAGCTATTCCAATCGAGTTTTCCCGAATTAATTGACTCGGATCCAAAATTTCACGATTTCTCGATTTTGGTGATTTTCCCTAGTTGTACCCCTAGGGAAATCCATAAAAATTCGTCGGATTTCGACGAAGCCAATTTTCGATGCGTTGTGACCGGCAAGCTTCCAGTAGCTATTCCGATCGAGTTTTCCCGAATTATTGGACTCGGATCAAAAATTTCACCACTTTTTACGATTTCTCGATTTTGATGATTTTCCCTAGTGGTACCCCTAGGGAAATCTGAAAAAATTCGTCGGATTCCTACGAAACCAATTTTCGATGCGTTGTGACCGGCAAGCTTCCAGTAGCTATTCCGATCGAGTTTTCCCGAATTATTGGACTCGGATCCAAAATTTCACGATTTCTCGATTTTGGTGATTTTCCCTAGTGGTATCCCTAGGGAAATCCGTAAAAATTCGTCGGATTCCGACGAAGCCAATTCTCGATGCGTTGTGACCGGCAAGCTTCCAGTAGCTATTCCGATCGAGTTTTCCCAAATTATTGGACTCGGTTCCAAAATTTCACGATTTCTCGATTTTGGTGATTTTCCCTAGTGGTACCCCTAGGGAAATCCGTAAAAATTCGTCGGATTCCGACGAAGCCAATTATCGATGCGTTGTGACCGGCATGCTTCCAGTAGCTATTCCGATCGAGTTTTCCCGAATTATTTGACTAGGATCCAAAATTTTACCACTTTTTACGATTTCTCGATTTTGGTGATTTTCCTTAGTGGTACCTCTAGGGAAATCCGTAAAAATTCGTCGGATTTCGACGAAGCCAATTCTCGATGCGTTGTGACCGGCAAGCTTCCAGTAGCTATTCCGATCGAGTTTTCCCGAATTATTGGACTCGGATCCAAAATTTCACGATTTCTCGATTTTGGTGATTTTCCCTAGTGGTATCCCTAGGGAAATCCGTAAAAATTCGTCGGATTCCGACGAAGCCAATTCTCGATGCGTTGTGACCGGCAAGCTTCCAGTAGCTATTCCGATCGAGTTTTCCCAAATTATTGGACTCGGTTCCAAAATTTCACGATTTCTCGATTTTGGTGATTTTCCCTAGTGGTACCCCTAGGGAAATCCGTAAAAATTCGTCGGATTCCGACGAAGCCAATTATCGATGCGTTGTGACCGGCATGCTTCCAGTAGCTATTCCGATCGAGTTTTCCCGAATTATTTGACTAGGATCCAAAATTTTACCACTTTTTACGATTTCTCGATTTTGGTGATTTTCCTTAGTGGTACCTCTAGGGAAATCCGTAAAAATTCATCGGATTTCGACGAAGCCAATTCTCGATGCGTTGTGACCGGCAAGCTTCCAGTAGCTATTCCGATCGAGTTTTCCCGAATTATTGGACTCGGATCCAAAATTTCACCACTTTTTTCGATTTCTCGATTTTGGTGATTTTCCCTAGTGGTACCCCTAGGGAAATCCGTAAAAATTCATCGGATTCCGACGAAGCCAATTCTCGATGCGTTGTGACCGGCAAGCTTCCAGTAGTTATTCCGATCGAGTTTTCCCGAATTATTGGACTCGGATCCAAAATTTCACAAATTTTTACGATTTCTCGATTTTGGTGATTTTTCCTAGTAGTACCCCTAGGGTAATCCATAAAAATTCGTCGGATTCCGATGAAACCAATTCTTGATTCGTTGTGACCGGCAAGCTTCCAGTAGCTATTCCGATCGAATTTTCCCGAATTATTGGACTCGGATCCAAAATTTCACCACTTTTTACGATTTCTCGATTTTGGTGATTTTCCCTAGTGGTACCCCTAGGGAAATCCGTAAAAATTCATCGGATTCCGACGAACCCAATTCTCGATGCGTTGTGACCGGCAGGCTTCCAGTAGCTATTCCGATCGAGTTTTCTCGAATTATTGGACTCGGATCCAAAATTTCACGATTTCTCGATTTTGGTGATTTTCCCTAGTGGTACCCCTAGGGAAATCCGTAAAAATTCGTCGGATTCCGACGAAACCAATTCTCGATGCGTTGTGACCGGCAAGCTTCCAGTAGCTATTCTGATCGAGTTTTCCCAAATTATTGGACTCGGATCCAAAATTTCAACAGTTTTTACGATTTCTCGATTTTGGTGATTTTTTCTAGTAGTACCCCTAGGGAAATCCGTAAAAATTCGTCGGATTCCGACGAAACCAATTCTCGATGCGTTGTGACCGGCAAGCTTCCAGTAGCTATTCCGATCGAGTTTTCCCGAATTATTGGACTCGGATCCAAAATTTCACCACTTTTTACGATTTCTCGATTTTGGTGATTTTCACTAGTGGTACCCCTAGGGAAATCCGTAAAAATTCGTCGGATTCCGACGAACCCAATTCTCGATGCGTTGTGACCGGCAGGCTTCCAGTAGCTATTCCGATCGAGTTTTCTCGAATTATTGGACTCGGTTCCAAAATTTCACGATTTCTCGATTTTGGTGATTTTTCCTAGTTGTACCCCTAGGAAAATCCGTAAAAATTCGTCGGATTCCGACGAAACCAATTATCGATGCGTTGTGACCGGCAAGCTTCCAGTAGCTATTCCGATCGAGTTTTCCCAAATTATTGGACTCGGATCCAAAATTTCACCACTTTTTACGATTTCTCGATTTTGGTGATTTTCCCTAGTGGCACCCCTAGGGAAATCCGTAAAAATTCGTCGGATTCCGAAGAAGCCAATTCTCGATGCGTTGTGACCGGCAAGCTTCCAGTAGCTATTCCTATCGAGTTTTCCCGAATTATTGGACTCGGATCCAAAATTTCACCAGTTTTTACGATTTCTCGATTTTGGTGATTTTTCCTAGTAGTACCTCTAGGGAAATCCGTAAAAATTCGTCGAATTCCGACGAAACCAATTCTCGATGCATTGTGACCGGCAAGCTTCCAGTAGCTATTCCGATCGAGTTTTCCCGAATTATTTGACTCGGATCCAAAATTTCACCACTTTTTACGATTTCTCGATTTTGGTGATTTTTCCTAGTGGTACCACTAGGAAAATCCGTAAAAATTCGTCGGATTCCGACGAACCCAATTCTCGATGCGTTGTGACCGGCAGGCTTCCAGTAGCTATTCCGATCGAATTTTCCCAAATTATTGGACTCGGATCCAAAATTTCACCACTTTTTACGATTTCTCGATTTTGGTGATTTTTCCGAGTAGTACCCCTAAGGAAATCCGTAAAAATTCGTCGGATTCCGACGAAACCAATTCTCGATGCGTTGTGACCGGCAAGCTTCCAGTAGCTATTCCGATCGAGTTTTCCCGAATTATTGGACTCGGATCCAAAATTTCACCACTTTTTACGATTTCTCGATTTTGGTGATTTTCCCTAGTGGTACCCCTAGGGAAATCCGTAAAAATTCGTCGGATTCCGACGAACCCAATTCTCGATGCGTTGTGACCGGCAGGCTTCCAGTAGCTATTCCGATCGAGTTTTCCCGAATTATTGGACTCGGATCCAAAATTTCACGATTTCTCGATTTTGGTGATTTTCCCTAGTGGTACCCCTAGGGAAATCCGTAAAAATTCGTCGGATTCCGACGAAGCCAATTCTCGATGCGTTGTGATCGGCAAGCTTCCAATAGCTATTCCGATCGAGTTTTCCCAAATTATTGGACTCGGATCAAAAATTTCACCACTTTTTACGATTTCTCGATTTTGGTGATTTTTCCTAGTAGTACCCCTAGGGAAATCCGTAAAAATTCGTCGGATTCCGACGAATCCAATTCTCGATGCGTTGTGACCGGCAAGCTTCAAGTAGCTATTCCGATCGAGTTTTCCCGAATTATTGGACTCGGATCCAAAATTTCACCACTTTTTTCGATTTCTCGATTTTGGTGATTTTCCCTAGTGGTACCCCTAGGGAAATCCGTAAAAATTCGTCGGATTCCGACGATGCCAATTCTCGATGTGTTGTGACCGGCAAGTTTCCAGTAGCTATTCCGATCGAGTTTTCCCGAATTATTGGACTCGGATCCAAAATTTCACGATTTCTCGATTTTGGTGATTTTCCCTAGTGGTACCCCTCGGGAAATCCGTAAAAATTCGTCGGATTTCGACGAAGCCAATTCTCGATGCGTTGTGACCGGCAAGCTTCCAGTAGCTATTCCGATCGAGTTTTCCCGAATTATTTGACTCGGATCCAAAATTTCACCACTTTTCACGATTTCTCGATTTTGGTGATTTTTCCTAGTGGTACCCCTAGGGAAATCCGTAAAAATTCGTCGGATTTCGACGAAGCCAATTCTCGATGCGTTGTGATCGGCAAGCTACCAGTAGCCATTCTGATCGAGTTTTCCCGAATTATTGGACTCGGATCAAAAATTTCACCACTTTTTACGATTTCTCGATTTTTGTGATTTTCCCTAGTGGTACCCCTAGGGAAATCCGTAAAAATTCGTCGGATTTCGAAGAAGCCAATTCTCGATGCGTTGTGACCGGCAAGCTTCCAGTAGCTATTCCGATCGAGTTTTCCCGAATTATTGGACTCGGATCCAAAATTTCACCACTTTTTACGATTTCTCGATTTTGGTGATTTTTCCTAGTAGTACCCCTAGGGAAATCCGTAAAAATTCGTCGGATTCCGACGAAACCAATTCTCGATGCGTTGTGACCGGCAAGCTTCCAGTAGCTATTCCGATCGAGTTTTCCCGAATTATTGGACTCGGATCCAAAATTTCACCACTTTTTACGATTTCTCGATTTTGGTGATTTTCCCTAGTGGTACCCCTAGGTAAATCCGTAAAAATTCGTCGGATTCCGACGAACCCAATTCTCGATGCGTTGTGACCGGCAGGCTTCCAGTAGCTATTCCGATCGAGTTTTCCCGAAATATTGGACTCGGATCTAAAATTTCACGATTTCTCGATTTTGGTGATTTTCCCTACTGGTACCCCTAGGGAAATCCGTAAAAATTCGTCGGATTCCGATGAAGCCAATTCTCGATGCGTTGTGACCGGCAAGCTTCCAGTAGCTATTCCGATCGAGTTTTCCCAAATTATTGGACTCGGATCCAAAATTTCACCACTTTTTACGATTTCTCGATTTTGGTGATTTTTCCTAGTAGTACCCCTAGGGAAATCCGTAAAAATTCGTCGGATTCCGACGAAACCAATTCTCGATGCATTGTGACCGGCAAGCTTCCAGTAGCTATTCCGATCGAGTTTTCCCGAATTATTGGACTCGGATCCAAAATTTCACCACTTTTTACGATTTCTCGATTTTGGTGATTTTCCCTAGTGGTACCCCTAGGGAAATCCGTAAAAATTCGTCGGATTCCGACGAAGCCAATTCTCGAAGTGTTGTGACCGGCAAGCTTCCAGTAGCTATTCCGATCGAGTTTTCCCGAATTATTGGACTCGGATCCAAAATTTCACGATTTCTCGATTTTGGTGATTTTCCCTAGTGGTACCCCTCGAGAAATCCGTAAAAATTCGTCGGATTTCGACGAAGCCAATTCTCGATACGTTGTGACCGGCAAGCTTCCAGTAGCTATTCCGATCGAGTTTTCCCGAATTATTTTACTCGGATCCAAAATTTCACCACTTTTCACGATTTCTCGATTTTGGTGATTTTTCCTAGTGGTACCCCTAGGAAAATCCGTAAAAATTCGTCGGATTTCGACGAATGCAATTCTCGATGCGTTGTGACCGGCAAGCTACCAGTAGCCATTCCAATCGAGTTTTCCCGAATTATTGGACTCGGATCAAAAATTTCACCACTTTTTACGATTTCTCGATTTTGGTGATTTTCCCTAGTGGTACCCCTAGGGAAATCCGTAAAAATTCGTCGGATTCCGAAGAAGCCAATTCTCGATGCGTTGTGACCGGCAAGCTTCCAGTAGCTATTCCGATCGAGTTTTCCCGAATTATTGGACTCGGATCCAAAATTTCACCACTTTTTACGATTTCTCGATTTTGGTGATTTTTCCTAGTAGTACCACAAGGGAAATCCGTAAAAATTCGTCGAATTCCGACGAAACCAATTCTCGATGCGTTGTGACCGGCAAGCTTCCAGTAGCTATTCCGATCGAGTTTTCCCGAATTATTGGACTCGGATCCAAAATTTCACGATTTCTCGATTTTGGTGATTTTCCCTAGTGGTACCCCTCGGGAAATCCGTAAAAATTCGTCGGATTTCGACGAAGCCAATTCTCGATGCGTTGTGACCGGCAAGCTTCCAGTAACTATTCCGATCGAGTTTTCCCGAATTATTTGACTCGGATCCAAAATTTCATCACTTTTCACGATTTCTCGATTTTGGTAATTTTCCCTAGTGGTACCCCTAGGGAAATCCGTAAAAATTCGTCGGATTGCGACGAAGCCAATTCTCGATGCGTTGTGACCGGCAAGCTACCAGTAGCCATTCCGATCGAGTTTTCCCGAATTATTGGACTCGGATCAAAAATTTCACAACTTTTTACGATTTCTCGATTTTTGTGATTTTCCCTAGTGGTACCCCTAGGGAAATCCGTAAAAATTCGTCGGATTCCGAAGAAGCCAATTCTCGATGCGTTGTGACCGGCAAGCTTCCAGTAGCTATTCCGATTGAGTTTTCCCGAATTATTGGACTCGGATCCAAAATTTCACCACTTTTTACGATTTCTCGATTTTGGTGATTTTTCCTAATAGTACCCCTAGGGAAATCCGTAAAAATTCGTCGGATTCCGACGAAACCAATTCTCGATGCGTTGTGACCTGCAAGCTTCCAGTAGCTATTCCGATCGAGTTTTCCCGAATTATTGGACTCGGATCCAAAATTTTACCACTTTTTACGATTTCTCGATTTTGGTGATTTTCCCTAGTGGTACCCCTAGGGAAATCCGTAAAAATTCGTCGGATTCCGACGAACCCAATTCTCGATGCGTTGTGACCGGCAGGCTTCCAGTAGCTATTCCGATCGAGTTTTCCAAAATTATTGGACTCGGATCCAAAATTTCACGATTTCTCGATTTTGGTGATTTTCCCTAGTGGTACACCTAGGGAAAGCCGTAAAAATTCGTCGGATTCCGACGAAGCCAATTCTCGATGCGTTGTGACCGGCAAGCTTCCAGTAGCTATTCCGATCGAGTTTTCCCAAATTATTGGACTCGGATCCAAAATTTCACCACTTTTTATGATTTCTCGATTTTGGTGATTTTTCCTAGTAGTACCCCTAGGGAAATCCGTAAAAATTCGTCGGATTCCGAGGAAACCAATTCTCGATGCGTTGTGACCGGCAAGCTTCCAGTAGATATTTCGATCGAGTTTTCCCGAATTATTGGACTCGGATCCAAAATTTCACCACTTTTTTCGATTTCTCGATTTTGGTGATTTTCCCTAGTGGTACCCCTAGGGAAATCCGTAAAAATTTGTCGAATTCCGACGAAGCCAATTCTCGATGTGTTGTGACTGGCAAGCTTCCAGTAGCTATTCCGATCGAGTTTTCCCGAATTATTGGACTCGAATCAAAAATTTCACGATTTCTCGATTTTGGTGATTTTCCCTAGTGGTACCCCTCGGGAAATCCGTAAAAATTTGTCGGATTTCGACGAAGCCAATTCTCTATGCGTTATGACCGGCCAGCTTTCAGTAGCTATTCCGATCGAGTTTTCCCGAATTATTTGACTCGGATCCAAAATTTCACTACTTTTCACGATTTCTCGATTTTGGTGATTTTCCCTAGTGGTACCCCTAGGGAAATCCGTAAAAATTCGTCGGATTTCGACGAAGCCAATTCTCGATGCGTTGTGACCGGCAAGCTACCAGTAGCCATTCCGATTGAGTTTTCCCGAATTATTGGACTCGGATCAAAAATTTCACCACTTTTTACGATTTCTCGATTTTGGTGATTTTCCCTAGTGGTACCCCTAGGAAAATCCGTAAATATTCGTCGGATTCCGAAGAAGCCAATTCTCGATGCGTTGTGACCGGCAAGCTTCCAGTAGCTAGTCCGATCGAGTTTTCCCGAATTATTGGACTCGGATCCAAAATTTCACCACTTTTTACGATTTCTCGATTTTGGTGATTTTTCCTAGTAGTACCCCTAGGGAAATCCGTAAAAATTCGTCGGATTCCGACGAAACCAATTCTCGATGCGTTGTGACCGGCAAGCTTCCTGTAGCTATTTCGATCGCGTTTTCCCGAATTATTGGACTCGGATCCAAAATTTCACCACTTTTTACGATTTCTCGATTTTGGTGATTTTCCCTAGTGGTACCCCTAGGGAAATCCGTAAAAATTCGTCGGATTCCGACGAAGCCAATTCTCGATGCGTTGTGACCGGCAAGCTTCCAGTAGCTATTCCGATCGAGTTTTCCCAAATTATTGGACTCGGATCCAAAATTTCACCACTTTTTACGATTTCTCGATTTTGGTGATTTTCCCTAGTGGTACCCCTAGGGAAATCCGTAAAAATTCGTAGTATTCCGACGAAGCCAATTCTCGATGCGTTGTGACCGGCAAGCTTCAAGTAGCTATTTCGATCGAGTTTTCCCAAATTATTGGACTCGGATCCAAAATTTCACCACTTTTTACGATTTCTCTATTTTGGTGATTTTCCCTAGTGGTACCCCTAGGGAAATCCGTAAAAATTCGTCGGATTCCGACGAAGCCAATTCTCGATGCGTTGTGACCGGCAAGCTTCCAGTAGCTATTCCGATCGAGTTTTCCCGAATTATTGGACTCGGATCAAAAATTTCACCACTTTTCACGATTTCTCGATTTTGGTGATTTTCCCTAGTGGTACCCCTAGGGAAATCCGTAAAAATTCGTCGGATTTCGACGAAGCCAATTCTCGATGCGTTGTGACCGGCAAGCTACCAGTAGCCATTCCGATCGAGTTTTCCCGAATTATTGGACTCGGATCAAAAATTTCACCACTTTTTACGATTTCTAGATTTTGGTGATTTTCCCTAGTGGTACCCCTAGGGAAATCCGTAAAAATTCATCGGATTCCGACGAAGCCAATTCACGATGCGTTGTGACCGGTAAGCTTACAGTAGCTATTCCGATCGAGTTTTCCCGAATTATTGGACTCGGATCCAAAATTTCACCACTTTTTACGATTTCTCGATTTTGGTTATTTTTCCTAGTAGTACCCCTAGGGAAATCCGTAAAAATTCGTCGGATTCCGACGAAACCAATTCTCGATGCGTTGTGACCGGCAAGCTTCCAGTAGCTATTCCGATCGAGTTTTCCCGAATTATTGGACTCGGATCCAAAATTTCACCACTTTTTACGATTTCTCGATTTTGGTGATTTTTCCTAGTAGTACCACAAGGGAAATCCGTAAAAATTCGTCGAATTCCGACGAAACCAATTCTCGATGCGTTGTGACCGGCAAGCTTCCAGTAGCTATTCCGATCGAGTTTTCCCGAATTATTGGACTCGGATCCAAAATTTCACGATTTCTCGATTTTGGTGATTTTCCCTAGTGGTACCCCTCGGGAAATCCGTAAAAATTCGTCGGATTTCGACGAAGCCAATTCTCGATGCGTTGTGACCGGCAAGCTTCCAGTAACTATTCCGATCGAGTTTTCCCGAATTATTTGACTCGGATCCAAAATTTCATCACTTTTCACGATTTCTCGATTTTGGTAATTTTCCCTAGTGGTACCCCTAGGGAAATCCGTAAAAATTCGTCGGATTGCGACGAAGCCAATTCTCGATGCGTTGTGACCGGCAAGCTACCAGTAGCCATTCCGATCGAGTTTTCCCGAATTATTGGACTCGGATCAAAAATTTCACAACTTTTTACGATTTCTCGATTTTTGTGATTTTCCCTAGTGGTACCCCTAGGGAAATCCGTAAAAATTCGTCGGATTCCGAAGAAGCCAATTCTCGATGCGTTGTGACCGGCAAGCTTCCAGTAGCTATTCCGATTGAGTTTTCCCGAATTATTGGACTCGGATCCAAAATTTCACCACTTTTTACGATTTCTCGATTTTGGTGATTTTTCCTAATAGTACCCCTAGGGAAATCCGTAAAAATTCGTCGGATTCCGACGAAACCAATTCTCGATGCGTTGTGACCTGCAAGCTTCCAGTAGCTATTCCGATCGAGTTTTCCCGAATTATTGGACTCGGATCCAAAATTTTACCACTTTTTACGATTTCTCGATTTTGGTGATTTTCCCTAGTGGTACCCCTAGGGAAATCCGTAAAAATTCGTCGGATTCCGACGAACCCAATTCTCGATGCGTTGTGACCGGCAGGCTTCCAGTAGCTATTCCGATCGAGTTTTCCAAAATTATTGGACTCGGATCCAAAATTTCACGATTTCTCGATTTTGGTGATTTTCCCTAGTGGTACACCTAGGGAAAGCCGTAAAAATTCGTCGGATTCCGACGAAGCCAATTCTCGATGCGTTGTGACCGGCAAGCTTCCAGTAGCTATTCCGATCGAGTTTTCCCAAATTATTGGACTCGGATCCAAAATTTCACCACTTTTTATGATTTCTCGATTTTGGTGATTTTTCCTAGTAGTACCCCTAGGGAAATCCGTAAAAATTCGTCGGATTCCGAGGAAACCAATTCTCGATGCGTTGTGACCGGCAAGCTTCCAGTAGATATTTCGATCGAGTTTTCCCGAATTATTGGACTCGGATCCAAAATTTCACCACTTTTTTCGATTTCTCGATTTTGGTGATTTTCCCTAGTGGTACCCCTAGGGAAATCCGTAAAAATTTGTCGAATTCCGACGAAGCCAATTCTCGATGTGTTGTGACTGGCAAGCTTCCAGTAGCTATTCCGATCGAGTTTTCCCGAATTATTGGACTCGAATCAAAAATTTCACGATTTCTCGATTTTGGTGATTTTCCCTAGTGGTACCCCTCGGGAAATCCGTAAAAATTTGTCGGATTTCGACGAAGCCAATTCTCTATGCGTTATGACCGGCCAGCTTTCAGTAGCTATTCCGATCGAGTTTTCCCGAATTATTTGACTCGGATCCAAAATTTCACTACTTTTCACGATTTCTCGATTTTGGTGATTTTCCCTAGTGGTACCCCTAGGGAAATCCGTAAAAATTCGTCGGATTTCGACGAAGCCAATTCTCGATGCGTTGTGACCGGCAAGCTACCAGTAGCCATTCCGATTGAGTTTTCCCGAATTATTGGACTCGGATCAAAAATTTCACCACTTTTTACGATTTCTCGATTTTGGTGATTTTCCCTAGTGGTACCCCTAGGGAAATCCGTAAATATTCGTCGGATTCCGAAGAAGCCAATTCTCGATGCGTTGTGACCGGCAAGCTTCCAGTAGCTAGTCCGATCGAGTTTTCCCGAATTATTGGACTCGGATCCAAAATTTCACCACTTTTTACGATTTCTCGATTTTGGTGATTTTTCCTAGTAGTACCCCTAGGGAAATCCGTAAAAATTCGTCGGATTCCGACGAAACCAATTCTCGATGCGTTGTGACCGGCAAGCTTCCTGTAGCTATTTCGATCGCGTTTTCCCGAATTATTGGACTCGGATCCAAAATTTCACCACTTTTTACGATTTCTCGATTTTGGTGATTTTCCCTAGTGGTACCCCTAGGGAAATCCGTAAAAATTCGTCGGATTCCGACGAAGCCAATTCTCGATGCGTTGTGACCGGCAAGCTTCCAGTAGCTATTCCGATCGAGTTTTCCCAAATTATTGGACTCGGATCCAAAATTTCACCACTTTTTACGATTTCTCGATTTTGGTGATTTTCCCTAGTGGTACCCCTAGGGAAATCCGTAAAAATTCGTAGTATTCCGACGAAGCCAATTCTCGATGCGTTGTGACCGGCAAGCTTCAAGTAGCTATTTCGATCGAGTTTTCCCAAATTATTGGACTCGGATCCAAAATTTCACCACTTTTTACGATTTCTCTATTTTGGTGATTTTCCCTAGTGGTACCCCTAGGGAAATCCGTAAAAATTCGTCGGATTCCGACGAAGCCAATTCTCGATGCGTTGTGACCGGCAAGCTTCCAGTAGCTATTCCGATCGAGTTTTCCCGAATTATTGGACTCGGATCAAAAATTTCACCACTTTTCACGATTTCTCGATTTTGGTGATTTTCCCTAGTGGTACCCCTAGGGAAATCCGTAAAAATTCGTCGGATTTCGACGAAGCCAATTCTCGATGCGTTGTGACCGGCAAGCTACCAGTAGCCATTCCGATCGAGTTTTCCCGAATTATTGGACTCGGATCAAAAATTTCACCACTTTTTACGATTTCTAGATTTTGGTGATTTTCCCTAGTGGTACCCCTAGGGAAATCCGTAAAAATTCATCGGATTCCGACGAAGCCAATTCACGATGCGTTGTGACCGGTAAGCTTACAGTAGCTATTCCGATCGAGTTTTCCCGAATTATTGGACTCGGATCCAAAATTTCACCACTTTTTACGATTTCTCGATTTTGGTTATTTTTCCTAGTAGTACCCCTAGGGAAATCCGTAAAAATTCGTCGGATTCCGACGAAACCAATTCTCGATGCGTTGTGACCGGCAAGCTTCCAGTAGCTATTTCGATCGCGTTTTCCCGAATTATTGGACTCGGATCCAAAATTTCACCACTTTTTACGATTTCTCGATTTTGGTGATTTTCCCTAGTGGTACCCCTAGGAAAATCCGTAAAAATTCGTCGGATTCCGACGAAGCCAATTCTCGATGCGTTGTGACCGGCAGGCTTCCAGTAGCTATTCCGATCGAGTTTTCCCGTATTATTGGACTCGGATCCAAAATTTCACGATTTCTCGATTTTGGTGATTTTCCCTACTGGTACCCCTAGGGAAATTCGTCGGATTCCGACGAAGCCAATTCTTAATGCGTTGTGACCGGCAAGCTTCCAGTAGCTATTCCGATCGAGTTTTCCCAAATTATTGGACTCGGATCCAAAATTTCACCACTTTTTACGATTTCTCGATTTTGGTGATTTTCCCTAGTGTTACCCCTAGGGAAATCCGTAAAAATTCGTAGTATTCCGACGAAGCCAATTCTCGATGCGTTGTGACCGGCAAGCTTCAAGTAGCTATTTCGATCGAGTTTTCCCAAATTATTGGACTCGGATCCAAAATTTCACCACTTTTTACGATTTCTCTATTTTGGTGATTTTCCCTAGTGGTACCCCTAGGGAAATCCGTAAAAATTCGTCGGATTCCGACGAAGCCAATTCTCGATGCGTTGTGACCGGCAAGCTTCCAGTAGCTATTCCGATCGAGTTTTCCCGAATTATTGGACTCGGATCAAAAATTTCACCACTTTTCACGATTTCTCGATTTTGGTGATTTTCCCTAGTGGTACCCCTAGGGAAATCCGTAAAAATTCGTCGGATTTCGACGAAGCCAATTCTCGATGCGTTGTGACCGGCAAGCTACCAGTAGCCATTCCGATCGAGTTTTCCCGAATTATTGGACTCGGATCAAAAATTTCACCACTTTTTACGATTTCTAGATTTTGGTGATTTTCCCTAGTGGTACCCCTAGGAAAATCCGTAAAAATTCATCGGATTCCGACGAAGCCAATTCACGATGCGTTGTGACCGGTAAGCTTCCAGTAGCTATTCCGATCGAGTTTTCCCGAATTATTGGACTCGGATCAAAAAATTCACCACTTTTTACGATTTCTCGATTTTGGTGATTTTTCCTAGTGGTACCCCTAGGGAAATCCGTAAAAATTCGTCGGATTCCGACGAAGCCAATTCACGATGCGTTGTGACCGGTAAGCTTCCAGTAGCTATTCCGATCGAGTTTTCCCGAATTATTGGACTCGGATCCAAAATTTCACCACTTTTTACGATTTCTCGATTTTGGTTATTTTTCCTAGTAGTACCCCTAGGGAAATCCGTAAAAATTCGTCGGATTCCGACGAAACCAATTCTCGATGCGTTGTGACCGGCAAGCTTCCAGTAGCTATTCCGATCGAGTTTTCCCGAATTATTGGACTCGGATCCAAAATTTCACCACTTTTTACGATTTCTCGATTTTGGTGATTTTCCCTAGTGGTACCCCTAGGGAAATCCGTAAAAATTCGTCGGATTCCGTCGAACCCAATTCTCGATGCGTTGTGACCGGCAGGCTTCCAGTAGCTATTCCTATCGAGTTTTCCCGAATTATTGGACTCGGATCCAAAATTTCACGATTTCTCGATTTTGGTGATTTTCCCTAGTGGCACCCCTAGGGAAATCCGTAAAAATTCGTCGGATTCCGACGAAGCCAATTCTCGATGCGTTGTGACCGGCAGGCTTCCAGTAGCTATTCCGATCGAGTTTTCCCGAATTGTTGGACTCAGATCAAAAATTTCACGATTTCTCGATTTTGGTGATTTTCCCTAGTGGTACCCCTAGGGAAATCCGTAAAAATTCGTCGGATTGCGACGAACCCAATTCTCGATGCGTTGTGACCGGCAGGCTTCCAGTAGCTATTCCGATCGAGTTTTCCCGAATTATTGGACTCGGATCCAAAATTTCACGATTTCTCGATTTTGGTGATTTTCCCTAGTGGTACCCCTAGGGAAATCCGTAAAAATTCGTCGAATTCCGACGAAACCAATTCTCGATGCGTTGTGACCGGCAAGCTTCCAGTTGCTATTCCGATCGAGTTTTCCCAAATTATTGGACTCGGATCCAAAATTTCACCACTTTTTACGATTTCTCGATTTTGGTGATTTTTCCTAGTAGTACCCCTAGGGAAATCCGTAAAAATTCGTCGGATTCCGACGAAACCAATTCTCGATGCGTTGTGACCGGCAAGCTTCCAGTAGCTATTCCGATCGAGTTTTCCCGAATTATTGGAATCGGATCCAAAATTTCACCACTTTTTACGATTTCTCGATTTTGATGATTTTCCCTAGTGGTACCCCTAGGGAAATCCGTAAAAATTCGTCGGATTCCGACGAAGCCAATTCTCGATGCGTTGTGACCGGCAAGCTTCCAATAGCTATTCCGATCGAGTTTTCCCGAATTATTGGACTCGGATCCAAAATTTCACGATTTCTCGATTTTGGTGATTTTCCCTAGTGGTACCCCTAGGGAAATCCGTAAAAATTCGTCGGATTTCGACGAAGCCAATTCTCGATGCGTTGTGACCGGCAAGCTACCAGTAGCCATTCCGATCAAGTTTTCCCGAATTATTGGACTCGGATCAAAAATTTCACCACTTTTTACGATTTCTCGATTTTGGTGATTTTTCCTAGTGGTACCCCTAGGGAAATTTGTAAAAATTCATCGGATTCCGACGAAGCTAATTCTCGATGCGTCGTGACCGGCAAGCTTCCAGTAGCTATTCCGATCGAGTTTTCCCGAATTATTGGACTCGGATCCAAAATTTCACGACTTCTCGATTTTGGTGATTTTCCCTAGTGGTACCCCCTAGGGAAATCCGTAAAAATTCGTCGGATTCCGACGAAGCCAATTCTCGATGCGTTGTGACCGGCAAGCTTCCAGTAGCTATTCCGATCGAGTTTTCCCGAATTATTGGACTCGGATCCAAAATTTCACCACTTTTTACGATTTCTCGATTTTGGTGATTTTACCTAGTGGTACCCCTAGGGAAATCCGTAAAAATTCGTCGGATTCCGATGAAGCCAATTCTCGATGCGTTGTGACCGGCAAGCTTCCAGTTGCTATTCCGATCGAGTTTTCCCAAATTATTGGACTCGGATCCAAAATTTCACGATTTCTCGATTTTGGTGATTTTCCCTAGTGGTACCCCTAGAGAAATCCGTAAAAATTCATCGGATTCCGAAGAAGCCAATTCTCGATGCGTTGTGACCGGCAAGCTTCCAGTAGCTATTCCGATCGAGTTTTCCCGAATTATTGGACTCGGATCCAAAATTTCACCACTTTTGACGATTTCTCAATTTTTGTGATTTTCCCTAGTGGTACCCCTAGGGAAATCCGTAAAAATTCATCGGATTCCGACGAAACCAATTCTCGATGCGTTGTGACCGGCAAGCTTCCAGTAGCTATTCCGATCGAGTTTTCCCGAATTATTGGACTCCGATCCAAAATTTCACCACTTTTTACGATTTCTCGATTTTTGGTGATTTTTCCTAGTAGTACCCCTAGGGAAATCCGTAAAAATTCGTCGGATTCCGACGAAACCAATTCTTGATGCATTGTGACCGGCAACCTTTTAGTAGCTATTCCGATCGAGTTTTCCCGAATTATTGGACTCGAATCCAAAATTTCACCACTTTTTACGATTTCTCGATTTTGGTGATTTTCCATAGTGGTACCCCTAGGGAAATCCGTAAAAATTCGTCGGATTCCGACGAAGCCAATTCTCGTTGCGTTGTGACCGGCACGCTTCCAGTAGCTATTCCGATCGAGTTTTCCCGAATTATTGGACTCGGATCCAAAATTTCACGATTTCTCGATTTTGGTGATTTTTCCTAGTAGTACCCCTAGGAAAATCCGTAAAAATTCGTCGGATTCCGACGAAACCAATTCTCGATGCGTTGTGACCGGTAAGCTTTCAGTAGCTATTCCGATCGAGTTTTCCCGAATTATTGGACTCGGATCCAAAATTTCACCACTTTTTACGATTTCTCAATTTTAGTGATTTTCCCTAGTGGTACCCCTAGGAAAATCCGTAAAAATTCGTCGGATTTCGACGAAGCCAATTCTCAATGCGTTGTGATAGGCAATCTTTCAGTAGCTATTCCGATCGAGTTTTCCCGAATTATTGGACTCGGATCCAAAATTTCACGATTTCTCGATTTTGGTGATTTTTCCTAGTAGTACCCCAAGGAAAATCCGTAAAAATTCGTCGGATTCCGACGAAACCAATTCTCGATGCGTTGTGACCGGCAAGCTTCCAGTAGCTATTCCGATCGAGTTTTCCCGAATTATTGGACTCGGATCCAAAATTTCACCACCTTTTACGATTTCTCGATTTTGGTGATTTTCCCTAGTGGTACCCCTAGGGAAATTTGTAAAAATTCATCGGATTCCGACGAAGCCAATTCTCGATGCGTCGTGACCAGCAAGCTTCCAGTAGCTATTCCGATCGAGTTTTCCCGAATTATTGGACTCGGATCCAAAATTTCACGACTTCTCGATTTTGGTGATTTTCCCTAGTGGTACCCCCTAGGGAAATCCGTAAAAATTCGTCGGATTCCGACGAAGCAAATTCTCGATGCGTTGTGACCGTCATGCTTCCAGTTGCTATTCCGATCGAGTTTTCCCGAATTATTTGACTCGGATCCAAAATTTCACCACCTGTTACGATTTCTCGATTTTGGTGATTTTCCCTAGCGGTACTCCTAGGGAAATCCGTAAAAATTCGTCGGATTCCGACGAAGCCAATTCTCGATGCGTGGTGACCGGCAAGCTTCCAGTAGCTATTCCGATCGAGTTTTCCCGAATTATTGGACTCGGATCCAAAATTTCACGATTTCTCGATTTTGGTGATTTTCCCTAGTGGTACCCCTAGGGAAATCCGTAAAAATTCGTAGTATTCCGACGAAGCCAATTCTCGATGCGTTGTGACCGGCAAGCTTCAAGTAGCTATTTCGATCGAGTTTTCCCAAATTATTGGACTCGGATCCAAAATTTCACCACTTTTTACGATTTCTCTATTTTGGTGATTTTCCCTAGTGGTACCCCTAGGGAAATCCGTAAAAATTCATCGGATTCCGACGAAGCCAATTCTCGATGCGTTGTGACCGGCAAGCTTCCAGTAGCTATTCCGATCGAGTTTTCCCGAATTATTGGACTCGGATCAAAAATTTCACCACTTTTCACGATTTCTCGATTTTTGTGATTTTTCCTATTGGTATCCCTAGGGAAATCCGTAAAAATTCGTCGGATTCCGACGAAGCCAATTCTCATTGCGTTGTGACCGGCACGCTTCCAGTAGCTATTCCGATCGAGTTTTCCCGAATTATTGGACTCGAATCCAAAATTTCACGATTTCTCGAAGTTGGTGATTTTCCTTAGTGGTACCAATAGGGAAATCCGTAAAAATTCGTCGGATTTCGACGAAGCAAATTCTCGATGCGTTGTGACCGGCAAGCTTCCAGTAGCTATTCCGATCGAGTTTTCCCGAATTATTGGACTCGGATCAAAAATTTCACCACTTTTTACGATTTCTCGATTTTGGTGATTTTCCCTAATGGTACCCCTAGGGAAATCCGTAAAAATTCGTCGGATTCCGACGAAACCAATTCTCGATGCGTTGTGACCGGCAAGCTTCCAGTAGCTATTCCGATTGAGTTTTCCCGAATTATTGGACTCGTATCCAAAATTTCATGATTTCTCGATTTTGGTGATTTTCCCTAGTGGTACCCCTAGGAAAATCCGTAAAAATTCGTCGGATTCCGACGAAACCAATTCTCGATGCGTTGTGACCGGCAAGCTTCCAGTAGCTATTCCGATTGAGTTTTCCCGAATTATTGGACTCGTATCCAAAATTTCATGATTTCTCGATTTTGGTGATTTTCCCTAGTGGTACCCCTAGGAAAATCCGTAAAAATTCGTCGGATTCCGACGAAGCCAATTCTCGATGCGTTGTGACCGGCAAGCTTCCAGTAGCTATTCCGATCGAGTTTTCCCGAATTATTGGACTCGGATCAAAAATTTTACCACTTTTTACGATTTTTCGATTTTGGTGATTTTCCATACCTAGGGAAATCCGTAAAAATTCGTCGGATTTCGACGAAGCCAATTCTCGATGCATTGTGACCGGCAAGCTTCCAGTAGCTATTCCAATCGAGTTTTCCCGAATTATTGGACTCGGATCCAAAATTTCACGATTTCTCGATTTTGGTGATTTTTCCTAGTGGTACCCCTAGGGAAATCCATAAAAATTCGTCGGATTCCGACGAAACCAATTCTCGATGCGTTGTGACCGGCAAGCTTCCAGTAGCTATTCCGATCGAGTTTTCCCGAATTATTGGACTTGGATCCAAAATTTCACCACTTTTTACGATTTCTCGATTTTGGTGATTTTCCCTAGTGGTACCCTTAGGGAAATCTGTAAAAATTCATCGGATTCCTACGAAACCAATTCTCGATGCGTTGTGACCGGCAAGCTTCCAGTAGCTATTCCGATCGAGTTTTCCCGAATTATTGGACTCGGATCCAAAATTTCACGATTTCTCGATTTTGGTGATTTTCCCTAGTGGTACCCCTAGGGAAATCCGTAAAAATTCATCGGATTCCAACGAAGCTAATTCTCGATGCATTGTGACCGGCAAGCTTCCAGTAGCTATTCCGATCGAGTTTTCCCGAATTATTGGACTCCGATCCAAAATTTCACGATTTCTCGATTTTGGTGATTTTCCCTAGTGGTACCCCTAGGGAAATCCGTAAAAATTCGTCGGATTTCGACGAAGCCAATTCTCGATGCGTTGTGACCGGCAAGCTACCAGTAGCCATTTCGATCAAGTTTTCCCGAATTATTGGACTCGGATCAAAAATTTCACCACTTTTTACGATTTCTCGATTTTGGTGATTTTCCTTAGTGGTACCCCTAGAGAAATTCGTAAAAATTCGTCGGATTTCGACGAAGCCAATTCTCGATGCGTCGTGACCGGCAAGCTTCCAGTAGCTATTTCGATCGAGTTTTCCCGAATTATTGGACTCGGATCCAAAATTTCACGACTTCTCGATTTTGGTGATTTTCCCTAGTGGTACCCCCTAGGGAAATCCGTAAAAATTCGTCGGATTCCGACGAAGTCAATTCTCGATGCGTTTTGACCGGCAAGCTTCCAGTAGCTATTCCGATCGAGTTTTCCCGAATTATTGGACTCGGATCCAAAATTTCACCACTTTTTACGATTTCTCGATTTTGGTGATTTTTCCTAGTGGTACCCATAGGAAATCCGTAAAAATTCGTCGGATTCCGATGAAGCCAATTCTCGATGCGTTGTGACCGGCAAGCTTCCAGTAGCTATTCCGATCGAGTTTTCCCGAATTATTGGACTCGGATCCAAAATTTCACCACTTTTTACGATTTCTCGATTTTGGTGATTTTCCCTAGTGGTACCCCTAGGGAAATCCGTAAAAATTCGTCGGATTCCGATGAAGCCAATTCTCGATGCGTTGTGACCGGCAAGCTTCCAGTTGCTATTCCGATCGAGTTTTCCTAAATTATTGGACTCGGATCCAAAATTTCACGATTTCTCGATTTTGGTGATTTTTCCTAGTGGTACCCCTAGGGAAATCCGTAAAAATTCGTCGGATTCCGAAGAAGCCAATTCTCGATGCGTTGTGACCGGCAAGCTTCCAGTAGCTATTCCGATCGAGTTTTCCCGAATTATTGGACTCGGATCCAAAATTTCACCACCTTTTACGATTTCTCGATTTTTGGTGATTTTTCCTAGTAGTACCCCTAGGGAAATCCGTAAAAATTCGTCGGATTCCGACGAAACCAATTCTCGATGCGTTGTGACCGGCAAGCTTCCAGTAGCTATTCCGATCGAGTTTTCCCGAATTATTGGACTCGGATCCAAAATTTCACCACTTTTTACGATTTCTCGATTTTTGTGATTTTTCCTATTGGTATCCCTAGGGAAGTCCGTAAAAATTCGTCGGATTCCGACGAAGCCAATTCTCATTGCGTTGTGACCGGCACGCTTCCAGTAGCTATTCCGATCGAGTTTTCCCGAATTATTGGACTCGGATCCAAAATTTCACGATTTCTCGATTTTGGTGATTTTTCCTAGTAGTACCCCTAGGGAAATCCGTAAAAATTCGTCGGATTCCGACGAAATCAATTCTCGATGCGTTGTGACCGGCAAGCTTTCAGTAGCTATTCCGATCGAGTTTTCCCGAATTATTGGACTCGGATCCAAAATTTCACCACTTTTTACGATTTCTCGATTTTGGTGATTTTCCCTAGTGGTACCCCTAGGGAAATCCGTAAAAATTCGTCGGATTTCGACGAAGCCAATTCTCGATGCGTTGTGATCGGCAATCTTCCAGTAGCTATTCCGATCGAGTTTTCCCGAATTATTGGACTCGGATCCAAAATTTCACGATTTCTCGATTTTGGTGATTTTCCCTAGTGGTACCCCCTAGGGAAATCCGTAAAAATTCGTCGGATTTTGATGAAGCCAATTCTCGATGCGTTGTGACCGGCAAGCTTCCAGTAGCTATTCCGATCGAGTTTTCCCAAATTATTGGACTCGGATCCAAAATTTCACGATTTCTCGATGTTGGTGATTTTCCTTAGTGGTACCCCTAGGGAAATCCGTAAAAATTCGTCGGATTCCGACGAAGCCAATTCTCAATGCGTTGTGACCGGCAAGCTTCCAGTAGCTATTCCGATCGAGTTTTCCCGAATTATTGGACTCGGATCCAAAATTTCACCACTTTTTACGATTTCTCGATTTTGGTGATTTTCCCTAATGGTACCCCTAGGGAAATCCGTAAAAATTCGTCGGATTCCGACGAAACCAATTCTCGATGCGTTGTGACCGGCAAGCTTCCAGTAGCTATTCCGATCGAGTTTTCCCGAATTATTGGACTCGGTTCCAAAATTTCATGATTTCTCGATTTTGGTGATTTTCCCTAGTGGTACCCCTAGGAAAATCCGTAAAAATTCGTCGGATTCCGACGAAGCCAATTCTCGATGCGTTGTCACCGGCAAGCTTTCAGTAGCTATTCCGATCGAGTTTTCGCGAATTATTGGACTCGGATCAAAAATTTTACCACTTTTTACGATTTTTTGATTTTGGTGATTTTCCCTAGTGGTATACCTAGGGAAATCCGTAAAAATTTGTTGGATTCCGACGAAGCCAATTCTCGATGCATTGTGACCGGCAAGATTCCAGTAGCTATTCCAATCGAGTTTTCCCGAATTATTGGACTCGGATCTAAAATTTCACGATTTCTCGATTTTGGTGATTTTCCCTAGTGGTACCCCTAGGGAAATCCATAAAATTCGGTCGGATTCCGACGAAACCAATTCTCGATGCGTTGTGACCGGCAAGCTTCCAGTAGCTATTCCGATCGAGTTTTCCCGAATTATTTGACTCGGATCCAAAATTTCACCACTTTTTACGATTTCTCGATTTTGGTGATTTTCCCTAGTGGTACCCCTAGGGAAATCTGTAAAAATTCATCGGATTCCTACGAAACCAATTCTCGATACGTTGTGACCGGCAAGCTTCCAGTAGCTATTCCGATCGAGTTTTCCCAAATTATTGGACTCGGATCCAAAATTTCACCACTTTTTACGATTTCTCGATTTTTGTGATTTTCCCTAGTGGTACCCCTAGGGAAATCCGTAAAAATTCCTCGGATTCCGACGAAGCCAATTCTCGATGCGTTGTGACCGGCAAGCTTCCAGTAGCTATTCCGATCGAGTTTTCCCGAATTATTGGACTCGGATCCAAAATTTCACGATTTCTCGATTTTGGTGATTTTCCCTAGTGGTACCCCTAGGGAAATCCGTAAAAATTCGTCGGATTTCGACGAAGCCAATTCTCGATGCGTTGTGACCGGCAAGCTACGAGTAGCCATTCCGATCAAGTTTTCCCGA
The DNA here is from genome assembly GCA_947683425.1 of Excoecaria cochinchinensis. Taxonomy (NCBI): domain Eukaryota; kingdom Viridiplantae; phylum Streptophyta; class Magnoliopsida; order Malpighiales; family Euphorbiaceae; genus Excoecaria; species Excoecaria cochinchinensis. The sequence goes on along the minus strand of CANTUQ010000089.1, from coordinate 168,024 downwards.
ATTATTGGACTCGGATCAAAAATTTCGCCACTTTTTACGATTTCTCGATTTTGGTGATTTTCCCTAGTGGTACCCCTAGGGAAATTTGTAAAATTTCATCGGATTCCGACGAAGCTAATTCTCGATGCGTCGTGACCGGCAAGCTTCCAGTAGCTATTCCGATCGAGTTTTCCCGAATTATTGGACTCGGATCCAAAATTTCACGACTTCTCGATTTTGGTGATTTTCCCTAGTGGTACCCCCTAGGGAAATCCGTAAAAATTCGTCGGATTCCGACGAAGCCAATTCTCGATGCGTTGTGACCGGCAAGCTTCCAGTAGCTATTCCGATCGAGTTTTCCCGAATTATTGGACTCGGATCCAAAATTTTACCACTTTTTACGATTTCTCGATTTTGGTGATTTTACCTAGTGGTACCCCTAGGGAAATCCGTAAAAATTCATCGGATTCCGATGAAGCCAATTCTCGATGCGTTGTGACCGGCAAGCTTCCAGTTGCTATTCCGATCGAGTTTTCCCAAATTATTGGACTCGGATCCAAAATTTCACGATTTCTCGATTTTGGTGATTTTCCCTAGTGGTACCCCTAGGGAAATCCGTAAAAATTCATCGGATTCCGAAGAAGCCAATTCTCGATGCGTTGTGACCGGCAAGCTTCCAGTAGCTATTCCGATCGAGTTTTCCCGAATTATTGGACTCGGATCCAAAATTTCACCACTTTTGACGATTTCTCAATTTTGGTGATTTTCCCTAGTGGTACCCCTAGGGAAATCCGTAAAAATTCGTCGGATTCCGACGAAGCCAATTCTCGATGCGTTGTGACCGGCAAGCTTCCAGTAGCTATTCCGATCGAGTTTTCCCGAATTATTGGACTCCGATCCAAAATTTCACCATTTCTCGATTTTGGTTATTTTCCCTAGTGGTACCCCTAGGGAAATTCGTAAAAATTCGTCGGATTCCGAAAAACCCAATTCTCGATGCGTTGTGACTGGCAAGCTTCCAGTAGCTATTCCGATCGAGTTTTCCCAAATTATTGGACTCGGTTCCAAAATTTCACGATTTCTCAATTTTGGTGATTTTCCCTAGTGGTACCCCTAGGGAAATCCGTAAAAATTCGTCGGATTCCGACGAAACCAATTCTCGATGCGTTGTGACTGGCAAGCTTCCAGTAAGTATTCCGATCGAGTTTTCCCAAATTATTGGACTCGGATCCAAAATTTCACCACTTTTTACGATTTCTCGATTTTGGTGATTTTTCCTAGCGGTACCCCTAGGGAAATTCATAAAAATTCGTCGGATTCCGACGAAGCCAATTCTCGATGCGTTGTGACCGGCAAGCTTCCAGTAGCTATTCCGATCGAGTTTTCCCGAATTATTGGACTCGGATCCAAAATTTCACGATTTCTCGATTTTGGTGATTTTCCCTAGTGGTACCCCTAGGAAAATCCGTAAAAATTCGTCGGATTCCGACGAAGCCAATTCTCGATGCGTTGTGACCGGCAAGCTTCCAGTAGCTATTCCGATCGAGTTTTCCCGAATTATTAGACTCGGATCAAAAATTTCACCACTTTTTACGATTTCTCGATTTTGGTGATTTTCCCTAGTTGTACCCCTAGGGAAATCCGTAAAAATTCGTCGGATTCCGACGAAGCCAATTCTCGATGCGTTGTGACCGGCAAGCTTCTAGTAGCTATTCCGATCGAGTTTTCCCGAATTATTGGACTCGGATCCAAAATTTCACCACTTGTTACGATTTCTCGATTTTGGTGATTTTCCCTAGCGGTACCCCTAGGGAAATCCGTAAAAATTCGTCTGATTCCGACGAAGCCAATTCTCGATGCGTTGTGACCGGCAAGCTTCCAGTAGCTATTCCGATCGAGTTTTCCCGAATTATTGGACTCGGATCCAAAATTTCACGATTTCTCGATTTTGGTGATTTTTCCTAGTGGTACCCCTAGGGAAATCCGTAAAAATTCGTCGGATTTCGACGAAGCCAATTCTCGATGCGTTGTGACCGGCAAGCTACCCGTAGCCATTCCGATCAAGTTTTCCCGAATTATTGGACTCGGATCAAAAATTTCACCACTTTTTACGATTTCTCGATTTTGGTGATTTTCCCTAGTGGTACCCCTAGGGAAATTTGTAAAAATTCATCGGATTCCGACGAAGCCAATTCTCGATGCGTCGTGACCGGCAAGCTTCCAGTAGCTATTCCGATCGAGTTTTCCCGAATTATTGGACTCGGATCCAAAATTTCACGACTTCTCGATTTTGGTGATTTTCCCTAGTGATACCCCCTAGGGAAATCCGTAAAAATTCGTCGGATTCCGACGAAGCAAATTCTCGATGCGTTGTGACCGTCAAGCTTCCAGTAGCTATTCCGATTGAGTTTTCCCGAATTATTTGACTCGGATCCAAAATTTCACCACTTGTTACGATTTCTCGATTTTGGTGATTTTCCCTAGCGGTACCCCTAGGGAAATCCGTAAAAATTCGTCGGATTCCGACGAAGCCAATTCTCGATGCGTTGTGACCGGCAAGCTTCCAGTAGCTATTCCGATCGAGTTTTCCCGAATTATTGGACTCGGATCCAAAATTTCACCACTTTTTACGATTTCTCGATTTTGGTGATTTTACCTAGTGGTACCCCTAGGGAAATCCGTAAAAATTCGTCGGATTCCGATGAATCCAATTCTCGATGCGTTGTGACCGGCAAGCTTCCAGTTGCTATTCCGATCGAGTTTTCCCGAATTATTGGACTCGGATCCAAAATTTCACGATTTCTCGATTTTGGTGATTTTCCCTAGTGGTACCCCTAGGGAAATCCGTAAAAATTCATCGGATTCCGAAGAAGCCAATTCTCGATGCATTGTGACCGGCAAGCTTCCAGTAGCTATTCCGATCGAGTTTTCCCGAATTATTGGACTCGGATCCAAAATTTCACCACTTTTGACGATTTCTCAATTTTTGTGATTTTCCCTAGTGGTACCCCTAGGAAAATCCGTAAAAATTCGTCGGATTCCGACGAAGCCAATTCTCGATGCGTTGTGACCGGCAAGCTTCCAGTAGCTATTCCGATCGAGTTTTCCCGAATTATTGGACTCCGATCCAAAATTTCACCACTTTTTACGATTTCTCGATTTTTGGTGATTTTTCCTAGTAGTACCCCTAGGGAAATCCGTAAAAATTCGTCGGATTCCGACGAAACCAATTCTTGATGCGTTGTGACCGGCAACCTTTTAGTAGCTATTCCGATCGAGTTTTCCCGAATTATTGGACTCGGATCCAAAATTTCACCACTTTTTACGATTTCTCGATTTTGGTGATTTTCCCTAGTGATACCCCTAGGGAAATCCGTAAAAATTCGTCGGATTCCGACGAAGCCAATTCTCGTTGCGTTGTGACCGGCACGCTTCCAGTAGCTATTCCGATCGAGTTTTCCCGAATTATTGGACTCGGATCCAAAATTTCACGATTTCTCGATTTTGGTGATTTTTCCTAGTAGTACCCCTAGGAAAATCCGTAAAAATTCGTCGGATTCCGACGAAACCAATTCTCGATGCGTTGTGACCGGCAAGCTTTCAGTAGCTATTCCGATCGAGTTTTCCCGAATTATTGGACTCGGATCCAAAATTTTACCACTTTTTACGATTTCTCGATTTTGGTGATTTTCCCTAGTGGTACCCCTAGGGAAATCCGTAAAAATTCGTCGGATTTCGACGAAGCCAATTCTCGATGCGTTGTGATAGGCAATCCTCCAGTAGCTATTCCGATCGAGTTTTCCCGAATTATTGGACTCGGATCCAAAATTTCACGATTTCTCGATTTTGGTGATTTTCCCTAGTGGTACCCCCTAGGGAAATCCGTAAAAATTCGTCGGATTCTGACGAAGCCAATTCTCGATGCGTTGTGACCGGCAAGCTTCCAGTAGCTATTCCGATCGAGTTTTCCCAAATTATTGGACTCGGATCCAAAATTTCACGATTTCTCGATGTTGGTGATTTTCCTTAGTGGTACCCCTAGGGAAATCCGTAAAAATTCGTCGGATTTCGACGAAGCAAATTCTCGATGCGTTGTGACCGGCAAGCTTCCAGTAGCTATTCCGATCGAGTTTTCCCGAATTATTGGACTCGGATAAAAAATTTCACCACTTTTTACGATTTCTCGATTTTGGTGATTTTCCCTAATGGTACCCCTAGGGAAATCCGTAAAAATTCGTCGGATTCCGACGAAACCAATTCTCGATGCGTTGTGACCGGCAAGCTTCCAGTAGCTATTCCGATTGAGTTTTCCTGAATTATTGGACTCGGATCCAAAATTTCATGATTTCTCGATTTTGGTGATTTTCCCTAGTGGTACCCCTAGGAAAATCCGTAAAAATTCGTCGGATTCCGACGAAGCCAATTCTCGATGCGTTGTGACCGGCAAGCTTCCAGTAGCTATTCCGATCGAGTTTTCCCGAATTATTGGACTCGGATCAAAAATTTTACCACTTTTTACGATTTTTCGATTTTGGTGATTTTCCCTAGTGGTATACCTAGGGAAATCCGTAAAAATTCGTCGGATTTCGACGAAGCCAATTCTCGATGCATTGTGACCGGCAAGCTTCCAGTAGCTATTCCAATCGAGTTTTCCCGAATTATTGGACTCGGATCCAAAATTTCACGATTTCTCGATTTTGGTGATTTTCCCTAGTGGTACCCCTAGGGAAATCCATAAAAATTCGTCGGATTCCGACGAAACCAATTCTCGATGCGTTGTGACCGGCAAGCTTCCAGTAGCTATTCCGATCGAGTTTTCCCGAATTATTGGACTTGGATCCAAAATTTCACCACTTTTTACGATTTCTCGATTTTGGTGATTTTCCCTAGTGGTACCCTTAGGAAAATCTGTAAAAATTCATCGGATTCCTACGAAACCAATTCTCGATGCGTTGTGACCGGCAAGCTTCCAGTAGCTATTCCGATCGAGTTTTCCCGAATTATTGGACTTGGATCCAAAATTTCACCACTTTTTACGATTTCTCGATTTTGGTAATTTTCCCTAGTGGTACCCTTAGGAAAATCTGTAAAAATTCATCGGATTCCTACGAAACCAATTCTCGATGCGTTGTGACCGGCAAGCTTCCAGTAGCTATTCCGATCGAGTTTTCCCGAATTATTGGACTTGGATCCAAAATTTCACCACTTTTTACGATTTCTCGATTTTGGTGATTTTCCCTAGTGGTACCCTTAGGAAAATCTGTAAAAATTCATCGGATTCCTACGAAACCAATTCTCGATGCGTTGTGACCGGCAAGCTTCCAGTAGCTATTCCGATCGAGTTTTCCCGAATTATTGGACTCGGATCCAAAATTTCACGATTTCTCGATTTTGGTGATTTTCCCTAGTGGTACCCCTAGTGAAATCCGTAAAAATTCGTCGGATTCCGACGAATCCAATTCTCGATGCATTGTGACCGGCAAGCTTCCAGTAGCTATTCCGATCGAGTTTTCCCGAATTATTGGACTCGGATCAAAAATTTCACGATTTCTCGATTTTGGTGATTTTCCCTAGTGGTACCCCTAGGGAAATCCGTAAAAATTCGTCGGATTTCGACGAAGCCAATTCTCGATGCGTTGTGACCGGCAAGCTACCAGTAGCCATTCCGATCAAGTTTTCCCGAATTATTGGACTCGGATCAAAAATTTCACCACTTTTTACGATTTCTCGATTTTGGTGATTTTCCTTAGTGGTACCCCTAGGGAAATTCGTAAAAATTCGTCGGATTCCGACGAAGCCAATTCTCGATGCGTCGTGACCGGCAAGCTTCCAGTAGCTATTTCGATCGAGTTTTCCCGAATTATTGGACTCGGATCCAAAATTTCACGACTTCTCGATTTTGGTGATTTTCCCTAGTGGTACCCCCTAGGGAAATCCGTAAAAATTCGTCGGATTCCGACGAAGTCAATTCTCGATGCGTTTTGACCGGCAAGCTTCCAGTAGCTATTCCGATCGAGTTTTCCCGAATTATTGGACTCGGATCCAAAATTTCACCACTTTTTACGATTTCTCGATTTTGGTGATTTTCCCTAGTGGTACCCATAGGGAAATCCGTAAAAATTCGTCGGATTCCGATGAAGCCAATTCTCGATGCGTTGTGACCGGCAAGCTTCCAGTAGCTATTCCGATCGAGTTTTCCCGAATTATTGGACTCGGATCCAAAATTTCACCACTTTTTACGATTTCTCGATTTTGGTGATTTTCCCTAGTGGTACCCCTAGGGAAATCCGTAAAAATTCGTCGGATTCCGATGAAGCCAATTCTCGATGCGTTGTGACCGGCAAGCTTCCAGTTGCTATTCCGATCGAGTTTTCCTAAATTATTGGACTCGGATCCAAAATTTCACGATTTCTCGATTTTGGTGATTTTCCCTAGTGGTACCCCTAGGGAAATCCGTAAAAATTCGTCGGATTCCGAAGAAGCCAATTCTCGATGCGTTGTGACCGGCAAGCTTCCAGTAGCTATTCCGATCGAGTTTTCCCGAATTATTGGACTCGGATCCAAAATTTCACCACCTTTTACGATTTCTCGATTTTTGGTGATTTTTCCTAGTAGTACCCCTAGGGAAATCCGTAAAAATTCGTCGGATTCCGACGAAACCAATTCTCGATGCGTTGTGACCGGAAACCTTTCAGTAGCTATTCCGATCGAGTTTTCCCGAATTATTGGAATCGGATCCAAAATTTCACCACTTTTTACGATTTCTCGATTTTTGTGATTTTTCCTATTGGTACCCCTAGGGAAATCCGTAAAAATTCGTCGGATTTCGACGAAGCCAATTCTCGTTGCGTTGTGACCGGCACGCTTCCAGTAGCTATTCCTATCGAGTTTTCCCGAATTATTGGACTCGGATCCAAAATTTCACGATTTCTCGATTTTGGTGATTTTTCCTAGTAGTACCCCTAGGGAAATCCGTAAAAATTCGTCGGATTCCGACGAAATCAATTCTCGATGCGTTGTGACCGGCAAGCTTTCAGTAGCTATTCCGATTGAGTTTTCCCGAATTATTGGACTCGGATCCAAAATTTCACCACTTTTTACGATTTCTCGATTTTGGTGATTTTCCCTAGTGGTACCCCTAGGGAAATCCGTAAAAATTCGTCGGATTTCGACGAAGCCAATTCTCGATGCGTTGTGATCGGCAATCTTCCAGTAGCTATTCCGATCGAGTTTTCCCGAATTATTGGACTCGGATCCAAAATTTCACGATTTCTCGATTTTGGTGATTTTCCCTAGTGGTACCCCCTAGGGAAATCCGTAAAAATTCGTCGGATTTTGATGAAGCCAATTCTCGATGCGTTGTGATCGGCAAGCTTCCAGTAGCTATTCCGATCGAGTTTTCCCAAATTATTGGACTCGGATCCAAAATTTCACGATTTCTCGATGTTGGTGATTTTCCTTAGTGGTACCCCTAGGGAAATCCGTAAAAATTCGTCGGATTCCGACGAAGCCAATTCTCAATGCGTTGTGACCGGCAAGCTTCCAGTAGCTATTCCGATCGAGTTTTCCCGAATTATTTGACTCGGATCCAAAATTTCACCACTTTTTACGATTTCTCGATTTTGGTGATTTTCCCTAATGGTACCCCTAGGGAAATCCGTAAAAATTCGTCGGATTCCGACGAAACCAATTCTCGATGCGTTGTGACCGGCAAGCTTCCAGTAGCTATTCCGATCGAGTTTTCCCGAATTATTCGACTCGGTTCAAAAATTTCATGATTTCTCGATTTTGGTGATTTTCCCTAGTGGTACCCCTAGGAAAATCCGTAAAAATTCGTCGGATTTCGACGAAGCCAATTCTCGATGCGTTGTCACCGGCAAGCTTTCAGTAGCTATTCCGATCGAGTTTTCGCGAATTATTGGACTCGGATCAAAAATTTTACCACTTTTTACGATTTTTCGATTTTGGTGATTTTCCCTAGTGGTATACCTAGGGAAATCCGTAAAAATTTGTCGGATTCCGACGAAGCCAATTCTCGATGCATTGTGACCGGCAAGCTTCCAGTAGCTATTCCAATCGAGTTTTCCCGAATTATTGGACTCGGATCCAAAATTTCACGATTTCTCGATTTTGGTGATTTTTCCTAGTGGTACCCCTAGGGAAATCCATAAAAATTCGTCGGATTCCGACGAAACCAATTCTCGATGCGTTGTGACCGGCAAGCTTCCAGTAGCTATTCCGATCGAGTTTTCCCGAATTATTTGACTCGGATCCAAAATTTCACCACTTTTTACGATTTCTCGATTTTGGTGATTTTCCCTAGTGGTACCCCTAGGGAAATCTGTAAAAATTCATCGGATTCCTACGAAACCAATTCTCGATACGTTGTGACCGGCAAGCTTCCAGTAGCTATTCCGATCGAGTTTTCCCGAATTATTGGACTCGGATCCAAAATTTCACCACTTTTTACGATTTCTCGATTTTTGTGATTTTCCCTAGTGGTACCCCTAGGGAAATCCGTAAAAATTCGTCGGATTCCGACGAAGCCAATTCTCGATGCGTTGTGACCGGCAAGCTTCCAGTAGCTATTCCGATCGAGTTTTCCCGAATTATTGGACTCGGATCCAAAATTTCACGATTTCTCGATTTTGGTGATTTTCCCTAGTGGTACCCCTAGGGAAATCCGTAAAAATTCGTCGGATTTCGACGAAGCCAATTCTCGATGCGTTGTGACCGGCAAGCTACCAGTAGCCATTCCGATCAAGTTTTCCCGAATTATTGGACTCGGATCAAAAATTTTACCACTTTTTACGATTTCTCGATTTTGGTGATTTTCCTACCCCTAGGGAAATTCGTAAAAATTCGTCGGATTCCGACGAAACCAATTCTCGATGCGTCGTGACCGGCAAGCTTCCAGTAGCTATTCCGATCGAGTTTTCCCGAATTATTGGACTCGAATCCAAAATTTCACGACTTCTCGATTTTGGTGATTTTCCCTAGTGGTACCCCCTAGGGAAATCCGTAAAAATTCGTCGGATTCCGACGAAGCCAATTCTCGATGCGTTGTGACCGGCAAGCTTCCAGTAGCTATTCCGATCGAGTTTTCCCGAATTATTGGACTCGGATCCAAAATTTCACCACTTTTTACGATTTCTCGATTTTGGTGATTTTCCCTAGTGGTACCCCTAGGGAAATCCGTAAAAATTCGTCGGATTCCGATGAAGCCAATTCTCGATGCGTTGTGACCGGCAAGCTTCCAGTAGCTATTCCGATCGAGTTTTCCCGAATTATTGGAATCAGATCCAAAATTTCACCACTTTTTACGATTTCTCGATTTTGGTGATTTTCCCTAGTGGTATACCTAGGGAAATCCGTAAAAATTCGTCGGATTCCGACGAAGCCAATTCTCGATGCATTGTGACCGGCAAGCTTCCAGTAGCTATTCCAATCGAGTTTTCCCGAATTATTGGACTCGGATCCAAAATTTCACGATTTATCGATTTTGGTGATTTTCCCTAGTGGTACCCCTAGGGAAATCCATAAAAATTCGTCGGATTCCGACGAAACCAATTCTCGATGCGTTGTGACCGGCAAGCTTCCAGTAGCTATTCCGATCGAGTTTTCCCGAATTATTGGACTCGGATCCAAAATTTCACCACTTTTTACGATTTCTCGATTTTGGTGATTTTCCCTAGTGGTACCCCTAGGGAAATCTGTAAAATTTCATCGGATTCCTACGAAACCAATTCTCGATGCGTTGTGACCGGCAAGCTTCCAGTAGCTATTCCGATCGAGTTTTCCCGAATTATTGGACTCGGATCCAAAATTTCACCACTTTTTACGATTTCTCGATTTTTGTGATTTTCCCTAGTGGTACCCATAGGGAAATCCGTAAAAATTCGTCGGATTTCGACGAAGCCAATTCTCGATGCGTTGTGACCGGCAAGCTTCCAGTAGCTATTCCGATCGAGTTTTCCCGAATTATTGGACTCGGATCCAAAATTTCACGATTTCTCGATTTTGGTGATTTTCCCTAGTGGTACCCCTAGGGAAATCCGTAAAAATTCGTCGGATTTCGACGAAGCCAATTCTCGATGCGTTGTGACCGGCAAGCTACCAGTAGCCATTCCGATCAAGTTTTCCCGAATTATTGGACTCGGATCAAAAATTTCACCACTTTTTACGATTTCTCGATTTTGGTGATTTTCCTACCCCTAGGGAAATTCGTAAAAATTCGTCGGATTCCGACGAAGCCAATTCTCGATGCGTTGTCACCGGCAAGCTTTCAGTAGCTATTCCGATCGAGTTTTCGCGAATTATTGGACTCGGATCAAAAATTTTACCACTTTTTACGATTTTTCGATTTTGGTGATTTTCCCTAGTGGTATACCTAGGGAAATCCGTAAAAATTTGTCGGATTCCGACGAAGCCAATTCTCGATGCATTGTGACCGGCAAGCTTCCAGTAGCTATTCCAATCGAGTTTTCCCGAATTATTGGACTCGGATCCAAAATTTCACGATTTCTCGATTTTGGTGATTTTTCCTAGTGGTACCCCTAGGGAAATCCATAAAAATTCGTCGGATTCCGACGAAACCAATTCTCGATGCGTTGTGACCGGCAAGCTTCCAGTAGCTATTCCGATCGAGTTTTCCCGAATTATTTGACTCGGATCCAAAATTTCACCACTTTTTACGATTTCTCGATTTTGGTGATTTTCCCTAGTGGTACCCCTAGGGAAATCTGTAAAAATTCATCGGATTCCTACGAAACCAATTCTCGATACGTTGTGACCGGCAAGCTTCCAGTAGCTATTCCGATCGAGTTTTCCCGAATTATTGGACTCGGATCCAAAATTTCACCACTTTTTACGATTTCTCGATTTTTGTGATTTTCCCTAGTGGTACCCCTAGGGAAATCCGTAAAAATTCGTCGGATTCCGACGAAGCCAATTCTCGATGCGTTGTGACCGGCAAGCTTCCAGTAGCTATTCCGATCGAGTTTTCCCGAATTATTGGACTCGGATCCAAAATTTCACGATTTCTCGATTTTGGTGATTTTCCCTAGTGGTACCCCTAGGGAAATCCGTAAAAATTCGTCGGATTTCGACGAAGCCAATTCTCGATGCGTTGTGACCGGCAAGCTACCAGTAGCCATTCCGATCAAGTTTTCCCGAATTATTGGACTCGGATCAAAAATTTTACCACTTTTTACGATTTCTCGATTTTGGTGATTTTCCTACCCCTAGGGAAATTCGTAAAAATTCGTCGGATTCCGACGAAACCAATTCTCGATGCGTCGTGACCGGCAAGCTTCCAGTAGCTATTCCGATCGAGTTTTCCCGAATTATTGGACTCGAATCCAAAATTTCACGACTTCTCGATTTTGGTGATTTTCCCTAGTGGTACCCCCTAGGGAAATCCGTAAAAATTCGTCGGATTCCGACGAAGCCAATTCTCGATGCGTTGTGACCAGCAAGCTTCCAGTAGCTATTCCGATCGAGTTTTCCCGAATTATTGGACTCGGATCCAAAATTTCACCACTTTTTACGATTTCTCGATTTTGGTGATTTTCCCTAGTGGTACCCCTAGGGAAATCCGTAAAAATTCGTCGGATTCCGATGAAGCCAATTCTCGATGCGTTGTGACCGGCAAGCTTCCAGTAGCTATTCCGATCGAGTTTTCCCGAATTATTGGAATCAGATCCAAAATTTCACCACTTTTTACGATTTCTCGATTTTGGTGATTTTCCCTAGTGGTATACCTAGGGAAATCCGTAAAAATTCGTCGGATTCCGACGAAGCCAATTCTCGATGCATTGTGACCGGCAAGCTTCCAGTAGCTATTCCAATCGAGTTTTCCCGAATTATTGGACTCGGATCCAAAATTTCACGATTTATCGATTTTGGTGATTTTCCCTAGTGGTACCCCTAGGGAAATCCATAAAAATTCGTCGGATTCCGACGAAACCAATTCTCGATGCGTTGTGACCGGCAAGCTTCCAGTAGCTATTCCGATCGAGTTTTCCCGAATTATTGGACTCGGATCCAAAATTTCACCACTTTTTACGATTTCTCGATTTTGGTGATTTTCCCTAGTGGTACCCCTAGGGAAATCTGTAAAATTTCATCGGATTCCTACGAAACCAATTCTCGATGCGTTGTGACCGGCAAGCTTCCAGTAGCTATTCCGATCGAGTTTTCCCGAATTATTGGACTCGGATCCAAAATTTCACCACTTTTTACGATTTCTCGATTTTTGTGATTTTCCCTAGTGGTACCCATAGGGAAATCCGTAAAAATTCGTCGGATTTCGACGAAGCCAATTCTCGATGCGTTGTGACCGGCAAGCTTCCAGTAGCTATTCCGATCGAGTTTTCCCGAATTATTGGACTCGGATCCAAAATTTCACGATTTCTTGATTTTGGTGATTTTCCCTAGTGGTACCCCTAGGGAAATCCGTAAAAATTCGTCGGATTTCGACGAAGCCAATTCTCGATGCGTTGTGACCGGCAAGCTACCAGTAGCCATTCCGATCAAGTTTTCCCGAATTATTGGACTCGGATCAAAAATTTCACCACTTTTTACGATTTCTCGATTTTGGTGATTTTCCTACCCCTAGGGAAATTCGTAAAAATTCGTCGGATTCCGACGAAGCCAATTCTCGATGCGTTGTCACCGGCAAGCTTTCAGTAGCTATTCCGATCGAGTTTTCGCGAATTATTGGACTCGGATCAAAAATTTTACCACTTTTTACGATTTTTCGATTTTGGTGATTTTCCCTAGTGGTATACCTAGGGAAATCCGTAAAAATTTGTCGGATTCCGACGAAGCCAATTCTCGATGCATTGTGACCGGCAAGCTTCCAGTAGCTATTCCAATCGAGTTTTCCCGAATTATTGGACTCGGATCCAAAATTTCACGATTTCTCGATTTTGGTGATTTTTCCTAGTGGTACCCCTAGGGAAATCCATAAAAATTCGTCGGATTCCGACGAAACCAATTCTCGATGCGTTGTGACCGGCAAGCTTCCAGTAGCTATTCCGATCGAGTTTTCCCGAATTATTTGACTCGGATCCAAAATTTCACCACTTTTTACGATTTCTCGATTTTGGTGATTTTCCCTAGTGGTACCCCTAGGGAAATCTGTAAAAATTCATCGGATTCCTACGAAACCAATTCTCGATACGTTGTGACCGGCAAGCTTCCAGTAGCTATTCCGATCGAGTTTTCCCGAATTATTGGACTCGGATCCAAAATTTCACCACTTTTTACGATTTCTCGATTTTTGTGATTTTCCCTAGTGGTACCCCTAGGGAAATCCGTAAAAATTCGTCGGATTCCGACGAAGCCAATTCTCGATGCGTTGTGACCGGCAAGCTTCCAGTAGCTATTCCGATCGAGTTTTCCCGAATTATTGGACTCGGATCCAAAATTTCACGATTTCTCGATTTTGGTAATTTTTCCTAGTGGTACCCCTAGGGAAATCCGTAAAAATTCATCGGATTTCGAAAAAGCCAATTCTCGATGCGTTGTGACCGGCAAGCTTCCAGTAGCTATTCCGATCGAGTTTTCCCGAATTATTGGACTCGGATCACAAATTTCACCACTTTTTACGATATCTCGATTTTGGTGATTTTCCTACCCCTAGGGAAATTCGTAAAAATTCGTCGGATTTCGACGAAGCCAATTCTCGATGCGTCGTGACCGGCAAGCTTCCAGTAGCTATTCCGATCGAGTTTTCCCGAATTATTGGACTCGGATCAAAAATTTCACGACTTCTCGATTTTGGTGATTTTCCCTAGTGGTACCCCCTAGGGAAATCCGTAAAAATTCGTCGGATTCCGACGAAGCCAATTCTCGATGCGTTGTGACCGGCAAGCTTCCAGTAGCTATTCCGATCGAGTTTTCCCGAATTATTGGACTCGGATCCAAAATTTCACCACTTTTTACGATTTCTCGATTTTGGTGATTTTCCCTAGTGGTACCCCTAGGGAAATCCGTAAAAATTCGTCGGATTCCGATGAAGCCAATTCTCGATGCGTTGTGACCGGCAAGCTTCCAGTAGCTATTCCGATCGAGTTTTCCCGAATTATTGGACTCGGATCCAAAATTTCACCACTTTTTACGATTTCTCGATTTTGGTGATTTTCCCTAGTGGTACCCCTAGGGAAATCCGTAAAAATTCGTCGGATTCCGATGAAGCCAATTCTCGATGCGTTGTGACCGGCAAGCTTCCAGTTGCTATTCCGATCGAGTTTTCCCAAATTATTGGACTCGGATCCAAAATTTCACGATTTCTCGATTTTGGTAATTTTCCCTAGTGGTACCCTTAGGGAAATCCGTAAAAATTCGTCGGATTTCCAAAAAGCCAATTCTCGATGCGTTGTGACCGGCAAGCTTCCAGTAGCTATTCCGATCGAGTTTTCCCGAATTATTGGACTCGGATCCAAAATTTCACCACTTTTGACGATTTCTCGATTTTGGTGATTTTCCCTAGTGGTGCCCCTAGGGAAATCCGCAAAAATTCTTCGGATTCCGACGAAGCCAATTCTCGATGCGTTGTGACCGACAAGCTTCCAGTAGCTATTCCGATTGAGTTTTCCCGAATTATTTGACTCGGATCCAAAATTTCACCACTTTTTACGATTTCTCGATTTTGGTGATTTTTCCTAGGGAAATCCGTAAAAATTCGTCGGATTCCGACGAAGCCAATTCTCGATGCGTTGTGACCGGCAAGCTTCCAGTAGCTGTTCCGATAGAGTTTTCCCGAATTATTGGACTCGGATCAAAAATTTCACGATTTCTCGATTTTGGTGATTTTTCCTAGTGGTACCCCTAGGGAAATCCGTAAAAATTCGTCGGATTCCGACGAAGCCAATTCTCGATGCGTTGTGACCGGCAAGCTTCCAGTAGCTATTCCAATCGAGTTTTCCCGAATTATTGGACTCGGATCAAAAATTTCACCACTTTTTACGATATCTCGATTTTGGTTATTTTCCCTAGTGGTACCCCTTGGGAAATCCGTAAAAATTCGTCGGATTCCGATGAAGCCAATTCTCGATGCGTTGTGACCGGTAAGCTTCCAGTAGATATTCCGATCGAGTTTTCCCGAATTATTTGACTCGGATCCAAAATTTCACGATTTCTCGATTTTGGTGATTTTCCCTAGTGGTACCCCTAGGAAAATCTGTAAAAATTCGTCGGATTCCGACGAAGCCAATTCTCGATGCGTTGTGACCGGCAAGCTTCCAGTAGCTATTCCGATCGAGTTTTCCCGAATTATTGGACTCGAATCAAAAATTTTACCACTTTTTACGATTTCTCGATTTTGGTGATTTTCCCTAGTGGTACCCCTAGGGAAATCCGTAAAAATTTGTCGGATTCCGACGAAGCCAATTCTCGATACGTTGTGACCGGTAAGCTTCCAGTAGCTATTCCGATCGAGTTTTCCCGAATTATTGGACTCGGATCCAAAATTTCACGATTTCTCGATTTTGGTGATTTTTCTTAGTGGTACCCCTAGAGAAATCCGTAAAAATTCGTCGTATTCCGACGAAGTCAATTCCCGATGCGTTGTGACTAACAAGCTTTCAGTAGCTATTCCGATCGAGTTTTCCCGAATTATTGGACTCGGATCCAAAATTTCACGATTTCTCGATTTTGGTGATTTTTCCTAGTGGTACCCCTAGGGAAATCCGTAAAAATTCGTCGGATTCCGACGAAGCCAATTCTCGATGCGTTGTGACCGGCAAGCTTCCAGTAGCTATTCCGATCGAGTTTTCCCGAATTATTGCACTCGGATAAAAAATTTTACCACTTTTTACGATTTCTCGATTTTGGTGATTTTCCCTAGTGGTACCCCTAGGGAAATCCGTAAAAATTCGTCGGATTCCGACGAAGCCAATTCTCGATACGTTGTGGCCGGTAAGCTTCCAGTAGCTATTCCGATCGAGTTTTCCCGAATTATTGGACTCGGATCCAAAATTTCACGATTTCTCGATTTTGGTGATTTTTCTTAGTGGTACCCCTAGGGAAATCCGTAAAAATTCGTCGTATTCCGACGAAGCCAATTCCCAATGCGTTGTGACTAACAAGCTTTCAGTAGCTATTCCGATCGAGTTTTCCCGAATTATTGGACTCGGATCCAAAATTTCACGATTTCTCGATTTTGGTGATTTTTCCTAGTGGTACCCCTAGGGAAATCCGTAAAAATTCGTCGGATTCCGACGAATCCAATTCTCGATGCGTTGTGACCGGCAAGCTTCCAGTAGCTATTCCGATCGAGTTTTCCCGAATTATTGGACTCGGATAAAAAATTTCACCACTTTTTACGATTTCTCGATGTTGGTGATTTTTCCTAGTGGTACCCCTAGGGAAATCCGTAAAAATTCGTCGGATTCCGACGAAGCCAATTCTCGTTGCGTTGTGACCGGTACGCTTCCAGTAGCTATTCCGATCGAGTTTTCCCGAATTATTGGACTCGAATTCCAAAATTTCACGATTTCTCGATTTTGGTGATTTTTCCTAGTAGTACCCCTAGGGAAATCCGTAAAAATTCGTCGGATTCCGACGAAACCAATTCTCGATGCGTTGTGACCGGCAAGCTTTCAGTAGCTATTCCGATCGAGTTTTCCCGAATTATTGGACTCGGATCCAAAATTTCACCACTTTTTACGATTTCTCGATTTTGGTGATTTTTCCTAGTGGTACCCCTAGGGAAATCCGTAAAAATTCGTCGGATTTCGACGAAGCCAATTCTCGATGCATTGTGATCGGCAATCTTCCAGTAGCTATTCCGATCGAGTTTTCCCGAATTATTGGACTCGGATCCAAAATTTCACGATTTCTCGATTTTGGTGATTTTCCCTAGTGGTACCCCCTAGGGAAATCCGTACAAATTCGTCGGATTCTGATGAAGCCAATTCTCGATGCATTGTGACCGGCAAGCTTCCAGTAGCTATTCCGATCGAGTTTTCCCAAATTATTGGACTCGGATCCAAAATTTCACGATTTCTCGATGTTGGTGATTTTTCTTAGTGGTACCCCTAGGGAAATCCGTAAAAATTCGTCGAATTCTGACGAAGCCAATTCTCGATGCGTTGTGACCGGCAAGCTTCCAGTAGCTATTCCGATCGAGTTTTCCCGAATTATTGGACTCGGATCCAAAATTTCACCACTTTTTACGATTTCTCGATTTTGGTGATTTTCCCTAATGGTACCCCTAGGGAAATCCGTAAAAATTCGTCGGATTCCGACGAAACCAATTCTCGATGCGTTGTGACCTGCAAGCTTCCAGTAGCTATTCCGATCGAGTTTTCCCGAATTATTGGACTCGGATCCAAAATTTCATGATTTCTCGATTTTGGTGATTTTCCCTAGTGGTACCCATAGGAAAATCCGTAAAAATTCGTCGGATTCCGACGAAGCCAATTGTCGATGCGTTGTGACCGGCAAGCTTTCAGTAGCTATTTCGATCGAGTTTTCGCGAATTATTGGACTCGGATCAAAAATTTTACCACTTTTTACGATTTTTCGATTTTGGTGATTTTCCCTAGTGGTATACCTAGGGAAATCCGTAAAAATTCATCGGATTCCGACGAAGCCAATTCTCGATGCATTGTGACCGGCAAGCTTCCAGTAGCTATTCCAATCGAGTTTTCCCAAATTATTGGACTCGGATCCAAAATTTCACGATTTCTCGATTTTGGTGATTTTCCCTAGTGGTACCCCTAGGGAAATCCATAAAAATTCGTTGGATTCCGACGAAACCAATTCTCGATGCGTTGTGACCGGCAAGCTTCCAGTAGCTATTCCGATCGAGTTTTCCCGAATTATTGGACTCGGATCCAAAATTTCACCACTTTTTACGATTTCTCGATTTTAGTGATTTTCCCTAGAGGTACCCCTAGGGAAATCTGTAAAAATTCATCGGATTCCTACGAAACCAATTCTCGATGCGTTGTGACCGGCAAGCTTCCAGTAGCTATTCCGATCGAGTTTTCCCGAATTATTGGACTCGGATCCAAAATTTCACCACTTTTTACGATTTCTCAATTTTTGTGATTTTCCCTAGTGGTACCCCTAGGGAAATCCGTAAAAATTCGTCGGATTCCGACGAAGCCAATTCTCGATGCGTTGTGACCGGCAAGCTTCCAGTAGCTATTCCGATCGAGTTTTCCCGAATTATTGGACTCGGATCCAAAATTTCACGATTTCTCGATTTTGGTGATTTTCCCTAGTGGTACCCCTAGGGAAATCCGTAAAAATTCGTCGGATTTCGACGAAGCAAATTCTCGATGCGTTGTGACCGGCAAGCTACCAGTAGCCATTCCGATCAAGTTTTCCCGAATTATTGGACTCGGATCAAAAATTTCACCACTTTTTACGATTTCTCGATTTTGGTGATTTTCCTACCCCTAGGGAAATTCGTAAAAATTCGTCGGATTCCGACGAAGCCAATTCTCGATGCGTCGTGACCGGCAAGCTTCCAGTAGCTATTCCGATCGAGTTTTCCCGAATTATTGGACTCGGATCCAAAATATCACGACTTCTCGATTTTGGTGATTTTCCCTAGTGGTACCCCCTAGGGAAATCCGTAAAAATTCGTCGGATTCCGACGAAGCCAATTCTCGATGCGTTGTGACCGGCAAGCTTCCAGTAGCTATTCCGATCGAGTTTTCCCGAATTATTGGACTCGGATCAAAAATTTCACGATTTCTCGATTTTGGTGATTTTCCCTAGTGGTACCCCTAGGAAAATCTGTAAAAATTCGTCGGATTCCGACGAAGCCAATTCTCGATGCGTTGTGACCGGCAAGCTTCCAGTAGCTATTCCGATCGAGTTTTCCCGAATTATTGGACTCGAATCAAAAATTTTACCACTTTTTACGATTTCTCGATTTTGGTGATTTTCCCTAGTGGTACCCCTAGGGAAATCCGTAAAAATTCGTCGGATTCCGACGAAGCCAATTCTCGATACGTTGTGACCGGTAAGCTTCCAGTAGCTATTCCGATCGAGTTTTCCCGAATTATTGTACTCGGATCCAAAATTTCACGATTTCTCGATTTTGGTGATTTTTCTTAGTGGTACCCCTAGAGAAATCCGTAAAAATTCGTCGTATTCCGACGAAGTCAATTCCCGATGCGTTGTGACTAACAAGCTTTCAGTAGCTATTCCGATCGAGTTTTCCCGAATTATTGGACTCGGATCCAAAATTTCACGATTTCTCGATTTTGGTGATTTTTCCTAGTGGTACCCCTAGGGAAATCCGTAAAAATTCGTCGGATTCCGACGAAGCCAATTCTCGATGCGTTGTGACCGGCAAGCTTCCAGTAGCTATTCCGATCGAGTTTTCCCGAATTATTGCACTCGGATAAAAAATTTTACCACTTTTTACGATTTCTCGATTTTGGTGATTTTCCCTAGTGGTACCCCTAGGGAAATCCGTAAAAATTCGTCGGATTCCGACGAAGCCAATTCTCGATACGTTGTGGCCGGTAAGCTTCCAGTAGCTATTCCGATCGAGTTTTCCCGAATTATTGGACTCGGATCCAAAATTTCACGATTTCTCGATTTTGGTGATTTTTCTTAGTGGTACCCCTAGGGAAATCCGTAAAAATTCGTCGTATTCCGACGAAGCCAATTCCCAATGCGTTGTGACTAACAAGCTTTCAGTAGCTATTCCGATCGAGTTTTCCCGAATTATTGGACTCGGATCCAAAATTTCACGATTTCTCGATTTTGGTGATTTTTCCTAGTGGTACCCCTAGGGAAATCCGTAAAAATTCGTCGGATTCCGACGAATCCAATTCTCGATGCGTTGTGACCGGCAAGCTTCCAGTAGCTATTCCGATCGAGTTTTCCCGAATTATTGGACTCGGATAAAAAATTTCACCACTTTTTACGATTTCTCGATGTTGGTGATTTTTCCTAGTGGTACCCCTAGGGAAATCCGTAAAAATTCGTCGGATTCCGACGAAGCCAATTCTCGTTGCGTTGTGACCGGTACGCTTCCAGTAGCTATTCCGATCGAGTTTTCCCGAATTATTGGACTCGAATTCCAAAATTTCACGATTTCTCGATTTTGGTGATTTTTCCTAGTAGTACCCCTAGGGAAATCCGTAAAAATTCGTCGGATTCCGACGAAACCAATTCTCGATGCGTTGTGACCGGCAAGCTTTCAGTAGCTATTCCGATCGAGTTTTCCCGAATTATTGGACTCGGATCCAAAATTTCACCACTTTTTACGATTTCTCGATTTTGGTGATTTTTCCTAGTGGTACCCCTAGGGAAATCCGTAAAAATTCGTCGGATTTCGACGAAGCCAATTCTCGATGCATTGTGATCGGCAATCTTCCAGTAGCTATTCCGATCGAGTTTTCCCGAATTATTGGACTCGGATCCAAAATTTCACGATTTCTCGATTTTGGTGATTTTCCCTAGTGGTACCCCCTAGGGAAATCCGTACAAATTCGTCGGATTCTGATGAAGCCAATTCTCGATGCATTGTGACCGGCAAGCTTCCAGTAGCTATTCCGATCGAGTTTTCCCAAATTATTGGACTCGGATCCAAAATTTCACGATTTCTCGATGTTGGTGATTTTTCTTAGTGGTACCCCTAGGGAAATCCGTAAAAATTCGTCGAATTCTGACGAAGCCAATTCTCGATGCGTTGTGACCGGCAAGCTTCCAGTAGCTATTCCGATCGAGTTTTCCCGAATTATTGGACTCGGATCCAAAATTTCACCACTTTTTACGATTTCTCGATTTTGGTGATTTTCCCTAATGGTACCCCTAGGGAAATCCGTAAAAATTCGTCGGATTCCGACGAAACCAATTCTCGATGCGTTGTGACCTGCAAGCTTCCAGTAGCTATTCCGATCGAGTTTTCCCGAATTATTGGACTCGGATCCAAAATTTCATGATTTCTCGATTTTGGTGATTTTCCCTAGTGGTACCCATAGGAAAATCCGTAAAAATTCGTCGGATTCCGACGAAGCCAATTGTCGATGCGTTGTGACCGGCAAGCTTTCAGTAGCTATTTCGATCGAGTTTTCGCGAATTATTGGACTCGGATCAAAAATTTTACCACTTTTTACGATTTTTCGATTTTGGTGATTTTCCCTAGTGGTATACCTAGGGAAATCCGTAAAAATTCATCGGATTCCGACGAAGCCAATTCTCGATGCATTGTGACCGGCAAGCTTCCAGTAGCTATTCCAATCGAGTTTTCCCAAATTATTGGACTCGGATCCAAAATTTCACGATTTCTCGATTTTGGTGATTTTCCCTAGTGGTACCCCTAGGGAAATCCATAAAAATTCGTTGGATTCCGACGAAACCAATTCTCGATGCGTTGTGACCGGCAAGCTTCCAGTAGCTATTCCGATCGAGTTTTCCCGAATTATTGGACTCGGATCCAAAATTTCACCACTTTTTACGATTTCTCGATTTTAGTGATTTTCCCTAGAGGTACCCCTAGGGAAATCTGTAAAAATTCATCGGATTCCTACGAAACCAATTCTCGATGCGTTGTGACCGGCAAGCTTCCAGTAGCTATTCCGATCGAGTTTTCCCGAATTATTGGACTCGGATCCAAAATTTCACCACTTTTTACGATTTCTCAATTTTTGTGATTTTCCCTAGTGGTACCCCTAGGGAAATCCGTAAAAATTCGTCGGATTCCGACGAAGCCAATTCTCGATGCGTTGTGACCGGCAAGCTTCCAGTAGCTATTCCGATCGAGTTTTCCCGAATTATTGGACTCGGATCCAAAATTTCACGATTTCTCGATTTTGGTGATTTTCCCTAGTGGTACCCCTAGGGAAATCCGTAAAAATTCGTCGGATTTCGACGAAGCAAATTCTCGATGCGTTGTGACCGGCAAGCTACCAGTAGCCATTCCGATCAAGTTTTCCCGAATTATTGGACTCGGATCAAAAATTTCACCACTTTTTACGATTTCTCGATTTTGGTGATTTTCCTACCCCTAGGGAAATTCGTAAAAATTCGTCGGATTCCGACGAAGCCAATTCTCGATGCGTCGTGACCGGCAAGCTTCCAGTAGCTATTCCGATCGAGTTTTCCCGAATTATTGGACTCGGATCCAAAATATCACGACTTCTCGATTTTGGTGATTTTCCCTAGTGGTACCCCCTAGGGAAATCCGTAAAAATTCGTCGGATTCCGACGAAGCCAATTCTCGATGCGTTGTGACCGGCAAGCTTCCAGTAGCTATTCCGATCGAGTTTTCCCGAATTATTGGACTCGGATCCAAAATTTCACCACTTTTTATGATTTCCCGATTTTGGTGATTTTCCCTAGTGGTACCCCTAGGGAAATCCGTAAAAATTCGTCGGATTCCGATGAAGCCAATTCTCGATGCGTTGTGACCGGCAAGCTTCCAGTAGCTATTCCGATCGAGTTTTCCCGAATTATTGGACTCGGATCAAAAATTTCACCACTTTTTACGATTTCTCGATTTTGGTGATTTTTCCTAGTGGTACCCCTAGGGAAATCCGTAAAAATTCGTCGGATTCCGATGAAGCCAATTCTCGATGCTTTGTGACCGGCAAGCTTCCAGTTGCTATTCCGATCGAGTTTTCCCAAATTATTGGACTCGGATCCAAAATTTCACGATTTCTCGATTTTGGTGATTTTCCCTAGTGGTACCCCTAGGGAAATCCGTAAAAATTCGTCGGATTTCTAAAAAGCCAATTCTCGATGCGTTGTGACCGGCAAGCTTCCAGTAGCTATTCCGATCGAGTTTTCCTGAATTATTGGACTCGGATCCAAAATTTCACCACTTTTGACGATTTCTCGATTTTGGTGATTTTCCCTAGTGGTACCCCTAGGGAAATCCGTAAAAATTTTTCGGATTCCGACGAAGCCAATTCTCGATGCGTTGTGACCGGCAAGCTTCCAGTAGCTATTCCGATCGAGTTTTCCCGAATTATTGGACTCGGATCCAAAATTTCACCACTTTTTACGATTTCTCGATTTTGGTGATTTTCCCTAGTGGTACCCCTAGGGAAATCCGTAAAAATTCGTCGGATTTCGAAAAAGCCAATTCTCGATGCGTTGTGACCGGCAAGCTTCCAGTAGCTATTCCGATCGAGTTTTCCCGAATTATTGGACTCGGATCCAAAATTTCACCACTTTTGACGATTTCTCGATTTTGGTGATTTTCCCTAGTGGTACCCCTAGGGAAATCCGTAAAAATTTGTCGGATTCCAATGAAGCCAATTCTCGATGCGTTGTGACCGGCAAGCTTCCAGTAGCTATTCCGATCGAGTTTTCCGGAATTATTGGACTCGGATCCAAAATTTCACCACTTTTTACGATTTCTCGATTTTGGTGATTTTCCCTAGTGGTACCCCTAGGGAAATCCGTAAAAATTCGTCGGATTCCGATGAAGCCAATTCTCGATGCGTTGTGACCGGCAAGCTTCCAGTTGCTATTCCGATCGAGTTTTCCCGAATTATTGGACTCGGATCAAAAATTTCACCACTTTTTACGATTTCTCGATTTTGGTGATTTTCCTACCCCTAGGGAAATTCGTAAAAATTCGTCGGATTCCGACGAAGCCAATTCTCGATGCGTTGTCACCGGCAAGCTTTCAGTAGCTATTCCGATCGAGTTTTCGCGAATTATTGGACTCGGATCAAAAATTTTACCACTTTTTACGATTTTTCGATTTTGGTGATTTTCCCTAGTGGTATACCTAGGGAAATCCGTAAAAATTTGTCGGATTACGACGAAGCCAATTCTCGATGCATTGTGACCGGCAAGCTTCCAGTAGCTATTCCAATCGAGTTTTCCCGAATTATTGGACTCGGATCCAAAATTTCACGATTTCTCGATTTTGGTGATTTTTCCTAGTGGTACCCCTAGGGAAATCCATAAAAATTCGTCGGATTCCGACGAAACCAATTCTCGATGCGTTGTGACCGGCAAGCTTCCAGTAGCTATTCCGATCGAGTTTTCCCGAATTATTTGACTCGGATCCAAAATTTCACCACTTTTTACGATTTCTCGATTTTGGTGATTTTCCCTGTGGTACCCCTAGGGAAATCTGTAAAAATTCATCGGATTCCTACGAAACCAATTCTCGATACGTTGTGACCGGCAAGCTTCCAGTAGCTATTCCGATCGAGTTTTCCCGAATTATTGGACTCGGATCCAAAATTTCACCACTTTTTACGATTTCTCGATTTTTGTGATTTTCCCTAGTGGTACCCCTAGGGAAATCCGTAAAAATTCGTCGGATTCCGACGAAGCCAATTCTCGATGCGTTGTGACCGGCAAGCTTCCAGTAGCTATTCCGATCGAGTTTTCCCGAATTATTGGACTCGGATCCAAAATTTCACGATTTCTCGATTTTGGTAATTTTTCCTAGTGGTACCCCTAGGGAAATCCGTAAAAATTCATCGGATTTCGAAAAAGCCAATTCTCGATGCGTTGTGACCGGCAAGCTTCCAGTAGCTATTCCGATCGAGTTTTCCCGAATTATTGGACTCGGATCAAAAATTTCACCACTTTTTACGATATCTCGATTTTGGTGATTTTCCTACCCCTAGGGAAATTCGTAAAAATTCGTCGGATTTCGACGAAGCCAATTCTCGATGCGTCGTGACCGGCAAGCTTCCAGTAGCTATTCCGATCGAGTTTTCCCGAATTATTGGACTCGGATCAAAAATTTCACGACTTCTCGATTTTGGTGATTTTCCCTAGTGGTACCCCCTAGGGAAATCCGTAAAAATTCGTCGGATTCCGACGAAGCCAATTCTCGATGCGTTGTGACCGGCAAGCTTCCAGTAGCTATTCCGATCGAGTTTTCCCGAATTATTGGACTCGGATCCAAAATTTCACCACTTTTTACGATTTCTCGATTTTGGTGATTTTTCCTAGTGGTACCCCTAGGGAAATCCGTAAAAATTCGTCGGATTCCGATGAAGCCAATTCTCGATGCGTTGTGACCGGCAAGCTTCCAGTAGCTATTCCGATCGAGTTTTCCCGAATTATTGGACTCGGATCCAAAATTTCACCACTTTTTACGATTTCTCGATTTTGGTGATTTTCCCTAGTGGTACCCCTAGGGAAATCCGTAAAAATTCGTCGGATTCCGATGAAGCCAATTCTCGATGCGTTGTGACCGGCAAGCTTCCAGTTGCTATTCCGATCGAGTTTTCCCAAATTATTGGACTCGGATCCAAAATTTCACGATTTCTCGATTTTGGTAATTTTCCCTAGTGGTACCCTTAGGGAAATCCGTAAAAATTCGTCGGATTTCCAAAAAGCCAATTCTCGATGCGTTGTGACCGGCAAGCTTCCAGTAGCTATTCCGATCGAGTTTTCCCGAATTATTGGACTCGGATCCAAAATTTCACCACTTTTGACGATTTCTCGATTTTGGTGATTTTCCCTAGTGGTGCCCCTAGGGAAATCCGCAAAAATTCTTCGGATTCCGACGAAGCCAATTCTCGATGCGTTGTGACCGACAAGCTTCCAGTAGCTATTCCGATCGAGTTTTCCCGAATTATTTGACTCGGATCCAAAATTTCACCACTTTTTACGATTTCTCGATTTTGGTGATTTTTCCTAGTGGTACCCCTAGGGAAATCCGTAAAAATTCGTCGGATTCCGACGAAGCCAATTCTCGATGCGTTGTGACCGGCAAGCTTCCAGTAGCTGTTCCGATAGAGTTTTCCCGAATTATTGGACTCGGATCAAAAATTTCACGATTTCTCGATTTTGGTGATTTTTCCTAGTGGTACCCCTAGGGAAATCCGTAAAAATTCGTCGGATTCCGACGAAGCCAATTCTCGATGCGTTGTGACCGGCAAGCTTCCAGTAGCTATTCCAATCGAGTTTTCCCGAATTATTGGACTCGGATCAAAAATTTCACCACTTTTTACGATATCTCGATTTTGGTTATTTTCCCTAGTGGTACCCCTTGGGAAATCCGTAAAAATTCGTCGGATTCCGATGAAGCCAATTCTCGATGCGTTGTGACCGGTAAGCTTCCAGTAGATATTCCGATCGAGTTTTCCCGAATTATTTGACTCGGATCCAAAATTTCACGATTTCTCGATTTTGGTGATTTTCCCTAGTGGTACCCCTAGGAAAATCTGTAAAAATTCGTCGGATTCCGACGAAGCCAATTCTCGATGCGTTGTGACCGGCAAGCTTCCAGTAGCTATTCCGATCGAGTTTTCCCGAATTATTGGACTCGAATCAAAAATTTTACCACTTTTTACGATTTCTCGATTTTGGTGATTTTCCCTAGTGGTACCCCTAGGGAAATCCGTAAAAATTCGTCGGATTCCGACGAAGCCAATTCTCGATACGTTGTGACCGGTAAGCTTCCAGTAGCTATTCCGATCGAGTTTTCCCGAATTATTGGACTCGGATCCAAAATTTCACGATTTCTCGATTTTGGTGATTTTTCTTAGTGGTACCCCTAGAGAAATCCGTAAAAATTCGTCGTATTCCGACGAAGTCAATTCCCGATGCGTTGTGACTAACAAGCTTTCAGTAGCTATTCCGATCGAGTTTTCCCGAATTATTGGACTCGGATCCAAAATTTCACGATTTCTCGATTTTGGTGATTTTTCCTAGTGGTACCCCTAGGGAAATCCGTAAAAATTCGTCGGATTCCGACGAAGCCAATTCTCGATGCGTTGTGACCGGCAAGCTTCCAGTAGCTATTCCGATCGAGTTTTCCCGAATTATTGCACTCGGATAAAAAATTTTACCACTTTTTACGATTTCTCGATTTTGGTGATTTTCCCTAGTGGTACCCCTAGGGAAATCCGTAAAAATTCGTCGGATTCCGACAAAGCCAATTCTCGATACGTTGTGGCCGGTAAGCTTCCAGTAGCTATTCCGATCGAGTTTTCCCGAATTATTGGACTCGGATCCAAAATTTCACGATTTCTCGATTTTGGTGATTTTTCTTAGTGGTACCCCTAGGGAAATCCGTAAAAATTCGTCGTATTCCGACGAAGCCAATTCCCAATGCGTTGTGACTAACAAGCTTTCAGTAGCTATTCCGATCGAGTTTTCCCGAATTATTGGACTCGGATCCAAAATTTCACGATTTCTCGATTTTGGTGATTTTTCCTAGTGGTACCCCTAGGGAAATCCGTAAAAATTCGTCGGATTCCGACGAAGCCAATTCTCGATGCGTTGTGACCGGCAAGCTTCCAGTAGCTATTCCGATCGAGTTTTCCCGAATTATTGGACTCGGATAAAAAATTTCACCACTTTTTACGATTTCTCGATGTTGGTGATTTTTCCTAGTGGTACCCCTAGGGAAATCCGTAAAAATTCGTCGGATTCCGACGAAGCCAATTCTCGTTGCGTTGTGACCGGTACGCTTCCAGTAGCTATTCCGATCGAGTTTTCCCGAATTATTGGACTCGAATTCCAAAATTTCACGATTTCTCGATTTTGGTGATTTTTCCTAGTAGTACCCCTAGGGAAATCCGTAAAAATTCGTCGGATTCCGACGAAACCAATTCTCGATGCGTTGTGACCGGCAAGCTTTCAGTAGCTATTCCGATCGAGTTTTCCCGAATTATTGGACTCGGATCCAAAATTTCACCACTTTTTACGATTTCTCGATTTTGGTGATTTTTCCTAGTGGTACCCCTAGGGAAATCCGTAAAAATTCGTCGGATTTCGACGAAGCCAATTCTCGATGCATTGTGATCGGCAATCTTCCAGTAGCTATTCCGATCGAGTTTTCCCGAATTATTGGACTCGGATCCAAAATTTCACGATTTCTCGATTTTGGTGATTTTCCCTAGTGGTACCCCCTAGGGAAATCCGTACAAATTCGTCGGATTCTGATGAAGCCAATTCTCGATGCATTGTGACCGGCAAGCTTCCAGTAGCTATTCCGATCGAGTTTTCCCAAATTATTGGACTCGGATCCAAAATTTCACGATTTCTCGATGTTGGTGATTTTTCTTAGTGGTACCCCTAGGGAAATCCGTAAAAATTCGTCGAATTCTGACGAAGCCAATTCTCGATGCGTTGTGACCGGCA
This sequence comes from Excoecaria cochinchinensis, assembly GCA_947683425.1. Classification (NCBI taxonomy): domain Eukaryota; kingdom Viridiplantae; phylum Streptophyta; class Magnoliopsida; order Malpighiales; family Euphorbiaceae; genus Excoecaria; species Excoecaria cochinchinensis. The sequence continues at coordinate 139,992 of CANTUQ010000089.1, read as the reverse complement.
AGCTTCCAGTAGCTATTCCGATCGAGTTTTCCCGAATTATTGGACTCGGATCCAAAATTTCACCACTTTTTACGATTTCTCGATTTTGGTGATTTTCCCTAATGGTACCCCTAGGGAAATCCGTAAAAATTCGTCGGATTCCGACGAAACCAATTCTCGATGCGTTGTGACCTGCAAGCTTCCAGTAGCTATTCCGATCGAGTTTTCCCGAATTATTGGACTCGGATCCAAAATTTCATGATTTCTCGATTTTGGTGATTTTCCCTAGTGGTACCCATAGGAAAATCCGTAAAAATTCGTCGGATTCCGACGAAGCCAATTGTCGATGCGTTGTGACCGGCAAGCTTTCAGTAGCTATTTCGATCGAGTTTTCGCGAATTATTGGACTCGGATCAAAAATTTTACCACTTTTTACGATTTTTCGATTTTGGTGATTTTCCCTAGTGGTATACCTAGGGAAATCCGTAAAAATTCATCGGATTCCGACGAAGCCAATTCTCGATGCATTGTGACCGGCAAGCTTCCAGTAGCTATTCCAATCGAGTTTTCCCAAATTATTGGACTCGGATCCAAAATTTCACGATTTCTCGATTTTGGTGATTTTCCCTAGTGGTACCCCTAGGGAAATCCATAAAAATTCGTTGGATTCCGACGAAACCAATTCTCGATGCGTTGTGACCGGCAAGCTTCCAGTAGCTATTCCGATCGAGTTTTCCCGAATTATTGGACCCGGATCCAAAATTTCACCACTTTTTACGATTTCTCGATTTTAGTGATTTTCCCTAGAGGTACCCCTAGGGAAATCTGTAAAAATTCATCGGATTCCTACGAAACCAATTCTCGATGCGTTGTGACCGGCAAGCTTCCAGTAGCTATTCCGATCGAGTTTTCCCGAATTATTGGACTCGGATCCAAAAGTTCACCACTTTTTACGATTTCTCAATTTTTGTGATTTTCCCTAGTGGTACCCCTAGGGAAATCCGTAAAAATTCGTCGGATTCCGACGAAGCCAATTCTCGATGCGTTGTGACCGGCAAGCTTCCAGTAGCTATTCCGATCGAGTTTTCCCGAATTATTGGACTCGGATCCAAAATTTCACGATTTCTCGATTTTGGTGATTTTCCCTAGTGGTACCCCTAGGGAAATCCGTAAAAATTCGTCGGATTTCGACGAAGCAAATTCTCGATGCGTTGTGACCGGCAAGCTACCAGTAGCCATTCCGATCAAGTTTTCCCGAATTATTGGACTCGGATCAAAAATTTCACCACTTTTTACGATTTCTCGATTTTGGTGATTTTCCTACCCCTAGGGAAATTCGTAAAAATTCGTCGGATTCCGACGAAGCCAATTCTCGATGCGTCGTGACCGGCAAGCTTCCAGTAGCTATTCCGATCGAGTTTTCCCGAATTATTGGACTCGGATCCAAAATATCACGACTTCTCGATTTTGGTGATTTTCCCTAGTGGTACCCCCTAGGGAAATCCGTAAAAATTCGTCGGATTCCGACGAAGCCAATTCTCGATGCGTTGTGACCGGCAAGCTTCCAGTAGCTATTCCGATCGAGTTTTCCCGAATTATTGGACTCGGATCCAAAATTTCACCACTTTTTATGATTTCCCGATTTTGGTGATTTTCCCTAGTGGTACCCCTAGGGAAATCCGTAAAAATTCGTCGGATTCCGATGAAGCCAATTCTCGATGCGTTGTGACCGGCAAGCTTCCAGTAGCTATTCCGATCGAGTTTTCCCGAATTATTGGACTCGGATCAAAAATTTCACCACTTTTTACGATTTCTCGATTTTGGTGATTTTTCCTAGTGGTACCCCTAGGGAAATCCGTAAAAATTCGTCGGATTCCGATGAAGCCAATTCTCGATGCTTTGTGACCGGCAAGCTTCCAGTTGCTATTCCGATCGAGTTTTCCCAAATTATTGGACTCGGATCCAAAATTTCACGATTTCTCGATTTTGGTGATTTTCCCTAGTGGTACCCCTAGGGAAATCCGTAAAAATTCGTCGGATTTCTAAAAAGCCAATTCTCGATGCGTTGTGACCGGCAAGCTTCCAGTAGCTATTCCGATCGAGTTTTCCTGAATTATTGGACTCGGATCCAAAATTTCACCACTTTTGACGATTTCTCGATTTTGGTGATTTTCCCTAGTGGTACCCCTAGGGAAATCCGTAAAAATTTTTCGGATTCCGACGAAGCCAATTCTCGATGCGTTGTGACCGGCAAGCTTCCAGTAGCTATTCCGATCGAGTTTTCCCGAATTATTGGACTCGGATCCAAAATTTCACCACTTTTTACGATTTCTCGATTTTGGTGATTTTCCCTAGTGGTACCCCTAGGGAAATCCGTAAAAATTCGTCGGATTTCGAAAAAGCCAATTCTCGATGCGTTGTGACCGGCAAGCTTCCAGTAGCTATTCCGATCGAGTTTTCCCGAATTATTGGACTCGGATCCAAAATTTCACCACTTTTGACGATTTCTCGATTTTGGTGATTTTCCCTAGTGGTACCCCTAGGGAAATCCGTAAAAATTCGTCGGATTCCAATGAAGCCAATTCTCGATGCGTTGTGACCGGCAAGCTTCCAGTAGCTATTCCGATCGAGTTTTCCGGAATTATTGGACTCGGATCCAAAATTTCACCACTTTTTACGATTTCTCGATTTTGGTGATTTTCCCTAGTGGTACCCCTAGGGAAATCCGTAAAAATTCGTCGGATTCCGATGAAGCCAATTCTCGATGCGTTGTGACCGGCAAGCTTCCAGTTGCTATTCCGATCGAGTTTTCCCGAATTATTGGACTCGGATCCAAAATTTCACGACTTCTCGATTTTGGTGATTTTCCCTAGTGGTACCCCCTAGGGAAATCCGTAAAAATTCGTCGGATTCCGACGAAGCCAATTCTCGATGCGTTGTGACTGGCAAGCTTCCAGTAGCTATTCCGATCGAGTTTTCCCGAATTATTGGACTCGGATCCAAAATTTCACCACTTTTTACGATTTCTCGATTTTGGTGATTTTCCCTAGTGGTACCCCTAGGGAAATCCGTAAAAATTCGTCGGATTCCGATGAAGCCAATTCTCGATGCATTGTGACCGGCAAGCTACCAGTAGCCATTCCGATCCAGTTTTCCCGAATTATTGGACTCGGATCAAAAATTTCACCACTTTTTACGATTTCTCGATTTTGGTGATTTTCCTACCCCTAGGGAAATTCGTAAAAATTCGTCGGATTCCGACGAAACCAATTCTCGATGCGTCGTGACCGGCAAGCTTCCAATAGCTATTCCGATCGAGTTTTCCCAAATTATTGGACTCGGATCCAAAATTTCACGACTTCTCGATTTTGGTGATTTTCCCTAGTGGTACCCCCTAGGGAAATCCGTAAAAATTCGTCGGATTCCGACGAAGCCATATCTCGATGCGTTGTGACCGGCAAGCTTCCAGTAGCTATTCTGATCGAGTTTTCCCGAATTATTGGACTCGGATCCAAAATTTCACCACTTTTTACGATTTCTCGATTTTGGTGATTTTCCCTAGTGGTACCCCTAGGGAAATCCGTAAAAATTCGTCGGATTCCGAAGAAGCCAATTCTCGATGCGTTGTGACCGGCAAGCTTCCAGTAGCTATTCCGATCGAGTTTTCCCGAATTATTTGACTCGGATCCAAAATTTCACCACTTTTTACGATTTCTCGATTTTGGTGATTTTCCCTAGTGGTACCCCTAGGGAAATCCGTAAAAATTCGTCGGATTCCGATGAAACCAATTCTCGATGCGTTGTGACTGGCAAGCTACCAGTAGCCATTCCGATCCAGTTTTCCCGAATTATTGGACTCGGATCAAAAATTTCACCACTTTTTACGATTTCTCGATTTTGGTGATTTTCCTACCCCTAGGGAAATTCGTAAAAATTCGTCGGATTCCGACGAAGCCAATTCTCGATGCGTCGTGACCGGCAAGCTTCCAATAGCTATTCCGATCGAGTTTTCCCAAATTATTGGACTCGGATCCAAAATTTCACGACTTCTCGATTTTGGTGATTTTCCCTAGTGGTACCCCCTAGGGAAATCCGTAAAAATTCGTCGGATTCCGACGAAGCCATATCTCGATGCGTTGTGACCGGCAAGCTTCCAGTAGCTATTCTGATCGAGTTTTCCCGAATTATTCGACTCGGATCCAAAATTTCACCACTTTTTACGATTTCTCGATTTTGGTGATTTTCCCTAGTGGTACCCCTAGGGAAATCCGTAAAAATTCGTCGGATTCCGATGAAGCCAATTCTCGATGTGTTGTGACCGGCAAGCTTCCAGTAGCTATTCCGATCGAGTTTTCCCGAATTATTTGACTTGGATCCAAAATTTCACCACTTTTTACGATTTCTCGATTTTGGTGATTTTCCCTAGTGGTACCCCTAGGGAAATCCGTAAAAATTCGTCGGATTCCGATGAAGCCAATTCTCGATGCGTTGTGACCGGCAAGCTTCCAGTTGCTATTCCGATCGAGTTTTCCCAAATTATTGGACTCGGATCCAAAATTTCACGATTTCTCGATTTTGGTAATTTTCCCTAGTGGTACCCCTAGGGAAATCCGTAAAAATTCGTCGGATTTCGAAAAAGCCAATTCTCGATGCGTTGTGACCGGCAAGCTTCCAGTAGCTATTCCGATCGAGTTTTCCCGAATTATTGGACTCGGATCCAAAATTTCACCACTTTTGACGATTTCTCGATTTTGGTGATTTTCCCTAGTGGTACCCCTAGGGAAATCCGTAAAAATTCTTCGGATTCCGACGAAGCCAATTCTCGATGCGTTGTGACCGGCAAGCTTCCAGTAGCTATTCCGATCGAGTTTTCCCGAATTATTGGACTCGGATCCAAAATTTCACCACTTTTTACGATTTCTCGATTTTTGGTGATTTTTCCAAGTAGTACCCCAAGGGAAATCCGTAAAAATTAGTCGGATTCCGACGAAACCAATTCTCGATGCGTTGTGACCGGCAAGCTTCCAGTAGCTATTCCGATCGAGTTTTCCCGAATTATTTGACTCGGATCCAAAATTTCACCACTTTTTACGATTTCTCGATTTTGGTGATTTTTCCTAGTGGTACCCCTAGGGAAATCCGTAAAAATTCGTCGGATTCCGACGAAGCCAATTCTCGATGCGTTGTGACCGGCAAGCTTCCAGTAGCTGTTCCGATCGAGTTTTCTTGAATTATTGGACTCGGATCAAAAATTTCACGATTTCTCGATTTTGGTGATTTTTCCTAGTGGTACCCCTAGGGAAATCCGTAAAAATTCATCGGATTCCGACGAAGCCAATTCTCGATGCGTTGTGACCGGCAAGCTTCCAGTAGCTATTCCGATCGAGTTTTCCCGAATTATTGGACTCGGATCAAAAATTTCACCACTTTTTACGATATCTCGATTTTGGTGATTTTCCCTAGTGGTACCCCTTTGGAAATCCGTAAAAATTCGTCGGATTCCGACGAAGCCAATTCTCGATGCGTTGTGACCGGTAAGCTTCTAGTAGCTATTCCGATCGAGTTTTCCCGAATTATTGGACTCGGATCCAAAATTTCACGATTTCTCGATTTTGGTGATTTTCCCTAGTGGTACCCCTAGGAAAATCTGTAAAAATTCGTCGGATTCCGACGAAGCCAATTCTCGATGCGTTGTGACCGGCAAGCTTCCAGTAGCTATTCCGATCGAGTTTTCCCGAATTATTGGACTCGAATAAAAAATTTTACCACTTTTTACGATTTCTCGATTTTGGTGATTTTCCCTAGTGGTACCCCTAGGGAAATCCGTAAAAATTCGTCGGATTCCGACGAAGCCAATTCTCGATACGTTGTGACCGGTAAGCTTCCAGTAGCTATTCCGATCGAGTTTTCCTGAATTATTGGACTCGGATCCAAAATTTCACGATTTCTCGATTTTGGTGATTTTTCTTAGTGGTACCCCTAGAGAAATCCGTAAAAATTCGTCGTATTCCGACGAAGCCAATTCCCGATGCGTTGTGACTAACAAGCTTTCAGTAACTATTCCGATCGAGTTTTCCCGAATTATTGGACTCGGATCCAAAATTTCACGATTTCTCGATTTTGGTGATTTTTCCTAGTGGTACCCCTAGGGAAATCCGTAAAAATTCGTTGGATTCCGACGAAGCCAATTCTCGATGCGTTGTGACCGGCAAGCTTCCAGTAGCTATTCCGATCGAGTTTTCCCGAATTATTGGACTCGGATCAAAAATTTTACCACTTTTTACGATTTCTCGATTTTGGTGATTTTCCCTAGTGGTACCCCTAGGAAAATCCGTAAAAATTCGTCGGATTCCGACGAAGCCAATTCTCGATACGTTGTGACCGGTAAGCTTCCAGTAGCTATTCCGATCGAGTTTTCCCGAATTATTGGACTCGGATCCAAAATTTCACGATTTCTCGATTTTGGTCATTTTTCTTAGTGGTACCCCTAGGGAAATCCGTAAAAATTCGTCGTATTCCGACGAAGCCAATTCCCAATGCGTTGTGACTAACAAGCTTTCAGTAGCTATTCCGATCGAGTTTTCCCGAATTATTGGACTCGGATCCAAAATTTCACGATTTCTCGATTTTGGTGATTTTTCCTAGTGGTACCCCTAGGGAAATCCGTAAAAAGTCATCGGATTCCGACGAAGCCAATTCTCGATGCGTTGTGACCGGCAAGCTTCCAGTAGCTATTCCGATCGAGTTTTCCCGAATTATTGTACTCGGATCAAAAATTTTACCACTTTTTACGATTTCTCGATTTTGGTGATTTTCCCTAGTGGTACCCCTAGGGAAATCCGTAAAAATTCGTCGGATTCCGACGAAGCCAATTCTCGATACGTTGTGACCGGTAAGCTTCCAGTAGCTATTCCGATCGAGTTTTCCCGAATTATTGGACTCGGATCCAAAATTTCACGATTTCTCGATTTTGGTGATTTTTCTTAGTGGTACCCCTAGGGAAATCCGTAAAAATTCGTCGTATTCCGACGAAGCCAATTCCCAATGCGTTGTGACTAACAAGCTTTCAGTAGCTATTCCGATCGAGTTTTCCCGAATTATTGGACTCGGATCCAAAATTTCACGATTTCTCGATTTTGGTGATTTTTCCTAGTGGTACCCCTCGGGAAATCCGTAAAAATTCATCGGATTCCGACGAAGCCAATTCTCGATGCGTTGTGACCGGCAAGCTTCCAGTAGCTATTCCGATCGAGTTTTCCCGAATTATTGGACTAGGATCCAAAATTTCACCACTTTTTACGACTTCTCGATTTTGGTGATTTTCCCTAGTGGTACCCCCTAGGGAAATCCGTAAAAATTCGTCGGATTCCGACGAAGCCAATTCTCGATGCGTTGTGACCGGCAAGCTTCCAGTAGCTATTCCGATCGAGTTTTCCCGAATTATTGGACTCGGATCCAAAATTTCACCACTTTTTACGATTTCTCGATTTGGGTGATTTTCCCTAGTGGTACCCCTAGGGAAATCCGTAAAAATTCATCGGATTCCGATGAAGCCAATTCTCGATGCGTTGTGACCGGCAAGCTACCAGTAGCCATTCCGATCAAGTTTTCCCGAATTATTGGACTCGGATCAAAAATTTCACCACTTTTTACGATTTCTCGATTTTGGTGATTTTCCTACCCCTAGGGAAATTCGTAAAAATTCGTCGGATTCCGACGAAGCCAATTCTCGATGCGTCGTGACCGGCAAGCTTCCAATAGCTATTCCGATCGAGTTTTCCCAAATTATTGAACTCGGATCCAAAATTTCACGACTTCTCGATTTTGGTGATTTTCCCTAGTGGTACCCCCTAGGGAAATCCGTAAAAATTCGTCGGATTCCGACGAAGCCATATCTCGATGCGTTGTGACCGGCAAGCTTCCAGTAGCTATTCTGATCGAGTTTTCCCGAATTATTGGACTCGGATCCAAAATTTCACCACTTTTTACGATTTCTCGATTTTGGTGATTTTCCCTAGTGGTACCCCTAGGGAAATCCGTAAAAATTCGTCGGATTCCGATGAAGCCAATTCTCGATGCGTTGTGACCGGCAAGCTTCCAGTAGCTATTCCGATCGAGTTTTCCGGAATTATTTGACTCGGATCCAAAATTTCACCACTTTTTACGATTTCTCGATTTTGGTGATTTTCCCTAGTGGTACCCCTAGGGAAATCCGTAAAAATTCGTCGGATTCCGATGAAGCCAATTCTCGATGCGTTGTGACCGGCAAGCTTCCAGTTGCTATTCCGATCGAGTTTTCCCAAACTATTGGACTCGGATCCAAAATTTCACGATTTCTCGATTTTGGTAATTTTCCCTAGTGGTACCCCTAGGGAAATCCGTAAAAATTCGTCGGATTCCGACGAAGCCAATTCTCGATACGTTGTGACCGGCAAGCTTCCAGTAGCTATTCCGATCGAGTTTTCCCGAATTATTGGACTCGGATCCAAAATTTCACCACTTTTGACGATTTCTCGATTTTGGTGATTTTCCCTAGTGGTACCCCTAGGAAAATCCGTAAAAATTCTTCGGATTCCGACGAAGCCAATTCTCGATGCGTTGTGACCGGCAAGCTTCCAGTAGCTATTCCGATCGAGTTTTCCCGAATTATTGGACTCGGATCCAAAATTTCACCACTTTTTACGATTTCTCGATTTTTGGTGATTTTTCCAAGTAGTACCCCTAGGGAAATCCGTAAAAATTAGTCGGATTCCGACGAAACCAATTCTCGATGCGTTGTGACCGGCAAGCTTCCAGTAGCTATTCCGATCGAGTTTTCCCGAATTATTTGACTCGGATCCAAAATTTCACCACTTTTTACGATTTCTCGATTTTGGTGATTTTTCCTAGTGGTACCCCTAGGGAAATCCGTAAAAATTCGTCGGATTCCGACGAAGCCAATTCTCGATGCATTGTGACCGGCAAGCTTCCAGTAGCTGTTCCGATCGAGTTTTCCTGAATTATTGGACTCGGATCAAAAATTTCACGATTTCTCGATTTTGGTGATTTTTCCTAGTGGTACCCCTAGGGAAATCCGTAAAAATTCATCGGATTCTGACGAAGCCAATTCTCGATGCGTTGTGACCGGCAAGCTTCCAGTAGCTATTCCGATCGAGTTTTCCCGAATTATTGGACTCGGATCAAAAATTTCACCACTTTTTACGATTTCTCGATTTTGGTGATTTTCCCTAGTGGTACCCCTAGGGAAATCCGTAAAAATTCGTCGGATTCCGATGAAGCCAATTCTCGATGCGTTGTGACCGGCAAGCTTCCAGTTGCTATTCCGATCGAGTTTTCCCAAATTATTGGACTCGGATCCAAAATTTCACGATTTCTCGATTTTGGTAATTTTCCCTAGTGGTACCCCTAGGGAAATCCGTAAAAATTCGTCGGATTTCGAAAAAGCCAATTCTCGATGCGTTGTGACCGGCAAGCTTCCAGTAGCTATTCCGATCGAGTTTTCCGAATTATTGGACTCGGATCCAAAATTTCACCACTTTTGACGATTTCTCGATTTTGGTGATTTTCCCTAGTGGTACCCCTAGGGAAATCCGTAAAAATTCTTCGGATTCCGACGAAGCCAATTCTCGATGCGTTGTGACCGGCAAGCTTCCAGTAGCTATTCCGATCGAGTTTTCCCGAATTATTGGACTCGGATCCAAAATTTCACCACTTTTTACGATTTCTCGATTTTTGGTGATTTTTCCAAGTAGTACCCCTAGGGAAATCCGTAAAAATTAGTCGGATTCCGACGAAACCAATTCTCGATGCGTTGTGACCGGCAAGCTTCCAGTAGCTATTCCGATCGAGTTTTCCTGAATTATTTGACTCGGATCCAAAATTTTACCACTTTTTACGATTTCTCGATTTTGGTGATTTTTCCTAGTGGTACCCCTAGGGAAATCCGTAAAAATTCGTCGGATTCCGACGAAACCAATTCTCGATGCGTTGTGACCGGCAAGCTTCCAGTAGCTGTTCCGATCGAGTTTTCCTGAATTATTGGACTCGGATCAAAAATTTCACGATTTCTCGATTTTGGTGATTTTTCCTAGTGGTACCCCTAGGGAAATCCGTAAAAATTCATCGGATTCCGACGAAGCCAATTCTCGATGCATTGTGACCGGCAAGCTTCCAGTAGCTATTCCGATCGAGTTTTCCCGAATTATTGGACTCGGATCAAAAATTTCACCACTTTTTACGATATCTCGATTTTGGTGATTTTCCCTAGTGGTACCCCTTGGGAAATCCGTAAAAATTCGTCGGATTCCGAAAAAGCCAATTCTCGATGCGTTGTGACCGGCAAGCTTCCAGTAGCTATTCTGATCGAGTTTTCCCGAATTATTGGACTCGGATCCAAAATTTCACCACTTTTGACGATTTTTCGATTATGGTGATTTTCCCTAGTGGTACCCCTAGGGAAATCCGTAAAAATTCGTCGGATTTCGAAAAAGCCAATTCTCGATGCGTTGTGACCGGCAAGCTTCCAGTAGCTATTCCGATCGAGTTTTCCCGAATTATTGGACTCGGATCCAAAATTTCACCACTTTTGACGATTTCTCGATTTTGGTGATTTTCCCTAGTGGTACCCCTAGGGAAATCCGTAAAAATTCGTCGGATTCCAATGAAGCCAATTCTCGATGCGTTGTGACCGGCAAGCTTCCAGTAGCTATTCCGATCGAGTTTTCCGGAATTATTGGACTCGGATCCAAAATTTCACCACTTTTTACGATTTCTCGATTTTGGTGATTTTCCCTAGTGGTACCCCTAGGGAAATCCGTAAAAATTCGTCGGATTCCGATGAAGCCAATTCTCGATGCGTTGTGACCGGCAAGCTTCCAGTTGCTATTCCGATCGAGTTTTCCCGAATTATTGGACTCGGATCCAAAATTTCACCACTTTTGATGATTTCTCGATTTTGGTGATTTTCCTACCCCTAGGGAAATTCGTAAAAATTCGTCGGATTCCGACGAAGCCAATTCTCGATGCGTCGTGACCGGCAAGCTTCCAGTAGCTATTCCGATCGAGTTTTCCCGAATTATTGGACTCGGATCCAAAATTTCACGACTTCTCGATTTTGGTGATTTTCCCTAGTGGTACCCCCTAGGGAAATCCGTAAAAATTCGTCGGATTCCGACGAAGCCAATTCTCGATGCGTTGTGACCGGCAAGCTTCCAGTAGCTATTCCGATCGAGTTTTCCCGAATTATTGGACTCGGATCCAAAATTTCACCACTTTTTACGATTTCTCGATTTTGGTAATTTTCCCTAGTGGTACCCCTAGGGAAATCCGTAAAAATTCGTCGGATTCCGATGAAGCCAATTCTCGATGCATTGTGACCGGCAAGCTACCAGTAGCCATTCCGATCCAGTTTTCCCGAATTATTGGACTCGGATCAAAAATTTCACCACTTTTTACGATTTCTCGATTTTGGTGATTTTCCTACCCCTAGGGAAATTCGTAAAAATTCGTCGGATTCCGACGAAGCCAATTCTCGATGCGTCGTGACCGGCAAGCTTCCAATAGCTATTCCGATCGAGTTTTCCCAAATTATTGGACTCGGATCCAAAATTTCACGACTTCTCGATTTTGGTGATTTTCCCTAGTGGTACCCCCTAGGGAAATCCGTAAAAATTCGTCGGATTCCGACGAAGCCATATCTCGATGCGTTGTGACCGGCAAGCTTCCAGTAGCTATTCTGATCGAGTTTTCCCGAATTATTGGACTCGGATCCAAAATTTCACCACTTTTTACGATTTCTCGATTTTGGTGATTTTCCCTAGTGGTACCCCTAGGGAAATCCGTAAAAATTCGTCGGATTCCGATGAAGCCAATTCTCGATGCGTTGTGACCGGTAAGCTTCCAGTAGCTATTCCGATCGAGTTTTCCCGAATTATTTGACTTGGATCCAAAATTTCACCACTTTTTACGATTTCTCGATTTTGGTGATTTTCCCTAGTGGTACCCCTAGGGAAATCCGTAAAAATTCGTCGGATTCCGATGAAGCCAATTCTCGATGCGTTGTTACCGGCAAGCTTCCAGTTGCTATTCCGATCGAGTTTTCCCAAATTATTGGACTCGGATCCAAAATTTCACGATTTCTCGATTTTGGTAATTTTCCCTAGTGGTACCCCTAGGGAAATCCGTAAAAATTCGTCGGATTTCGAAAAAGCCAATTCTCGATGCGTTGTGACCGGCAAGCTTCCAGTAGCTATTCCGATCGAGTTTTCCCGAATTATTGGACTCGGATCCAAAATTTCACCACTTTTGACGATTTCTCGATTTTGGTGATTTTCCCTAGTGGTACCCCTAGGGAAATCCGTAAAAATTCTTCGGATTCCGACGAAGCCAATTCTCGATGCGTTGTGACCGGCAAGCTTCCAGTAGCTATTCCGATCGAGTTTTCCCGAATTATTGGACTCGGATCCAAAATTTCACCACTTTTGACGATTTCTCGATTTTGGTGATTTTCCCTAGTGGTACCCCTAGGGAAATCCGTAAAAATTCTTCGGATTCCGACGAAGCCAATTCTCGATGCGTTGTGACCGGCAAGCTTCCAGTAGCTATTCCGATCGACTTTTCCCGAATTATTGGACTCGGATCCAAAATTTCACCACTTTTTACGATTTCTCGATTTTTGGTGATTTTTCCAAGTAGTACCCCTAGGGAAATCCGTAAAAATTAGTCGGATTCCGACGAAACCAATTCTCGATGCGTTGTGACCGGCAAGCTTCCAGTAGCTATTCCGATCGAGTTTTCCCGAATTATTTGACTCGGATCCAAAATTTCACCACTTTTTACGATTTCTCGATTTTGGTGATTTTTCCTAGTGGTACCCCTAGGGAAATCCGTAAAAATTCGTCGGATTACGACGAAGCCAATTCTCGATGCGTTGTGACCGGCAAGCTTCCAGTAGCTGTTCCGATCGAGTTTTCCTGAATTATTGGACTCGGATCAAAAATTTCACGATTTCTCGATTTTGGTGATTTTTCCTAGTGGTACCCCTAGGGAAATCCGTAAAAATTCATCGGATTCCGACGAAGCCAATTCTCGATGCGTTGTGACCGGCAAGCTTCCAGTAGCTATTCCGATCGAGTTTTCCCGAATTATTGGACTCGGATCAAAAATTTCACCACTTTTTACGATATCTAGATTTTGGTGATTATCCCTAGTGGTACCCCTTGGGAAATCCGTAAAAATTCGTCGGATTCCGACGAAGCCAATTCTCGATGCGTTGTGACCGGTAAGCTTCTAGTAGCTATTCCGATCGAGTTTTCCCGAATTATTGGACTCGGATCCAAAATTTCACGATTTCTCGATTTTGGTGATTTTCCCTAGTGGTACCCCTAGGAAAATCTGTAAAAATTCGTCGGATTCCGACGAAGCCAATTCTCGATGCGTTGTGACCGGCAAGCTTCCAGTAGCTATTCCGATCGAGTTTTCCCGAATTATTGGACTCGAATAAAAAATTTTACCACTTTTTACGATTTCTCGATTTTGGTGATTTTCCCTAGTGGTACCCCTAGGGAAATCCGTAAAAATTCGTCGGATTCCGACGAAGCCAATTCTCGATACGTTGTGACCGGTAAGCTTCCAGTAGCTATTCCGATCGAGTTTTCCTGAATTATTGGACTCGGATCCAAAATTTCACGATTTCTCGATTTTGGTGATTTTTCTTAGTGGTACCCCTAGAGAAATCCGTAAAAATTCGTCGTATTCCGACGAAGCCAATTCCCGATGCGTTGTGACTAACAAGCTTTCAGTAGCTATTCCGATCGAGTTTTTCCGAATTATTGGACTCGGATCCAAAATTTCACGATTTCTCGATTTTGGTGATTTTTCCTAGTGGTACCCCTAGGGAAATCCGTAAAAATTCGTTGGATTCCGACGAAGCCAATTCTCGATGCGTTGTGACCGGCAAGCTTCCAGTAGCTATTCCGATCGAGTTTTCCCGAATTATTGGACTCGGATCAAAAATTTTACCACTTTTTACGATTTCTCGATTTTGGTGATTTTCCCTAGTGGTACCCCTAGGGAAATCCGTAAAAATTCGTCGGATTCCGACGAAGCCAATTCTCGATACGTTGTGACCGGTAAGCTTCCAGTAGCTATTCCGATCGAGTTTTCCCGAATTATTGGACTCGGATCCAAAATTTCACGATTTCTCGATTTTGGTGATTTTTCCTAGTGGTACCCCTAGGGAAATCCGTAAAAAGTCATCGGATTCCGACGAAGCCAATTCTCGATGCGTTGTGACCGGCAAGCTTCCAGTAGCTATTCCGATCGAGTTTTCCCGAATTATTGTACTCGGATCAAAAATTTTACCACTTTTTACGATTTCTCGATTTTGGTGATTTTCCCTAGTGGTACCCCTAGGGAAATCCGTAAAAATTCGTCGGATTCCGACGAAGCCAATTCTCAATACGTTGTGACCGGTAAGCTTCCAGTAGCTATTCCGATCGAGTTTTCCCGAATTATTGGACTCGGATCCAAAATTTCACGATTTCTCGATTTTGGTGATTTTTCTTAGTGGTACCCCTAGGGAAATCCGTAAAAATTCGTCGTATTCCGACGAAGCCAATTCCCAATGCGTTGTGACTAACAAGCTTTCAGTAGCTATTCCGATCGAGTTTTCCCGAATTATTGGACTCGGATCCAAAATTTCACGATTTCTCGATTTTGGTGATTTTTCCTAGTGGTACCCCTAGGGAAATCCGTAAAAATTCATCGGATTCCGACGAAGCCAATTCTCGATGCGTTGTGACCGGCAAGCTTCCAGTAGCTATTCCGATCGAGTTTTCCCGAATTATTGGACTAGGATCCAAAATTTCACCACTTTTTACGACTTCTCGATTTTGGTGATTTTCCCTAGTGGTACCCCCTAGGGAAATCCGTAAAAATTCGTCGGATTCCGACGAAGCCAATTCTCGATGCGTTGTGACCGGCAAGCTTCCAGTAGCTATTCCGATCGAGTTTTCCCGAATTATTGGACTCGGATCCAAAATTTCACCACTTTTTACGATTTCTCGATTTTGGTGATTTTCCCTAGTGGTACCCCTAGGGAAATCCGTAAAAATTCGTCGCATTCCGATGAAGCCAATTCTCGATGCGTTGTGACCGGCAAGCTACCAGTAGCCATTCCGATCAAGTTTTCCCGAATTATTGGACTCGGATCAAAAATTTCACCACTTTTTACGATTTCTCGATTTTGGTGATTTTCCTACCCCTAGGGAAATTCGTAAAAATTCATCGGATTCCGACGAAGCCAATTCTCGATGCGTTGTGACCGGCAAGCTTCCAATAGCTATTCCGATCGAGTTTTCCCAAATTATTGGACTCGGATCCAAAATTTCACGACTTCTCGATTTTGGTGATTTTCCCTAGTGGTACCCCCTAGGGAAATCCGTAAAAATTCGTCGGATTCCGACGAAGCCATATCTCGATGCGTTGTGACCGGCAAGCTTCCAGTAGCTATTCTGATCGAGTTTTCCCGAATTATTGGACTCGGATCCAAAATTTCACCACTTTTTACGATTTCTCGATTTTGGTGATTTTCCCTAGTGGTACCCCTAGGGAAATCCGTAAAAATTCGTCGGATTCCGATGAAGCCAATTCTCGATGCGTTGTGACCGGCAAGCTTCCAGTAGCTATTCCGATCGAGTTTTCCGGAATTATTTGACTCGGATCCAAAATTTCACCACTTTTTACGATTTCTCGATTTTGGTGATTTTCCCTAGTGGTACCCCTAGGGAAATCCGTAAAAATTCGTCGGATTCCGATGAAGCCAATTCTCGATGCGTTGTGACCGGCAAGCTTCCAGTTGCTATTCCGATCGAGTTTTCCCAAATTATTGGACTCGGATCCAAAATTTCACGATTTCTCGATTTTGGTAATTTTCCCTAGTGGTACCCCTAGGGAAATCCGTAAAAATTCGTCGGATTTCGAAAAAGCCAATTCTCGATGAGTTGTGACCGGCAAGCTTCCAGTAGCTATTCCGATCGAGTTTTCCCGAATTATTGGACTCGGATCCAAAATTTCACCACTTTTGACGATTTCTCGATTTTGGTGATTTTCCCTAGTGGTACCCCTAGGGAAATCCGTAAAAATTCTTCGGATTCCGACGAAGCCAATTCTCGATGCGTTGTGACCGGCAAGCTTCCAGTAGCTATTCCGATCGAGTTTTCCCGAATTATTGGACTCGGATCCAAAATTTCACCACTTTTTACGATTTCTCGATTTTTGGTGATTTTTCCAAGTAGTACCCCTAGGAAAATCCGTAAAAATTAGTCGGATTCCGACGAAACCAATTCTCGATGCGTTGTGACCGGCAAGCTTCCAGTAGCTATTCCGATCGAGTTTTCCCGAATTATTTGACTCGGATCCAAAATTTCACCACTTTTTACGATTTCTCGATTTTGGTGATTTTTCCTAGTGGTACCCCTAGGGAAATCCGTAAAAATTCGTCGGATTCCGACGAAGCCAATTCTCGATGCGTTGTGACCGGCAAGCTTCCAGTAGCTGTTCCGATCGAGTTTTCCTGAATTATTGGACTCGGATCAAAAATTTCACGATTTCTCGATTTTGGTGATTTTTCCTAGTGGTACCCCTAGGGAAATCCGTAAAAAATTCATCGGATTCCGACGAAGCCAATTCTCGATGCGTTGTGACCGGCAAGCTTCCAGTAGCTATTCCGATCGAGTTTTCCCGAATTATTGGACTCGGATCAAAAATTTCACCACTTTTTACGATTTCTCGATTTTGGTGATTTTCCCTAGTGGTACCCCTAGGGAAATCCGTAAAAATTCGTCGGATTCCGATGAAGCCAATTCTCGATGCGTTGTGACCGGCAAGCTTCCAGTTAGTATTCCGATCGAGTTTTTCCAAATTATTGGACTCGGATCCAAAATTTCACGATTTCTCGATTTTGGTAATTTTCCCTAGTGGTACCCCTAGGGAAATCCGTAAAAATTCGTCGGATTTCGAAAAAGCCAATTCTCGATGCGTTGTGACCGGCAAGCTTCCAGTAGCTATTCCGATCGAGTTTTCCCGAATTATTGGACTCGGATCCAAAATTTCACCACTTTTGACGATTTCTCGATTTTGGTGATTTTCCCTAGTGGTACCCCTAGGGAAATCCGTAAAAATTCTTCGGATTCCGACGAAGCCAATTCTCGATGCGTTGTGACCGGCAAGCTTCCAGTAGCTATTCCGATCGAGTTTTCCCGAATTATTGGACTCGGATCCAAAATTTCACCACTTTTTACGATTTCTCGATTTTTGGTGATTTTTCCAAGTAGTACCCCTAGGGAAATCCGTAAAAATTAGTCGGATTCCGACGAAACCAATTCTCGATGCGTTGTGACCGGCAAGCTTCTAGTAGCTATTCCGATCGAGTTTTCCCGAATTATTTGACTCGGATCCAAAATTTCACCACTTTTTACGATTTCTCGATTTTGGTGATTTTTCCTAGTGGTACCCCTAGGGAAATCCGTAAAAATTCGTCGGATTCCGACGAAGCCAATTCTCGATGCGTTGTGACCGGCAAGCTTCCAGTAGCTGTTCCGATCGAGTTTTCCTGAATTATTGGACTCGGATCAAAAATTTCACGATTTCTCGATTTTGGTAATTTTTCCTAGTGGTACCCCTAGGAAAATCCGTAAAAATTCATCGGATTCCGACGAAGCCAATTCTCGATGCGTTGTGACCGGCAAGCTTCCAGTAGCTATTCCGATCGAGTTTTCCCGAATTATTGGACTCGGATCAAAAATTTCACCACTTTTTACGATATCTCGATTTTGGTGATTTTCCCTAGTGGTACCCCTTGGGAAATCCGTAAAAATTCGTCGGATTCCGACGAAGCCAATTCTCGATGCGTTGTGACCGGTAAGCTTCTAGTAGCTATTCCGATCGAGTTTTCCCGAATTATTGGACTCGGATCCAAAATTTCACGATTTCTCGATTTTGGTGATTTTCCCTAGTGGTACCCCTAGGAAAATCTGTAAAAATTCGTCGGATTCCGACGAAGCCAATTCTCGATGCGTTGTGACCGGCAAGCTTCCAGTAGCTATTCCGATCGAGTTTTCCCGAATTATTGGACTCGAATAAAAAATTTTACCACTTTTTACGATTTCTCGATTTTGGTGATTTTCCCTAGTGGTACCCCTAGGGAAATCCGTAAAAATTCGTCGGATTCCGACGAAGCCAATTCTCGATACGTTGTGACCGGTAAGCTTCCAGTAGCTATTCCGATCGAGTTTTCCTGAATTATTGGACTCGGATCCAAAATTTCACGATTTCTCGATTTTGGTGATTTTTCTTAGTGGTACCCCTAGAGAAATCCGTAAAAATTCGTCGTATTCCGACGAAGCCAATTCCCGATGCGTTGTGACTAACAAGCTTTCAGTAGCTATTCCGATCGAGTTTTCCCGAATTATTGGACTCGGATCCAAAATTTCACGATTTCTCGATTTTGGTGATTTTTCCTAGTGGTACCCCTAGGGAAATCCGTAAAAATTCGTTGGATTCCGACGAAGCCAATTCTCGATGCGTTGTGACCGGCAAGCTTCCAGTAGCTATTCCGATCGAGTTTTCCCGAATTATTGGACTCGGATCAAAAATTTTATCACTTTTTACGATTTCTCGATTTTGGTGATTTTCCCTAGTGGTACCCCTAGGGAAATCCGTAAAAATTCGTCGGATTCCGACGAAGCCAATTCTCGATACGTTGTGACCGGTAAGCTTCCAGTAGCTATTCCGATCGAGTTTTCCCGAATTATTGGACTCGGATCCAAAATTTCACGATTTCTCGATTTTGGTGATTTTTCTTAGTGGTACACCTAGGGAAATCCGTAAAAATTCGTCGTATTCCGACGAAGCCAATTCCCAATGCGTTGTGACTAACAAGCTTTCAGTAGCTATTCCGATCGAGTTTTCCCGAATTATTGGACTCGGATCCAAAATTTCACGATTTCTCGATTTTGGTGATTTTTCCTAGTGGTACCCCTAGGGAAATCCGTAAAAATTCGTCGGATTCCGACGAAGCCAATTCTCGATGCGTTGTGACTGGCAAGCTTCCAGTAGCTATTCCGATCGAGTTTTCCCGAATTATTGGACTCGGATCAAAAATTTCACCACTTTTTACGATTTCTCGATTTTGGTGATTTTTCCTAGTGGTACCCCTAGGGAAATCCGTAAAAATTCGTCGGATTCCGACGAAGCCAATTCTCATTGCGTTGTGACCGGCACGCTTCCAGTAGCTATTCCGATCGAGTTTTCCTGAATTATTGGACTCGGATCCAAAATTTCACGATTTCTCGATTTTGGTGATTTTTCCTAGTAGTACCCCTAGGGAAATCCGTAAAAATTCGTCGGATTACGACGAAACCAATTCTCGATGCGTTGTGACCGGCAAGCTTTCAGTAGCTATTCCGATCGAGTTTTCCCGAATTATTGGACTCGGATCCAAAATTTCACCACTTTTTACGATTTCTCGATTTTGGTGATTTTCCCTAGTGGTACCCCTAGGGAAATCCGTAAAAATTCGTCGGATTTCGACGAAGCCAATTCTCGATGCGTTGTGATCGGCAATCTTCCAGTAGCTATTCCGATCGAGTTTTCCCGAATTATTGGACTCGGATCCAAAATTTCACGATTTCTCGATTTTGGTGATTTTCACTAGTGGTACCCCCTAGGGAAATCCGTACAAATTCGTCGGATTCTGATGAAGCCAATTCTCGATGCATTGTGACCGGCAAGCTTCCAGTAGCTATTCCGATCGAGTTTTCCCAAATTATTGGACTCGGATCCAAAATTTCACGATTTCTCGATGTTGGTGATTTTCCTTAGTGGTACCCCTAGGGAAATCCGTAAAAATTCGTCGGATTCTGACGAAGCCAATTCTCGATGCGTTGTGACCGGCAAGCTTCCAGTAGCTATTCCGATCGAGTTTTCTCGAATTATTGGACTCGGATCCAAAATTTCACAACTTTTTACGATTTCTCGATTTTGGTGATTTTCCCTAATGGTACCCCTAGGGAAATCCGTAAAAATTCGTCGGATTCTGACGAAACCAATTCTCGATGCGTTGTGACCGGCAAGCTTCCAGTAGCTATTCCGATCGAGTTTTCCCGAATTATTGGACTCGGATCCAAAATTTCATGATTTCTCGATTTTGGTGATTTTCCCTAGTGGTACCCCTAGGAAAATCCGTAAAAATTCGTCGGATTCCGACGAAGCTAATTCTCGATGCGTTGTGACCGGCAAGCTTTCAGTAGCTATTCCGATCGAGTTTTCGCGAATTATTGGACTCGGATCAAAAATTTTACCACTTTTTACGATTTTTCGATTTTGGTGATTTTCCCTAGTGGTATACCTAGGGAAATCCGTAAAAATTCGTCGGATTCCGACGAAGCCAATTCTCGATGCATTGTGACCGGCAAGCTTCCAGTAGCTATTCCAATCGAGTTTTCCCGAATTATTGGACTCGGATCCAAAATTTCACGATTTCTCGATTTTGGTGATTTTCCCTAGTGGTACCCCTATGGAAATCCATAAAAATTCGTCGGATTCCGACGAAACCAATTCTCGATGCGTTGTGACCGGCAAGCTTCCAGTAGCTATTCCGATCGAGTTTTCCCGAATTATTGGACTCGGATCAAAAATTTCACCACTTTTTACGATTTCTCGATTTTAGTGATTTTCCCTAGTGGTACCCCTAGGGAAATCTGTAAAAATTCATCGGATTCCTACGAAACCAATTCTCGATGCGTTGTGACCGGCAAGCTTCCAGTAGCTATTCCGATCGAGTTTTCAAGAATTATTGGACTCGGATCCAAAATTTCACCACTTTTTACGATTTCTCGATTTTTGTGATTTTCCCTAGTGGTACCCCTAGGGAAATCCGTAAAAATTCGTCGGATTCCGACGAAGCCAATTCTCGATGCGTTGTGACCGGCAAGCTTCCAGTAGCTATTCCGATCGCGTTTTCCCGAATTATTGGACTCGGATCCAAAATTTCACGATTTCTCGATTTTGGTGATTTTCCCTAGTGGTACCCCTAGGGAAATCCGTAAAAATTCGTCGGATTTCGACGAAGCCAATTCTCGATGCGTTGTGACCGGCAAGCTACCAGTAGCCATTCCGATCAAGTTTTCCCGAATTATTGGACTCGGATCAAAAATTTCACCACTTTTTACGATTTCTCGATTTTGGTGATTTTCCTACCCCTAGGGAAATTCGTAAAAATTCGTCGGATTCCGACGAAGCCAATTCTCGATGCGTCGTGATCGGCATGCTTCCAGTAGCTATTCCGATCGAGTTTTCCCGAATTATTGGACTCGGATCCAAAATATCACGACTTCTCGATTTTGGTGATTTTCCCTAGTGGTACCCCCTAGGGAAATCCGTAAAAATTCGTCGGATTCCGACGAAGCCAATTCTCGATGCGTTGTGACCGGCAAGCTTCCAGTAGCTATTCCGATCGAGTTTTCCCGAATTATTGGACTCGGATCCAAAATTTCACCACTTTTTACGATTTCTCGATTTTGGTGATTTTCCCTAGTGGTACCCCTAGGGAAATCCGTAAAAATTTGTCGGATTCCGATGAAGCCAATTCTCGATGCGTTGTGACCGGCAAGCTTCCAGTAGCTATTCCGATCGAGTTTTCCCGAATTATTGGACTCGGATCCAAAATTTCACCACTTTTTACGATTTCTCGATTTTGGTGATTTTTCCTAGTGGTACCCCTAGGGAAATCCGTAAAAATTCGTCGGATTCCGATGAAGCCAATTCTCGATGCGTTGTGATCGGCAAGCTTCCAGTTGCTATTCCGATCGAGTTTTTCCAAATTATTGGACTCGGATCCAAAATTTCACGATTTCTCGATTTTGGTGATTTTCCCTAGTGGTACCCCTAGGGAAATCCGTAAAAATTCGTCGAATTTCTAAAAAGCCAATTCTCGATGCGTTGTGACCGGCAAGCTTCCAGTAGCTATTCCGATCGAGTTTTCCCGAATTATTGGACTCGGATCCAAAATTTCACCACTTTTGACGATTTCTCGATTTTGGTGATTTTCCCTAGTGGTACCCCTAGGGAAATCCGTAAAAAATTTTCGGATTCCGACGAAGCCAATTCTCGATGCGTTGTGACCGGCAAGCTTCCAGTAGCTATTCCGATCGAGTTTTTCCGAATTATTGGACTCGGATCCAAAATTTCACCACTTTTTACGATTTCTCGATTTTGTTGATTTTCCCTAGTGGTACCCCTAGGGAAATCCGTAAAAATTCGTCGGATTTCGAAAAAGCCAATTCTCGATGCGTTGTGACCTGCAAGCTTCCAGTAGCTATTCCGATCGAGTTTTCCCGAATTATTGGACTCGGATCCAAAATTTCACCACTTTTGACGATTTCTCGATTTTGGTGATTTTCCCTAGTGGTACCCCTAGGGAAATCCGTAAAAATTCGTCGGATTCCGATGAAGCCAATTCTCGATGCGTTGTGACCGGCAAGCTTCCAGTAGCTATTCCGATCGAGTTTTCCCGAATTATTGGACTCGGATCCAAAATTTCACCACTTTTTACGATTTCTCGATTTTGGTGATTTTCCCTAGTGGTACCCCTAGGAAAATCCGTAAAAATTCATCGGATTCCGATGAAGCCAATTCTCGATGCGTTGTGACCGGCAAGCTTTCAGTTGCTATTCCGATCGAGTTTTCCCAAATTATTGGACTCGGATCCAAAATTTCACGATTTCTCGATTTTGGTGATTTTCCCTAGTGGTACCCCTAGGGAAATCCGTAAAAATTCGTCGGATTTCGAAAAAGCCAATTCTCGATGCGTTGTGACCGGAAAGCTTCCAGTAGCTATTCCGATCGAGTTTTCCCGAATTATTGGACTCGGATCCAAAATTTCACCACTTTTGACGATTTCTCGATTTTGGTGATTTTCCCTAGTGGTACCCCTAGGGAAATCCGTAAAAATTCGTCGGATTCCGATGAAGCCAATTCTCGATGCGTTGTGACCGGCAAGCTTCCAGTAGCTATTCCGATCGAGTTTTCCCGAATTATTGGACTCGGATCCAAAATTTCACCACTTTTTACGATTTTCTCGATTTTGGTGATTTTCCCTAGTGGTACCCCCTAGGGAAATCCGTAAAAATTCGTCGGATTCCGATGAAGCCAATTCTCGATGCGTTGTGACCGGCAAGCTTCCAGTTGCTATTCCGATCGAGTTTTCCCAAATTATTGGACTCGGATCCAAAATTTCCCCACTTTTGACGATTTCTCAATTTTGGTGATTTTCCCTAGTGGTACCCCCTAGGGAAATCCGTAAAAATTCTTCGGATTCCGACGAAGCCAATTCTCGATGCGTTGTGACCGGCAAGCTTCCAGTAGCTATTCCGATCGATTTTTCCCGAATTATTGGACTCGGATCCAAAATTTCACCACTTTTTACGATTTCTCGATTTTTGGTGATTTTTCCTAGTAGTACCCCTAGGGAAATCCGTAAAAATTCGTCGGATTCCGACGAAACCAATTCTCGATGCGTTGTGACCGGCAAGCTTCCAGTAGCTATTCCGATCGAGTTTTCCCGAATTATTTGACTCGGATCCAAAATTTCACCACTTTTTACGATTTCTCGATGTTGGTGATTTTCCCTATTGGTACACCTAGGGAAATCCGTAAAAATTCGTCGGATTCCGACGAAGCCAATTCTCGATGCGTTGTGACCGGCAAGCTTCCAGTAGCTGTTCCGATCGAGTTTTCCCGAATTATTGGACTCGGATCCAAAATTTCACGATTTCTCGATTTTGGTGATTTTTCCTAGTGGTACCCCTAGGGAAATCCGTAAAAATTCGTCGGATTCTGACGAAGCCAATTCTCGATGCGTTGTGACCGGCAAGCTTCCAGTAGCTATTCCGATCGAGTTTACCCGAATTATTGGACTCGGATAGAAAATTTCACCACTTTTTACGATTTCTCGATTTTGGTGATTTTCCCTAGTGGTACCCCTTGGAAAATCCGTAAAAATTCGTCGGATTCCGACGAAGCCAATTCTCGATGCGTTGTGACCGGTAAGCTTCCAGTAGCTATTCCGATCGAGTTTTCCCGAATTATTGGACTCGGATCCAAAATTTCACGATTTCTCGATTTTGGTGATTTTCCCTAGTGGTACCCCTAGGAAAATCTGTAAAAATTCGTCGGATTCCGACGAAGCCAATTCTCGATGCGTTGTGACCGGCAAGCTTCCAGTAGCTATTCCGATTGAGTTTTCCCGAATTATTGGACTCGGATCAAAAATTTTACCACTTTTTACGATTTCTCGATTTTGGTGATTTTCCCTAGTGGTACCCCTAGGGAAATCCGTAAAAAGTCGTCGGATTCCGACGAAGCCAATTCTCGATACGTTGTGACCGGCAAGCTTCCAGTAGCTATTCCGATCGAGTTTTCCCGAATTATTGGACTCGGATCCAAAATTTCACGATTTCTCGATTTTGGTGATTTTTCTTAGTGGTACCCCTAGGGAAATCCGTAAAAATTCGTCGTATTCCGACGAAGCCAATTCTCGATGCGTTGTGACTAACAAGCTTTCAGTAGCTATTTCGATCGAGTTTTCCCGAATTATTGGACTCGGATCCAAAATTTCACGATTTCTCGATTTTGGTGATTTTCCCTAGTGGTACCCCTAGGGAAATCCGTAAAAATTTGTCGGATTCCGACGAAGCCAATTCTCGATGCGTTGTGACCGGCAAGCTTCCAATAGCTATTCCGATCGAGTTTTCCCGAATTATTGGACTCGGATCAAAAATTTCACCACTTTTTACGATTTCTCAATTTTGGTGATTTTCCCTAGTGGTACCCCTTGGGAAATCCGTAAAAATTTGTCGGATTCCGACGAAGCCAATTCTCGATGCGTTGTGACCGGCAAGTTTCCAGTAGCTATTCCGATCGAGTTTTCCCGAATTATTGGACTCGGATCCAAAATTTCACGATTTCTCGATTTTGGTGATTTTCCCTAGTGGTACCCCTAGGAAAATCTGTAAAAATTCGTCGGATTTCGACGAAGCCAATTCTCGATGCGTTGTGACCGGCAAGCTTCCAGTAGCTATTCCGATTGAGTTTTCCCGAATTATTGGACTCGGATCCAAAATTTCACGATTTCTCGATTTTGGTGATTTTCCCTAGTGGTACCCTTAGGAACATCTGTAAAAATTCGTCGGATTCCGACGAAGCCAATTCTCGATGCGTTGTGACCGGCAAGCTTCCAGTAGCTATTCCGATCAAATTTTCCCGAATTATTGGACTCGCATCCAAAATTTCACGATTTCTCGATTTTGTTGATTTTTCCTAGAGGTACCCCTAGGGAAATCCGTAAAAATTCGTCGGATTCCGACGAAGCCAATTCTCGATGCGTTGTGACCGGCAAGCTTACAGTAGCTATTCCGATCGAGTTTTCCCGAATTATTGGACTCGGATAAAAAATTTCACCACTTTTTACGATTTCTCGATTTTGGTGATTTTCCCTAGTGGTACCCCTAGGGAAATCCGTAAAAATTCGTCGGATTCCGACGAAACCAATTCTCGATGCGTTGTGACCGGCAAGCTTCCAGTAGCTATTCCGATCGAGTTTTCCCGAATTATTGGACTCGGATCCAAAATTTCACAACTTTTTACGATTTCTCGATTTTGTTGATTTTCCCTAGTGGTACCCCTAGGGAAATCCGTAAAAATTCGTCGGATTCCGACGAAGACAATTCTCGATGCGTTGTGACCGGTAAGCTTCCAGTAGCTATTCCGATCTAGTTTTCCCGAATTATTGGACTCGGATCAAAAATTTCACGATTTCTCGATTTTGGTGATTTTCCCTAGTGGTACCCCTAGGGAAATCCGTAAAAATTCGTCGGATTCCGACGAAACCAATTATCGATGCGTTGTGACCGGCAAGCTTATAGTAGCTATTCCGATCGAGTTTTCCCAAATTATTGGACTCGGATCCAAAATTTCTCGATTTCTCGATTTTTGTGATTTTCCCTAGTGGTACCCCTAGGGAAATCCGTAAAAATTCGTCGGATTTCGACGAAGCCAATTCTCGATGCGTTGTGACCGGCAAGCTTCCAGTACCTATTCCGATCGAGTTTTCCCGAATTATTGGACTCGGATCAAAAATTTCACGATTTCTCGATTTTGGTGATTTTTCCTAGTGGTACCCCTAGGGAAATCCGTAAAAATTCGTCGGATTCCGACGAAGCCAATTCTCGATGCATTGTGACCGGCAAGCTTCCAGTAGCTATTCCGATCGAGTTTTCCCGAATTATTGGACTTGGATCAAAAATTTCATCACTTTTTACGATTTCTCGATTTTGGTGATTTTCCCTAGTGGTACCCCTAGGGAAATCCGTAAAAATTCGTCGTATTCCGACGAAGCCAATTCTCGATGCGTTGTGACCGGCAAGCTTCCTGTAGCTATTCCGATCGAGTTTTCCCGAATTATTTGACTCGAATCCAAAATTTCACCACTTTTTACGATTTCTCGATTTTGGTGATTTTCCCTAGTGGTACCCCTAGGGAAATCCGTAAAAATTCGTCGGATTCCGATGAAGCCAATTCTCGATGCGTTGTGACCGGCAAGCTTCCAGTTGCTATTCCGATCGAGTTTTCCCAAATATTTGGACTCGGATCCAAAATTTCACGATTTCTCGATTTTGGTGATTTTCCCTAGTGGTACCCCTAGGAAAATCCGTAAAAATTCATCGGATTCCGAAGAAACCAATTCTCGATGCGTTGTGACCGGCAAGCTTCCAATAGCTATTCCGATCGAGTTTTCCCGAATTATTGGACTCGGATCCAAAATTTCACCACTTTTGACGATTTCTCAATTTTGGTGATTTTCCCTAGTGGTACCCCTAGGGAAATCCGTAAAAATTCGTCGGATTTCGACGAAGCCAATTCTCGATACGTTGTGACCGGCAAGCTTCCAGTAGCTATTCCGATCGAGTTTTCCCGAATTATTGGACTCGGATCCAAAATTTCACCACTTTTTACGATTTCTCGATTTTTGGTGATTTTTCCTAGTAGTACCCCTAGGGAAATCCGTAAAAATTCGTCGAATTCCGACGAAACCAATTCTCGATGCGTTGTGACCGGAAAGCTTCCAGTAGCTATTCCGATTGAGTTTTCCCGAATTATTGGACTCGGATCAAAAATTTCACGATTTCTCGATTTTGGTGATTTTTCCTAGAGGTACCCCTAGGGAAATCCGTAAAAATTCGTTGGATTCCGACGAAGCCAATTCTCGATGCGTTGTGACCGGCAAGCTTCCAGTAGCTATTCCGATCGAGTTTTCCCGAATTATTGGACTCGGATAAAAAATTTCACCACTTTTTACGATTTCTCAATTTTGGTGATTTTTCCTAGTGGTACCCCTAGGGAAATCCGTAAAAATTCGTCGGATTCCGACGAAGCCAATTCTCGATGCGTTGTGACCGGCAAGCTTCCAGTAGCTATTCCGATCGAGTTTTCCCGAATTATTGGACTCGGATAAAAAATTTCACCACTTTTTACGATTTCTCAATTTTGGTGATTTTCCCTAGTGGTACCCCTAGGGAAATCCGTAAAAATTCGTCGGATTCCGACGAAGCCAATTCTCGATGCGTTGTGACCGGCAAGCTTCCAGTAGCTATTCCGATCGAGTTTTCCCGAATTATTGGACTCGGATCCAAAATTTCACCACTTTTGACGATTTCTCGATTTTGGTGATTTTCCCTAGTGGTACCCCTAGGAAAATCCGTAAAAATTCGTCGGATTCCGACGAAGACAATTCTCGATGCGTTGTGACCGGCAAGCTTCCAGTAGCTATTCCGATCTAGTTTTCCCGATTTATTGGACTCGGATAAAAAATTTCATGATTTCTCGATTTTGGTGATTTTCCCTAGTGGTACCCCTAGGGAAATCCGTAAAAATTTATCGGATTCCGACGAAGCCAATTCTCGATGCGTTGTGACTGGCAAGCTTCAAGTAAGTATTCCGATCGAGTTTTCCCGAATTATTGGACTCGGATCCAAAATTTCAGGATTTCTCGATTTTGGTGATTTTCCCTAGTGGTACCCCTAGGAAAATCCGTAAAAATTCGTCGGATTCCGACGAAGCCAATTCTCGATGCGTTGTGACTGGAAAGCTTCCAGTAGCTATTCCGATCGAGTTTTCCCAAATTATTTGACTTGGATCCAAAATTTCATCACTTTTTACGATTTCTCGATTTTGGTGATTTTCCCTAGTGGTACCCCTAGGGAAATCTGTAAAAATTGGTCGGATTCCGACGAAGCCAATTCTCGATGCGTTGTGACCGGCAAGCTTCCAGTAGCTATTCCGATCGAGTTTTCCCGAATTATTGGACTCGGATCCAAAATTTCACCACTTTTTACGATTTGTCGATTTTGGTGATTTTTCCTAGTAGTACCCCTAGGGAAATCCGTAAAAATTCGTCGGATTCCGACGAAACCAATTCTCGATGCGTTGTGACCGGCAAGCTTCCAGTAGCTATTCCAATCGAGTTTTCTCGAATTATTGGACTCGGATCCAAAATTTCACAACTTTTTACGATTTCTCGATTTTGGTGATTTTCCCTAGTGGTACCCCTAGGAAAATCCGTAAAAATTCGTCGGATTCCGACGAAGACAATTCTCGATGCGTTGTGACCGGCAAGCTTCCAGTAGCTATTTCGATCTAGTTTTCCCGATTTATTGGACTCGGATAAAAAATTTCATGATTTCTCGATTTTGGTGATTTTTCCTAGTGGTACCCCTAGGGAAATCCGTAAAAATTCGTCGGATTCCGACGAAGCCAATTATCGATGCGTTGTGACCGGCAAGCTTATAGTAGCTATTCCGATCGAGTTTTCCCAAATTATTGGACTCGGATCCAAAATTTCTCGATTTCTCGATTTTGGTGATTTTCCCTAGTGGTAGCCCTAGGGAAATCCGTAAAAATTCATCGGATTCCGACGAAGCCAATTCTCGATGCGTTGTGACCGGCAAGCTTCCAGTAGCTATTCCGATCGAGTTTTCCCGAATTATTGGACTCGGATCAAAAATTTCACGATTTCTCGATTTTTGTGATTTTTCCTAGTGGTACCCCTAGGAAAATCCGTAAAAATTCGTCGAATTCCGACGAAGCCAATTCTCGATGCATTGTGACCGGCAAGCTTCCAGTAGCTATTCCGATCGAGTTTTCCCGAATTATTGGACTCGGATCAAAAATTTCATCACTTTTTACGATTTCTCGATTTTGGTGATTTTCCCTAGTGGTACCCCTAGGGAAATCCGTAAAAATTCGTCGTATTCCGACGAAACCAATTCTCAATGCGTTGTGACCGGCAAGCTTCCTGTAGCTATTTCGATCGAGTTTTCCCGAATTATTGGATTCGGATCCAAAATTTCACCACTTTTTACGATTTCTCGATTTTGGTGATTTTCCCTAGTGGTACCCCTAGGAAATCCGTAAAAATTCGTCGGATTCCGACGAAGCCAATTCTCGATGCATTGTGACTGGCAAGCTTCCAGTAAGTATTCCGATCGAGTTTTCCCGAATTATTGGACTCGGATCCAAAATTTCACGATTTCTCGATTTTGGTGATTTTCCCTAGTGGTACCCCTAGGAAAATCCCATAAAAATTCGTCGGATTCCGACGAAGCCAATTCTCGATGCGTTGTGACCGGCAAGCTTCCAGTAGCTATTCCGATCGAGTTTTCCCGAATTATTGGACTCGAATCCAAAATTTCACCACTTTTTACGATTTCTCGATTTTGGTGATTTTCCCTAGTGGTACCCCTAGGGAAATCCGTAAAAATTTGTCGGATTCCGACGAAGCCAATTCTCGATGCGTTGTGACCGGTAAGCTTCCAGTAGCTGTTTCGATCGAGTTTTCCCGAATTATTGGACTCGGATCCAAAATTTCACGATTTCTCGATTTTGGTGATTTTTCCTAGTGGTACCCCAAGGGATATCCGTAAAAATTCGTCGGATTCCGACGAAGCCAATTCTCGATGCGTTGTGACCGGCAAGCTTCCAGTAGCTATTCCGATCGAGTTTTCCCGAATTATTGGACTCGGATCAAAAATTTCACCACTTTTTACGATTTCTCGATTTTGGTGATTTTCCCTAGTGGTACCCCTTGGGAAATCCGTAAAAATTCGTCGGATTTCGACGAAACCAATTCTCGATGCGTTGTGACCGGCAAGCTTCCAGTAGCTATTCCGATCGAGTTTTTCCGAATTATTGGACTCGGATCCAAAATTTCACGATTTCTCGATTTTGGTGATTTTCCCTAGTGGTACCCCTAGGAAAATCCGTAAAAATTCGTCGGATTCCGACGAAGCCAATTCTCGATGCGTTGTGACCGGCAAGCTTCCAGTAGCTATTCCGATCGAGTTTTCCCAAATTATTTGACTCGAATCCAAAATTTCACCACTTTTTACGATTTCTCGATTTTGGTGATTTTCCCTAGTGGTACCCCTAGGGAAATCCGTAAAAATTCGTCGGATTCCGACGAAGCCAATTCTCGATGCATTGTGACCGGCAAGCTTCCAGCAGCTGTTCCGATCGAGTTTTCCCGAATTATTGGACTCGGATCCAAAATTTCACGATTTCTCGATTTTGGTGATTTTTCCTAGTGGTACCCCCAAGGGATATCCGTAAAAATTCGTCGGATTCCGACGAAGCCAATTCTCGATGCGTTGTGACCGGCAAGCTTCCAGTAGCTATTCCGATCGAGTTTTCCCGAATTATTGGACTCGGATCAAAAATTTCACCACTTTTTACGATTTCTCGATTTTGGTGATTTTCCCTAGTTGTACCCCTTGGGAAATCCGTAAAAATTCGTCGGATTCTGACGAAGCCAATTCTCGATGCGTTGTGACCGGCAAGCTTCCAGTAGCTATTCCGATCGAGTTTTCCCGAATTATTGGGCTCGGATCCAAAATTTCACTATTTCTCGATTTTGGTGATTTTCCCTAGTGGTACCCCTAGGGAAATCCGTAAAAATTCGTCGGATTTCGACGAAACCAATTCTCGATGCGTTGTGACCGGCAAGCTTCCAGTAGCTATTCCGATCGAGTTTTCCCGAATTATTGGACTCGGATCAAAAATTTCACCACTTTTTACGAATTCTCGATTTTGGTGATTTTTCCTAGTGGTACCCCTAGGGAAATCCGTAAAAATTCGTCGGATTCCGACGAAGCCAATTCTCGATGCGTTGTGACCGGCAAGCTTTCAGTAGCTATTCCGATCGAGTTTTCCCGAATTATTGGACTCGGATCAAAAATTTCTCGATTTTGGTGATTTTCCCTAGTGGTTCCCCTAGGGAAATCCGTAAAAATTCGTCGGATTCCGACGAAGCCAATTCTCGATGCGTTGTGACCGGCAAGCTTCCAGTAGCTATTCCGATCGAGTTTTCCCGAATTATTGGACTCGGATCAAAAATTTCACGATTTCTCGATTTTGGTGATTTTCCCTAGTGGTACCCCTAGGAAAATCCGTAAAAATTCGTCGGATTCCGACGAAGCTAATTCTCGATGCGTTGTGACCGGCAAGCTTCCAGTAGCTATTCCGATCGAGTTTTCCCGAATTATTGGACTCGGATCAAAAATTTCACGATTTCTCGATTTTTGTGATTTTCCCTAGTGGTACCCCTAGGGAAATCCGTAAAAATTCGTCGTATTCCGACGAAGCCAATTCTCGATACGTTGTGACCGGCAAGGTTCCAGTAGCTATTCCGATCGAGTTTTCCCGAATTATTGGACTCGGATCCAAAATTTCACGATTTCTCGATTTTGGTGATTTTTCTTAGTGGTACCCCTAGGGAAATCCGTAAAAATTCGTCGTATTCCGACGAAGCCAATTCTCGATGCGTTGTGACCAACAAGCTTCCAGTAGCTATTCCGATCGAGTTTTCCCGAATTATTGAACTCGGATCCAAAATTTCACGATTTCTCGATTTTGGTGATTTTTCCTAGTGGTACCCCTAGGGAAATCCGTAAAAATTCGTCGGATTCTGACGAAGTCAATTCTCGATGTGTTGTGACCGTCAAGCTTCCAGTAGCTATTCCGATCGAGTTTTCCCGAATTATTGAACTCGGATCAAAAATTTCACGATTTCTCGATTTTGGTGATTTTCCCTAGTGGTACCCCTAGGGAAATCCGTAAAAATTTGTCGGATTCCGACGAAGCCAATTCTCGATGCGTTGTGACCGGCAAGCTTCCAGTAGCTATTCCGATCGAATTTTCCCGAAATATTGGACTCGGATCCAAAATTTCACGATTTCTCGATTTTGGTGATTTTCCCTAGTGGTACCCCTAGGAAAATCCGTAAGAATTCGTCGGATTCCGACGAAGCCAATTCTCGATGCGTTGTGACCGGCAAGCTTCCAGTAGCTATTCCGATCGAGTTTTCCCAAATTATTGGATTCGGATCCAAAATTTCACCACTTTTTACGATTTCTCGATTTTGGTGATTTTCCCTAGTGGTACCCCTAGGGAAATCCGTAAAAATTCGTCGGATTCCGACAAAGCCAATTCTCGATGCGTTGTGACCAGCAAGCTTCCAGTAGCTATTTCGATTGTGTTTTTCCGAATTATTGGACTCGGATCCAAAATTTCACGATTTCTCGATTTTGGTAATTTTCCCTAGTGGTACCCCTATGAAAATCCGTAAAAATTCGTCGGATTCCGACGAAACCAATTCTCGATGCGTTGTGACCGGCAAGCTTCCAGTAGCTATTCCGATCGAGTTTTCCCGAATTATTTGACTCGAATCAAAAATTTCACCACTTTTTACGATTTCTCGATTTTGGTGATTTTCCATAGTGGTACCCCTTGGGAAATCCGTAAAAATTCGTCGGATTCTGACGAAGCCAATTCTCGATGCGTTGTGACCGGCAAGCTTCCAGTAGCTATTCCGATCGAGTTTTCCCGAATTATTGGGCTCGGATCCAAAATTTCACGATTTCTCGATTTTGGTAATTTTCCCTAGTGGTACCCCTATGAAAATCCGTAAAAATTCGTCGGATTCCGACGAAACCAATTCTCGATGCGTTGTGACCGGCAAGCTTCCAGTAGCTATTCCGATCGAGTTTTCCCGAATTATTGGACTCGGATAAAAAATTTCACCACTTTTTACGAATTCTCGATTTTGGTGATTTTTCCTAGTGGTACCCCTAGGGAAATCCGTAAAAATTCGTCGGATTCCGACGAAGCCAATTCTCGATGCGTTGTGACCGGCAAGCTTCCAGTAGCTATTCCGATCGAGTTTTCCCGAATTATTTGACTCGGATCAAAAATTTCTCGATTTTGGTGATTTTCCCTAGTGGTACCCCTAGGGAAATCCGTAAAAATTCGTCGGATTCCGACGAAGCCAATTCTCGATGCGTTGTGACCGGCAAGCTTCCAGTAGCTATTCCGATCGAGTTTTCCCGAATTATTGGACTCGGATCAAAAATTTCACGATTTCTCGATTTTGGTGATTTTCCCTAGTGGTACCCCTAGGAAAATCCGTAAAAATTCATCGGATTCCGACGAAGCTAATTCTCGATGCGTTGTGACCGGCAAGCTTCCAGTAGCTATTCCGATCGAGTTTTCCCGAATTATTGGACTCGGATCAAAAATTTCACGATTTCTCGATTTTGGTGATTTTCCCTAGTGGTACCCCCTAGGGAAATCCGTAAAAATTCGTCGTATTCCGACGAAGCCAATTCTCGATGCATTGTGACCGGCAAGGTTCCAGTAGCTATTTCGATCGAGTTTTCCCGAATTATTGGACTCGGATCCAAAATTTCACGATTTCTCGATTTTGGTGATTTTTCTTAGTGGTACACCTAGGGAAATCCGTAAAAATTCGTCGTATTCCGAAGAAGCCAATTCTCGATGCGTTGTGACCAACAAGCTTCCAGTAGCTATTCCGATCGAGTTTTCCCGAATTATTGAACTCGGATCCAAAATTTCACGATTTCTCGATTTTGGTGATTTTTCCTAGTGGTACCCCTAGGAAAATCCGTAAAAATTCGTCGGATTCCTACGAAGTCAATTCTCGATGTGTTTTGACCGTCAAGCTTCCAGTAGCTATTCCGATCGAGTTTTCCCGAATTATTGAACTCGGATCAAAAATTTCACGATTTCTCGATTTTGGTGATTTTCCCTAGTGGTACCCCTAGGGAAATCCGTAAAAATTTGTCGGATTCCGACGAAGCCAATTCTCGATGCGTTGTGACCGGCAAGCTTCCAGTAGCTATTCCGATCGAATTTTCCCGAATTATTGGACTCGGATCCAAAATTTCACGATTTCTCGATTTTTTTGATTTTCCCTAGTCGTACCCCTAGGGAAATCCGTAAAAATTCGTCGCATTCCGACGAAGCCAATTCTCGATGCGTTGTGACCGGCAAGCTTCCAGTAGCTATTCCGATCGAGTTTTCTCGAATTATTGGACTCGGATCCAAAATTTCACGACTTTTAACGATTTCTCGATTTTGGTGATTTTTCCTAGTGGTACCCCTATGGAAATCAATAAAAATTCGTCGAAATCCGACGAAGCCAATTCTAGATGCGTTGTGACCGGTAAGCTTCCAGTAGCTATTCCGATCGAGTATTCCCGAATTATTGGATTCGGATCCAAAATTTCACCACTTTTTTCGATTTCTCGATTTTGGTGATTTTCCCTAGTGGTACCCCTAGGAAAATCTGTAAAAATTCGTCGTATTCCGAAGAAGCCAATTCTCGATGCGTTGTGACCAACAAGCTTCCAGTAGCTATTCCGATCGAGTTTTCCCGAATTATTGAACTCGGATCCAAAATTTCACGATTTCTCGATTTTGGTGATTTTTCCTAGTGGTACCCCTAGGAAAATCCGTAAAAATTCGTCGGATTCCTACGA
Organism: Excoecaria cochinchinensis; assembly: GCA_947683425.1. NCBI lineage: Eukaryota > Viridiplantae > Streptophyta > Magnoliopsida > Malpighiales > Euphorbiaceae > Excoecaria > Excoecaria cochinchinensis. The sequence continues at coordinate 105,064 of CANTUQ010000089.1, read as the reverse complement.
AGTCAATTCTCGATGTGTTTTGACCGTCAAGCTTCCAGTAGCTATTCCGATCGAGTTTTCCCGAATTATTGAACTCGGATCAAAAATTTCACGATTTCTCGATTTTGGTGATTTTCCCTAGTGGTACCCCTAGGGAAATCCGTAAAAATTTGTCGGATTCCGACGAAGCCAATTCTCGATGCGTTGTGACCGGCAAGCTTCCAGTAGCTATTCCGATCGAATTTTCCCGAATTATTGGACTCGGATCCAAAATTTCACGATTTCTCGATTTTTGTGATTTTCCCTAGTCGTACCCCTAGGAAAATCCGTAAAAATTCGTCGGATTCCGAAGAAGCCAATTCTCGATGCGTTGTGACCGGCAAGCTTCCAGTAGCTATTCCGATCGAGTTTTCCCGAATTATTGGACTCGGATCCAAAATTTCACAACTTTTTACGATTTCTCGATTTTGGTGATTTTCCCTAGTGGTACCCCTAGGGAAATCCGTAAAAATTCGTCGGACTCCGACGAAGCCAATTCTCGATGCGTTGTGACCGGCAAGCTTCCAGTAGGTATTCCGATCGAGTGTTCCCGAATTATTGGACTCGGATCAAAAATTTCACCACTTTTTACGATTTCTCGATTTTGGTGATTTTCCCTAGTGGTACCCCTAGGGAAATCCGTAAAAATTCGTCGTATTCCGATGAAGCCAATTCTCGATGCGTTGTGACCAACAAGCTTCCAGTAGCTATTCCGATCGAGTTTTCCTGAATTATTGGACTCGGATCCAAAATTTCACGATTTCTCTATTTTGGTGATTTTCCCTAGTGGTACCCCTAGGAAAATCCGTAAAAATTCGTCGGATTCCGACGAAACCAATTCTCGATGCGTTGTGACCGGTAAGCTTCCAGTAGCTATTCCGATCGAGTTTTCCCGAATTATTGGACTCGGATCCAAAATTTCAAGATTTCTCGATTTTTGTGATTTTTCCTAGTGGTACCCCTAGGGAAATCCGTAAAAATTCGTCGAATTTCGACGAAGCCAATTCTCGATGCGTTGTGACCGGCAAGCTTCCAGTAGCTATTCCGATCGAGTTTTCCCGAATTATTGGACTCGGATCCAAAATTTCACGATTTCTCGATTTTGGTGATTTTCCCTAGTGGTACCCTAAGGAAAATCCGTAAAAATTCGTCGGATTACGACGAAGCCAATTTTCGATGCGTTGTGACCGGCAAGCTTCCAGTAGCTATTCCGATCGAGTTTTCCCGAATTATTGGACTCGGATCCAAAATTTCACAATTTCTCGATTTTGGTGATTTTCCCTAGTGGTACCCCTAGGGAAATCCGTAAAAATTCGTCGGATTACGATGAAGCCAATTTTCGATGCGTTGTGACCGGCAAGCTTCCAGTAGCTATTCCGATCGAGTTTTCCCGACTTATTGAACTCGGATCCAAAATTTCACGATTTCTCGATTTTGGTGATTTTCCCTAGTGGTACCCCTACGGAAATCCGTAAAAATTCGTTGGATTTCGACGAAGCAAATTCTCGATGCGTTGTGACCGGAAAGCTTCCAGTAACTATTCCGATCGAGTTTTCCCGAATTATTGGACTTCGTTCCAAAATTTCACGATTTCTCGATTTTGGTGATTTTCCCTAATGGAACCCCTAGGGAAATCCGTAAAAATTCGTCGGATTCCGACGAAGCCAATTCTCGATGCGTTGTGACCGGCAAGCTTCCATTAGCTATTCCGATCGAGTTTTCCCGAATTATTGGACTCGGATCCAAAATTTCACGATTTCTCGATTTTCGTGATTTTTCCTAGTGGTACCCCTAGGGAAATCCGTAAAAATTCTTCGGATTTCGACGAAACCAATTCTCAATGCGTTGTAATCGGCAAGCTTCCAGTAGCTATTCCGATCGAGTTTTCCCGAATTATTGGACTCGGATCCAAAATTTCACCACTTTTTACGATTTCTCGATTTTGGTGATTTTCCCTAGTGGTACCCCTAGGGAAATCCGTAAAAATTCGTCGGATTCCGACGAAGCCAATTCTCGATGCGTTGTGACCGGCAAGCTTCCAGTAGCTATTCCGATCGAGTTTTCCCGAATTATTGGACTCGGATCAAAAATTTCATTTCTCGATTTTGGTGATTTTTCCTAGTGGTACCCCTAGGGAAATCCGTAAAAATTCGTCGGATTCCGACGAAGCCAATTCTCGATGCGTTGTGACCGGCAAGGTTCCAGTAGCTATTCCGATCGAGTTTTCCCGAATTATTGGACTCGGATCCAAAATTTCACGATTTCTCGATTTTGGTGATTTTTCTTAGTGGTACCCCTAGGAAAATCCGTAAAAATTCGTCGTATTCCGACGAAGCCAATTCTCGATGCGTTGTGACCTACAAGCTTCCAGTAGCTATTCCGATCGAGTTTTCCCGAATTATTGAACTCGGATCCAAAATTTTACGATTTCTCGATTTTGGTGATTTTTCCTAGTGGTACCCCTAGGGAAATCCGTAAAAATTCGTCGGATTCCGACGAAGTCAATTCTCGATGTGTTGTGACCGTCAAGCTTCCAGTAGCTATTCCGATCGAGTTTTCCCGAATTATTGAACTCGGATCAAAAATTTCCCGATTTCTCGATTTTGGTGATTTTCCCTAGTGGTACCCCTAGGGAAATCCGTAAAAATTTGTCGGATTCCGACGAAGCCAATTCTCGATGCGTTGTGACCGGCAAGCTTCCAGTAGCTATTCCGATCGAATTTTCCCGAATTATTGGACTCGGATCCAAAATTTCACGATTTCTCGATTTTTGTGATTTTCCCTAGTCGTACCCCTAGGGAAATCCGTAACAATTCGTCGGATTCCGACGAAGCCAATTCTCGATGCGTTGTGACCGGCAAGCTTCCAGTAGCTATTCCGATCGAGTTTTCTCGAATTATTGGACTCAGATCCAAAATTTCACGACTTTTAACGATTTCTCGATTTTGGTGATTTTTCCTAGTGGTACCCCTATGGAAATCAGTAAAAATTCGTCGGAATCCGACGAAGCCAATTCTGGATGCGTTGTGACCGGCAAGCTTCCAGTAGCTATTCGGATCGAGTTTTCCCGAATTATTGGAATCGGATCAAAAATTTAACCATTTTTTACGATTTCTCGATTTTGGTGATTTTCCCTAGTGGTACCCCTAGGGAAATCTGTAAAATTTATCATATTCCGACGTAGCCAATACTCGATGCGTTGTGACCGGTAAGCTTCCAGTAGCTATTCCGATCGAGTATTCCCGAATTATTGGATTCGGATCCAAAATTTCACCACTTTTTTCGATTTCTCGATTTTGGTGATTTTCCCTAGTGGTACCCCTAGGGAAATCTGTAAAAATTCGTCGTATTCCGACGAAGCCAATTCTCGATGCGTTGTGACCGGCAAGCTTCCAGTAGCTATTCCGATCGAGTTTTCCCGAATTATTGGACTCGGATCCAAAATTTCACCACTTTTTACGATTTCTCGATTTTGGTGATTTTCCCTAGTGGTATCCCTAGGAAAATCCGTAAAAATTCGTCGGATTTGGACGAAGCCAATTCTCGATGCGTTGTGACCAGCAAGCTTCCAGTAGCTATTCCGATCGTGTTTTCCCGAATTATTGGACTCGGATCCAAAATTTCACGATTTCTCGATTTTGGTGATTTTCCCTAGTGGTACCCCTAGGGAAATCCGTAAAAATTCGTCGGATTTCGAAGAAGCCAATTCTCGATGCGTTGTGACCGGCAAGCTTCCAGTAGCTATTCCGATCGAGTTTTCCCGAATTATTGGACTCGGATCCAAAATTTCACCACTTTTTACGATTTCTCGATTTTGGTGATTTTCCCTAGTGGTACCCCTAGGGAAATCAGTAAAAATTCGTCGGACTCCGACGAAGCCAATTCTCGATGCGTTGTGACCGGCAAGCTTCCAATAGGTATTCCGATCGAGTTTTTCCGAATTATTGGACTCGGATCAAAAATTTCACCACTTTTTACGATTTCTCGATTTTGGTGATTTTCACTAGTGGTACCCCTAGGGAAATCCGTAAAAATTCGTCGTATTCCGACGAAGCCAATTCTCGATGCGTTGTGACCAACAAGCTTCCAGTAGCTATTCCGATCGAGTTTTCCTGAATTATTGGTCTCGGATCCAAAATTTCACGATTTCTCGATTTTGGTGATTTTCCCTAGTGGTACCCCTAGGAAAATCCGTAAAAATTCGTCGAATTCTGACGAAACCAATTCTCGATGCGTTGTGACCGGTAAGCTTCCAGTAGCTATTCCGATCGAGTTTTCCCGAATTATTGGACTCGGATCCAAAATTTCACGATTTCTCGATTTTTGTGATTTTTCCTAGTGGTACCCCTAGGGAAATCCGTAAAAATTCGTCGGATTCCGACGAAGCCAATTCTCGATGCGTTGTGACCGGCAAGCTTCCAGTAGCTATTCCGATCGAGTTTTCCCGAATTATTGGACTCGGATCCAAAATTTCACGATTTCTCGATTTTGGTGATTTTCCCTAGTGGTACCCCTAGGAAAATCCGTAAAAATTCGTCGGATTACGACGAAGCCAATTTTCGATGCGTTGTGACCGGCAAGCTTCCAGTAGCTATTCCGATCGAGTTTTCCTGAATTATTGGACTCGGATCCAAAATTTCACAATTTCTTGATTTTGGTGATTTTCCCTAGTGGTACCCCTAGGGAAATCCGTAAAAATTCGTCGGATTACGATGAAGCTAATTTTCGATGCGTTGTGACCGGCAAGCTTCCAGTAGCTATTCCGATCGAGTTTTCCCGACTTATTGAACTCGGATCCAAAATTTCACGATTTCTCGATTTTGGTGATTTTCCCTAGTGGTACCCCTACGGAAATCCGTAAAAATTCGTTGGATTTCGACGAAGCAAATTCTCGATGCGTTGTGACCGGAAAGCTTCCAGTAACTATTCCAATCGAGTTTTCCCGAATTATTGGACTTCGTTCTAAAATTTCATGATTTCTCGATTTTGGTGATTTTCCCTAATGAAACCCCTAGGGAAGTCCGTAAAAATTCGTCGGATTCCGACGAAGCCAATTCTCGATGTGTTGTGACCGGCAAGCTTCCATTAGCTATTCCGATCGAGTTTTCCCGAATTATTGGACTCGGATCCAAAATTTCACGATTTCTCGATTTTGGTGATTTTCCCTAGTGGTACCCCTAGGGAAATCCGTAAAAATTCGTCGGATTTCGACGAAACCAATTCTCAATGCGTTGTAATCGGCAAGCTTCCAGTAGCTATTCCGATCGAGTTTTCCCGAATTATTGGACTCGGATCCAAAATTTCACCACTTTTTACGATTTCTCGATTTTGGTGATTTTCCCTAGTGGTACCCCTAGGGAAATCCGTAAAAATTCGTCGGATTTCGACGAAGCCAATTCTCGATGCGTTGTGACCGGCAAGCTTCCAGTAGCTATTCCGATCGAGTTTTCCCGAATTATTGGACTCGGATCAAAAATTTCATTTCTCGATTTTGGTGATTTTCCCTAGTGGTACCCCTAGGGAAATCCGTAAAAATTCATCGTATTCCGACGAAGCCAATTCTCAATGCGTTGTAATCGGCAAGCTTCCAGTAGCTATTCCGATCGAGTTTTCCCGAATTATTGGACTCGGATCCAAAATTTCACCACTTTTTACGATTTCTCGATTTTGGTGATTTTCCCTAGTGGTACCCCTATGGAAATCAGTAAAAATTCGTCGGAATCCGACGAAGCCAATTCTGGATGCGTTGTGACCGGCAAGCTTCCAGTAGCTATTTGGATCGAGTTTTCCCGAATTATTGGAATCGGATCAAAAATTTAACCACTTTTTACGATTTCTCGATTTTGGTGATTTTTCCTAGTGGTACCCCTATGGAAATCTGTAAAATTTATCATATTCCGACGTAGCCAATACTCGATGCGTTGTGACCGGTAAGCTTCCAGTAGCTATTCCGATCGAGTATTCCCGAATTATTGGATTCGGATCCAAAATTTCACCACTTTTTTCGATTTCTCGATTTTGGTGATTTTCCCTAGTGGTACCCCTAGGGAAATCTGTAAAAATTCGTCGTATTCCGACGAAGCCAATTCTCGATGCGTTGTGACCGGCAAGCTTCCAGTAGCTATTCCGATCGAGTTTTCCCAAATTATTGGATTCAGATCCAAAATTTCACCACTTTTTACGATTTCTCGATTTTGGTGATTTTCCCTAGTGGTACCCCTAGGGAAATCCGTAAAAATTCGTCGGATTCCGACAAAGCCAATTCTCGATGCGTTGTGACCGGCAAGCTTCCAGTAGCTATTCCGATCGAGTTTTCCTGAATTATTGGACTCGGATCCAAAATTTCACCACTTTTTACGATTTCTCGATTTTGGTGATTTTCACTAGTGGTACCCCTAGGGAAATCCGTAAAAATTCGTCGGATTCCGACGAAGCCAATTCTCGATGCGTTGTGACCAGCAAGCTTCCAGTAGCTATTCCGATCGTGTTTTCCCGAATTATTGGACTCGAATCCCAAATTTCACGATTTCTCGATTTTGGTGATTTTTCCTAGTGTTACCCCTAGGGAAATCCGTAAAAATTTGTCGGATTCCGACGAAGCCAATTCTCGATGCGTTGTGACCGGCAAGCTTCCAGTAGCTATTCCGATCGAGTTTTCCCGAATTATTGGACTCGGATCCAAAATTTCACCACTTTTTACGATTTTTCGATTTTGGTGATTTTCCCTAGTGGTACCCCTAGGGAAATCCGTAAAAATTCGTCGGACTCCGACGAAGCCAATTCTCGATGCGTTGTGTCCGGCAAGCTTCCAGTAGGTATTCCGATCGAGTTTTCCCGAATTATTGGACTCGGATCAAAAATTTCACCACTTTTTACGATTTCTCGATTTTGGTGATTTTCACTAGTGGTACCCCTAGGGAAATCCGTAAAAATTCGTCGTATTCCGACGAAACCAATTCTCGATGCGTTGTGACCAACAAGCTTCCAGTAGCTATTCCGATCGAGTTTTCCTGAATTATTGGACTCGGATCCAAAATTTCACGATTTCTCGATTTTTGTGATTTTCCCTAGTGGTACCCCTAGGGAAATCCGTAAAAATTCGTCGGATTCCGACGAAGCCAATTCTCGATGCGTTGTGACCGGCAAGCTTCCAGTAGCTATTCCGATCGAGTTTTCCCGAATTATTGGACTCGGATCCAAAATTTCACGATTTCTCGATTTTGGTGATTTTCCCTAGTGGTACCCCTAGGGAAATCCGTAAAAATTCGTCGGATTCTGACGAAGCCAATTCTCGATGCGTTGTGACCGGTAAGTTTCCCGTAGCTATTCCGATCGAGTTTTCCCAAATTAATTGACTCGGATCAAAAATTTCACCACTTTTTACGATTTCTCGATTTTGGTGATTTTCCCTAGTGGTACCCCTAGGGAAATCCGTAAAAATTCGTCGGATTCCGACAAAGCCAATTCTCGATGCGTTGTGACCGGCAAGCTTCCAGTAGCTATTCCGATCGAGTTTTCCCGAATTATTGGACTCGGATCCAAAATTTCACGATTTCTCGATTTTTGTGATTTTTCCTAGTGGTACCCCTAGGGAAATCCGTAAAAATTCGTCAGATTCCGACGAAGCCAATTCTCGATGCGTTGTGACCGGCAAGCTTCCAGTAGCTATTCCGATCGAGTTTTCCCGAATTATTGGACTCGGATCCAAAATTTCACGATTTCTCGATTTTGGTGATTTTCCCTAGTGGTACCCCTAGGAAAATCCGTAAAAATTCGTCGGATTACGACGAAGCCAATTTTCGATGCGTTGTGACCGGCAAGCTTCCAGTAGCTATTCCGATCGAGTTTTCCCGACTTATTGGACTCGGATCCAAAATTTCACCATTTCTCGATTTTGGTGATTTTCCCTAGTGGTACCCCTAGGGAAATCCGTAAAAATTCGTCGGATTACGATGAAGCCAATTTTCGATGCGTTGTGACCGGCAAGCTTCCAGTAGCTATTCCGATCGAGTTTTCCCGACTTATTGAACTCGGATCCAAAATTTCACGATTTCTCGATTTTGGTGATTTTCCCTAGTGGTACCCCTACGGAAATCCGTAAAAATTCGTTGGATTTCGACGAAGCAAATTCTCGATGCGTTGTGACCGGAAAGCTTCCAGTAACTATTCCGATCGAGTTTTCCCGAATTATTGGACTTCGTTCCAAAATTTCACGATTTCTCGATTTTGGTGATTTTCCCTAATGGAACCCCTAGGGAAATCCGTAAAAATTCGTCGGATTCCGACGAAGCCAATTCTCGATGCGTTGTGACCGGCAAGCTTCCATTAGCTATTCCGATCGAGTTTTCCCGAATTATTGGACTCGGATCCAAAATTTCACGATTTCTCGATTTTGGTGATTTTCCTTAGTGGTACCCCTAGGGAAATCCGTAAAAATTCGTCGAATTTCGACGAAACCAATTCTCAATGCGTTGTAATCGGCAAGCTTCCAGTAGCTATTCCGATCGAGTTTTCCCAAATTATTGGACTCGGATCCAAAATTTCACCACTTTTTACGATTTCTCGATTTTGGTGATTTTCCCTAGTGGTACCCCTAGGGAAATCCGTAAAAATTCGTCGGATTCCGATGAAGCCAATTCTCGATGCGTTGTGACCGGCAAGCTTCCAGTAGCTATTCCGATCGAGTTTTCCCGAATTATTGGACTCGGATCCAAAATTTCACCAATTTTTACGATTTCTCGATTTTGGTGATTTTCCCTAGTGGTACCCCTAGGGAAATCCGTAAAAATTCGTCGAATTCCGACGAAGCCAATTCTCGATGGGTTGTGACCGGCAAGCTTCCAGTAGCTATTCCGATCGAGTTTTCCCTACTTATTGGACTCGGATCCAAAATTTCACGATTTCTCGATTTTGGTGATTTTCCCTAGAGGTACCCCTACGGAAATCCGTAAAAATTCGTTAGATTCCGACGAATCAAATTCTCGATGCGTTGTGACCGGAAAGCTTCCAGTAACTATTCCGATCGAGTTTTCCCGAATTATTGGACTTGGTTCCAAAATTTCACGATTTCTCGATTTAGGTGATTTTCCCTAGTGGAACCCCTAGGGTAATCCGTAAAAATTCGTCGGATTCTGACGAAGCCAATTCTCGATGCGTTGTGACCGGCAAGCTTCCAGTAGGTATTCCGATCGAGTTTTCCCGAATTAATTGACTCGGATCAAAAATTTCACCATTTTTTACGATTTCTCGATTTTGGTAATTTTTCCTAGTGGTACTCCTAGGGAAATCCGTACAAATTCGTCGAATTTCGACGAAGACAATTCTCGATGCGTTGTCACCGGCAAGCTTCATGTAGCTATTTCGATCGAGTTTTCCCGAATCATTGTACTCGGATCCAAAATATCACCACTTTTTACGATTTTTCGATTTTTGTGATTTTCTCTAGTGGTACCCCTAGGGAAATCCGTAAAAATTCGTTGGATTCCGACGAAGCTAATTCTCGATGCGTTGTGACCGGCAAGGTTCCAGTAGCTATTCCGATAGTGTTTTCCCGAATTATTTGACTCGGAACAAAAATTTCACCACTTTTTACGATTTCTCGATTTTGGTGATTTTCCCTAGTGGTAACCCTAGGGAAATCCGTAAAAATTCGTCGGATTCCAACGAAGCCAATTCTCGATACGTTGTGACCGGCAAGCTTCTGGTAGCTATTGCGATCGAGTTTTCCCGAAATATTAGACTCGGATCCAAAATTTCACGATTTCTCGATTTTGGTGATTTTCCCTAGTGGTACCCCTAGGGAAATCCGTAAAAATTCGTCGGATTTCAACGAAGCCAATTCTCGATGCGTTGTGACCGGCAAGCTTCCAGTAGCTATTCCGATCGAGTTTTCCCGAATTATTTGACTCGGATCAAAAATTTCACCACTTTTTACGATTTCTCGATTTTGGTGATTTTCCCTAGAGGTACCCCTAGGAAAATCCGTAAAAAGTCATCGTATTCCGACGAAGCCAATTCTCGATGCGTTGTGACCGGCAAGCTTCCAGTAGCTATTCCGATCGAGTTTTCCCAAATTATTGGACTCGAATAAAAAATTTCACCAATTTTTACGATTTCTCGATTTTGGTGATTTTCCCTAGTGGTACCCCTAGGAAAATCCGTAAAAATTCGTCGGATTTCGACGAAACCAATTCTCAATGCGTTGTGATCGGCAAGCTTCCAGTAGCTATTCTGATCGAGTTTTCCCAAATTATTGGACTCGGATCCAAAATTTCACGATTTCTCGATTTTGGTGATTTTCCCTAGTGGTACCCCCAGGGAAATCCGTAAAAATTCGTCGGATTCCGACGAAGCCAATTCTCGATGCGTTGTGACCGGCAAGCTTCCTGTAGCTATTCTGATCGAGTTTTCCCAAATTATTGGACTCGTATCCAAAATTTCACCACTTTTTACGATTTCTCGATTTTTGTGATTTTCCCTAGTTGTACCCCTAGGGAAATCCGTAAAATTTCGTCGGATTTCGACGAAATCAATTCTCGATGCGTTGTGACCGGCAAACTTCCAATAGCTATTCCGATCGAGTTTTCCCAAATTATTTGACTCGGATCCAAAATTTCACCACTTTTTACGATTTCTCGGTTTTGGTGATTTTCCCTAGTGGTACCCCTAGGGAAATCCCTAAAAATTCGTCGGATTTCGACTAAACCAATTCTCGATGCGTTGTGACCGGCAAGCTTCCAGTAGCTATTCCGATAGAGTTTTCCCGAATTATTGGACTCGGATCCAAAATTTCACCACTTTTTACGATTTCTATATTTTGGTGATTTTCCCTAGTGGTACCCCTAGGGAAATCTATAAAAATTCGTCGGATTCCGACGAAGCCAACTCTCGATGCGTTGTGACCGGCAAGCTTCCAGTAGCTATTCTGATCGAGTTTTCCCGAATTATTTGACTCGGATCAAAAATTTCACCACTTTTTACGATTTCTCGATTTTTGTGATTTTCCCTAGTTGTACCCCTAGGGAAATCCGTGAAATTTCGTCGGATTTCGACGAAATCAATTCTCGATGCGTTGTGACCGGCAAACTTCCAGTAGCTATTCCGATCGAGTTTTCCCGAATTATTGGACTCGGATCCAAAATTTCACCACTTTTTACGATTTCTCGATTTTGGTGATTTTCCCTAGTGGTACCCCTAGGAAAATCCGTAAAAATTCGTCGGATTCCGACGAAGCCAATTCTCAATGCGTTGTGACCTGCAAGCTTCCAGTTGCTATTCCGATCGAGTTTTCCCGAATTATTGGACTCGGATCCAAAATTTCACCACTTTTTACGATTTCTCGATTTTGGTGATTTTTCCTAGTGATACCCCTAGGGAAATCCGTAAAAATTCGTCGGATTCCGACGAAACCAATTCTCGATGCGTTGTGACCGGCAAGCTTCCAGTAGCTATTCCGATTGAGTTTTCCCGAATTATTGGACTCTGATCCAAAATTTCACCACTTTTTACGATTTCTCGATTTTGGTGATTTTCCCTAGTGGTAACCCTAGGGAAATCCGTAAAAATTCGTCGGATTCCGACGAAGCCAATTCTCGATGAGTTGTGACCGGTAAGCTTCCGGTAGCTATTCCGATCGAGTTTTCCCGAAATATTGGACTCGGATCAAAAATTTCACGATTTCTCGATTTTGGTGATTTTCCCTAGTGGTACCCCTAGGGAAATCCGTAAAAAGTCGTCGGATTCCGACGAAGCCAATTCTCGATGCGTTGTGACCGGCAAGCTTCCAGTAGCTATTCCGATCGAGTTTTCCCAAATTATTGGACTCAAATAAAAAATTTCACCACTTTTTAAGATTTCTCGATTTTGGTGATTTTCCCTAGTAGTACCCCTAGGAAAATCCGTAAAAATTCGTCGGATTTCGACGAAACAAATTCTCAATGCGTTGTGATCGGCAAGCTTCCTGCAGCTATTCCGATCGAGTTTTCCCGAATTATTGGTCTCGTATCCAAAATTTCACCACTTTTTACGATTTCTCGATTTTGGTGATTTTTCCTAGTGGTACCCCTAGGGAAATCCGTAAAAATTCGTCGGATTCCGACGAAGCCAATTCTCGATGCGTTGTGACCGGCAAGCTTCCAGTAGCTATTCCGATCGAGTTTTCCCGAATTATTGGACTCGGATCAAAAATTTCACCACTTTTTACGAATTCTCGATTTTGGTGATTTTCCCTAGTGGTACCCCTAGGGAAATCCGTAAAAATTCGTCGGATTCCGACGAAGCCAATTTTCGATGCGTTGTGACCGGCAAGCTTCCAGTAGCTATTCCCTTCGAGTTTTCCCGAATTATTGGACTCGGATCCAAAATTTCACGATTTCTCGATTTTGGTGATTTTTCCTAGTGGTACCCCCTAGGGAAATCCGTAAAAATTCTTCGGATTTCGACGAAGCCAATTCTCGATGCGTTGTCACCGGCAAGCTTCCAATAGCTATTCCGATCGAGTTTTCCCGAATTATTGGACTCGGATCCAAAATTTCACCACTTTTCTCGATTTTGGTGATTTTCCTTAGTGGTACCCCTAGGGAAATCCGTAAAAATTCGTCGGATTCCGACGAAGCCAATTCTCGATGCGTTGTGACCGGCAAGCTTCAAGTAGCTATTCTGATCGAGTTTTCCCGAATTATTAGACTCGGATCCAAAATTTCACCACTTTTTACGATTTCTCGATTTTTGTGATTTTCCCTAGTTGTACCCCTAGGGAAATCCGTAAAATTTCGTCGGATTTCGACGAAATCAATTCTCGATGCGTTGTGACCGGCAAACTTCCAGTAGCTATTCCGATCGAGTTTTCCCGAATTATTGGACTCGGATCCAAAATTTCACCACTTTTTACGATATCTCGGTTTTGGTGATTTTTCCTAGTGGTACCCCTAGGGAAATCACTAAAAATTCGTCGGATTCCGACGAAGCCAATTCTCGATGCGTTGTGACCGGCAAGCTTCCAGTAGCTATTCCGATAGAGTTTTCCCGAATTATTGGACTCGCATCCAAAATTTCACGATTTCTCGATTTTGGTGATGTTCCCTAGTGGTACCCCTAGGGAAATCCGTAAAAATTCGTCGGATTCCGACGAAGCCAATTTTCGATGCGTTGTGACCGGCAAGCTTCCAGTAGCTATTCCGTTCGAGTTTTCCCGAATTATTGGACTCGGATCCAAAATTTCACGATTTCTCGATTTTGGTGATTTTCCCTAGTGGTACCCCCTAGGGAAATCCGTAAAAATTCTTTGGATTTCGACGAAGCCAATTCTCGATGCGTTGTCACCGGCAAGCTTCCAATAGCTATTCCTATCGAGTTTTCCCGAATTATTGGACTCGGATAAAAAATTTCACCACTTTTCTCGATTTTGGCGATTTTCCCTAGTGGTACCCCTAGGGAAATCCGTAAAAATTCGTCGGATTCCGACGAAGCAAATTCTCGATGCGTTGTGACCGGCAAGCTTCCAGTAGCTATTCTGATCGAGTTTTCCCGAATTATTAGACTCGGATCCAAAATTTCACCACTTTTTACGATTTCTCGATTTTTGTGATTTTCCCTAGTTGTACCCCTACGGAAATCCGTGAAATTTCGTCGGATTTCGACGAAATCAATTCTCGATTCGTTGTGACCGGCAAACTTCCAGTAGCTATTCCGATCGAGTTTTCCCGAATTATTGGACTCGGATCCAAAATTTCACCACTTTTTACGATTTCTCGATTTTGGTGATTTTCCCTAGTGGTACCCCTAGGGAAATCCGTAAAAATTCGTCGGATTCCGACGAAGCCAATTCTCGATGCGTTGTGACCGGCAAGCTTCCAGTAGCTATTCTGATCGAGGTTTCCCGAATTATTAGACTCGGATCCAAAATTTCACCACTTTTTACGATTTTTCGATTTTTGTGATTTTCCCTAGTTGTACCCCTAGGGAAATCCGTAAAATTTCGTCGGATTTCGACGAAATCAATTCTCGATGCGTTGTTACCGGCAAACTTCTATTAGCTATTCCGATCGAGTTTTCCCGAATTATTGGACTCGGATCCAAAATTTCACCACTTTTTACGATTTCTCGGTTTTGGTGATTTTCCCTAGTGGTACCCCTAGGGAAATCCCTAAAAATTCGTCGGATTCGGACGAAGCCAATTCTCGATGCGTTGTGACCGGCAAGCTTCTAGTAGCTATTCCGATAGAGTTTTCCCGAATTATTGCACTCGGATCCAAAATTTCACGATTTCTCGATTTTGGTGATGTTCACTAGTGGTACCCCTAGGGAAATCCGTAAAAATTCGTCGGATTCTGACAAAGCCAATTTTCGATGCATTGTGACCGGCAAGCTTCCAGTAGCTATTCCGTTCGAGTTTTCCCAAATTATTGGACTCGGATCCAAAATTTCACGATTTCTCGATTTTTGTGATTTTCCCTAGTGGTACCCCCTAGGGAAATCCGTAAAAATTTTTTGGATTTCGACGAAGCCAATTCTCGATGCGTTGTCACCGGCAAGCTTCCAATAGCTATTCCGATCGAGTTTTCCCGAATTATTGGACTCGGATCAGAAATTTCACCACTTTTCTCGATTTTGGTGATTTTCCCTAGTGGTACCCCTAGGGAAATCCGTAAAAATTCGTCGGATTCCGACGAAGCAAATTCTCGATGCGTTGTGACCGGCAAGCTTCCAGTAGCTATTCTGATCGAGTTTTCCCGAATTATTAGACTCGGATCCAAAATTTCACAACTTTTTACGATTTCTCGATTTTTGTGATTTTCCCTAGTTGTACCCCTAGGGAAATCCGTGAAATTTCGTCGGATTTCGACGAAATCAATTCTCGATGCGTTGTGACCGGCAAACTTCCAGTAGCTATTCCGATCGAGTTTTCCCAAATTATTGGACTCGGATCAAAAATTTCACCACTTTTTACGATTTCTCTATTTTGGTGATTTTCCCTAGTGGTGCCCCTAGGGAAATCCATAAAAATTCGTCGGATTCCGACGAAGCCAATTCTCGATGCGTTGTGATCGGCAAGCTTCCAGTAGTTATTCCGATCGAGTTTTCCCGAATTATTGGACTCGGATCCAAAATTTCACCACTTTTTACGATTTCTCGATTTTGGTGATTTTCCCTAGTGGTACCCCCTAGGGAAATCCGTAAAAATTCGTCGGATTCTGACGAAGGCAATTCTCGATGCGTTGTGACTGGAAAGCTTCCAGTAGCTATTCCGATAGAGTTTTCCCGAATTATTAGACTCGGATCCAAAATTTCACGATTTCTCGATTTTTGTGATTTTTCCTAATGGTACCCCTAGGCAAATCCGTAAAAATTAGTCGGATTCCGACGAAGCCAATTCTCGATGCGTTGTGACCGGCAAGCTTCCAGTAGCTATTCGGATCGAGTTTTCCTGAATTATTTGAAAATTTCACGATTTCTCGATTTTGGTGATTTTCCCTAGTGGTACCCCTAGGAAAATCCGTAAAAAATCGTCGGATTCCGACGAAGCCAATTCTCGATGCGTTGTGACCGGCAAGCTTCCAGTAGCTATTCCGTTCGAGTTTTCCCGAATTTTTGGACTCGGATCCAAAATTTCACCACTTTTTACGATTTTTCGATTTTGGTGATTTTCCCTAGTGGTACCCCCTAGGGAAATCCGTAAAATTCTTCGGATTTCGACAAAGCCAATTCTCGATGCGTTGTCACCGGCAAGCTTCCAATAGCTATTCCGATCGAGTTTTCCCGAATTATTGGACTCGGATCCAAAATTTCACCACTTTTCTCGATTTTGGTGATTTTCCCTAGTGGTACCCCTAGGGAAATCCGTAAAAATTCGTCGGATTTCGACGAAGCAAATTCTCGATGCGTTGTGACCGGCAAGCTTCCAGTAACTATTCTGATCGAGTTTACCCGAATTATTAGACTCGGATCCAAAATTTCACCACTTTTTACGATTTCTCGATTTTTGTGATTTTCCCTAGTTGTACCCCTAGGGAAATCCGTGAAATTTTGTCGGATTTCGACGAAATCAATTCTCGATGCGTTGTGACCGGCAAACTTCCAGTAGCTATTCCGATCGAGTTTTCCCGAATTATTGGACTCGGATCCAAAATTTCACCACTTTTTACGATTTCTCGATTTTGGTGATTTTCCCTAGTGGTACTTCTAGGAAAATCCGTAAAAATTCGTCGGATTCCGACGAAGCCAATTCTCGATGCGTTGTGACCTGCAAGCTTCCAGTAGCTATTCCGATCGAGTTTTCCCGAATTATTGGACTCGGATCCAAAATTTCACCACTTTTTACGATTTCTTGATTTTGGTGATTTTCCCTAGTGATACCCCTAGGGAAATCCGCAAAAATTCGTCGGATTTCGACGAAGCCAATTCTCGATACGTTGTGACCGGCAAGCTTCCAGTAGCTATTCCGATTGAGTTTTCCCGAATTATTGGACTCGGATCCAAAATTTCACCACTTTTTACGATTTCTCGATTTTGGTGATTTTCCCTAGTGGTACCCCTAGGGAATTCCGTAAAAATTCGTCGGATTTCGACGAAGCCAATTCTCGATGCGTTGTGACCGGCAAGCTTCCAGTAGCTATTTCGATCGAGTTTTCCCGAATCATTGTACTCGGATCAAAAATTTCACCACTTTTTACGATTTCTCGATTTTGGTGATTTTTCCTAGTGATACCCCTAGGGAAATCCGCAAAAATTCGTCGGATTCCGACGAAGCCAATTCTCGATGCGTTGTGACCGGCAAGCTTCCAGTAGCTATTCCGATTGAGTTTTCCCGAATTATTGGACTCGGATCCAAAATTTCACAACTTTTTACGATTTCTCGATTTTGGTGATTTTCCCTAGTGGTACCCCTAGGGAATTCCGTAAAAATTCGTCGGATTCCGACGAAGCCAATTCTCGATGCGTTGTGACCGGCAAGCTTCCAGTAGCTATTCCGATCGAGTTTTCCCGAATTATTGGACTCGGATCCAAAATTTCACGATTTCTCGATTTTGGTGATTTTCCATAGTGGTAACCCTAGGGAAATCCGTAAAAATTTATCGGATTCCGACGAAGCAAATTCTCGATGCGTTGTGACCGGCAAGCTTCCAGTATCTGTTCCGATCGAGTTTTCCCGAATTATTGGACTCGGATCCAAAATTTCACGATTTCTCGATTTTGGTGATTTTCCATAGTGGTAACCCTAGGGAAATCCGTAAAAATTTATCGGATTCCGACGAAGCAAATTCTCGATGCGTTGTGACCGGCAAGCTTCCAGTAGCTATTCTGATCGAGTTTTCCAAAATTATTAGACTCGAATCCAAAATTTCACCACTTTTTACGATTTCTTGATTTTTGTGATTTTCCCTAGTTGTACCCCTAGGGAAATCCGTGAAATTTCGTCGGATTTCGACGAAATCAATTCTCGATGCGTTGTGACCGGCAAACTTCCAGTAGCTATTCCGATCGAGTTTTCCCGAATTATTGGACTCGGATCCAAAATTTCACCACTTTTTACGATTTCTCGATTTTGGTGATTTTCCCTAGTGGTACCCCTAGGAAAATCCGTAAAAATTCGTCGGATTCCGACGAAGCCAATTCTCGATGCGTTGTGACCTGCAAGCTTCCAGTAGCTATTCCGATCGAGTTTTCCCAAATTATTGGACTCGGATCCAAAATTTCACCACTTTTTACGATTTCTCGACTTTGGTGATTTTCCTTAGTGATACCCCTAGGGAAATCCGTAAAAATTCGTCGGATTCCGACGAAGCCAATTCTCGATGCGTTGTGACCGGCAAGCTTCCAGTAGCTATTCCGATTGAGTTTTCCCGAATTATTGGACTCGGATCCAAAATTTCACCACTTTTTACGATTTCTCGATTTTGGTGATTTTCCCTAGTGGTACCCCTAGGGAATTCCGTAAAAATTCGTCGGATTTCGACGAAGCCAATTCTCGATGCGTTGTGACCGGCAAGCTTCCAGTAGCTATTTCGATCGAGTTTTCCCGAATCATTGTACTCGGATCAAAAATTTCACCACTTTTTACGATTTTTCGATTTTGGTGATTTTTCCTAGTGATACCCCTAGGGAAATCCGTAAAAATTCGTCGGATTCCGACGAAGCCAATTCTCGATGCGTTGTGACCGGCAAGCTTCCAATAGCTATTCCGATTGAGTTTTCCCGAATTATTGGACTCGGATCCAAAATTTCACCACTTTTTACGATTTCTCGATTTTGGTGATTTTTTCTAGTGGTACCCCTAGGGAAATTCGTAAAAATTCGTCGGATTCCGACGAAACCAATTCTCGATGCGTTGTGACCGGCAAGCTTCCAGTAGCTATTCCGATCGAGTTTTCCCGAATTATTGGACTCGGATCCAAAATTTCACGATTTCTCGATTTTGGTGATTTTCCCTAGTGGTACCCCTAGGAAAATCCGTAAAAATTAGTCGGATTACGACGAAGCCAATTCTCGATGCATTGTGACCGGCAAGCTTCCAGTAGCTGTTCCGATCGAGTTTTCCCGAATTATTGGACTCGGATCCAAAATTTCGCGATTTCTCGATTTTGGTGATTTTCCATAGTGGTAACCCTAGGGAAATCCGTAAAAATTTATCGGATTCCGACAAAGCCAATTCTCGATGCATTGTGACAAGCAAGCTTCCAGTAGCTATTCCGATCGAGTTTTCCCAAATTATTGGACTCGAATCCACAATTTCACGATTTCTCGATTTTGGTGATTTTTCCTAGTGATACCCCTAGGGAAATCCGTAAAAATTCGTCGGATTCCGACGAAGCCAATTCTCGATGCGTTGTGACCGGCAAGCTTCCAATAGCTATTCCGATTGAGTTTTCCCGAATTATTGGACTCGGATCCAAAATTTCACCACTTTTTACGATTTCTCGATTTTGGTGATTTTCCCTAGTGGTACCCCTAGGGAATTCCGTAAAAATTCGTCGGATTCCGACGAAGCCAATTCTCGATGCGTTGTGACCGGCAAGCTTCCAGTAGCTATTTCGATCGAGTTTTCCCGAATCATTGTACTCGGATCAAAAATTTCACCACTTTTTACGATTTCTCGATTTTAGGGAAATCCGTAAAAATTCGTCGGATTTCGACGAAGCCAATTCTCGATGCGTTGTGACCGGCAAGCTTCCAATAGCTATTCCGATTGAGTTTTCCCGAATTATTGGACTCGGATCCAAAATTTCACCACTTTTTACGATTTCTCGATTTTGGTGATTTTTCCTAGTGGTACCCCAAGGGAAATCCGTAAAAATTCGTCGGATTTCGACGAAGCCAATTCTCGATGCGTTGTGACCGGCAAGCTTCCAGTAGCTATTCCGATTGAGTTTTTCCGAATTATTGGACTCGGATCCAAAATTTCACGATTTCTCGATTTTGGTGATTTTCCCTAGTGGTACCCCTAGGAAAATCCGTAAAAATTCGTCGGATTACGACGAAGCCAATTCTCGATGCGTTGTGACCGGCAAGCTTCCAGTAGCTGTTCCGATCGAGTTTTCCCGAATTATTGGACTCGGATCCAAAATTTCACGATTTCTCGATTTTGGTGATTTTCCATAGTGGTAACCCTAGGGAAATCCGTAAAAATTTATCGGATTCCGACGAAGCCAATTCTCGATGCATTGTGACCAGCAAGCTTCCAGTAGCTATTCCGATCGAGTTTTCCCAAATTATTGGACTCGAATCCAAAATTTCACGATTTCTCGATTTTGGTGATTTTCCATAGTGGTAACCCTAGGGAAATCCGTAAAAATTTATCGGATTCCGACGAAGCAAATTCTCGATGCGTTGTGACCGGCAAGCTTCCAGTAGCTATTCTGATCGAGTTTTCCCAAATTATTAGACTCGAATCCAATATTTCACCACTTTTTACGATTTCTTGATTTTTGTGATTTTCCCTAGTTGTACCCCTAGGGAAATCCGTGAAATTTCGTCGGATTTCGACGAAATCAATTCTCGTTGCGTTGTGACCGGCAAACTTCCAGTAGCTATTCCGATCGAGTTTTCCCGAATTATTGGACTCGGATCCAAAATTTCACCACTTTTTACGATTTCTCGATTTTGGTGATTTTCCCTAGTAGTACCCCTAGGAAAATCCGTAAAAATTCGTCGGATTTCGACGAAGCCAATTCTCGATGCGTTGTGACCTGCAAGCTTCCAGTAGCTATTCCGATCGAGTTTTCCCGAATTATTGGACTCGGATCCAAAATTTCACCACTTTTTACGATTTCTCGATTTTGGTGATTTTTCCTAGTGATACCCCTAGGGAAATCCGTAAAAATTCGTCGGATTCCGACGAAGCCAATTCTCGATGCGTTGTGACCGGCAAGCTTCCAATAGCTATTCCGATTGAGTTTTCCCGAATTATTGGACTCGGATCCAAAATTTCACCACTTTTTACGATTTCTCGATTTTGGTGATTTTTCCTAGTGGTACCCGTAGGGAAATCCGTAAAAATTCGTCGGATTTCGACGAAACCAATTCTCGATGCGTTGTGACCGGCAAGCTTCCAGTAGCTATTCCAATCGAGTTTTCCCGAATTATTGGACTCGGATCCAAAATTTCACGATTTCTCGATTTTGGTGATTTTCCCTAGTGGTACCCCCTAGGAAAATCCGTAAAAATTAGTCGGATTACGACGAAGCCAATCCTCGATGCGTTGTGACCGGCAAGCTTCCAGTAGCTGTTCCGATCGAGTTTTCCCGAATTATTGGACTCGGATCCAAAATTTCACGATTTCTCGATTTTGGTGATTTTCCATAGTGGTAACCCTAGGGAAATCCGTAAAAATTTATCGGATTCCGACGAAGCCAATTCTCGATGCATTGTGACCAGCAAGCTTCCAGTAGCTATTCCGATCGAGTTTTCCCAAATTATTGGACTCGAATCCACAATTTCACGATTTCTCGATTTTAGTGATTTTCCCTAGTGGTACCCCTAGAAAAATCCGTAAAAATTCGTCGGATTTCGACGAAGCCAATTCTCAATGTGTTGTGACCGGCAAGCTTCCAGTAGCTATTCTGATCGCGTTTTCCCGAATTATTGGATTCGGATCAGAAATTTCACCACTTTTTACGATTTCTCGATTTTGGTGATTTTCCCTAGTGGTACCCCTAGGGAATTCCGTAAAAATTCGTCGGATTCCGACGAAGCCAATTCTCGATGCGTTGTGACCGGCAAGCTTCCAGTAGCTATTTCGATCGAGTTTTCCCGAATCATTGTACTCGGATCAAAAATTTCACCACTTTTTACGATTTCTCGATTTTGGTGATTTTTCCTAGTGATACCCCTAGGGAAATCCGTAAAAATTCGTCGGATTCCGACGAAGCCAATTCTCGATGCGTTGTGACCGGTAAGCTTCCAATAGCTATTCCGATTGAGTTTTCCCGAATTATTGGACTCGGATCCAAAATTTCACCACTTTTTACGATTTCTCGATTTTGGTGATTTTTCCTAGTGGTACCCCAAGGGAAATCCGTAAAAATTCGTTGGATTCCGACGAAGCCAATTCTCGATGCGTTGTGACCGGCAAGCTTCCAGTAGCTATTCCGATTGAGTTTTCCCGAATTATTGGACTCGGATCCAAAGTTTCACGATTTCTCGATTTTGGTGATTTTCCCTAGTGGTACCCCTAGGAAAATCCGTAAAAATTCGTCGGATTACGACGAAGCCAATTCTCGATGCATTGTGACCGGCAAGCTTCCAGTAGCTGTTCCGATCGAGTTTTCCCGAATTATTGGACTCGGATCCAAAATTTCGCGATTTCTCGATTTTGGTGATTTTCCATAGTGGTAACCCTAGGGAAATCCGTAAAAATTCGTCGGATTACGACGAAGCCAATTCTCGATGCGTTGTGACCGGCAAGCTTCCAGTAGCTGTTCCGATCGAGTTTTCCCGAATTATTGGACTCGGATCCAAAATTTCACGATTTCTCGATTTTGGTGATGTTCCCTAGTGGTACCCCTAGGGAAATCCGTAAAAATTCGTCGGATTCCGACGAAGCCAATTCTCGATGCGTTGTGACCGGCAAGCTTCCAGTAGCTATGCCGATCGATTTTTCCCGAATTATTGGACTCGGATCCAAAATTTCACGATTTCTCGATTTTGGTGATTTTCCCTAGTGGTACACCTAGGAAAATCCGTAAAAATTCGTCGGATTCCGACGAAGCCAATTCTCGATGCGTTGTGACCGGCAAGCTTTCAGTAGCTATTCCGATCGAGTTTTCCCGAATTATTGGACTCGGATCCAAAATTTCACGATTTCTCGATTTTGGTGATTTTCCCTAGTTGTACCCCTAGGGAAATCCGTAAAAATTCGTCGGATTACGACGAAGCCAATTCTCGATGCGTTGTGACCGGCAAGCTTCCAGTAGCTGTTCCGATCGAGTTTTCCCGAATTATTGGACTCGGATCCAAAATTTCACGATTTCTCGATTTTGGTGATGTTCCCTAGTGGTACCCCTAGGGAAATCCGTAAAAATTCGTCGGATTCCGACGAAGCCAATTCCCGATGCGTTGTGACCGGCAAGCTTCCAGTAGCTATGCCGATCGATTTTTCCCGAATTATTGGACTCGGATCCAAAATTTCACGATTTCTCGATTTTGGTGATTTTCCCTAGTGGTACACCTAGGAAAATCCGTAAAAATTCGTCGGATTCCGACGAAGCCAATTCTCGATGCGTTGTGACCGGCAAGCTTTCAGTAGCTATTCCGATCGAGTTTTCCCGAATTATTGGACTCGGATCCAAAATTTCACGATTTCTCGATTTTGGTGATTTTCCCTAGTTGTACCCCTAGGAAAATCCGTAAAAATTTGTCGGATTACGACGAAGCCAATTCTCGATGCGTTGTGACCGGCAAGCTTCCAGTAGATATTCCGATCGAGTTTTCCCGAATTATTGGACTCAGATCCAAAATTTCACGATTTCTCGATTTTGGTGATTTTCCCTAGTGGTACCCCTTGGGAAATCCGTAAAAATTCATTGGATTACGACGAAGCCAATTCTCGATGCATTGTGACCGGCAAGCTTCCAGTAGCTATTCCGATCGAGTTTTCCTGAATTATTGGACTCGGATCCAAAATTTCACGATTTCTCGATTTTGGTGATTTTCCCTAGTGGTACACCTAGGGAAATCCGTAAAAATTCGTCGGATTCCGACGAAGCCAATTCTCGATGCGTTGTGACCGGCAAGCTTCCAGTAGCTATTCCGATCGAGTTTTCCCGAATTATTGGACTCGGATCTAAAATTTCACGATTTCTCGATTTTGGTGATTTTCCCTAGTTGTACCCCTAGGAAAATCCGTAAAAATTCATCGGATTACGATGAAGCCAATTCTCGATGCGTTGTGACCGGCAAGCTTCCAGTAGCTATTCCGATCGAGTTTTCCCGAATTATTGGACTCGGATCCAAAATTTCACAATTTCTCGATTTTGGTGATTTTCCCTAGTGGTACCCCTTGTGAAATCCGTAAAAATTCGTCGGATTACGACGAAGCCAATTCTCGATGCGTTGTGACCGGCAAGCTTCCAGTAGTTATTCCGATCGAGTTTTCCCGAATTATTGGACTCGGATCCAAAATTTCACGATTTCTCGATTTTGGTGATTTTCCCTAGTGGTACACCTAGGGAAATCCGTAAAAATTCATCGGATTTCGACGAAACCAATTCTCGATGCGTTGTGACCGGCAAGCATCCAGTAGCTATTCCGATCGAGTTTTCCCGAATTATTGGACTCGGATCAGAAATTTTACCACTTTTTACGATTTCTCGATTTTTGTGATTTTCCCTAGTGGTACCCCTAGGGAAATCCGTAAAAAGTCGTCGGATTCCGACGAAGCCAATTCTCAATGCATTGTCGCCGGCAAGCTTCCAGTAGCTATTCCGATCGAGGTTTCCAAAATTATTGGACTCGAATCAAAAATTTCACCACCTTTTACGATTTCTCGATTTTGGTGATTTTTCCTAGTGGTACCCCTAGGAAAATCCGTAAAAATTCGTCGGATTTCGACGAAGCCAATTCTCAATTCGTTGTGACCGGCAAGCTTCCAGTAGCTATTCCGATCGAGTTTTCCCGAATTATTGGACTCGGATCCAAAATTTCACCACTTTTTACGATTTCTCGATTTTGGTGATTTTTCCTAGTGGTACCCCTAGGGAAATCCGTAAAAATTCGTCGGATTCCGACGAAGCCAATTCTCTATGCGTTGTGACCGGCAAGCTTCCAGTAGCTATTCCGATCGAGTTTTCCCTAATTATTGGACTCGGATCCAAAATTTCACGATTTCTCGATTTTTGTGATTTTCCCTAGTGGTACCCCTAGGGAAATCCGTAAAAATTCGTCGGATTCCGACGAAACCAATTCTCGATGCATTGTGACCGGCAAGCATCCAGTAGCTATTCCGATCGAGTTTTCTCGAATTATTGGACTCGAATCAAAAATTTCACGATTTCTCGATTTTGGTGATTTTCCCTAGTGGTACCCCTAGAGAAATCCGTAAAAATTCGTAGGATTCCGACGAAGCCAATTCTCGATGCGTTGTGACCGGCAAGCTTCCAGTAGCTATTCCAATCGAGTTTTCCCGAATTATTGGACTCGGATCCGAAATTTCACGATTTTGGTGATTTTCCCTAATGGTACCCCTAGGGAAATCCGTAAAAATTCATCGGATTCCGACGAAGCCAATTCTCGATGCGTTGTGACCGGCAATCTTCCAGTAGCTATTCCGATAGAGTTTTCCCGAATTATTGGACTCGGATCCAAAATTTCACCACTTTTTACGATTTCTCGATTTTGGTGATTTTTCCTAGTGGTACCCCTTGGAAAATCCGTAAAAAATCGTCGGATTCCGACGATCCCAATTCTCGATGCGTTGCGACCGACAAGCTTCCAGTAGCTATTCCGATCGAGTTTTCCCGAATTATTGGACTCGGATCCAAAATTTCACCACTTTTTACGATTTCTCGATTTTATTGATTTTTCTTAGTGGTACCCCTAGAAAAATCCGTAAAAATTCGTCGGATTCCGACGAAGCCAATTCTCGATGCGTTGTGACCGGCAAGCTTCCAGTAGCTATTCCGATCGAGTATTCCCTAATTATTTGACTCGGATCCAAAATTTCACGATTTCTCGATTTTTGTGATTTTCCCTAGTGGTACCCCTAGAAAAATCCGTAAAAAGTCGTCGGATTCCGACTAAGCCAATTCTCGATGCGTTGTGACCTGCAAGCTTCCAGTAGCTATTCCGATCGAGTTTTCCCGAATTATTGGACTCGGATCCAAAATTTCACCACTTTTTACGATTTCTCGATTTTGGTGATTTTCCTTAGTGATACCCCTAGGGAAATCCGTAAAAATTCGTCGGATTCCGACGAAGCCAATTCTCGATGCGTTGTGACCGGCAAGCTTCCAGTAGCTATTCCGATTGAGTTTTCCCGAATTATTGGACTCGGATGCAAAATTTCACCACTTTTTACGATTTCTCGATTTTGGTGATTTTCCCTAGTGGTACCCCTAGGGAATTCCGTAAAAATTCGTCGGATTTCGACGAAGCCAATTCTCGATGCGTTGTGACCGGCAAGCTTTCAGTAGCTATTTCGATCGAGTTTTCCCGAATCATTGTACTCGGATCAAAAATTTCACCACTTTTTACGATTTCTCGATTTTGGTGATTTTTCCTAGTGATACCCCTAGGGAAAGCCGTAAAAATTCGTCGGATTCCGACGAAGCCAATTCTCGATGCGTTGTGACCGGCAAGCTTCCAATAGCTATTCCGATTGAGTTTTCCCGAATTATTGGACTCGGATCCAAAATTTCACCACTTTTTACGATTTCTCGATTTTGGTGATTTTTCCTAGTGGTACCCGTAGGGAAATCCGTAAAAATTCGTCGGATTTCGACGAAACCAATTCTCGATGCGTTGTGACCGGCAAGCTTCCAGTAGCTATTCCAATCGAGTTTTCCCGAATTATTGGACTCGGATCCAAAATTTCACGATTTCTCGATTTTGGTGATTTTCCCTAGTGGTACCCCCTAGGAAAATCCGTAAAAATTAGTCGGATTACGACGAAGCCAATCCTCGATGCGTTGTGACCGGCAAGCTTCCAGTAGCTGTTCCGATCGAGTTTTCCCGAATTATTGGACTCGGATCCAAAATTTCACGATTTCTCGATTTTGGTGATTTTCCATAGTGGTAACCCTAGGGAAATCCGTAAAAATTTATCGGATTCCGACGAAGCCAATTCTCGATGCATTGTGACCAGCAAGCTTCCAGTAGCTATTCCGATTGAGTTTTCCCAAATTATTGGACTCGAATCCACAATTTCACGATTTCTCGATTTTAGTGATTTTCCCTAGTGGTACCCCTAGAAAAATCCGTAAAAATTCGTCGGATTTCGACGAAGCCAATTCTCAATGTGTTGTGACCGGCAAGCTTCCAGTAGCTATTCTGATCGCGTTTTCCCGAATTATTGGATTCGGATCAGAAATTTCACCACTTTTTACGATTTCTCGATTTTGGTGATTTTCCCTAGTGGTACCCCTAGGGAATTCCGTAAAAATTCGTCGGATTCCGACGAAACCAATTCTCGATGCGTTGTGACCGGCAAGCTTCCAGTAGCTATTTCGATCGAGTTTTCCCGAATCATTGTACTCGGATCAAAAATTTCACCACTTTTTACGATTTCTCGATTTTGGTGATTTTTCCTAGTGATACCCCTAGGGAAATCCGTAAAAATTCGTCGGATTCCGACGAAGCCAATTCTCGATGCGTTGTGACCGGTAAGCTTCCAATAGCTATTCCGATTGAGTTTTCCCGAATTATTGGACTCGGATCCAAAATTTCACCACTTTTTACGATTTCTCGATTTTGGTGATTTTTCCTAGTGGTACCCCAAGGGAAATCCGTAAAAATTCGTTGGATTCCGACGAAGCCAATTCTCGATGCGTTGTGACCGGCAAGCTTCCAGTAGCTATTCCGATTGAGTTTTCCCGAATTATTGGACTCGGATCCAAAGTTTCACGATTTCTCGATTTTGGTGATTTTCCCTAGTGGTACCCCTAGGAAAATCCGTAAAAATTCGTCGGATTACGACGAAGCCAATTCTCGATGCATTGTGACCGGCAAGCTTCCAGTAGCTGTTCCGATCGAGTTTTCCCGAATTATTGGACTCGGATCCAAAATTTCGCGATTTCTCGATTTTGGTGATTTTCCATAGTGGTAACCCTAGGGAAATCCGTAAAAATTCGTCGGATTACGACGAAGCCAATTCTCGATGCGTTGTGACCGGCAAGCTTCCAGTAGCTGTTCCGATCGAGTTTTCCCGAATTATTGGACTCGGATCCAAAATTTCACGATTTCTCGATTTTGGTGATGTTCCCTAGTGGTACCCCTAGGGAAATCCGTAAAAATTCGTCGGATTCCGACGAAGCCAATTCTCGATGCGTTGTGACCGGCAAGCTTCCAGTAGCTATGCCGATCGATTTTTCCCGAATTATTGGACTCGGATCCAAAATTTCACGATTTCTCGATTTTGGTGATTTTCCCTAGTGGTACACCTAGGAAA
The DNA here is from genome assembly GCA_947683425.1 of Excoecaria cochinchinensis. Lineage (NCBI taxonomy): Eukaryota > Viridiplantae > Streptophyta > Magnoliopsida > Malpighiales > Euphorbiaceae > Excoecaria > Excoecaria cochinchinensis. Next base: position 77,448 of record CANTUQ010000089.1, on the reverse strand, counting down.
ATCCGTAAAAATTCGTCGGATTCCGACGAAGCCAATTCTCGATGCGTTGTGACCGGCAAGCTTTCAGTAGCTATTCCGACCGAGTTTTCCCGAATTATTGGACTCGGATCCAAAATTTCACGATTTCTCGATTTTGGTGATTTTCCCTAGTTGTACCCCTAGGGAAATCCGTAAAAATTCGTCGGATTACGACGAAGCCAATTCTCGATGCGTTGTGACCGGCAAGCTTCCAGTAGCTGTTCCGATCGAGTTTTCCCGAATTATTGGACTCGGATCCAAAATTTCACGATTTCTCGATTTTGGTGATGTTCCCTAGTGGTACCCCTAGGGAAATCCGTAAAAATTCGTCGGATTCCGACGAAGCCAATTCCCGATGCGTTGTGACCGGCAAGCTTCCAGTAGCTATGCCGATCGATTTTTCCCGAATTATTGGACTCGGATCCAAAATTTCACGATTTCTCGATTTTGGTGATTTTCCCTAGTGGTACACCTAGGAAAATCCGTAAAAATTCGTCGGATTCCGACGAAGCCAATTCTCGATGCGTTGTGACCGGCAAGCTTTCAGTAGCTATTCCGATCGAGTTTTCCCGAATTATTGGACTCGGATCCAAAATTTCACGATTTCTCGATTTTGGTGATTTTCCCTAGTTGTACCCCTAGGAAAATCCGTAAAAATTTGTCGGATTACGACGAAGCCAATTCTCGATGCGTTGTGACCGGCAAGCTTCCAGTAGATATTCCGATCGAGTTTTCCCGAATTATTGGACTCAGATCCAAAATTTCACGATTTCTCGATTTTGGTGATTTTCCCTAGTGGTACCCCTTGGGAAATCCGTAAAAATTCGTTGGATTACGACGAAGCCAATTCTCGATGCGTTGTGACCGGCAAGCTTCCAGTAGCTATTCCGATCGAGTTTTCCTGAATTATTGGACTCGGATCCAAAATTTCACGATTTCTCGATTTTGGTGATTTTCCCTAGTGGTACACCTAGGGAAATCCGTAAAAATTCGTCGGATTCCGACGAAGCCAATTCTCGATGCGTTGTGACCGGCAAGCTTCCAGTAGCTATTCCGATCGAGTTTTCCCGAATTATTGGACTCGGATCTAAAATTTCACGATTTCTCGATTTTGGTGATTTTCCCTAGTTGTACCCCTAGGAAAATCCGTAAAAATTCATCGGATTACGATGAAGCCAATTCTCGATGCGTTGTGACCGGCAAGCTTCCAGTAGCTATTCCGATCGAGTTTTCCCGAATTATTGGACTCGGATCCAAAATTTCACAATTTCTCGATTTTGGTGATTTTCCCTAGTGGTACCCCTTGTGAAATCCGTAAAAATTCGTCGGATTACGACGAAGCCAATTCTCGATGCGTTGTGACCGGCAAGCTTCCAGTAGTTATTCCGATCGAGTTTTCCCGAATTATTGGACTCGGATCCAAAATTTCACGATTTCTCGATTTTGGTGATTTTCCCTAGTGGTACACCTAAGGAAATCCGTAAAAATTCATCGGATTTCGACGAAACCAATTCTCGATGCGTTGTGACCGGCAAGCATCCAGTAGCTATTCCGATCGAGTTTTCCCGAATTATTGGACTCGGATCAGAAATTTTACCACTTTTTACGATTTCTCGATTTTTGTGATTTTCCCTAGTGGTACCCCTAGGGAAATCCGTAAAAAGTCGTCGGATTCCGACGAAGCCAATTCTCAATGCATTGTCGCCGGCAAGCTTCCAGTAGCTATTCCGATCGAGGTTTCCAAAATTATTGGACTCGAATCAAAAATTTCACCACCTTTTACGATTTCTCGATTTTGGTGATTTTTCCTAGTGGTACCCCTAGGAAAATCCGTAAAAATTCGTCGGATTTCGACGAAGCCAATTCTCAATTCGTTGTGACCGGCAAGCTTCCAGTAGCTATTCCGATCGAGTTTTCCCGAATTATTGGACTCGGATCCAAAATTTCACCACTTTTTACGATTTCTCGATTTTGGTGATTTTTCCTAGTGGTACCCCTAGGGAAATCCGTAAAAATTCGTCGGATTCCGACGAAGCCAATTCTCTATGCGTTGTGACCGGCAAGCTTCCAGTAGCTATTCCGATCGAGTTTTCCCTAATTATTGGACTCGGATCCAAAATTTCACGATTTCTCGATTTTTGTGATTTTCCCTAGTGGTACCCCTAGGGAAATCCGTAAAAATTCGTCGGATTCCGACGAAACCAATTCTCGATGCATTGTGACCGGCAAGCATCCAGTAGCTATTCCGATCGAGTTTTCTCGAATTATTGGACTCGAATCAAAAATTTCACGATTTCTCGATTTTGGTGATTTTCCCTAGTGGTACCCCTAGAGAAATCCGTAAAAATTCGTAGGATTCCGACGAAGCCAATTCTCGATGCGTTGTGACCGGCAAGCTTCCAGTAGCTATTCCAATCGAGTTTTCCCGAATTATTGGACTCGGATCCGAAATTTCACGATTTTGGTGATTTTCCCTAATGGTACCCCTAGGGAAATCCGTAAAAATTCATCGGATTCCGACGAAGCCAATTCTCGATGCGTTGTGACCGGCAATCTTCCAGTAGCTATTCCGATAGAGTTTTCCCGAATTATTGGACTCGGATCCAAAATTTCACCACTTTTTACGATTTCTCGATTTTGGTGATTTTTCCTAGTGGTACCCCTTGGAAAATCCGTAAAAAATCGTCGGATTCCGACGATCCCAATTCTCGATGCGTTGCGACCGACAAGCTTCCAGTAGCTATTCCGATCGAGTTTTCCCGAATTATTGGACTCGGATCCAAAATTTCACCACTTTTTACGATTTCTCGATTTTATTGATTTTTCTTAGTGGTACCCCTAGAAAAATCCGTAAAAATTCGTCGGATTCCGACGAAGCCAATTCTCGATGCGTTGTGACCGGCAAGCTTCCAGTAGCTATTCCGATCGAGTATTCCCTAATTATTTGACTCGGATCCAAAATTTCACGATTTCTCGATTTTTGTGATTTTCCCTAGTGGTACCCCTAGAAAAATCCGTAAAAAGTCGTCGGATTCCGACTAAGCCAATTCTCGATGCGTTGTGACCTGCAAGCTTCCAGTAGCTATTCCGATCGAGTTTTCCCGAATTATTGGACTCGGATCCAAAATTTCACCACTTTTTACGATTTCTCGATTTTGGTGATTTTCCTTAGTGATACCCCTAGGGAAATCCGTAAAAATTCGTCGGATTCCGACGAAGCCAATTCTCGATGCGTTGTGACCGGCAAGCTTCCAGTAGCTATTCCGATTGAGTTTTCCCGAATTATTGGACTCGGATGCAAAATTTCACCACTTTTTACGATTTCTCGATTTTGGTGATTTTCCCTAGTGGTACCCCTAGGGAATTCCGTAAAAATTCGTCGGATTTCGACGAAGCCAATTCTCGATGCGTTGTGACCGGCAAGCTTTCAGTAGCTATTTCGATCGAGTTTTCCCGAATCATTGTACTCGGATCAAAAATTTCACCACTTTTTACGATTTCTCGATTTTGGTGATTTTTCCTAGTGATACCCCTAGGGAAAGCCGTAAAAATTCGTCGGATTCCGACGAAGCCAATTCTCGATGCGTTGTGACCGGCAAGCTTCCAATAGCTATTCCGATTGAGTTTTCCCGAATTATTGGACTCGGATCCAAAATTTCACCACTTTTTACGATTTCTCGATTTTGGTGATTTTTCCTAGTGGTACCCGTAGGGAAATCCGTAAAAATTCGTCGGATTTCGACGAAACCAATTCTCGATGCGTTGTGACCGGCAAGCTTCCAGTAGCTATTCCAATCGAGTTTTCCCGAATTATTGGACTCGGATCCAAAATTTCACGATTTCTCGATTTTGGTGATTTTCCCTAGTGGTACCCCCTAGGAAAATCCGTAAAAATTAGTCGGATTACGACGAAGCCAATCCTCGATGCGTTGTGACCGGCAAGCTTCCAGTAGCTGTTCCGATCGAGTTTTCCCGAATTATTGGACTCGGATCCAAAATTTCACGATTTCTCGATTTTGGTGATTTTCCATAGTGGTAACCCTAGGGAAATCCGTAAAAATTTATCGGATTCCGACGAAGCCAATTCTCGATGCATTGTGACCAGCAAGCTTCCAGTAGCTATTCCGATCGAGTTTTCCCAAATTATTGGACTCGAATCCACAATTTCACGATTTCTCGATTTTAGTGATTTTCCCTAGTGGTACCCCTAGAAAAATCCGTAAAAATTCGTCGGATTTCGACGAAGCCAATTCTCAATGTGTTGTGACCGGCAAGCTTCCAGTAGCTATTTTGATCGCGTTTTCCCGAATTATTGGATTCGGATCAGAAATTTCACCACTTTTTACGATTTCTCGATTTTGGTGATTTTCCCTAGTGGTACCCCTAGGGAATTCCGTAAAAATTCGTCGGATTCCGACGAAGCCAATTCTCGATGCGTTGTGACCGGCAAGCTTCCAGTAGCTATTTCGATCGAGTTTTCCCGAATCATTGTACTCGGATCAAAAATTTCACCACTTTTTACGATTTCTCGATTTTGGTGATTTTTCCTAGTGATACCCCTAGGGAAATCCGTAAAAATTCGTCGGATTCCGACGAAGCCAATTCTCGATGCGTTGTGACCGGCAAGCTTCCAATAGCTATTCCGATTGAGTTTTCCCGAATTATTGGACTCGGATCCAAAATTTCACCACTTTTTACGATTTCTCGATTTTGGTGATTTTTCCTAGTGGTACCCCAAGGGAAATCCGTAAAAATTCGTTGGATTCCGACGAAGCCAATTCTCGATGCGTTGTGACCGGCAAGCTTCCAGTAGCTATTCCGATTGAGTTTTCCCGAATTATAGGACTCGGATCCAAAATTTCACGATTTCTCGATTTTGGTGATTTTCCCTAGTGGTACCCCTAGGAAAATCCGTAAAAATTCGTCGGATTACGACGAAGCCAATTCTCGATGCGTTGTGACCGGCAAGCTTCCAGTAGCTGTTCCGATCGAGTTTTCCCGAATTATTGGACTCGGATCCAAAATTTCACGATTTCTCGATTTTGGTGATGTTCCCTAGTGGTACCCCTAGGGAAATCCGTAAAAATTCGTCGGATTCCGACGAAGCCAATTCTCGATGCGTTGTGACCGGCAAGCTTCCAGTAGCTATGCCGATCGATTTTTCCCGAATTATTGGACTCGGATCCAAAATTTCACGATTTCTCGATTTTGGTGATTTTCCCTAGTGGTACACCTAGGAAAATCCGTAAAAATTCGTCGGATTCCGACGAAGCCAATTCTCGATGCGTTGTGACCGGCAAGCTTCCAGTAGCTATTCCGATCGAGTTTTCCCGAATTATTGGACTCGGATCCAAAATTTCACGATTTCTCGATTTTGGTGATTTTCCCTAGTTGTACCCCTAGGAAAATCCGTAAAAATTTGTCGGATTACGACGAAGCCAATTCTCGATGCGTTGTGACCGGCAAGCTTCCAGTAGATATTCCGATCGAGTTTTCCCGAATTATTGGACTCGGATCCAAAATTTCACGATTTCTCGATTTTGGTGATTTTCCCTAGTGGTACCCCTTGGGAAATCCGTAAAAATTCGTTGGATTACGACGAAGCCAATTCTCGATGCGTTGTGACCGGCAAGCTTCCAGTAGCTATTCCGATCGAGTTTTCCTGAATTATTGGACTCGGATCCAAAATTTCACGATTTCTCGATTTTGGTGATTTTCCCTAGTGGTACACCTAGGGAAATCCGTAAAAATTCGTCGGATTCCGACGAAGCCAATTCTCGATGCGTTGTGACCGGCAAGCTTCCAGTAGCTATTCCGATCGAGTTTTCCCGAATTATTGGACTCGGATCTAAAATTTCACGATTTCTCGATTTTGGTGATTTTTCCTAGTTGTACCCCTAGGAAAATCCGTAAAAATTCATCGGATTACGATGAAGCCAATTCTCGATGCGTTGTGACCGGCAAGCTTCCAGTAGCTATTCCGATCGAGTTTTCCCGAATTATTGGACTCGGATCCAAAATTTCACAATTTCTCGATTTTGGTGATTTTCCCTAGTGGTACCCCTTGTGAAATCCGTAAAAATTCGTCGGATTACGACGAAGCCAATTCTCGATGCGTTGTGACCGGCAAGCTTCCAGTAGCTATTCCGATCGAGTTTTCCCGAATTATTGGACTCGGATCCAAAATTTCACGATTTCTCGATTTTGGTGATTTTCCCTAGTGGTACACCTAGGGAAATCCGTAAAAATTCATCGGATTTCGACGAAACCAATTCTCGATGCGTTGTGACCGGCAAGCATCCAGTAGCTATTCCGATCGAGTTTTCCCGAATTATTGGACTCGGATCAGAAATTTTACCACTTTTTACGATTTCTCGATTTTTGTGATTTTCCCTAGTGGTACCCCTAGGGAAATCCGTAAAAAGTCGTCGGATTCCGACGAAGCCAATTCTCAATGCATTGTCGCCGGCAAGCTTCCAGTAGCTATTCCGATCGAGGTTTCCAAAATTATTGGACTCGAATCAAAAATTTCACCACTTTTTACGATTTCTCGATTTTGGTGATTTTTCCTAGTGGTACCCCTAGGAAAATCCGTAAAAATTCGTCGGATTTCGACGAAGCCAATTCTCAATTCGTTGTGACCGGCAAGCTTCCAGTAGCTATTCCGATCGAGTTTTCCCGAATTATTGGACTCGGATCCAAAATTTCACCACTTTTTACGATTTCTCGATTTTGGTGATTTTTCCTAGTGGTACCCCTAGGGAAATCCGTAAAAATTCGTCGGATTCCGACGAAGCCAATTCTCTATGCGTTGTGACCGGCAAGCTTCCAGTAGCTATTCCGATCGAGTTTTCCCTAATTATTGGACTCGGATCCAAAATTTTACGATTTCTCGATTTTTGTGATTTTCCCTAGTGGTACCCCTAGGGAAATCCGTAAAAATTCGTCGGATTCCGACGAAACCAATTCTCGATGCATTGTGACCGGTAAGCATCCAGTAGCTATTCCGATCGAGTTTTCTCGAATTATTGGACTCGAATCAAAAATTTCACGATTTCTCGATTTTGGTGATTTTCCCTAGTGGTACCCCTAGAGAAATCCGTAAAAATTCGTAGGATTCCGACGAAGCCAATTCTCGATGCGTTGTGACCGGCAAGCTTCCAGTAGCTATTCCAATCGAGTTTTCCCGAATTATTGGACTCGGATCCGAAATTTCACGATTTTGGTGATTTTCCCTAGTGGTACCCCTAGGGAAATCCGTAAAAATTCATCGGATTCCGACGAAGCCAATTCTCGATGCGTTGTGACCGGCAATCTTCCAGTAGCTATTCCGATCGAGTTTTCCCGAATTATTGGACTCGGATCCAAAATTTCACCACTTTTTACGATTTCTCGATTTTGGTGATTTTTCCTAGTGGTACCCCTTGGAAAATCCGTAAAAAATCGTCGGATTCCGACGATCCCAATTCTCGATGCGTTGCGACCGACAAGCTTCCAGTAGCTATTCCGATCGAGTTTTCCCGAATTATTGGACTCGGATCCAAAATTTCACCACTTTTTACGATTTCTCGATTTTGTTGATTTTTCTTAGTGGTACCCCTAGAAAAATCCGTAAAAATTCGTCGGATTCCGACGAAGCCAATTCTCGATGCGTTGTGACCGGCAAGCTTCCAGTAGCTATTCCGATCGAGTATTCCCTAATTATTTGACTCGGATCCAAAATTTCACGATTTCTCGATTTTTGTGATTTTCCCTAGTGGTACCCCTAGGAAAATTCGTAAAAATTCGTCGGATTCCGACGAAGCTAATTCTCGATGCGTTGTGACCGGCAAGCATCCAGTAGCTATTCCGATCGAGTTTTCCTGAATTATTGGACTCGGATCCAAAATTTCACCACTTTTTACAATTTCTCGATTTTTGTGATTTTCCCTAGTGGTACCCCTAGGAAAATCCGTAAAAAGTCGTCGGATTCCGACTAAGTCAATTCTCGATGCGTTGTGACCGGCCAGCTTCCAGTAGCTATTCCGGTCGAGATTTCCCAAATTATTGGACTCGAATCAAAAATTTCACCACTTTTTACGATTTCTCGATTTTGGTGATTTTACCTAGTGGTACCCCTAGGAAAATCCGTAAAAATTCGTCGGATTTCGACGAAACCAATTCTCAATGCGTTGTGACCTGCAAGCTACCAGTAGCTATTCCGATCGAGTTTTCCCGAATTATTGGACTCGGATCCAAAATTTCACGATTTCTCGGTTTTTGTGATTTTCCCTAGTGGTACCCCTAAGGAAATCCATAAAAATTCGTCGGATTCCGATAAAGCCAATTCTCGATGAGTTGTGACCGGCAAGCTTCCAGTAGCTATTCCGATTGAGTTTTCCCGAATTATTGGACTCGGATCCAAAATTTCACGATTTCTCTATTTTGTTGATGTTCCCTAGTGGTACCCCTAGGGAAATCCGTAAAAATTCGTCGGATTCCGACGAAGCCAATTCTCGATGCGTTGTGACCGGCAAGCTTCCAGTAGCTATTAAGATCGAGTTTTCCCGAATTATTGGACTCGGATCCAAAATTTCACGATTTCTCGATTTTTGTGATTTTCCCTAGTGGTACCCCTAGGAAAATCCGTAAAAATTCGTCGGATTTCGACGAAACCAATTCTCGATGCGTTGTGACCGGCAAGCATCCAGTAGCTATTCCGATCGAGTTTTCCCGAATTATTGGACTCGGATCAGAAATTTCACCACTTTTTATGATTTCTCGATTTTTGTGATTTTCCCTAGTGGTACCCCTAGGGAAATCCGTAAAAAGTCGTCGGATTCCGACGAAGCCAATTCTCAATGCGTTGTCGCCGGCAAGCTTCCAGTAGTTATTCCGATCGAGTTTTCCAAAATTATTGGACTCGAATCAAAAATTTCACCACTTTTTACGATTTCTCGATTTTGGTGATTTTTCCTAGTGGTACCCCTAGGAAAATCCGTAAAAATTCGTCGGATTTCGACGAAGCCAATTCTCAATTCGTTGTGACCGGCAAGCTTCCAGTAGCTATTCCGATCGAGTTTTCCCGAATTATTGGACTCGGATCCAAAATTTCACCACTTTTTACGATTTCTCGATTTTGGTGATTTTTCCTAGTGGTACCCCTAGGGAAATCCGTAAAAATTCGTCGGATTCCGACGAAGCCAATTCTCTATGCGTTGTGACCGGCAAGCTTCCAGTAGCTATTCCGATCGAGTTTTCCCTAATTATTGGACTCGGATCCAAAATTTCACGATTTCTCGATTTTTGTGATTTTCCCTAGTGGTACCCCTAGGGAAATCCGTAAAAATTCGTCGGATTCCGACGAAGCCAATTCTCGATGCATTGTGACCGGCAAGCATCCAGTAGCTATTCCGATCGAGTTTTCCCGAATTATTGGACTCGGATCAAAAATTTCACGATTTCTCGATTTTGGTGATTTTCCCTAGTGGTACCCCTAGGGAAATCCGTAAAAATTCGTCGGATTCCGACGAAACCAATTCTCGATGCGTTGTGATCGGCAAGCTTCTAGTATCTATTCCGATCGAGTTTTCCCGAATTATTGGACTCGGATCCGAAATTTCACGATTTCTCGATTTTGGTGATTTTCCCTATTGGTACCCCTAGAGAAATCCGTAAAAATTCGTAGGATTCCGACGAAGCCAATTCTCGATGCGTTGTGACCGGCAAGCTTCCAGTAGCTATTCCGATCGAGTTTTCCCGAATTATTGGACTCGGATCCGAAATTTCACGATTTTGGTGATTTTCCCTAGTGGTACCCCTAGGGAAATCCGTAAAAATTCGTCGGATTCTGACGAAGCCAATTCTCGATGCGTTGTGACCGGCAAGCTTCCAGTAGCTATTCTGATCGAGTTTTCCCGAATTATTGGACTCGGATCCAAAATTTTACCACTTTTTACGATTTCTCGATTTTGGTGATTTTTCCTATTGGTACCCCTCGGAAAATCCGTAAAAAATCGTCGGATTTCGACGATCCCAATTCTCGATGCGTTGCGACCGACAAGCTTCCAGTAGCTATTCCGATCGATATTTCCCGAATTATTGGACTCGGATCCAAAATTTCACGATTTCTCGATTTTGGTGATTTTCCCTAGTGGTACCCCTAGGGAAATCCGTAAAAATTCGTCGGATTCCGACGAAGTCAATTCTCGATGCGTTTTGACCAGAAAGCTTCTAGTAGCTATTCCGATCGATTTTTCCCGAATTATTGGACTCGGATCCAAAATTTCACCACTTTTTACCATTTCTCGATTTTGGTGATTTTCCCTAGTGGTACCCCTAGGGAAATCCGTAAAAATTCATCGGATTCCGACGAAACCAATTCTCGATGCGTTGTGATCGGCAAGCTTCCAGTATCTATTCCGATCGAGTTTTCCCGAATTATTGGACTCGGATCCAAAATTTCACGATTTCTCGATTTTGGTGATTTTCCCTAGTGGTACCCCTAGGAAAATCCGTAAAAATTCGCCGGATTCCGACGAAGCCAATTCTCGATGCGTTGTGACCGGCAAGCTTCCAGTAGCTATTCTGATCGAGTTTTCCCGAATTATTGGACTCGGAACCAAAATTTCACCACTTTTTACGATTTCTCGATTTTGGTGATTTTCCCTAGTGGTAACACTAGGGAAATCCGTAAAAATTCGTTAGATTCCGACGAAGCCAATTCTCGATGCGTTGTGACCGGCAAGCTTCTAGTATCTATTCCGATCGAGTTTTCCCAAATTATTGGACTCGGATCCAAAATTTCACGATTTCTCGATTTTGGTGATTTTCCCTAGTGGTACCCCTAGGGTAATCCGTAAAAATTCGTCGGATTTCAACGAAGCCAATTCTCGATGCGTTGTGACCGGCAAGCTTCCAGTAGCTATTCCGATCGAGTTTTCCCGAATAATTTGACTCGGATCCAAAATTTCACCACTTTTTACGATTTCTCGATTTTGGTGATTTTCCCTAGTTGTACCTATAGGGAAATCCGTAAAAATTCGTCGGATTCTGACGAAGCCAATTCTCGATGCGTTGTGACCGGCTTGCTTCCAGTAGCTATTCCGATCGAGTTTTCCCGAATTATTAGACTCGGATCCAAAATTTAACCACTTTTTATGATTTCTCGATTTTGGAGATTTTTCCAAGTGGTACCCCTAGGGAAATCCGTAAAAATTCATCGGATTCCGACGAAGCCAATTCTCGATGTGTTGTGACCGGCAAGCTTCCAGTAGCTATTCCGATCGAGTTTTCCCAAATTATTTGACTCGGATTAAAAATTTCACGATTTCTCCGTTTTGGTGATTTTCCCTTGTGGTACTCCTAGGGAAATCCGTAAAAATTCGTCGGATTCCGACGAAGCCAATTCTCGATGCGTTGTGACCGGAAAGCTTCCAGTAGCTATTCCGATCGAATTTTCCCGAATTATTGGACTCCCATCCAAAATTTCACCACTTTTTACGATTTCTCGATTTTGGTGATTTTCCCTAGTGGTACCCCTAGGGAAATCCGTAAAAATTCGTCGGATTACGACGAAGCCAATTCTCGATGCATTGTGACCGGCAAGCTTCCAGTAGCTATTCAGATCGAGTTTTTCTGAATTATTGGACTCGGATCGAAAATTTCACGATTTCTCGATTTTGGTGATTTTCCCTAGTGGTTCCCCTAGGGAAATCCGTAAAAATTCGTCGGATTACGACGAAGCCAATTCTCGATGCGTTGTGACCGGCAAGCTTCTAGTAGCTATTCAGATCGAGTTTTTCCGAATTATTGGACTCGGATCGAAAATTTCACGATTTCTCGATTTTGGTGATTTTCCCTAGTGGTACCCCTAGGGAAATCCGTAAAAATTCGTCGGATTACGACGAAGCCAATTCTCGATGCGTTGTGACCGGCAAGCTTCCAGTAGCTATTCAGATCGAGTTTTCACGAATTATTGGACTCGGATCCAAAATTTCACGATTTCTCGATTTTCGGGATTTTCCTTAGGGGTACCCCTAGGGAAATCCGTAAAAATTCGTCGGATTCCGATGAAGCAAATTCTCGATGCGTTGTGACCGGCAAGCTTCCAGTAGCTATTCAGATCGAGTTTTCACGAATTATTGGACTCGGATCCAAAATTTCACGATTTCTCGATTTTCGGGATTTTCCTTAGGGGTACCCCTAGGGAAATCCGTAAAAATTCGTCGGATTCCGATGAAGCAAATTCTCGATGCGTTGTGACCGGCAAGCTTCCAGTAGCTATTCCGATCGAGTTTTCCCGAATTATTGGACTCGGATCCAAAATTTCACCACTTTTTACGATTTCTCGATTTTGGTGATTTTCCCTAGTGGTACCCCTAGGAAAATCCGTAAAAATTCATCGGATTCCGACGAAGCCAATTCTCGATGCGTTGTGACCGGAAAGCATCCAGTAGCTATTCCGATCGAGTTTTCCCAAATTATTGGACTCGGATCCAAAATTTCACCACTTTTTACGATTTCTCGGTTTTTGTGATTTTCCCCAGTGGTACCCCTAGGGAAATCCGTAAAAATTCGTCGGATTCCGACGAAGCCAATTCTGGATGCGTTGTGACCGGCAAGCTTCCAGTAGCTATTCCGATCGAGTTTTCCCGAATTATTGGACTCGGAACCAAAATTTCACCACTTTTTACGATTTCTCGATTTTGGTGTTTTTCCCTAGTGGTAACCCTAGGGAAATCCGTAAAAATTCGTCGGATTCCAACGAAGCCAATTCTCGATGCATTGTGACCGGCAAGCTTCCAGTAGCTATTCCGATTGAGTTTTCCCAAATTATTGGACTCGTATCCAAAATTTCACGATTTCTCGATTTTGGTGATTTTCCCTAGAGGTACGTACCCCTAGGGAAATCCGTAAAAATTCGTCGAATTTCGATGAAGCCAATTCTCGATGCATTTTGACCGGCAAGCTTCCAGTAGCTATTCCGATCGAGTTTTCCCGAATTATTGGACTCGGATCCAAAATTTCACCACTTTTTACGATTTCTCGATTTTGGTGATTTTCCCAAGTGGTACCCCTCGGGAAATCCGTAAAAATTCGTCGGATTCCGACGAAGCCAATTCTCGATTCGTTGTGACCGGCAAGCTTCCAGTAGCTATTCCGATGAAGTTTTCCCGAATTAATGGACTCGGATCCAAAATTTCATTATTTCTCGATTTTGGTGATTTTCACTAGTGGTACCATTAGGGAAATCCGTAAAAATTCGTCGGATTTCGACGAAGCCAATTCTCGATGCGTTGTGACCGGCAAGCTTCCAGTAGCTATTCCAATCGAGTTTTCCCGAATTATTGGACTCGAAACAAAAATTTCACCACTTTTTTCGATTTCTCGATTTTGGTGATTTTCCCTAGTGGTAACCCTAGGGAAATCCGTAAAAATTCGTCGGATTCCGACGAAGCCAATTCTCGATGCGTTGTGACCGGCAAGCTTCCAGAAGCTATTCCGATCGAGTTTTCCCGAATTATTGGACTCGGATCCAAAATTTCACCACTTTTTATGATTTCTCTATTTTGGTAATTTTTCCTAGTGGTACTCCTAGGGAAATCCGTAAAAATTCATTGGATTCAGACGAAGCCAATTCTCGATACGTTGTGACCGGCAAGCTTCCAGTAGCTATTCCGATCGAATTTTCCCGAATTATTGGACTCGGATCAAAAATTTTACCACTTTTTACGTTTTCTCGATTTTGGTGATTTTCCCTAGTGGTACCCCTAGGGAAATCCGTAAAAATTCGTCGGATTCCGACGAAGCCAATTCTCGATGCGTTGTCACCGGCAAGCTTCCAGTAGCTATTCCGATGCAGTTTTCCCGAATTATTAGACTCGGATCCAAAATTTCACGATTTCTCGATTTTGGTGATTTTCCCTAGTGGTACCCCTATGGAAATCCGTAAAAATTCGTCGGATTCCGACGAAGCCAATTCTCGATGCGTTGTGACCGGCAAGCTTCCAGTAGCTATTTCGATGCAGTTTTCCCGAATTATTAGACTCGGATTCAAAATTTCACGATTTCTCGATTTTGGTGATTTTTCCTAGTGGTACCCCTAGGGAAATCCGTAAAAATTCGTCGGATTCCGACAAAACCAATTCTCGATGCATTGTGACCGGCAAGCTTCCAGTAGCTATTTCAATCGTGTTTTCCCGAATTATTGGACTCGAATCCAAAATTTCACCACTTTTTACGATTTCTGGATTTTGGTGATTTTCCATAGTGGTATCCCTAGGGAAATCCGTAAAAATTCGTCGGATTCCGACGAAGCCAATTCTCGATGCGTTGTGACCGGTAAGCTTCCAATAGCTATTCCGATCGAGTTTTCCTGAATTAATAGACTCCGGTCCAAAATTTCACGATTTCTCGATTTTGGTGATTTTCCCTTGTGGTACACCTATGGAAATCCGTAAAAATTCGTCAGATTCCGACGAAGCCAATTCTCGATTCATTGTGACCGGCAAGCTTCCAGTAGCTATTCCGATGAAGTTTTCCCGAATTATTGGACTCGGATCCAAAATTTCACTATTTCTCGATTTTGGTGATTTTCCCTAGTGGTACCACTAGGGAAATCCGTAAAAATTCGTCGGATTCCAACGAAACCAATTCTCGATGCGTTGTGACTGGCAAGCTTCCAGTAGCTATTCCGATCGAGTTTTCCCGAATAATTTGACTCGGATCAAAAATTTCACCACTTTTTACGATTTCTCGATTTTGGTGATTTTCCCTAGTGGTACCCCTAGGGAAATCCGTAAAAATTCGTCGGATTCCGACGAAACCAATTCTGGATGCGTTGTGACCGGCTAGCTTCCAGTAGCTATTCCGATCGAGTTTTCCTGAATTATTGGACTCGGATCCAAAATTTCACGATTTCTCGATTTTGGTGATTTTCCCTAGTGGTACCCCTAGGGAAATCCGTAAAAATTCGTCGGATTACGACGAAGCCAATTCTCGATGCGTTGTGACCGGCTAGCTTCCAGTAGCTATTCCGATCGAGTTTTCCTGAATTATTGGACTCGGATCCAAAATTTCACGATTTCTCGATTTTGGTGATTTTCCCTAGTCGTACCCCTAGGGAAATCCGTAAAAATTCGTCGGATTTCGACGAAGCCAATTCTCGATGCCTTGTGACCGGCAAGCTTCTAGTAGCTATTCCGATCGAGTTTTCCCAAATTATTGGACTCGGATTCAAAATTTCACGATTTCTCGATTTTGGTGATTTTCCCTAGTGGTACCCCTAGGGAAATCCGTAAAAATTCGTCGTATTCCGACGAAGACAATTCTCGATGCGTTTTGACCGGAAAGCTTCTAGTAGCTATTCCGATCGATTTTTCCCGAATTATTGGACTCGGATCCAAAATTTCACCACTTTCTACCATTTCTCGATTTTGGTGATTTTCCCTAGTGGAACCCCTAGGGAAATCCGTAAAAATTCGTTTGATTCCGACGAAACCAATTCTCGATGCGTTTTGATCGGCAAGCTTCCAGTAGCTATTCCGATCGAGTTTTCCCGAATTATTGGACTCGGATCCGAAATTTCACGATTTCTCGATTTTGGTGATTTTCCCTAGTGGTACCCCTACGGAAATCCGTAAAAATTCGTCGGATTCCGACGAAGCCAATTCTCGATGCGTTGTGACCGGCAAGCTTCCAGTAGCTATTCCGATCGAGTTTTTCCGAATTATTGGACTCGGATCCAAAATTTCACCACTTTTTACGATTTCTCGATTTTGGTGATTTTTCCTAGTGGTAACCCTAGGGAAATCCGTAAAAATTCGTCGGATTCCAACGAAGCCAATTCTCGATGCGTTGTGACCGGCAAGCTTCAAGTAGCTATTCCGATCGAGTTTTCCCAAATTATTGGACTCGGATCCAAAATTTCACGATTTCTCGATTTTGGTGATTTTTCCTAGTGGTACCCCTAGGGAAATCCGTAAAAATTCGTCGGATTTCAACGAAGCCAATTCTCGATGCGTTGTGACTGGCAAGCTTCCAGTATCTATTCCGATCGAGTTTTCCCGAATAATTTGACTCGGATCAAAAATTTTACCACTTTTTACGATTTCTCGATTTTGGTGATTTTCCCTAGTGGTACCCCTAGGGAAATCCGTAAAAATTCGACGGATTCCGACGAAGCCAATTCTCGATGCGTTGTGACCGGCTAGCTTCAGTTAGCTATTCCGATCGAGTTTTCCCGAATTATTGGACTCGGATCCAAAATTTAACCATTTTTTACGATTTCTCGATTTTGGTGATTTTTCCTAGTGGTACCCTTAGGGAAATCCGTAAAAATTCGTCGGATTCCGACGAAGCCAATTCTCGATGCGTTGTGACCGGCAAGCTTCCAGTAGCTATTCCGATCGAGTTTTCCCAAATTATTGGACTCGGATTAAAAATTTCACGATTTCTCGATTTTGGTGATTTTCCCTAGTGGTACCCCTAGGGAAATCCGTAAAAATTCGTCGGAATCCGACGAAGCCAATTCTCGATGCGTTGTGACCGGAAAGCTTCCAGTAGCTATTCCGATCGAGTTTTCCCGAATTATTGGACTCGGATCCGAAATTTCACGATTTCTCGATTTTGGTGATTTTCCCTAGTGGTACCCCTAGGGAAATCCGTAAAAATTCGTCGGATTCCGACGAAGCCAATTCTCGATGCGTTGTGACCGGCAAGCTTCCAGTAGCTATTCCGATCAAGTTTTCCCGAATTATTGGACTCGGATCGAAAATTTCACGATTTCTCGATTTTGGTGATTTTCCCTAGTGGTACCCCTAGGGAAATCCGTAAAAATTCGTCGGATTCCGACGAAGCCAATTCTCGATGCGTTGTGACCGGCAAGCTTCCAGTAGCTATTCCGATCGAGTTTTCCTGAATTATTGGACTCGGAACCAAACTTTCACCACTTTTTACGATTTCTCGATTTTGCTGATTTTTCCTAGTGGTAACCCTAGGGAAATCCGTAAAAATTCGTCGGATTCCGACGAAGCCAATTCTCGATGCGTTGTGACCGGCAAGCTTCCAGTAGCTATTCCGATCGATTTTTCCCAAATTATTGGACTCGGATCCAAAATTTCACGATTTCTCGATTTTGGTGATTTTTTCTAGTGGCTAGGGAAATCCGTAAAAATTCGTCGGATTTCAACGAAGCCAATTCTCGATGCGTTGTGACCGGCAAGCTTCCAGTAGCTATTCCGATCGAGTTTTCCCAAATAATTTGACTCGGATCAAAAATTTCACCACTTTTTACGATTTATCGATTTTGGTGATTTTTCCTAGTGGTACCCCTAGGGAAATCCGTAAAAATTCATCGGATTCCGACGAAGCCAATTCTCGATATGTTGTGACCGGCTAGCTTCCAGTAGCTATTCCGATCGAGTTTTCCCGAATTATTGGACTCGGATCCAAAATTTAACAATTTTTTACGATTTCTCGATTTTGGTGATTTTTCCTAGTGGTACCCCTAGGAAAATCCGTAAAAATTCGTCGGATTCCGACGAAGCCAATTCTCGATGCGTTGTGACCGGCAAGCTTCCAGTAGCTATTCCGATCGAGTTTTCCCAAATTATTGGACTCGGATCCAAAATTTCACGATTTCTCGATTTTGGTGATTTTTCCTAGTGGTACCCCTAGGGAAATCCGTAAAAATTCGTCGGATTTCAACGAAGCCAATTCTCGATGCGTTGTGACCGGCAAGCTTCCAGTAGCTATTCCGATCGAGTTTTCCCAAATAATTTGACTCGGATCAAAAATTTCACCACTTTTTACGATTTATCGATTTTGGTGATTTTTCCTAGTGGTACCCCTAGGGAAATCCGTAAAAATTCATCGGATTCCGACGAAGCCAATTCTCGATATGTTGTGACCGGCTAGCTTCCAGTAGCTATTCCGATCGAGTTTTCCCGAATTATTGGACTCGGATCCAAAATTTAACAATTTTTTACGATTTCTCGATTTTGGTGATTTTTCCTAGTGGTACCCCTAGGGAAATCCGTAAAAATTCGTCGGATTCCGACGAAGCCAATTCTCGATGCGTTGTGACCGGCAAGCTTCCAGTAGCTATTCCGATCGAGTTTTCCCAAATTATTGGACTCGGATTAAAAATTTCACGATTTCTCGATTTTGGTGATTTTCCCTAGTGGTACCCCTAGGGAAATCCGTAAACATTTGTCGGATTCCGACGAAGCAAATTCTCGATGCGTTTTGACCGGAAAGCTTCCAGTAGCTATTCCGATCGAGTTTTCCCGAATTATTGGACTCGGATCCGAAATTTCACGATTTCTCGATTTTGGTGATTTTCCCTAGTGGTACCCCTAGGGAAATCCGTAAAAATTCATCGGATTCCGACGAAGCCAATTCTCGATGCGTTGTGACCGGCAAGCTTCCAGCAGCTATTCCGATCAAGTTTTCCCGAATTATTGGACTCGGATCAAAAATTTCACGATTTCTCGATTTTGGTGATTTTTCCTAGTGGTACCCCTAGGGAAATCCGTAAAAATTCGTCGGATTCCGACGAAGCCAATTCTCGATGCGTTGTCACCGGCAAGCTTCCAGTAGCTATTCCGATCGAATTTTCCCGAATTATTGGACTCGGAACCAAACTTTCACCACTTTTTACGATTTCTCGATTTTGGTGATTTTTCCTAGTGGTAACCCTAGGGAAATCCGTAAAAATTCGTCGGATTCCGACGAAACCAATTCTCGATGCGTTGTGACCGGCAAGCTTCCAGTAGCTATTCCGATCGATTTTTCCCAAATTATTGGACTCGGATCCAAAATTTCACGATTTCTCGATTTTGGTGATTTTTTCTAGTGGCTAGGGAAATCCGTAAAAATTCGTCGGATTTCAACGAAGCCAATTCTCGATGCGTTGTGACCGGCAAGCTTCCAGTAGCTATTCCGATCGAGTTTTCCTGAATAATTTGACTCGGATCAAAAATTTCACCACTTTTTATGATTTCTCGATTTTGGTGATTTTTCCTAGTGGTACCCCTAGGGAAATCCGTAAAAATTCGTCGGATTCCGACGAAGCCAATTCTCGATGCGTTGTGACCGGCTAGCTTCCAGTAGCTATTCCGATCGAGTTTTCCCGAATTATTGGACTCGGATCCAAAATTTCACCACTTTTTATGATTTCTCTATTTTGGTAATTTTTCCTAGTGGTACTCCTAGGGAAATCCGTAAAAATTCGTCGGATTCAGACGAAGCCAATTCTCGATGCGTTGTGACCGACAAGCTTCCAGTAGCTATTCCGATCGAATTTTCCCGAATTATTGGACTCGGATCCAAAATTTTACCACTTTTTACGTTTTCTCGATTTTTTGTGATTTTCCCTAGTGGTACCCCTAGGGAAATCCGTAAAAATTCATCGGATTCCGACGAAGCCAATTCTCGATGCGTTGTGACCGGCAAGCTTCCAGTAGCTATTCCGATGCAGTTTTCCCGAATTATTAGACTCGGATCCAAAATTTCACGATTTCTCGATTTTGGTGATTTTCCCTAGTGGTACCCCTAGGGAAATCCGTAAAAATTCGTCGGATTCCGACGAAGCCAATTCTCGATGCGTTTTGACCGGCAAGCTTCCAGTAGTGCTATTCCGATGCAGTTTTCCCGAATTATTAGACTCGGATTCAAAATTTCACGATTTCTCGATTTTGGTGATTTTCCCTAGTGGTACCCCTAGGGAAATCCGTAAAAATTCGTCGGATTCCGACAAAACCAATTCTCGATGCATTGTGACCGGCAAGCTTCCAGTAGCTATTTCAATCGTGTTTTCCCGAATTATTGGACTCGAATCCAAAATTTCACCACTTTTTACGATTTCTGGATTTTGGTGATTTTCCATAGTGGTATCCCTAGGGAAATCCGTAAAAATTCGTCGGATTCCGACGAAGCCAATTCTCGATGCGTTGTGACCGGTAAGCTTCCAGTAGCTATTCCGATCGAGTTTTCCTGAATTAATAGACTCCGGTCCAAAATTTCACGATTTCTCGATTTTGGTGATTTTCACTTGTGGTACACCTATGGAAATCCGTAAAAATTCGTCAGATTCTGACGAAGCCAATTCTCGATGCATTGTGACCGGCAAGCTTCCAGTAGCTATTCCGATGAAGTTTTCCCGAATTATTGGACTCGGATCCAAAATTTCACTATTTCTCGATTTTGGTGATTTTCCCTAGTGGTACCCCTAGGGAAATCCGTAAAAATTCGTCGGATTCCAACGAAACCAATTCTCGATGCGTTGTGACTGGCAAGCTTCCAGTAGCTATTCGATCGAGTTTTCACGAATAATTTGACTCGGATCAAAAATTTCACCACTTTTTACGATTTCTCGATTTTGGTGATTTTCCCTAGTGGTACCCCTAGGGAAATCCGTAAAAATTCGTCGGATTCCGACGAAGCCAATTCTCGATGCGTTGTGACCGGCTAGCTTCCAGTAGCTATTCCGATCGAGTTTTCCCGAATTATTGGACTCGGATCCAAAATTTCACGATTTCTCGATTTTGGTGATTTTCCCTAGTGGTACCCCTAGGGAAATCCGTAAAAATTCGTCGGATTCCGATGAAGCCAATTCTCGATGCGTTGTGACCGGCTAGCTTCCAGTAGCTATTCCGATCGAGTTTTCCCGAATTATTGGACTCGGATCCAAAATTTCACGATTTCTCGATTTTGGTGATTTTCCCTAGTCGTACCCCTAGGGAAATTCGTTAAAAATTCGTCGGATTCCGACGAAGCCAATTCTCGATACCTTGTGACCGGCAAGCTTCTAGTAGCTATTCCGATCGAGTTTTCCCAAATTATTGGACTCGGATTCAAAATTTCACGATTTCTCGATTTTGGTGATTTTCCCTAGTGGTACCCCTAGGGAAATCCGTAAAAATTCGTCGTATTCCGACGAAGACAATTCTCGATTCGTTTTGACCGGAAAGCTTCTAGTAGCTATTCCGATCGATTTTTCTCGAATTATTGGACTCGGATCCAAAACTTCACCACTTTCTACCATTTCTCGATTTTGGTGATTTTCCCTAGTGGTACCCCTAGGGAATCCATAAAAATTCGTTGGATTCCGACGAAACCAATTCTCGATGCGTTGTGATCGGCAAGCTTCCAGTAGCTATTCCGATCGAGTTTTCCCGAATTATTGGACTCGGATCCGAGATTCCACGATTTCTCGATTTTGGTGATTTTCCCTAGTGGTACCCCTAGGGAAATCCGTAAAAATTCGTCGAATTCCGACGAAGCCAATTCTCGATGCGTTGTGACCGGCAAGCTTCCAGTAGCTATTCCGATCGAGTTTTTCCGAATTATTGGACTCGGAAACAAATTTCACCACTTTTTACGATTTCTCGATTTTGGTGATTTTCCCTAGTGGTAACCCTAGGGAAATCCGTAAAAATTCGTCGGATTCCAACGAAGCCAATTCTCGATGCGTTGTGACCGGCAAGCTTCCAGTAGCTATTCCGATCGAGTTTTCCCAAATTATTGGACTCGGATCCAAAATTTCACGATTTCTCGATTTTGGTGATTTTTCCTAGTGGTACCCATAGGGAAATCCGTAAAATTCGTCGGAATTCAACGAAGCCAATTCTCGATGCGTTGTGATTGGCAAGCTTCCAGTAGCTATTCCGATCGAGTTTTCCCGAATAATTTGACTCGGATCAAAAATTTTACCACTTTTTACGATTTCTCGATTTTGGTGATTTCCCTAGTGGTACCCCTAAGGAAATCCGTAAAAATTCGTCGGATTCCGACGAAGCCAATTCTCGATGCGTTGTGACCGGCTAGCTTCCAGTAGCTATTCCCGATCGAGTTTTCCCGAATTATTGGACTCGGATCCAAAATTTAACCATTTTTTACGATTTCTCGATTTTGGTGATTTTTCCTAGTGGTACCCTTAGGGAAATCCGTAAAAATTCGTCGGATTCCGATGTAGCCAATTCTCGATGCGTTGTGACCGGCAAGCTTCCAGTAGCTATTCCGATCGAGTTTTCCCAAATTATTGGACTCGGATTAAAAATTTCACGATTTCTCGATTTTGGTGATTTTCCCTAGTGGTACCCCTAGGGAAATCCGTAAAAATTCGTCGGAATCCGACGAAGCCAATTCTCGATGCGTTGTGACCGGAAAGCTTCCAGTAGCTATTCCGATCGAGTTTTCCCGAATTATTGGACTCGGATCCGAAATTTCACGATTTCTCGATTTTGGTGATTTTCCCTAGTGGTACCCCTAGGGAAATCCGTAAAAATTCGTCGGATTCCGACGAAGCCAATTCTCGATGCGTTGTGACCGGCAAGCTTCCAGTAGCTATTCCGATCAAGTTTTCCCGAATTATTGGACTCGGATCGAAAATTTCACGATTTCTCGATTTTGGTGATTTTCCCTAGTGGTACCCCTAGGGAAATCCGTAAAAATTCGTCGGATTCCGACGAAGCCAATTGTCGATGCGTTGTGACCGGCAAGCTTCCAGTAGCTATTCCGATCGAGTTTTCCCGAATTATTGGACTCGGAACCAAACTTTCACCACTTTTTACGATTTCTCGATTTTGCTGATTTTTCCTAGTGGTAACCCTAGGGAAATCCGTAAAATTCGTCGGATTCCGACGAAGCCAATTCTCGATGCGTTGTGACCGGCAAGCTTCCAGTAGCTATTCCGATCGAGTTTTCCCAAATTATTGGACTCGGATCAAAAATTTCACGATTTCTCGATTTTGGTGATTTTTCCTAGTGGTACCCCTAGGGAAATCCGTAAAAATTCGTCGGATTTCAATGAAGCCAATTCTCGATGCGTTGTGACCGGCAAGCTTCCAGTAGCTATTCCGATCGAGTTTTCCCGAATAATTTGACTCGGAAACAAAATTTCACCACCTTTTACGATTTCTCGATTTTGGTGATTTTCCCTAGTGGTACCCCTAGGAAAATCCGTAAAAATTCGTCGGATTCCGACGAAGCCAATTCTCTATGCGTTGTGACCGGCTAGCTTCCAGTAGCTATTCCGATCGAGTTTTCCCGAATTATTGGACTCGGATCCAAAATTTAACAATTTTTACGATTTCTCGATTTTGGTGATTTTTCCTAGTGGTACCCCTAGGAAAATCCGTAAAAATTCGTCGGATTCCGACGAAGCCAATTCTCGATGCGTTGTGACCGGCAAGCTTCCAATAGCTATTCCGATCGAGTTTTCCCAAATTATTGGACTCGGATCCAAAATTTCACGATTTCTCGATTTTGGTGATTTTTCCTAGTGGTACCCCTAGGGAAATCCGTAAAAATTCGTCGGATTTCAACGAAGCCAATTCTCGATGCGTTGTGACCGGCAAGCTTCCAGTAGGTATTCCGATCGAGTTTTCCCGAATAATTTGACTCGGATCAAAAATTTCACCACTTTTTACGATTTATCGATTTTGGTGATTTTCCCTAGTGGTACCCCTAGGGAAATCCGTAAAAATTCGTCGGATTCCGACGAAGCCAATTCTCGATATGTTGTGACCGGCTAGCTTCCAGTAGCTATTCCGATCGAGTTTTCCCGAATTATTGGACTCGGATCCAAAATTTAACAATTTTTTACGATTTTGGTGATTTTTCCTAGTGGTACCCCTAGGGAAATCCGTAAAAATTCGTCGGATTCCGACGAAGCCAATTCTCGATGCGTTGTGACCGGCAAGCTTCCAGTAGCTATTCCGATCGAGTTTTCCCAAATTATTGGACTCGGATTAAAAATTTCACGATTTCTCGATTTTGGTGATTTTTCCTAGTGGTACCCCTAGGGAAATCCGTAAAAATTCGTCGGAATCCGACGAAGCCAATTCTCGATGCGTTGTGACCGGAAAGCTTCCAGTAGCTATTCCGATCGAGTTTTCCCGAATTATTGGACTCGGATCCGAAATTTCACGATTTCTCGATTTTGGTGATTTTCCCTAGTGGTACCCCTAGGGAAATCCGTAAAAATTCGTTGGATTCCGACGAAACCAATTCTCGATGCGTTGTGACCGGCAAGCTTCCAGTAGCTATTCCGATCAAGTTTTCCCGAATTATTGGACTCGGATCGAAAATTTCACGATTTCTCGATTTTGGTGATTTTCCCTAGTGGTACCCCTAGGGAAATCCGTAAAAATTCGTCGGATTCCGACGAAGCCAATTCTCGATGCGTTGTGACCGGCAAGCTTCCACTAGCTATTCCGATCGAGTTTTCCCGAATTATTGGACTCGGAACCAAACTTTCACCACTTTTTACGATTTCTCGATTTTGCTGATTTTTCCTAGTGGTAACCCTAGGGAAATCCGTAAAAATTCGTCGGATTCCGACGAAGCCAATTCTCGATGCGTTGTGACCGGCAAGCTTCCAGTAGCTATTCCGATCGAGTTTTCCCAAATTATTGGACTCGGATCCAAAATTTCACGATTTCTCGATTTTGGTGATTTTTCCTAGTGGTACCCCTAGGAAAATCCGTAAAAATTCGTCGGATTTCAACGAAGCCAATTCTCGATGCGTTGTGACCGGCAAGCTTCCAGTAGCTATTCCGATCGAGTTTTCCCGAATAATTTGACTCGGAAACAAAATTTCACCACTTTTTACGATTTCTCGATTTTGGTGATTTTCCTTAGTGGTACCCCTAGGGAAATCCGTAAAAATTCGTCGGATTCCGACGAAAATAATTCTCGATGCGTTGTGACCGGCTAGCTTCCAGTAGCTATTCCGATCGAGTTTTCCCGAATTATTGGACTCGGATCCAAAATTTAACAATTTTTTACGATTTCTCGATTTTGGTGATTTTTCCTAGTGGTACCCCTAGGAAAATCCGTAAAAATTCGTCGGATTCCGACGAAGCCAATTCTTGATGCGTTGTGACCGGCAAGCTTCCAGTAGCTATTCCGATCGAGTTTTCCCAAATTATTGGACTCGGATCCAAAATTTCACGATTTCTCGATTTTGGTGATTTTTCCTAGTGGTACCCCTAGGGAAATCCGTAAAAATTCGTCGGATTTCAACGAAGCCAATTCTCGATGCGTTGTGACCGGCAAGCTTCCAGTAGCTATTCCGATCGAGTTTTCCTGAATAATTTGACTCGGATCAAAAATTTCACCACTTTTTACGATTTATCGATTTTGGTGATTTTCCCTAGTGGTACCCCTAGGGAAATCCGTAAAAATTCGTCGGATTCCGACGAAGCCAATTCTCGATATGTTGTGGCCGGCTAGCTTCCAGTAGCTATTCTGATCGAGTTTCCCAAATTATTGGACTCGGATCCAAAATTTAACAATTTTTTACGATATCTCGATTTTGGTGATTTTTCCTAGTGGTACCCCTAGGGAAATCCGTAAAAATTCGTCGGATTCCGACGAAGCCAATTCTCGATGCGTTGTGACCGGCAAGCTTCCAGTAGCTATTCCGATCGAGTTTTCCCAAATTATTGGACTCGGATTAAAAATTTCACGATTTCTCGATTTTGGTGATTTTCCCTAGTGGTACCCCTAGGGAAATCCGTAAAAATTCGTCGGATTCCGACGAAGCCAATTCTCGATGCGTTGTGACCGGAAAGCTTCCAGTAGCTATTCCGATCGAGTTTTCCCGAATTATTGGACTCGGATCCGAAATTTCACGATTTCTCGATTTTGGTGATTTTCCCTAGTGGTACCCCTAGGGAAATCCGTAAAAATTCGTCGGATTCCGACGAAGCCAATTCTCGATGCGTTGTGACCGGCAAGCTTCCAGCAGCTATTCCGATCAAGTTTTCCCGAATTATTGGACTCGGATCAAAAATTTCACGATTTCTCGATTTTGGTGATTTTTCCTAGTGGTACCCCTAGGAAAATCCGTAAAAATTCGTCGGATCCCGACGAAGCCAATTCTCGATGCGTTGTCACCGGCAAGCTTCCAGTAGCTATTCCGATCGAATTTTCCCGAATTATTGGACTCGGAACCAAACTTTCACCACTTTTTACGATTTCTCGATTTTGGTGATTTTTCCTAGTGGTAACCCTAGGGAAATCCGTAAAAATTCGTCGGATTCCGACGAAACCAATTCTCAATGCGTTGTGACCGGCAAGCTTCCAGTAGCTATTCCGATCGATTTTTCCCAAATTATTGGACTCGGATCCAAAATTTCACGATTTCTCGATTTTGGTGATTTTTCCTAGTGGTACCCCTAGGGAAATCCGTAAAAATTCGTCGGATTTCAACGAAGCCAATTCTCGATGCATTGTGACCGGCAAGCTTCCAGTAGCTATTCCGATCGAGTTTTCCTGAATAATTTGACTCGGATCAAAAATTTCACCACTTTTTATGATTTCTCGATTTTGGTGATTTTTCCTAGTGGTACCCCTAGGGAAATCCGTAAAAATTCGTCGGATTCCGACGAAGCCAATTCTCGATGCGTTGTGACCGGCTAGCTTCCAGTAGCTATTCCGATCGAGTTTTCCCGAATTATTGGACTCGGATCCAAAATTTAACCATTTTTTACGATTTCTCGATTTTGGTGATTTTTCCTAGTGGTACCCCTAGGGAAATCCGTAAAAATTCGTCGGATTCCGATGAAACCAATTCTCGATGTGTTGTGACCGGCAAGCTTCCAGTAGCTATTCCGATCGAGTTTTCCCAAATTATTGGACTCGTATTAAAAATTTCACGATTTCTCGATTTTGGTGATTTTCCCTAGTGGTACCCCTAGGGAAATCCGTAAAAATTCGTCGGATTCCGACGAAGCCAATTCTCGATGCATTGTGACCGGAATGCTTCTAGTAGCTATTCCGATCGAGTTTTCCCGAATTATTGGACTCGGATCTGAAATTTTACGATTTCTGGATTTTGGTGATTTTCCCTAGTGGTACCCCTAGGGAAATCCGTAAAAATTCGTCGGATTCCGACGAAGCCAATTCTCGATGCGTTGTGACCGGCAAGCTTCCAGTAGCTATTCCGATCAAGTTTTCCCAAATTATTGGACTCGGATCGAAAATTTCACGATTTCTCGATTTTGGTGATTTTTCCTATTGGTACCCCTAGGGAAATCCGTAAAAATTCGTCGGATTCCGACGAAGCCAATTCTCAATGCGTTGTCACAGGCAAGCTTTAAGTAGCTATTCCGATCGAGTTTTCCCGAATTATTGGACTCGGAACAAAACTTTCACCACTTTTTACGATTTCTCGATTTTGGTGATTTTTCCTAGTGGTAACCCTAGGGAAATCCGTAAAAATTCGTCGAATTCCGACGAAGCCAATTCTCGATGCGTTGTGACCGTCAAGCTTCCAGTAGCTATTCCGATCGATTTTTCCCAAATTATTGGACTCGGATCCAAAATTTCACGATTTCTCGATTTTGGTGATTTTTCCTAGTGGTACCCCTAGGGAAATCCGTAAAAATTCGTCGGATTTCAACGAAGCCAATTCTCGATGCGTTGTGACCGGCAAGCTTCCAGTAGCTATTCCGATCGAGTTTTCCCGAATAATTTGACTTGGATCAAAAATTTCACCACTTTTTACGATTTCTCGATTTTGGTGATTTTCCCTAGTGGTATCCCTAGGGAAATCCGTAAAAATTCGTCGGATTCCGACGAAGCCAATTCTCGATGCGTTGTGACCGGCTAGCTTTCAGTAGCTATTCCGATCGAGTTTTCCCAAATTATTGGACTCGGATCCAAAATTTAACCATTTTTTTACGATTTCTCGATTTTGGTGATTTTTCTTAGTGGTACCCCTAGGCAAATCCGTAAAAATTCGTCGGATTCCGACGAAGCCAATTCTCGATGCGTTGTGACCGGCAAGCTTCCAGTAGCTATTCCGATCGAGTTTTCCCAAATTATTGGACTTGGATTAAAAATTTCACGATTTCTCGATTTTGGTGATTTTCCCTAGTGGTACCCCTAGGGAAATCCGTAAAAATTCGTCGGATTCCGACGAAGCCAATTCTCGATGCGTTGTGACCAGAAAGCTTCCAGTAGCTATTCCGATCGAGTTTTCCCGAATTATTGGACTCGGATCCGAAATTTCACGATTTTTCGATTTTGGTGATTTTCCCTAGTGGTACCCCTAGGGAAATCCGTAAAAATTCGTCGGATTCCGACGAAGCCAATTCTCGATGCGTTGTGACCGGCAAGCTTCCAGTAGCTATTCCGATCGAGTTTTTCCGAATTATTGGACTCGAAAATAAAATTTCACCACTTTTTACGATTTCTCGATTTTGGTGATTTTTCCTAGTGGTAACCCTAGGGAAATCCGTAAAAATTCGTCGGATTCTGACGAAGCCAATTCTCGATGCGTTGTGACCGGCAAGCTTCCAGTAGCTATTCCGATCGAATTTTTGGACTCGGATCCAAAATTTCACCACTTTTTACGATTTCTCGATTTTGGTGATTTTTCCTAGTGGTACCCCTCGAAAAATTCGTCGGATTCCGACGATCCCAATTCTCGATGCGTTGCGACCGACAAGCTTCCAGTAGCTATTCCGATCGATATTTCCCGAATTATTGGACTAAGATCCAAAATTTCCCAATTTCTCGATTTTGGTGATTTTCCCTAGTGGTACCCGTAGGGAAATCCGTAAAAATTCGTCGGATTCCGACGAAGACAATTCTCGATGCATTGTGACCGGTAAGCTTCCAGTAGGTATTCCGATCGAGTTTTCCCAAATTATTGGACTCGAATTCAAAATTTCAAGATTTCTCGATTTTTGTGATTTTCCCTAGTGGTACCCCTAGGGAAATCCGTAAAAATTCATCGGATTACGACGAAACTAATTCTCGATGCGTTGTTACCGGCAAGCTTCTAGTAGCTATTGCGATCGAGTTTTCCCGAATTATTGGACTAGGATCCAAAATTTCACGATTTCTCGATTTTGGTGATTTTCCCTAGTGGTACCCCTAGGAAAATCCGTAAAAATTCGTCGGATTACGACGAAGCCAATTCTCGATGCGTTGTGACCGGAAAGCTTTCAGTAGCTATTCAGATCGAGTTTTTCCGAATTATTGGACTCGGATCAAAAATTTCACGATTTCTCGATTTTGGTGATTTTCCCTAGTGGTAGGGAAATCCGTAAAAATTCGTTGGATTCCGATGAAGCGAATTCTCGATGCGTTGTGACCGGAAAGCTTCCAGTAGCTATTCCGATCGAGTTTTCCCAAATTATTGGACTCGGATCCAAAATTTCACGATTTCTCGATTTTCGGGATTTTCCCTAGGGGTACCCCTAGGGAAATCCGTAAAAATTCGTCGGATTCCGACGAAGCCAATTCTCGATGCGTTGTGACTGGCAAGCTTCCAGTAGCTATTCCGATCGAGTTTTCCCGAATTATTAGACTCCGGTCCAAAATTTCACGATTTCTCGATTTTGGTGATTTTCCCTTGTGGTACACCTATGGAAATCCGTAAAAATTCGTCAGATTCCGACGAAGCCAATTCTCGATGCATTGTGACCGGCAAGCTTCCAGTAGCTATTCCGATGAAGTTTTCCCGAATTATTGGACTCGGATCCAAAATTTCACTATTTCTCGATTTTGGTGATTTTCCCTAGTGGTACCCCTAGGGAAATCCGAAAAAATTCGTCGGATTCCGACGAAGCCAATTCTCGATGCGTTGTGACCGGCAAGCTTCTAGTAGCTATTCCGATCGAGTTTTCCCGAATTATTGGACTCGGAACCAAATTTTCACCACTTTTTACGCTTTCTCGATTTTGGTGATTTTCCCTAGTGGTAACCCTAGGGAAATCCGTAAAAATTCGTCGAATTTCGACGAAGCCAATTCTCGATGCGTTGTGACCGGCAAGCTTCCAGTAGCTATTCCGATCGAGTTTTCCCAAATTATTGGACTCGGATCCAAAATTTCACCACTTTTTACGATTTCTCGATTTTTGTGATTTTCCCTAGTGGTACCCCTAGAGAAATCCGTAAAAATTCGTCGAATTCCGACGAAGCCAATTCTGGATGCGTTGTGACCGGCAAGCTTCCAGTAGCTATTCCGATCGAGTTTTTCCGAATTATTGGACTCGGAACATAAATTTCACCACTTTTTACGATTTCTCGATTTTGGTGATTTTCCCTAGTGGTAACCCTAGGGAAATCCGTAAAAATTCGTCGGATTCCGACGAAGCCAATTCTCTATGCATTGTGACCGGCAAGCTTCCAGTAGCTATTCCGATTGAGTTTTCCCAAATTATTGGACTCGTATCCAAAATTTCACGATTTCTCGATTTTGGTGATTTTCCCTAGTGGTACCCCTAGGGAAATCCGTAAAAATTCGTCGGATTTCGGTGAAGCCAATTCTCGATGCGTTTTGACCGGCAAGCTTCCAGTAGCTATTCCGATCGAGTTTTCCCGAATTATTGGACTCGGATCAAAAATTTCACAACTTTTTACGATTTCTCGATTTTGGTAATTTTCCCAAGTGGTACCCCTCGGGAAATCCGTAAAATTTCGTCGGATTTCGACGAAGCCAATTCTCGATGCGTTGTGACCGCAAGCTTCCAGTAGCTATTCCGATGAAGTTTTCCCGAATTATTGGACTCGGATCCAAAATTTCATTATTTCTCGATTTTGGTGATTTTCACTAGGGGTACCACTAGGGAAATACGTAAAAATTCGTCGGATTTCGACGAAGCCAATTCTCGATGCGTTGTGACCGGCAAGCTTCCAGTAGCTATTCCAATCGAGTTTTCCCGAATTATTGGACTCGAAACAAAAATTTCACCACTTTTTTCGATTTCTCGATTTTGGTGATTTTCCATAGTGGTACCCCTAGGAAAATCCGTAAAAATTCATTTAATTCCGACGAAGCCAATTCTCGATGCGTTGTGACCGAAAAGCATCCAGTAGCTATTCCGATCGAGTTTTCCCAAATTATTGAACTCGGATCCAAAATTTCACCACTTTTTACGATTTCTCGATTTTGGCGATTTTCCCAAGTGGTACCCCTCGGAAAATCCGTAAAAATTCGTCGGATTCCGACGAAACCAATTCTCGATGCGTTGTGACCGGCAAGCTTCCAGTAGCTATTCCGATGAAGTTTTTCCAAATTATTGGACTCGGATCCAAAATTTC
The DNA here is from genome assembly GCA_947683425.1 of Excoecaria cochinchinensis. NCBI lineage: Eukaryota > Viridiplantae > Streptophyta > Magnoliopsida > Malpighiales > Euphorbiaceae > Excoecaria > Excoecaria cochinchinensis. The sequence goes on along the minus strand of CANTUQ010000089.1, from coordinate 46,383 downwards.
ATTATTTCTCGATTTTGGTGATTTTCACTAGTGGTACCACTAGGGAAATCCGTAAAAATTCGTCGGATTTCGACGAAGCCAATTCTTGATGCGTTGTGACCGACAAGCTTCCAGTAGCTATTCCAATCGAGTTTCCCGAATTATTGGACTCGAAACAAAAATTTCACCACTTTTTTCGATTTCTCGATTTTGGTGATTTTCCCTAGTGGTACCCCTAGGGAAATCCGTAAAAATTCGTTGGATTCCGACGAAGCGAATTCTCGATGCATTGTGACCGGAAAACTTCCAGTAGCTATTCCAATCGAGTTTTCCCGAATTATTGGACTCGGATCCAAAATTTCACGATTTCTCGATTTTCGGGATTTTCCCTAGGGGTACTCCTAGGGAAATCCGTAAAAATTCGTCGGATTCCGATGAAGCAAATTCTCGATGCGTTGTGACCGGCAAACTTCCAGTAGCTATTCCGATCGAGTTTTCCCGAATTATTGGACTCGGATCCAAAATTTCACCACTTTTTATGATTTCTCTATTTTGGTAATTTTCCCTAGTGGTACTCCTAGGGAAATCCGTAAAAATTCGTCGGATTTCGACGAAACCAATTCTCGATGCGTTGTGACCGGCAAGCTTCCAGTACCTATTCCGATCGAATTTTCCCGAATTATTGGACTCGGATCCAAAATTTTACCACTTTTTACGTTTTCTCGATTTTGGTGATTTTCCCTAGTGGTACCCCTAGGGAAATCCGTAAAAATTCGTCGGATTCCGACGAAGCCAATTATCGATGCATTGTGACCGGCAAGCTTCCAGTAGCTATTCCGATGCAGTTTTCCCGAATTATTAGACTCGGATCCAAAATTTCACGATTTCTCAATTTTGGTGATTTTCCCTAGTGGTACCCCTAGGGAAATCCGTAAAAATTCGTCGGATTCCGACGAAGCCAATTCTCGATGCGTTGTGACCGGCAAGCTTCCAATAGCTATTCCGATGCAGTTTTCCCGAATTATTAGACTCGGATTCAAAATTTCACGATTTCTCGATTTTGGTGATTTTCCCTAGTGGTACCCCTAGGGAAATCCGTAAAAATTCGTCGGATTCCGACAAAACCAATTCTCGATGCATTGTGACCGGCAAGCCTCCAGTAGCTATTCCGATCGTGTTTTCCCGAATTATTAGACTCCGGTCCAAAATTTCACGATTTCTCGATTTTGGTGATTTTCCCTTGTGGTACACCTATGGAAATCCATAAAAATTCGTCAGATTCCGACGAAGCCAATTCTCGATGCATTGTGACCGGCAAGCTTCCAGTAGCTATTCCGATGAAGTTTTCCCGAATTATTGGACTCGGATCCAAAATTTCACTATTTCTCGATTATTGTGATTTTCCCTAGTGGTACCCCTAGGGAAATCCGTAAAAATTCGTCGGATTCCGACGAAGCCAATTCTCGATGCGTTCTGACCGGCAAGCTTCCAGTAGCTATTCCGATCGAGTTTTCCCGAATTATTGGACTCGGAACCAAAATTTCACCACTTTTTACGCTTTCTCGATTTGGTGATTTTCCCTAGTGGTAACCCTAGGGAAATCCGTAAAAATTCGTCGGATTTCGACGAAGCCAATTCTCGATGCGTTGTGACCGGCAAGCTTCCAGTAGCTATTCCGATCGAGTTTTCCCAAATTATTGGACTCGGAACAAAACTTTCACCACTTTTTACGATTTCTCGATTTTGGTGATTTTTCCTAGTGGTAACCCTAGGGAAATCCGTAAAAATTCGTCGAATTCCGACGAAGCCAATTCTCGATGCGTTGTGACCGTCAAGCTTCCAGTAGCTATTCCGATCGATTTTTCCCAAATTATTGGACTCGGATCCAAAATTTCACGATTTCTCGATTTTGGTGATTTTTCCTAGTGGTACCCCTAGGGAAATCCGTAAAAATTCGTCGGATTTCAACGAAGCCAATTCTCGATGCGTTGTGACCGGCAAGCTTCCAGTAGCTATTCCGATCGAGTTTTCCCGAATAATTTGACTTGGATCAAAAATTTCACCACTTTTTACGATTTCTCGATTTGGTGATTTTCCCTAGTGGTATCCCTAGGGAAATCCGTAAAAATTCGTCGGATTCCGACGAAGCCAATTCTCGATGCGTTGTGACCGGCTAGATTTCAGTAGCTATTCCGATCGAGTTTTCCCAAATTATTGGACTCGGATCCAAAATTTAACCATTTTTTTACGATTTCTCGATTTTGGTGATTTTTCCTAGTGGTACCCCTAGGCAAATCCGTAAAAATTCGTCGGATTCCGACGAAGCCAATTCTCGATGCGTTGTGACCGGCAAGCTTCCAGTAGCTATTCCGATCGAGTTTTCCCAAATTATTGGACTCGGATTAAAAATTTCACGATTTCTCGATTTTGGTGATTTTCCCTAGTGGTACCCCTAGGGAAATCCGTAAAAATTCGTCGGATTCCGACGAAGCCAATTCTCGATGCGTTGTGACCAGAAAGCTTCCAGTAGCTATTCCGATCGAGTTTTCCCGAATTATTGGACTCGGATCCGAAATTTCTCACGATTTTTCGATTTTGGTGATTTTCCCTAGTGGTACCCCTAGGGAAATCCGTAAAAATTCGTCGGATTCCGACGAAGCCAATTCTCGATGCGTTGTGTCCGGCAAGCTTCCAGTAGCTATTCCGATCGAGTTTTTCCGAATTATTGGACTCGGAAATAAAATTTCACCACTTTTTACGATTTCTCGATTTTGGTGATTTTTCCTAGTGGTAACCCTAGGGAAATCCGTAAAAATTCGTCGGATTCTGACGATGCCAATTCTCGATGCGTTGTGACCGGCAAGCTTCCAGTAGCTATTCCGATCGAATTTTTGGACTCGGATCCAAAATTTCACCACTTTTTACGATTTCTCGATTTTGGTGATTTTTCCTAGTGGTACCCCTCGAAAAATTCGTCGGATTCCGACGATCCCAATTCTCGATGCGTTGCGACCGACAAGCTTCCAGTAGCTATTCCGATCGATATTTCCCGAATTATTGGACTAAGATCCAAAATTTCCCAATTTCTCGATTTTGGTGATTTTCCCTAGTGGTACCCGTAGGGAAATCCGTAAAAATTCGTCGGATTCCGACGAAGACAATTCTCGATGCATTGTGACCGGTAAGCTTCCAGTAGGTATTCCGATCGAGTTTTCCCAAATTATTGGACTCGAATTCAAAATTTCAAGATTTCTCGATTTTTGTGATTTTCCCTAGTGGTACCCCTAGGGAAATCCGTAAAAATTCATCGGATTACGACGAAACTAATTCTCGATGCGTTGTTACCGGCAAGCTTCTAGTAGCTATTGCGATCGAGTTTTCCCGAATTATTGGACTAGGATCCAAAATTTCACGATTTCTCGATTTTGGTGATTTTCCCTAGTGGTACCCCTAGGAAAATCCGTAAAAATTCGTCGGATTACGACGAAGCCAATTCTCGATGCGTTGTGACCGGCAAGCTTTCAGTAGCTATTCAGATCGAGTTTTTCCGAATTATTGGACTCGGATCGAAAATTTCACGATTTCTCGATTTTGGTGATTTTCCCTAGTGGTAGGGAAATCCGTAAAAATTCGTTGGATTCCGATGAAGCGAATTCTCGATGCGTTGTGACCGAAAAGCTTCCAGTAGCTATTCCGATCGAGTTTTCCCAAATTATTGGACTCGGATCCAAAATTTCACGATTTCTCGATTTTCGGGATTTTCCCTAGGGGTACCCCTAGGGAAATCCGTAAAAATTCGTCGGATTCCGACGAAGCCAATTCTCGATGCGTTGTGACTGGCAAGCTTCCAGTAGCTATTCCGATCGAGTTTTCCCGAATTATTAGACTCCGGTCCAAAATTTCACGATTTCTCGATTTTGGTGATTTTCCCTTGTGGTACACCTATGGAAATCCGTAAAAATTCGTCAGATTCCGACGAAGCCAATTCTCGATGCATTGTGACCGGCAAGCTTCCAGTAGCTATTCCGATGAAGTTTTCCCGAATTATTGGACTCGGATCCAAAATTTCACTATTTCTCGATTTTGGTGATTTTCCCTAGTGGTACCCCTAGGGAAATCCGAAAAAATTCGTCGGATTCCGACGAAGCCAATTCTCGATGCGTTGTGACCGGCAAGCTTCTAGTAGCTATTCCGATCGAGTTTTCCCGAATTATTGGACTCGGAACCAAAATTTCACCACTTTTTACGCTTTCTCGATTTTGGTGATTTTCCCTAGTGGTAACCCTAGGGAAATCCGTAAAAATTCGTCGAATTTCGACGAAGCCAATTCTCGATGCGTTGTGACCGGCAAGCTTCCAGTAGCTATTCCGATCGAGTTTTCCCAAATTATTGGACTCGGATCCAAAATTTCACCACTTTTTACGATTTCTCGATTTTTGTGATTTTCCCTAGTGGTACCCCTAGAGAAATCCGTAAAAATTCGTCGAATTCCGACGAAGCCAATTCTGGATGCGTTGTGACCGGCAAGCTTCCAGTAGCTATTCCGATCGAGTTTTTCCGAATTATTGGACTCGGAACATAAATTTCACCACTTTTTACGATTTCTCGATTTTGGTGATTTTCCCTAGTGGTAACCCTAGGGAAATCCGTAAAAATTCGTCGGAATCCGACGAAGCCAATTCTCTATGCATTGTGACCGGCAAGCTTCCAGTAGCTATTCCGATTGAGTTTTCCCAAATTATTGGACTCGTATCCAAAATTTCACGATTTCTCGATTTTGGTGATTTTCCCTAGTGGTACCCCTAGGGAAATCCGTAAAAATTCGTCGGATTTCGGTGAAGCCAATTCTCGATGCGTTTTGACCGGCAAGCTTCCAGTAGCTATTCCGATCGAGTTTTCCCGAATTATTGGACTCGGATCAAAAATTTCACCACTTTTTACGATTTCTCGATTTTGGTAATTTTCCCAAGTGGTACCCCTCGAAAAATCCGTAAAATTTCGTCGGATTTCGACGAAGCCAATTCTCGATGCGTTGTGACCGGCAAGCTTCCAGTAGCTATTCCGATGAAGTTTTCCCGAATTATTGGACTCGGATCCAAAATTTCATTATTTCTCGATTTTGGTGATTTTCACTAGGGGTACCACTAGGGAAATACGTAAAAATTCGTCGGATTTCGACGAAGCCAATTCTCGATGCGTTGTGACCGGCAAGCTTCCAGTAGCTATTCCAATCGAGTTTTCCCGAATTATTGGACTCGAAACAAAAATTTCACCACTTTTTTCGATTTCTCGATTTTGGTGATTTTCCATAGTGGTACCCCTAGGAAAATCCGTAAAAATTCATTTAATTCCGACGAAGCCAATTCTCGATGCGTTGTGACCGAAAAGCATCCAGTAGCTATTCCGATCGAGTTTTCCCAAATTATTGAACTCGGATCCAAAATTTCACCACTTTTTACGATTTCTCGATTTTGGCGATTTTCCCAAGTGGTACCCCTCGGGAAATCCGTAAAAATTCGTCGGATTCCGACGAAACCAATTCTCGATGCGTTGTGACCGGCAAGCTTCCAGTAGCTATTCCGATGAAGTTTTTCCAAATTATTGGACTCGGATCCAAAATTTCATTATTTCTCGATTTTGGTGATTTTCACTAGTGGTACCACTAGGGAAATCCGTAAAAATTCGTCGGATTTCGACGAAGCCAATTCTTGATGCGTTGTGACCGACAAGCTTCCAGTAGCTATTCCAATCGAGTTTTCCCGAATTATTAGACTCGAAACAAAAATTTCACCACTTTTTTCGATTTCTCGATTTTGGTGATTTTCCCTAGTGGTACCCCTAGGAAAATCCGTAAAAATTCGTTGGATTCCGACGAAGCGAATTCTCGATGCATTGTGACCGGAAAACTTCCAGTAGCTATTCCAATCGAGTTTTCCCGAATTATTGGACTCGGATCCAAAATTTCACGATTTCTCGATTTTCGGGATTTTCCCTAGGGGTACCCCTAGGGAAATCCGTAAAAATTCGTCGGATTCCGATGAAGCAAATTCTCGATGCGTTGTGACCGGCAAACTTCCAGTAGCTATTCCGATCGAGTTTTCCCGAATTATTGGACTCGGATCCAAAATTTCACCACTTTTTATGATTTCTCTATTTTGGTAATTTTCCCTAGTGGTACTCCTAGGGAAATCCGTAAAAATTCGTCGGATTTCGACGAAGCCAATTCTCGATGCGTTGTGACCGGCAAGCTTCCAGTACCTATTCCGATCGAATTTTCCCGAATTATTGGACTCGGATCCAAAATTTTACCACTTTTTACGTTTTCTCGATTTTGGTGATTTTTCCTAGTGGTACCCCTAGGGAAATCCGTAAAAATTCGTCGGATTCCGACGAAGCCAATTATCGATGCATTGTGACCGGCAAGCTTCCAGTAGCTATTCCGATGCAGTTTTCCCGAATTATTAGACTCGGATCCAAAATTTCACGATTTCTCGATTTTGGTGATTTTCCCTAGTGGTACCCCTAGGGAAATCCGTAAAAATTCGTCGGATTCCGACGAAGCCAATTCTCGATGCGTTGTGACCGGCAAGCTTCCAATAGCTATTCCGATGCAGTTTTCCCGAATTATTAGACTCGGATTCAAAATTTCACGATTTCTCGATTTTGGTGATTTTCCCTAGTGGTACCCCTAGGGAAATCCGTAAAAATTCGTCGGATTCCGACAAAACCAATTCTCGATGCATTGTGACCGGCAAGCCTCCAGTAGCTATTCCGATCGTGTTTTCCCGAATTATTAGACTCCGGTCCAAAATTTCACGATTTCTCGATTTTGGTGATTTTCCCTTGTGGTACACCTATGGAAATCCATAAAAATTCGTCAGATTCCGACGAAGCCAATTCTCGATGCATTGTGACCGGCAAGCTTCCAGTAGCTATTCCGATGAAGTTTTCCCGAATTATTGGACTCGGATCCAAAATTTCACTATTTCTCGATTATTGTGATTTTCCCTAGTGGTACCCCTAGGGAAATCCGTAAAAATTCGTCGGATTCCGACGAAGCCAATTCTCGATGCGTTCTGACCGGCAAGCTTCCAGTAGCTATTCCGATCGAGTTTTCCCGAATTATTGGACTCGGAACAAAAATTTCACCACTTTTTACGCTTTCTCGATTTTGGTGATTTTCCCTAGTGGTAACCCTAGGGAAATCCGTAAAAATTCGTCGGATTTCGACGAAGCCAATTCTCGATGCGTTGTGACCGGCAAGCTTCCAGTAGCTATTCCGATCGAGTTTTCCCAAATTATTGGACTCGGATCCAAAATTTCACGATTTCTCGATTTTGGTGATTTTCCCTAGTGGTACACCTAGGGAAATCCGTAAAAATTCGTCGGATTTCAACGAAGCCAATTCTCGATGCGTTGCGACCGGCTTGCTTCCAGTAGCTATTCCGATCGAGTTTTCCCGAATAATTTGACTCGGATCCAAAATTTCACCACTTTTTACGATTTCTCGATTTTGGTGATTTTCCCTAGGGGTACCCCTAGGGAAATCCATAAAAATTCGTCGGATTCCGACGAAACCAATTCTCGATGCGTTGTGACCGGCTTGCTTCCAGTAGCTATTCCGATCGAGTTTTCCCAAATTATTGGACTTGGATCCAAAATTTAACCACTTTTTACGATTTCTCGATTTTGGAGATTTTTCCTAGTGGTACCCCTAGGGAAATCCGTAAAAATTCGTCGGATTCCGACGAAGCCAATTCTCGATGTGTTGTGACAGGCAAGCTTCCAGTAGCTATTCCGATTGAGTTTTCCCAAATTATTGGACTCGTATCCAAAATTTCACGATTTCTCGATTTTGGTGATTTTCCCTAGTGGTACCCCTAGGGAAATCCGTAAAAATTCGTCGAATTCCGACGAAGCCAATTCTCGTTGCATTGTCACCGGCAAGCTTCCAGTAGCTATTCCGATCGAGTTTTCCCGAATTATTGGACTCGGATCAAAAATTTCACGATTTCTCGATTTTGGTGATTTTGCCTAGTCGTACCCCTAGGGAAATCCGTAAAAATTCGTCGGATTCCGACGGAGCCAATTCTCGATGCCTTGTGACCGGCAAGCTTCTAGTAGCTATTCCGATCGAGTTTTCCCAAATTATTGGACTCGGATTCAAAATTTCACGATTTCTCGATTTTGGTGATTTTCCCTAGTGGTACCCCTAGGGAAATCCGTAAAAATTCGTCGTATTTCGATGAAGACAATTCTCGATGCGTTTTGACCGGAAAGCTTCTAGTAGCTATTCCGATCGATTTTTCCCGAATTATTGGACTCGGATCCAAAATTTCACCACTTTCTACCATTTTCTCGATTTTGGTGATTTTCCCTAGTGGTACCCCTAGGGAAATCCGTAAAAATTCGTCGGATTCCGACGAAACCAATTCTCGATGCGTTGTGATCGGCATGCTTCCAGTAGCTATTCCGATCGAGTTTTCCCGAATTATTGCACTCGGATCCGAAATTTCACGATTTCTCGATTTTGGTGATTTTCCCTAGTGGTACCCCTAGGGAAATCCGTAAAAATTCGTCGGATTCCGACGAAGCCAATTCTCGACGCGTTGTGACCGGCAAGCTTCCAGTAGCTATTCCGATCGAGTTTTTTCGAATTATTGGACTCGGAAACAAAATTTCACCACTTTTTACGATTTCTCGATTTTGTTGATTTTCCCTAGTGGTAACCCTAGGGAAATCCGTAAAAATTCGTCGGATTTCGATGAAGCCAATTCTCGATGCGTTGTGACCGGCAAGCTTCCAGTAGCTATTCCGATCGAGTTTTCCCGAATTATTGGACTCGGATCCAAAATTTCACGATTTCTCGATTTTGGTGATTTTTCCTAGTGGTACCCCTAGGGAAATCCGTAAAAATTCGTCGGAATTCAACGAAGCCAATTCTCGATGCGTTGTGACCGGCAAGCTTCCAGAAGCTATTCCGATCGAGTTTTCCCGAATAATTTGACTCGGATCAAAAATTTCACCACTTTTTACGATTTCTCGATTGTGGTGATTTTTCCTAGTGGTACCCCTAGGGAAATCCGTAAAAATTCGTCGGATTCCGACGAAGCCAATTCTCGATGCGTTGTGACCGGAAAGCTTCCAGTAGCTATTCCGATCGAGTTTTCCCGAATTATTGGACTCGGATCGAAAATTTCACGATTTCTCGATTTCGGTGATTTTCCCTAGTTGTACCCCTAGGGAAATCCGTAAAAATTCGTCGGATTCCGACGAAGACAATTCTCGATGCGTTGTCACCGGCAAGCTTCCAGTAGCTATTCCGATCGAGTTTTCCCGAATTATTGGACTCGGAACCAAACTTTCACCACTTTTTACGATTTCTCGATTTTGGTGATTTTTCCTAGTGGTAACCCTAGGGAAATCCGTAACAATTCGTCGGATTCCGACGAAGCCAATTCTCGATGTGTTGTGACCGGCAAGCTTCCAGTAGCTATTCCGATCGAGTTTTCCCAAATTATTGGACTCGGATCCAAAATTTCACGATTTCTCGATTTTGGTGATTTTTCCTAGTGGTACCCCTAGGAAAATCCGTAAAAATTCGTCGGATTTCAACGAAGCCAATTCTCGATGCGTTGTGACCGGCAAGCTTCCAGTAGCTATTTCGATCGAGTTTTCCAGAATAATTTGACTCGGATCAAAAATTTCACCACTTTTTACGATTTCTCGATTTTGGTGATTTTCCCTAGTGGTACCCCTAGGGAAATCCGTAAAAATTCGTCGGATTCCGACGAAGCCAATTCTCGATGCGTTGTGACCGGCTAGCTTCCAGTAGCTATTCCGATCGAGTTTTCCCGAATTATTGAACTCGGATCAAAAATTTAACCATTTTTTACGATTTCTCGATTTTGGTGATTTTTCCTAGTGGTACCCCTAGGGTAATCCGTAAAAATTGGTCGGATTCCGACGAAGCCAATTCTCGATGCGTTGTGACCGGCAAGCTTCCAGTAGCTATTCCGATCGAGTTTTCCCAAATTATTGGACTCGGATTAAAAATTTCACGATTTCTCGATTTTGGTGATTTTCCCTAGTGGTACCCCTAGGGAAATCCGTAAAAATTCGTCGGATTCTGACGAAGCCAATTCTCGATGCGTTGTGACCGGAAAGCTTCCAGTATCTATTCCGATCGAGTTTTCCCGAATTATTGGACTCGGATCCGAAATTTCACGATTTTTCGATTTTGGTGATTTTCCCTAGTGGTACCCCTAGGGAAATCCGTAAAAATTCGTCGGATTCCGACGAAGCCAATTCTCGATGCGTTTTGACCGGCAAGCTTCCAGTAGCTATTCCGATCAAGTTTTCCCGAATTATTGGACTCGGATCGAAAATTTCACGATTTCTCGATTTTGGTGATTTTCCCTAGTGGTACCCCTAGGGAAATCCGTAAAAATTCGTCGAATTCCGACGAAGCCAATTCTCGATGCGTTGTCATCGACAAGCTTCCAGTATCTATTCCGATCGAGTTTTCCCGAATTATTGGACTCGGAACCAAACTTTCACCACTTTTTACGATTTCTTGATTTTGGTGATTTTTCCTAGTGGTAACCCTAGGGAAATCCGTAAAAATTCGTCGGATTCTGACGAAGCCAATTCTCGATGCGTTGTGACCGGCAAGCTTCCAGTAGCTATTCCGATCGATTTTTCCCAAATTATTGGACTCGGATCCAAAATTTCACGATTTCTCGATTTTGGTGATTTTTCCTAGTGGTACCCCTAGGGAAATCCGTAAAAATTCCTCGGATTTCAACGAAGCCAATTCTCGATGCGTTGTGACTGGCAAGCTTCCAGTAGCTATTCCGATCGAGTTTTCCCGAATAATTTGACTCGGATCAAAAATTTCACCACTTTTTACGATTTCTCGATTTTGGTGATTTTCCCTAGTGGTACCCCTAGGGAAATCCGTAAAAAATCGTCGGATTCCGACGAAGTCAATTCTCGATGCGTTGTGACCGGCTAGCTTCCAGTAGCTATTCTGATCGAGTTTTACCGTATTATTGGACTCGGATCCAAAATTTAACCATTTTTTACAATTTCTCGATTTTGGTGATTTTTCCTAGTGGTACCCCTAGGCAAATCCGTAAAAATTCGTCGGATTCCGACGAAGCCAATTCTCGATGCGTTGTGACCGGCAAGCTTCCAGTAGCTATTCCGATCGAGTTTTCCCAAATTATTTGACTCGGATTAAAAATTTCACGATTTCTCGATTTTGGTGATTTTTCCTGGTGGTACCCCTAGGGAAATCCGTAAAAATTCGTCGGATTCCGACGAAGCCAATTCTCGATGCGTTGTGACCGGAAAGCTTCCAGTAGCTATTCCAATCGATTTTTCCCGAATTATTGGACTCGGATTCAAAATTTCACGATTTCTCGATTTTGGTGATTTTCCCTAGTGGTACCCCTAGGAAAATCCGTAAAAATTCGTCGGATTCCGACGAAGCCAATTCTCGATGCGTTGTGACCGGCAAGCTTCCAGTAGCTATTCCGATCAAGTTTTCCCGAATTATTGGACTCGGATCGAAAATTTCACGATTTCTCGATTTTGGTGATTTTCCCTAGTTGTACCCCTAGGGAAATCCGTAAAAATTCGTCGGATTCCGACGAAGCCAATTCTCGATGCGTTGTCACCGGCAAGCTTCCAGTAGCTATTCCGATCGAGTTTCCCCGAATTATTGGACTCAGAACCACACTTTCACCACTTTTTACGATTTCTCGATTTTGGTGATTTTTCCTAGTGGTAACCCTAGGGAAATCCGTAAAAATTCGTCGGATTCCGACGAAGCCAATTCTCGATGCGTTGTGACCGGCAAGCTTCCAGTAGCTATTCCGATCGAGTTTTCCCAAATTATTGGACTCGGATCCCAAATTACACGATTTCTCGATTTTGGTGATTTTTCCTAGTGGTACCTCTAGGAAAATCCGTAAAAATTCGTCGGATTTCAACGAAGCCAATTCTCGATGCGTTGTGACCGGCAAGCTTCCAGTAGCTATTCCGATCGAGTTTTCCCGAATAATTTGACTCGGATCAAAAATTTCACCACTTTTTACGATTTTTCGATTTTGGTGATTTTCCCTAGTGGTACCCCTAGGGAAATCCGTAAAAATTCGTCGGATTCCGACGAAGCCAATTCTCGATGCGTTGTGACCGGCTAGCTTCTAGTAGCTATTCCGATCGAGTTTTCCCAAATTATTGGACTCGGATCCAAAATTTAACCATTTTTTACGATTTCTCGATTTTGGTGATTTTTCCTAGTGGTACCCCTAGGGAAATCCGTAAAAATTCGTCGGATTCCGACGAAACCAATTCTCGATGCGTTGTGACCGGCAAGCTTCCAGTAGCTATTCCGATCGAGTTTTCCCAAATTATTGGACTCGGATTAAAAATTTCACGATTTATCGATTTTGGTGATTTTCCCTAGTGGTACCCCTAGGGAAATCCGTAAAAATTCGTCGGATTCCGACGAAGCCAATTCTCGATGCGTTGTGACCGGAAAGCTTCCAGTAGCTATTCCGATCGAGTTTTCCCGAATTATTGGACTCGGATCCGAAATTTCACGATTTCTCGATTTTGGTGATTTTCCCTAGTGGTACCCCTAGGGAAATCCGTAAAAATTCGTCGGATTCCGACGAAGCCAATTCTCGATGCGTTGTGACCGGCAAGCTTCCAGTAGCTATTCCGATGAAGTTTTCCCGAATTATTGGACTCGGATCGAAAATTTCACGATTTCTCGATTTTGGTGATTTTCCCTAGTGGTACCCCTAGGGAAATCCGTAAAAATTCGTTGAATTCCGACGAAGCCAATTCTCGATGCGTTGCCACCGGAAAGCTTCCAGTAGCTATTCCGATCGAGTTTTCCCGAATTATTGGACTCGGAACCAAACTTTCACCACTTTTTACGATTTCTCGATTTTGGTGATTTTTCCTAGTGGTAACCCTAGGGAAATCCGTAAAAATTCGTCGGATTCCGACGAAACCAATTCTTGATGCGTTGTGACCGGCAAGCTTCCAGTAGCTATTCCGATCGATTTTTCCCAAATTATTGGACTCTGATCCAAAATTTCACGATTTCTCGATTTTGGTGATTTTTCCTAGTGGTACCCCTAGGGAAATCCGTAAAAATTCCTCGGATTTCAACGAAGCCAATTCTCGATGCGTTGTGACCGGCAAGCTTCCAGTAGCTATTCCGATCGAGTTTTCCTGAATAATTTGACTCGGATCAAAAATTTCACCACTTTTTACGATTTCTCGATTTTGGTGATTTTCCCTAGTGGTACCCCTAGGGAAATCCGTAAAAATTCGTCGGATTCCGACGAAATCAATTCTCGATGCGTTGTGACCGGCTAGCTTCCAGTAGCTATTCCGATCGAGTTTTCCCGAATTATTGGACTCGGATCCAAAATTTAACCATTTTTTACGATTTGTCTATTTTGGTGATTTTTCCTTGTGGTACCCCTAGGCAAATCCGTAAAAATTCGTCGGATTTCGACGAAGCCAATTCTCGATGCGTTGTGACCGGCAAGCTTCCAGTAGCTATTCCGATCGACTTTTCCCAAATTATTGGACTCGGATTAAAAATTTCACGATTTCTCGATTTTGGTGATTTTCCCTAGTGGTACCCCTAGGGAAATCTGTAAAAATTCGTCGGATTCCGACGAAGCCAATTCTCGATGCGTTGTGACCGGAAAGCTTCCAGTAGCTATTCCGATTGAGTTTTCCCGAATTATTGGACTCGGATCCGAAATTTCACGATTTCTCGATTTTGGTGATTTTTCCTAGTGGTACCCCTAGGGAAATCCGTAAAAATTCGTCGGATTTCGACGAAGCCAATTCTCGATGCGTTGTGACCGGCAAGCTTCCAGTAGCTATTCCGATCAAGTTTTCCCGAATTATTGGACTCGGATCGAAAATTTCACGATTTCTCGATTTTGGTGATTTTCCCTAGTTGTACCCCTAGGGAAATCCGTAAAAATTCGTCGGATTCCGACGAAGCCAATGCTCGATGCATTGTCACCGACAAGCTTCCAGTAGATATTCCGATCGAGTTTTCCCGAATTATTGGACTCGGAACCAAACTTTCACCACTTTTTACGATTTCTCGATTTTAGTGATTTTTCCTAGTGGTAACCCTAGGGAAATCCGTAAAAATTCGTCGGATTCCGACGAAGCCAATTCTCGATGCGTTGTGACCGGCAAGCTTCCAGTAGCTATTCCGATCGAGTTTTTCCAAATTATTGGACTCGGATCAAAAATTTCACGATTTCTCGATTTTGGTGATTTTTCCTAGTGGTACCCCTAGGGAAATCCGTAAAAATTCGTCGGATTTCAACGAAGCCAATTCTCGATGCGTTGTGACCGAAAAGCTTCCAGTAGCTATTCCGATCGAGTTTTCCCAAATTATTGGACTCGGATCCGAAATTTCACGATTTCTCGATTTTGGTGATTTTCCCTAGTGGATACCCCTAGGGAAATCCGTAAAAATTCGTCGGATTCAGACGAAGCCAATGCTCGATGCATTGTCACCGGCAAGCTTCCAGTAGCTATTCCGATCGAGTTTTCCCGAATTATTGGACTCGGAACCAAACTTTCACCACTTTTTACGATTTCTCGATTTTAGTGATTTTTCCTAGTGGTAACCCTAGGGAAATCCGTAAAAATTCGTCGGATTCCGACGAAGCCAATTCTCGATGCGTTGTGACCGGGAAGCTTCCAGTAGCTATTCCGATCAAGTTTTCCCGAATTATTGGACTCGGATCGAAAATTTCACGATTTCTCGATTTTGGTGATTTTCCCTAGTGGTACCCCTAGGGAAATCTGTAAAAATTCGTCGGATTCCGATGAAGCCAATTCTCGATGCGTTGTTACCGGCAAGCTTCCAGTAGCTATTCCGATCGAGTTTTCCCGAATTATTGGACTCGGATCAAAAATTTCACGATTTCTCGATTTTGGTGATTTTCCCTAGTCGTACCCCTAGGGAAATCTGTAAAAATTCGTCGGATTCCGACGAAGCCAATTCTCGATGCGTTGTGACTGGCAAGCTTCTAGTAGCTATTCCGATCGAGTTTTCCCAAATTATTGGACTCGGATTCAAAATTTCACGATTTCTCGATTTTGGTGATTTTCCCTAGTGGTACCCCTAGGGAAATCCGTAAAAATTCGTCGGATTCCGACGAAGCCAATTCTCGATGCGTTGTGACCGGCAAGCTTCCAGTAGCTATTCCAATCGAGTTTTCCTGAATTATTGGACTCGGATCTGAAATTTCACGATTTCTCGATTTTGGTGATTTTTCCTAGTGGTACCCCTAGGGAAATCCGTAAAAATTCGTCGGATTCCGACGAAGCCAATTCTCGATGCGTTTTGACCGGAAAGCTTCTAGTAGCTATTCCGATCGATTTTTCCCGAATTATTGGACTCGGAACCAAAATTTCACCACTTTCTACCATTTCTCGATTTTGGTGATTTTCCCTAGTGGTACCCCTAGGGAAATCCGTAAAAATTCGTCGGATTCCGATGAAACCAATTCTTGATGCGTTGTGATCGGCAAGCTTCCAGTAGCTATTCCGATCGAGTTTTCCCGAATTATTGGACTCGGATCCAAAATTTCACGATTTCTCGATTTTGGTGATTTTCCCTAGTGGTACCCCTAGGGAAATCCGTAAAAATTCGTCGGATTCTGACGAAGCCAATTCTCGATGCGTTGTGACCGGAAAGCTTCCAGTAGCTATTCCGATCGAGTTTTCCCGAATTATTGGACTCGGATCCGAAATTTCACGATTTGTCGATTTTGGTGATTTTTCCTAGTGGTACCCCTAGGGAAATCCGTAAAAATTCGTCGGATTCCGACGAAGCCAATTCTCGATGCGTTGTCACCGGCAAGCTTCCAGTAGCTATTCCGATCAAGTTTTCCCAAATTATTGGACTCGGATCGAAAATTTCACGATTACTCGATTTTGGTGATTTTCCCTAGTTGTACCCCTAGGGAAATCCGTAAAAATTCGTCGGATTCCGACGAAGCCAATTCTCGATGCATTGTCACCGGCAAGCTTCCAGTAGCTATTCCGATCGAGTTTTCCCGAATTATTGGACTCGGAACCAAACTTTCACCACTTTTTACGATTTCTCGATTTTGGTGATTTTTCTTAGTGGTAACCCTAGGGAAATCCGTAAAAATTCGTCGAATTCCGACGAAGCCAATTCTCGATGCGTTGTGACCGACAAGCTTCCAGTAGCTATTCCGATCGAGTTTTCCCAAATTATTGGACTCGGATCCAAAATTTCACGATTTCTCGATTTTGGTGATTTTTCCTAGTGGTACCCCTAGGGAAATCCGTAAAAATTCGTCGGATTTCAACGAAGCCAATTCTCGATGCGTTGTGACCGGCAAGCTTCCAGTAGCTATTCCGATCGAGTTTTCCCGAATAATTTGACTCGGATCAAAAATTTCACAACTTTTTACGATTTCTCGATTTTGGTGATTTTCCCTAGTGGTACCCCTAGGGAAATCCGTAAAAATTCGTCGGATTCTGATGAAGCCAATTCTCGATTCGTTGGGACCGGCTAGCTTCCAGTAGCTATTCCGATCGAGTTTTCCTGAATTATTGGACTCGGATCCAAAATTTAACCATTTTTTACGATTTCTCGATTTTGGTGATTTTTCCTAGTGGTACCCCTAGGGAAATCCGTAAAAATTCGTCGGATTCCGACGAAGCCAATTCTCGATGCGTTATGACTGGCAAGCTTCCAGTAGCTATTCCGATCGATTTTTCCCAAATTATTGGACTCGGATTAAAAATTTCACGATTTCTCGATTTTGGTGATTTTCCCTAGTGGTACCCCTAGGGAAATCCGTAAAAATTCGTCGGATTCCGACGAAGCCAATTCTCGATGCGTTGTGACCGAAAAGCTTCCAGTAGCTATTCCGATCAAGTTTTCCCAAATTATTGGACTCGAATCCAAAATTTCACGATTTCTCGATTTTGGTGATTTTCCCTAGTGGTACCCCTAGGGAAATCCGTAAAAATTCGTCTGATTCCGACGAAATCAATTCTCGATGCGTTGTGACCGGCAAGCTTCCAGTAGCTATTCCGATCAAGTTTTCCCAAATTATTGGACTCGGATCGAAAATTTCACGATTTCTCGATTTTGGTGATTTTCCCTAGTGGTACCCCTAGGGAAATCCGTAAAAATTCGTCGGATTCTGACGAAGCCAATTCTCGATGCGTTGTCACCGGCAAGCTTCCAGTAGCTATTCCGATCGAGTTTTCCCGAATTATTGGACTCGGATCAAAAATTTCACGATTTCTCGATTTTGGTGATTTTCCCTAGTCGTACCCCTAGGGAAATCTGTAAAAATTCGTCGGATTCCGACGAAGCCAATTCTCGATGCGTTGTGACCGGCAAGCTTCTAGTAGTTATTCCGATCGAGTTTTTCCCAAATTATTGAACTCGGATTCAAAATTTCACGATTTCTCGATTTTGGTGATTTTCCCTAGTGGTACCCCTAGGGAAATCCGTAAAAATTCGTCGGATTCCGACGAAGACAATTCTCGATGCGTTTTGACCGGAAAGCTTCTAGTAGCTATTCCGATCGATTTTTCCCGAATTATTGGACTCGGATCCAAAATTTCACCACTTTCTACCATTTCTCGATTTTGGTGATTTTCCCTAGTGGTACCCCTAGGGAAATCCGTAAAAATTCGTCGGATTCCGACGAAACCAATTCTCGATGCGTTGTGATCGGCAAGCTTCCAGTAGCTATTCCGATCGAGTTTTCCCGAATTATTGGACTCGGATCCGAAATTTCACGATTTCTCGATTTTGGTGATTTTCCCTAGTGGTACCCCTAGGGAAATCCGTAAAAATTCGTCGGATTCCGACGAAGCCAATTCTCGATGCGTTGTGACCGGCAAGCTTCCAGTAGCTATTCCGATCGAGTTTTCCCGAATTATTGGACTCGGAACTAAAATTTCACCACTTTTTACGATTTCTCGATTTTGGTGATTTTCCCTAGTGGTAACCCTAGGGAAATCCGTAAAAATTCGTCGGATTCCTACGAAGCCAATTCTCGATGCGTTGTGACCGGCAAGCTTCCAGTAGCTATTCCGATCGAGTTTTCCCAAATTATTGGACTCGGATCCAAAATTTCACGATTTCTCGATTTTGGTGATTTTTCCTAATGGTACCCCTAGGAAAATCCGTAAAAATTCGTCGGATTTCAACGAAACCAATTCTCGATGCGTTGTGACCGGCAAGCTTCCAGTAGCTATTCCGATCGAGTTTTCCCGAATAATTTGACTCGGATCAAAAATTTCACCACTTTTTACGATTTCTCGATTTTGGTGATTTTTTCTAGTGGTACCCCTAGGGAAATCCGTAAAAATTCGTCGGATTCCGACGAAGCCAATTCTCGATGCGTTGTGACTGGCTAGCTTCCAGTAGCTATTCCGATCGAGTTTTCCCGAATTATTGGACTCGGATCCAAAATTTAACCACTTTTTACGATTTCTCGATTTTGGTGATTTTTCCTAGTGGTACCCCTAGGGAAATCCGTAAAAATTCGTCGGATTCCGACGAAGCCAATTCTCGATGAGTTGTGACCGGCAAGCTTCAAGTAGCTATTCCGATCAAGTTTTCCAAAATTATTGGACTTCGTATTAAAAATTTCACGATTTCTCGATTTTGGTGATTTTCCCTAGTGGTACCCCTAGGGAAATCCGTAAAAATTCGTCGGATTCCGACGAAGCCAATTCTCGATGCGTTGTGACCGGAAAGCTTCCAGTAGCTATTCCGATCGAGTTTTCCCGAATTATTGGACTCGGATCCAAAATTTCACCACTTTTTACGATTTGTCGATTTTGGTGATTTTCCCTAGTGGTACTCCTAGGGAAATCCGTAAAAATTCGTCGGATTCCGACGAAACCAATTCTCGATGCGTTGTGACCGGCAAGCTTCCAGTAGCTAGTCCGATCAAGTTTTCCCGAATTATTGGACTTGGATCCAAAATTTTACCACTTTTCACGATTTCTCGATTTTGGTGATTTTCCCTAGTGGTACCCCTAGGGAAATCCGTAAAAATTCGTCGGATTCCGACGAAGCCAATTCTCGATGCGTTGTGACCGGCAAGCTTCCAGTAGCTATTCCGATCAAGTTTTCCCGAATTATTGGACTCGGATCCAAAATTTCTCGACTTCTCGATTTTGGTGATTTTTCCTAGTGGTACCCCTAGGGAAATCCGTAAAAATTTGTCGGATTCCGACGAAACCAATTCTCTATGCGTTGTGACCGGCAAGCTTCTAGTAGCTATTCCGATCGAGTTTTCCCAAATTATTGGACTCGGATTAAAAATTTCACGATTTCTCGATTTTGGTGATTTTCCCTAGTGGTACCCCTAGGGAAATCCGTAAAAATTCGTTGGATTCCGACGAAGACAATTCTCGATGCGTTTTGACCGAAAAGCTTCTAGTAGCTATTCCGATCGATTTTTCCCGAATTATTGGACTCGGATCTAAAATTTCACCACTTTTTACCATTTCTCGATTTTGGTGATTTTCCCTAGTGGTACCCCTAGGGAAATCCGTAAAAATTCGTCGGATTCCGACGAAACCAATTCTCGATGCGTTGTGATCGGCAAACTTCCAGTAGCTATTCCGATCGAGTTTTCCCGAATTATTGGACTCGGATCCGAAATTTCACGATTTCTCGATTTTGGTGATTTTTCCTAGTCGTACCCCTAGGGAAATCTGTAAAAATTCGTTGGATTCCGACGAAACCAATTCTCGATGCGTTGTGACCGGCAAGCTTCTAGTAGCTATTCCGATCGAGTTTTCCCAAATTATTGAACTCGGATTCAAAATTTCACGATTTCTCGATTTCTCGATTTTGGTGATTTTCCCTAGTGGTACCCCTAGGGAAATCCGTAAAAATTCGTCGGATTCGGACGAAGACAATTCTCGATGCGTTTTGACCGGAAAGCTTCTAGTAGCTATTCCGATCGATTTTTCCCGAATTATTGGACTCGGATCCAAAATTTCACCACTTTCTACCATTTCTCGATTTTGGTGATTTTCCCTAGTGGTACCCCTAGGGAAATCCGTAAAAATTCGTCGGATTCCGACGAAACCAATTCTCGATGCATTGTGATCGGCAAGCTTCCAGTAGCTATTCCGATCGAGTTTTCCCGAATTATTGGACTCGGATCCGAAATTTCACGATTTCTCGATTTTGGTGATTTTCCCTAGTGGTACCCCTCGGAAAATCCGTAAAAATTCATCGGATTCCGACGAAGCCAATTCTCGATGCGTTGTGACCGGCAAGCTTCCAGTAGCTATTCCGATCGAGTTTTCCCGAATTATTGGACTCGGAACTAAAATTTCACCACTTTTTACGATCTCTCGATTTTGGTGATTTTCCCTAATGGTAACCCTAGGGAAATCCGTAAAAATTCGTCGGATTCCTACGAAGCCAATTCTCGATGCGTTGTGACCGGCAAGCTTCCAGTAGCTATTCCGATCGAGTTTTCCCAAATTATTGGACTCATATCCAAAATTTCACGATTTCTCGATTTTGGTGATTTTTCCTAGTGGTACCCCTAGGGAAATCCGTAAAAATTCGTCGGATTTCAACGAAGCCAATTCTCGATACGTTGTGACCGGCAAGCTTCCAGTAGCTATTCCGATCGAGTTTTCCCGAATTATTTGACTCGGATCAAAAATTTCACCACTTTTTACGATTTCTCGATTTTGGTGATTTTCCCTAGTGGTACCCCTAGGGAAATCCGTAAAAATTCGTCGGATTCCGACGAAGCCAATTCTCGATGCGTTGTGACTGGCTAGCTTCCAGTAGCTATTCCGATCGAGTTTTCCCGAATTATTGGACTCGGATCCAAAATTTAACCACTTTTTACGATTTCTCGATTTTGGTGATTTTTCCTAGTGGTACCCCTAGGGAAATCCGTAAAAATTCGTCGGATTCCGACGAAGCAAATTCTCGATGAGTTGTGACCGGCAAGCTTCAAGTAGCTATTCCGATCAAGTTTTCCAAAATTATTGGACTCGGATTAAAAATTTCACGATTTCTCGATTTTGGTGATTTTACCTAGTGGTACCCCTAGGGAAATCCGTAAAAATTCGTCGGATTCCGACGAAGCCAATTCTCGATGCGTTGTGACCGGAAAGCTTCCAGTAGCTATTCCGATCGAGTTTTCCCGAATTATTGGACTCGGATCCAAAATTTCACCACTTTTTACGATTTGTCGATTTTGGTGATTTTCCCTAGTGGTACTCCTAGGGAAATCCGTAAAAATTCGTCGGATTCCGACGAAACCAATTCTCGATGCGGTTTGACCGGCAAGCTTCCAGTAGCTAGTCCGATCAAGTTTTCCCGAATTATTGGACTTGGATCCAAAATTTTACCACTTTTCACGATTTCTCGATTTTGGTAATTTTCCCTAGTGGTACCCCTAGGGAAATCCGTAAAAATTCGTCGGATTCCGACGAAGCCAATTTTCGATGCGTTGTGACTGGCAAGCTTCCAGTAGCTATTCCGATCAAGTTTTCCCGAATTATTGGACACGGATCCAAAATTTCTCGATTTCTCGATTTTGGTGATTTTTCCTAGTGGTACCCCTAGGGAAATCCGTAAAAATTCGTCGGATTCCGACGAAGCCAATTCTCGATGCGTTGTAACCGGCAAGCTTCCAGTAGCTATTCCGATCTAGTTTTCCCGAATTATTGGACTCGGATCCAAAATTTCACCACTTTTTACGATTTCTCAATTTTGGTGATTTTTCCTAGTGGTACCCCTAGGAAAATCCGTAAAAATTCGTCGGATTCCGACGAACCCAATTCTCGATGCATTGCGACCGGCAATCTTCCAGTAGCTATTCCGATCGATATTTCCCGAATTATTGGACTCTGATCCAAAATTTCACGATTTCTCGATTTTGGTGATTTTCCCTAGTGGTACCCCTAGGGAATTCCTTCAAAATTCGTTGGATTCCGACGAAGCCAATTCTCGATGCATTGTGACCGGCAAGCTTCCAGTAGCTATTCCGATCGAGTTTTCCCGAATTATTGGACTCGGATCCAAAATTTCACCACTTTTTACGATTTCTCGATTTTGGTGATTTTCCCTAGTGGTACCCCTAGGGAAATCCGTAAAAATTCATCGGATTACGACGAAGCCAATTCTCGATGCGTTGTTACCGGCAAGCTTCTAGTAGCTATTCCGATCGAGTTTTCCCGAATTATTGGACTAGGATCCAAAATTTCACGATTTCTCGATTTTGATGATTTTCCCTAGTGGTACCCCTAGGGAAATCCGTAAAAATTCGTCGGATTACGACGAAGCCAATTCTCGATGCATTGTGACCGGCAAGCTTCCACTAGCTATTCAGATCGAGTTTTCCCAAATTATTGGACTCGGATCCAAAATTTCACGATTTCTCGATTTTGGTGATTTTCCCTAGTAGTACCCCTAGGGAAATCCGTAGCCAATTCGTTGGATTCCGACGAAGCGAATTCTCGATGCGTTGTGACCGGAAAGCTTCCAGTAGCTATTCCGATCGAGTTTTCCCGAATTATTGGACTCGGATCCAAAATTTCACGATTTCTCGATTTTGGGGATTTTCCCTAGTGGTACCCCTAGGGAAATCCGTAAAAATTCGTCGGATTCCGACGAAGCCAATTTTCGATGCGTTGTGACCGGTAAGATTCCAGTAGCTATTCCGATCGAGTTTTCCCGAATTATTGGACTCGGATCCAAAATTTCACCACTTTTTACGATTTCTCGATTTTGGTGATTTTTCCTAGTGGTACCCCTAGGGAAATCCGTAAAAATTCGTCGGATTCCGACGAAGCCAATTCTCGATGCGTTGTGACCGGCAAGCATCCAGTAGCTATTCCGATCGAGTTTTCCCGAATT
The DNA here is from genome assembly GCA_947683425.1 of Excoecaria cochinchinensis. Taxonomy (NCBI): domain Eukaryota; kingdom Viridiplantae; phylum Streptophyta; class Magnoliopsida; order Malpighiales; family Euphorbiaceae; genus Excoecaria; species Excoecaria cochinchinensis. The sequence goes on along the minus strand of CANTUQ010000089.1, from coordinate 23,429 downwards.
ATTGGACTCGGATCTAAAATTTCACCACTTTTTACGATTTCTCAATTTTGGTGATATTCCCTAGTGGTACCCCTAGGGAAATCCGTAAAAATTCGTCGGATTCCGACGAAGCCAATTATGGATGCGTTATGACCGGCAAGCTTCGAGTAGCTATTCCGATCGAGTTTTCCCGTATTATTGGACTCGGAACAAAAATTTCACCACTTTTTACGATTTCTCGATTTTGGTGATTTTCCCTAGTGGTAACCAAAGGGAAATCCGTAAAAATTCGTCGGTTTCCGACGAAGCCAATTCTCGATGCGTTGTGACCGGCAAGCTTCTAGTAGCTATTCTTATCGAGTTTTCCCAAATTATTGGACTCGTATCCAAAATTTCATGATTTCTCGATTTTGGTGATTTTCCCTAGTGGTACCCCAAGGGAAATCCGTAAAAATTCGTCGGATTTCGATGAAGCCAATTCTCGATGCGTTGTGACCGGCAAGCTTCCAGTAGCTATTTCGATCGAGTTTTCCCGAATTATTGGACTCGGATCCAAAATTTCACCACTTTTTACGATTTCTCGATTTTGGTGATTTTTCCAAGTGGTACCCCTAGGGAAATCAGTAAAAATTCGTCGGATTCCGACGAAGCCAATTCTCGATGCGTTGTGACCGGAAAGCTTCCAGTAGCTATTCCGATCGAGTTTTCCCGAATTATTGGACTCGGATCCAAAATTTTACGATTTCTCGATTTTGGTGATTTTCCCTAGTGGTACCCCTAGAAAAATCCGCAAAAATTCGTCGGATTGCGACGAAGCCAATTCTCGATGCGTTGTGACCGGCAAGCTTCCAGTAGCTATTCCGATCGAGTTTTCCTGTATTATTGGACTCGGAACCAAAATTTCACCACTTTTTACGATTTCTCGATTTTGGTGATTTTCCCTAGTGGTAACCAAAGGGAAATCCGTAAAAATTCGTCGGTTTTCGACGAAGCCAATTCTCGATGCGTTGTGACCGGCAAGCTTCCAGTAGCTATTCTTATTGAGTTTTCCCAAATTATTGGACTCGTATCCAAAATTTCACGATTTCTCGATTTTGGTGATTTTCCCTAGTGGTACCCCTAGGAAAATCCGTAAAAATTCGTCGGATTTCGATGAAGCCAATTCTCGGTGCGTTGTGACCGGCAAGCTTCCAGTAGCTATTCCGATCGAGTTTTCCCGAATTATTGGACTCGGATCCAAAATTTCACCACTTTTTACGATTTCTCGATTTTGGTGATTTTTCCAAGTGGTACCCCTAGGGAAATCCGTAAAAATTCGTCGGATTCCGACGAAGCCAATTCTCGATGCGTTGTGACCGGAAAGCTTCCAGTAGCTATTCCGATCGAGTTTTCCCGAATTATTGGACTCGGATCCAAAATTTTACGATTTTTCGATTTTGGTGATTTTCCCTAGTGGTACCCCTAGAAAAATCCGCAAAAATTCGTCGGATTGCGACGAAGCCAATTCTCGATGCGTTGTGGCCGGCAAACTTCCAGTAGCTATTCCGATCGAGTTTTCCCGAATTATTGGACTCGGATCCAAAATTTCACAACTTTTTATGATTTCTCTATTTTGGTAATTTTCCCTAGTGGTAATTCTAGGGAAATCCGTAAAAATTCATCGGATTTCGACGAAGCCAATTCTCGATGCATTGTGACCGGCAAGCTTCCAGTAACTATTCCGATCGAGTTTTCCCGAATTATTGGACTCGAATCAAAAATTTCACCACTTTTTACGATTTCTGGATTTTGGTGATTTTCCCTAGTTGTACCCCTAGGGAAATCCGTAAAAATTCATCAACTTCCGACGAAGCCAATTCTCGATGCGTTGTGACCGGCAAGCTTCTAGTAGCTATTCCGATTGAGTTTTCCCGAATTATTGGACTCGGGTCCAAAATTTCACGATTTCTCGATTTTGGTGATTTTCCCTTGTGGTACACTTAGAGAAATCCGTAAAAATTCGTCAGATTTCGACGAAGCCAATTATCGATGCGTTGTGACCGGCAAGCTTCCAGTAGCTATTCCGATCGAGTTTTCCCGAATTATTGGACTCGGAACCAAAATTTCACGATTTCTCGATTTTGGTGATTTTCCCTTGTGGTACACTTAGGGAAATCCGTAAAAATTCGTCAGATTCCGACGAAGCCAATTATCGATGCGTTGTGACCGGCAAGCTTCCAGTAGCTATTCCGATCGAGTTTTCCCGAATTATTGGACTCGGATCAAAAATTTCACCACTTTTTACGATTTCTGGATTTTGGTGATTTTCCCTGGTGGTACCCCTAGGGAAATCCGTAAAAATTCGTCGAATTCCGACGAAGCCAATTCTCGATGCATTGTGGCCGGCAAGCTTCCAGTAGCTATTCCGATCGAGTTTTCCCGAATTATTGGACTCGGGTCCAAAATTTCACGATTTCTTGATTTTGGTGATTTTCCCTTGTGGTACACTTAGGGAAATCCGTAAAAATTCGTCAGATTCCGACGAAGCCAATTATCGATGCGTTGTGACCGGCAAGCTTCCAGTAGCTATTCCGATTGAGTTTTCCCGAATTATTGGACTCGGATCAAAAATTTCACCACTTTTTACGATTTCTCGATTTTGGTGATTTTCCCTGGTGGTACCCCTAGGGAAATCCGTAAAAATTCGTCGAATTTCGACGAATCCAATTCTCGATGCATTGTGACCGGCAAGCTTCCAGTAGCTATTCCGATCGAGTTTTCCCGAATTATTGGACTCGAAACCAAAATTTCACGATTTCTCGATTTTGGTGATTTTCCCTAGTGGTACACCTAGGGAAATCCGTAAAAATTAGTCGGATTCCGAAGAAGCCAAATCTCGATGCGTTGTGACCAGCAAGCTTCCAGTAGCTATTCCGATCGAGTTTTCCCGAATTATTGGACTCGGATCAAAAATTTTACCACTTTTTACGATTTCTCGATTTTGGTGATTTTCCCTAGTGGTACCCCTAGGAAAATCCGTAAAAATTCGTTGGATTCCGAAGAAGCCAATTCTCGATGCGTTGTGACCTGCAAGCTTCCAGCAGCTATTCCGATCGAGTTTTCCCAAATTATTGGACTCGGATCCAAAATTTCACGATTTCTCGATTTTGGTGATTTTCCCTAGTGGTACCCCTAGGGAAATCCGTAAAAATTCGTCGGATTCCGACGAAGTCCATTCTCGATGCGTTGTGATCGGCAAGCTTCCAGTAGCTACTCCGATCGAGTTTTCCCAAAATATTGGACTCGGATCCAAAATTTCACGATTTCTCGATTTTGGTGATTTTCCCCAGTGGTACCCCTAGGGAAATCCGTAAAAATTCGTCGGATTCCGACGAAGTCCATTCTCGATGCGTTGTGACCGGCAAGCTTCCAGTAGCTATTCCGATCGAGTTTTCATGAATTATTGGACTTGAATCTAAAATTTCACTACTTTTACGATTTCTCGATTTTGGTGATTTTTCCTAGTGGAACCCCTAGGGAAATCCGTAAAAATTCATCGGATTCCGACGAAGCAAATTCTCGATGCGTTGTGACCGGCAAGCTTACGGTAGCTATTCCGATCGAGTTTTCCCAAATTATTGGACTCGGATCCAAAATTTCACCACTTTTTACGATTTCTCGATTTTGGTGATTTTTCCTAGTGGTACCCACTAGGAAAATCCGTAAAAATTCGTCGGATTCCGACGAAAACAATTCTCGATGCGTTGTGACTGGCAAGCTTCCAGTAGCTATTCCGATCGAGTTTTCCCGAATTATTGGACTCGGATCCAAAATTTCACGATTTTTCGATTTTGGTGATTTTCCCTAGTGGTACACCTAGGAAAATCTGTAAAAATTCGTCGAATTCCGACGAATACAATTCTCGATGCGTTGTGACCGGCAAGCTTCCAGTAGCTATTCCGATCGAGATTTCCTAAATTATTGGGCTTGGATCCAAAATTTTACCACTTTTTACGATTTCTCGATTTTGGTGATTTTCCCTAGTGGTACCCCTAGGGAAATCCGTAAAAATTCGTCGGATTCTGACGAAGACAATTCTCGATGCGTTGTGACCGGCAAGCTTCTAGTAGCTATTCCGATCGAGTTTTCCCGAATTATTGGACTCGGATCCAAAATTTCACGATTTCTCAATTTTTGTGATTTTCCCTAGTGGTAAACCTAGGGAAATCCGTAAAAATTCATCGGATTCCGATGAAGCCAATTCTCGATGCGTTGTGACCGGCAAGCTTCCAGTAGCTATTCCGATCGAGTTTTCCCGAATTATTGGACTCGGATCCAAAATTTCACCACTTTCTCGATTTTGGTGATTTTTCCTAGTGGTACCCCTAGGGAAATCCGTAAAAATTCGTCGGATTCCGACGAAGTCAATTCTCGATGCGTTGTGACCGGCAAGCTTCCAGTAGCTATTCCGATCAAGTTTTCATGAATTATTGGACTCGAATCCAAAATTTCACTACTTTTACGATTTCTCGATTTTGGTGATTTTCCCTAGTGGTACACCTAGGAAAATCTGTAAAAATTCGTCGAATTCCGACGAATACAATTCTCGATGCGTTGTGACCGGCAAGCTTCCAGTAGCTATTCCGATTGAGTTTTCCCAAATTATTGGGCTCGGATCCAAAATTTCATCACTTTTTACGATTTCTCGATTTTGGTGATTTTTCCTAGTGGTACCCCTAGGAAAATCCGTAAAAATTCGTCGGATTCCGACGAAGCCAATTCTCGATGCGTTGTGACCGGCAAGCATCCAGTAGCTATTCCGATCGAGTTTTCCCGAATTATTGGACTCGGATCTAAAATTTCACCACTTTTTACGATTTCTCAATTTTGGTGATATTCCCTAGTGGTACCCCTAGGGAAATCCGTAAAAATTCGTCGGATTCCGACGAAGCCAATTCTGGATGCGTTATGACCGGCAAGCTTCCAGTAGCTATTCCGATCGAGTTTTCCCGTATTATTGGACTCGGAACAAAAATTTCACCACTTTTTACGATTTCTCGATTTTGGTGATTTTCCCTAGTGGTAACCAAAGGGAAATCCGTAAAAATTCGTCGGTTTCCGACGAAACCAATTCTCGATGCGTTGTGACCGGCAAGCTTCTAGTAGCTATTCTTATCGAGTTTTCCCAAATTATTGGACTCGTATCCAAAATTTCATGATTTCTCGATTTTGGTGATTTTCCCTAGTGGTACCCCATGGGAAATCCGTAAAAATTCGTCGGATTTCGATGAAGCCAATTCTCGATGCGTTGTGACCGGCAAGCTTCCAGTAGCTATTTCGATCGAGCTTTCCCGAATTATTGGACTCGGATCCAAAATTTCACCACTTTTTACGATTTCTCGATTTTGGTGATTTTTTCAAGTGGTACCCCTAGGGAAATCAGTAAAAATTCGTCGGATTCCGACGAAGCCAATTCTCGATGCGTTATGACCGGAAAGCTTCCAGTAGCTATTCCGATCGAGTTTTCCCGAATTATTGGACTCGGATCCAAAATTTTACGATTTCTCGATTTTGGTGATTTTCCCTAGTGGTACCCCTAGAAAAATCCGCAAAAATTCGTCGGATTGCGACGAAGCCAATTCTCGATGCGTTGTGACCGGCAAGCTTCCAGTAGCTATTCCGATCGAGTTTTCCTGTATTATTGGACTCGGAACCAAAATTTCACCACTTTTTACGATTTCTCGATTTTGGTGATTTTCCCTAGTGGTAACCAAAGGGAAATCCGTAAAAATTCGTCGGTTTTCGACGAAGCCAATTCTCGATGCGTTGTGACCGGCAAGCTTCCAGTAGCTATTCTTATTGAGTTTTCCCAAATTATTGGACTCGTATCCAAAATTTCACGATTTCTCGATTTTGGTGATTTTCCCTAGTGGTACCCCTAGGAAAATCCGTAAAAATTCGTCGGATTTCGATGAAGCCAATTCTCGGTGCGTTGTGACCGGCAAGCTTCCAGTAGCTATTCCGATCGAGTTTTCCCGAATTATTGGACTCGGATCCAAAATTTCACCACTTTTTACGATTTCTCGATTTTGGTGATTTTTCCAAGTGGTACCCCTAGGGAAATCCGTAAAAATTCGTCGGATTCCGACGAAGCCAATTCTCGATGCGTTGTGACCGGAAAGCTTCCAGTAGCTATTCCGATCGAGTTTTCCCGAATTATTGGACTCGGATCCAAAATTTTACGATTTTTCGATTTTGGTGATTTTCCCTAGTGGTACCCCTAGAAAAATCCGCAAAAATTCGTCGGATTGCGACGAAGCCAATTCTCGATGCGTTGTGGCCGGCACACTTCCAGTAGCTATTCCGATCGAGTTTTCCCGAATTATTGGACTCGGATCCAAAATTTCACAACTTTTTATGATTTCTCTATTTTGGTAATTTTCCCTAGTGGTAATTCTAGGGAAATCCGTAAAAATTCATCGGATTTCGACGAAGCCAATTCTCGATGCATTGTGACCGGCAAGCTTCCAGTAACTATTCCGATCGAGTTTTCCCGAATTATTGGACTCGAATCAAAAATTTCACCACTTTTTACGATTTCTGAATTTTGGTGATTTTCCCTAGTTGTACCCCTAGGGAAATCCGTAAAAATTCATCAACTTCCGACGAAGCCAATTCTCGATGCGTTGTGACCGGCAAGCTTCTAGTAGCTATTCCGATTGAGTTTTCCCGAATTATTGGACTCGGGTCCAAAATTTCACGATTTCTCGATTTTGGTGATTTTCCCTTGTGGTACACTTAGAGAAATCCGTAAAAATTCGTCAGATTTCGACGAAGCCAATTATCGATGCGTTGTGACCGGCAAGCTTCCAGTAGCTATTCCGATCGAGTTTTCCCGAATTATTGGACTCGGAACCAAAATTTCACGATTTCTCGATTTTGGTGATTTTCCCTTGTGGTACACTTAGGGAAATCCGTAAAAATTCGTCAGATTCCGACGAAGCCAATTATCGATGCGTTGTGACCGGCAAGCTTCCAGTAGCTATTCCGATCGAGTTTTCCCGAATTATTGAACTCGGATCAAAAATTTCACCACTTTTTACGATTTCTGGATTTTGGTGATTTTCCCTGGTGGTACCCCTAGGGAAATCCGTAAAAATTAGTCGAATTCCGACGAAGCCAATTCTCGATGCATTGTGACCGGCAAGCTTCCAGTAGCTATTCCGATCGAGTTTTCCCGAATTATTGGACTCGGGTCCAAAATTTCACGATTTCTTGATTTTGGTGATTTTCCCTTGTGGTACACTTAGGGAAATCCGTAAAAATTCGTCAGATTTCGACGAAGCCAATTATCGATGCGTTGTGACCGGCAAGCTTCCAGTAGCTATTCCGATTGAGTTTTCCCGAATTATTGGACTCGGATCAAAAATTTCACCACTTTTTACGATTTCTCGATTTTGGTGATTTTCCCTGGTGGTACCCCTAGGGAAATCCGTAAAAATTCGTCGAATTTCGACGAATCCAATTCTCGATGCATTGTGACCGGCAAGCTTCCGGTAGCTATTCCGATCGAGTTTTCCCGAATTATTGGACTCGGAACCAAAATTTCACGATTTCTCGATTTTGGTGATTTTCCCTAGTGGTACACCTAGGGAAATCCGTAAAAATTAGTCGGATTCCGAAGAAGCCAAATCTCGATGCGTTGTGACCAGCAAGCTTCCAGTAGCTATTCCGATCGAGTTTTCCCGAATTATTGGATTCGGATCAAAAATTTTACCACTTTTTACGATTTCTCGATTTTGGTGATTTTCCCTAGTGGTACCCCTAGGAAAATCCGTAAAAATTCGTCGGATTCCGAAGAAGCCAATTCTCGATGCGTTGTGACCTGCAAGCTTCCAGCAGCTATTCCGATCGAGTTTTCCCAAATTATTGGACTCGGATCCAAAATTTCACGATTTCTCGATTTTGGTGATTTTCCCTAGTGGTACCCCTAGGGAAATCCGTAAAAATTCGTCGGATTCCGACGAAGTCCATTCTCGATGCGTTGTGATCGGCAAGCTTCCAGTAGCTATTCCGATCGAGTTTTCCCAAAATATTGGACTCGGATCCAAAATTTCACGATTTCTCGATTTTGGTGATTTTCCCCAGTGGTACCCCTAGGGAATCCGTAAAAATTCGTCGGATTCCGACGAAGTCCATTCTCGATGCATTGTGACCGGCAAGCTTCCAGTAGCTATTCCGATCGAGTTTTCATGAATTATTGGACTTGAATCTAAAATTTCACTACTTTTACGATTTCTCGATTTTGGTGATTTTTCCTAGTGGAACCCCTAGGGAAATCCGTAAAAATTCATCGGATTCCGACGAAGCAAATTCTCGATGCGTTGTGACCGGCAAGCTTACGGTAGCTATTCCGATCGAGTTTTCCCAAATTATTGGACTCGGATCCAAAATTTCACCACTTTTTACGATTTCTCGATTTTGGTGATTTTTCCTAGTGGTACCCACTAGGGAAATCCGTAAAAATTGGTCGGATTCCGACGAAAACAATTCTCGATGCGTTGTGACTGGCAAGCTTCCAGTAGCTATTCCGATCGAGTTTTCCCGAATTATTGGACTCGGATCCAAAATTTCACGATTTCTCGATTTTGGTGATTTTCCCTAGTGGTACACCTAGGGAAATCTGTAAAAATTCGTCGAATTCCGACGAATACAATTCTCGATGCGTTGTGACCGGCAAGCTTCCAGTAGCTATTCCGATCGAGATTTCCTAAATTATTGGGCTTGGATCCAAAATTTTACCACTTTTTACGATTTCTCGATTTTGGTGATTTTCCCTAGTGGTACCCCTAGGGAAATCCGTAAAAATTCGTCGGATTCTGACGAAGACAATTCTCGATGCGTTGTGACCGGCAAGCTTCTAGTAGCTATTCCGATCGAGTTTTCCCGAATTATTGGACTCGGATCCAAAATTTCACGATTTCTCAATTTTTGTGATTTTCCCTAGTGGTAAACCTAGGGAAATCCGTAAAAATTCATCGGATTCCGATGAAGCCAATTCTCGATGCGTTGTGACCGGCAAGCTTCCAGTAGCTATTCCGATCGAGTTTTCCCGAATTATTGGACTCGGATCCAAAATTTCACCACTTTCTCGATTTTGGTGATTTTTCCTAGTGGTACCCCTAGGGAAATCCGTAAAAATTCGTCGGATTCCGACGAAGTCAATTCTCGATGCGTTGTGACCGGCAAGCTTCCAGTAGCTATTCCGATCAAGTTTTCATGAATTATTGGACTCGAATCCAAAATTTCACTACTTTTACGATTTCTCGATTTTGGTGATTTTCCCTAGTGGTACACCTAGGGAAATCTGTAAAAATTCGTCGAATTCCGACGAATACAATTCTCGATGCGTTGTGACCGGCAAGCTTCCAGTAGCTATTCCGATTGAGTTTTCCCAAATTATTGGGCTCGGATCCAAAATTTCATCACTTTTTACGATTTCTCGATTTTGGTGATTTTTCCTAGTGGTACCCATAGGGAAATCCGTAAAAATTCATCGGATTCCGACGAAGCCAATTATCGATGCGTTATGACCGGCAAGCTTCCAGTAGCTATTCCGATCGAGTTTTGCCGAATTATTGAACTCGAATCCAAAATTCCACCACTTTTTACGATTTCTCGATTTTTGTGATTTTCCCTAGTGGTACCCCTAGGAAAATCCGTAAAAATTCGTCGGATTCTGACGAAGCAAATTCTCGATGCATTGTGACCGGCAAGCTTCCAGTAGCTATTCCGATCGAGTTTTCCCGAATTATTGGACTCGGATCCAAAATTTCACCACTTTCTCGATTTTGGTGATTTTCCCTAGTGGTACCCCTAGGGAAATCCGTAAAAAATCGTCAGATTCCGACGAAGCCAATTTTCGATGCGTTGTGACCGGCAAGCTTCGAGTAGCTATTCCGATCGAGTTTTCCCGAATTATTGGACTCGGATCAAAAATTTCACCACTTTTTACGATTTCTCGATTTTGGTGATTTTTCCTAGTGGTACCCCTAGGGAAATCCGTAAAAATTCATCGGATTTCGACGAAGCCAATTCTCGATGCGTTGTGACTGGCAAGCTTTCAGTAGCTATTCCGATCGAGTTTTCCCGAATTATTGGACTCGGATCCAAAATTTCACCACTTTTTACGATTTCTCGATTTTGGTGATTTTCCCTAGTGGTACCCCTAGGGAAATCCGTAAAAATTCATCGGATTCCGACGAAGCCAATTCTCGATGTGTTGTGACCGGCAAGCTTCCAGTAGCTATTCCGATCGACTTTTCCCGAATTAATGGACTCGGATCAAAAATTTCACCACTTTTTACGAGATCTCGATTTTGGTGATTTTTCCTAGTGGCACCCCTAGGGAAATCCGTAAAAATTTGTCGGATTCCGATGAAGCCAATTCTCGATGCGTTGTGACCGGCAAGCTTCCAGTAGCTATTCCGATCGAGTTTTCCCGAATTATTGGACTCGGATCCAAAATTTCACGATTTCTCGATTTTGGTGATTTTCTCTAGTGGTACCCCTAGGGAAATCCTTCAAAATTCGTTGGATTCCGACGAAGGCAATTCTCGATGCATTGTGACCGGCAAGCTTCCAGTAGCTATTCCGATCGAGTTTTCCTGAATTATTGGACTCGGATCCAAAATTTCACAATTTTTTACGATTTCTCGATTTTGGTGATTTTTCCTAGTGGTACCCCTAGGGAAATCCGTAAAAATTCGTCGGATTTCGACGAAGCCAATTCTCGATGCGTTGTGACCGGCAAGCTTCCAGTAGCTATTCCGATCGAGTTTTCCCGAATTATTGGACTCGGATCCAAAATTTCACCACTTTTTATGATTTCTCGATTTTGGTGATTTTACCTAGTGGTACCCCTAGGGAAATCCGTAAAAATTCGTCGGATTCCGACGAAGCCAATTCTCGATGCGTTGTGACCGGCAAGTTTCCCGTAGCTATTCCGATCGAGTTTTCTCGAATTATTGGACTCGGATCTAAAATTTCACGATTTCTCGATTTTGGTGATTTTCCCTACTGATACACCTAGGGAAATCCGTAAAAATTCGTCGGATTCCGACGAAGCCAATTCTCGATGCGTTGTGACCGGCAAGCTTCCAGTAGCTATTCCGATCGAGTTTTGCCGAATTATTGGACTCGGATCCAAAATTTCACCACTTTTTACGATTTCTCGATTTTTGTGATTTTCCCTAGTGGTACCCCTAGGGAAATCCGTAAAAATTCGTCGGATTCCGACGAAGCAAATTCTCGATGCGTTGTGACCTGCAAGCTTACGGTAGCTATTCCGATCGAGTTTTCTCGAATTATTGGACTCGGATCCAAAATTTCACCACTTTTTACGATTTCTCGATTTTGGTGATTTTTCCTTGTGGTACCCCTAGGGAAATCCGTAAAAATTCGTCGGATTCCGACGAAAACAATTCTCGATGCATTGTGACCGGCAAGCTTCCAGTAGCTATTCCGATCGAGTTTTCCCGAATTATTGGACTCGGATCCAAAATTTCACGATTTCTCGATTTTGGTGATTTTTCCTAGTGGTACACCTAGGAAAATCCGTAAAAAGTCGTCGGATTCCGACGAAAACAATTCTCGATGCATTGTGACCGGCAAGCTTCCAGTAGCTATTCCGATCGAGTTTTCCCGAATTATTGGACTCGGATCCAAAATTTCACCACTTTCTCGATTTTGGTGATTTTTCCTAGTGGTACCCCTAGGGAAATACGTAAAAATTCGTCGGATTCCGATGAAGTCAATTCTCGATGCGTTGTGACCGGCAAGCTTCCAGTAGCTATTCCGATCAAGTTTTCATGAATTATTGGACTCGAATCCAAAATTTCACTACTTTTACGATTTCTCGATTTTGGTGATTTTCCCTAGTGGTACACCTAGGGAAATCTGTAAAAATTCGTCGAATTCCGACGAATACAATTCTCGATGCGTTGTGACCGGCAAGCTTCCAGTAGCTATTCCGATCGAGTTTTCCCAAACTATTGGGCTCGGATCCAAAATTTCATCACTTTTTACGATTTCTCGATTTTGGTGATTTTCCCTAGTGGTACCACTAGGGAAATCCGTAAAAATTCGTCGGATTCCGACGAAGACAATTCTCGATGCATTGTGACCGGAAAGCTTCCACTAGCTATTCCGATCGAGTTTTCCCGAATTATTGGACTCGGATCCAAAATTTCACGATTTCTCGATTTTGGTGATTTTCCCTAGTGGTAAACCTAGGAAAATCCGTAAAAATTCGTCGGATTCCGACGAAGCCAATTCTCGATGCGTTGTGACCGGCAAGCTTCCAGTAGCTATTCCAATAGAGTTTTTCCGAATTATTGGACTCGGATCCAAAATTTCACCACTTTTACGATTTCTCGATTTTGGTGATTTTTCTAGTGGTACCCCTAGGAAAATCCGTAAAAATTCGTCGGATTCCGACGAAGCAAATTCTCGATGCGTTGTGACCTGCAAGCTTACGGTAGCTATTCCGATCGAGTTTTCCCGAATTATTGGACTCGGATCCAAAATTTCACCACTTTTTACGATTTCTCGATTTTGGTGATTTTTCCTTGTGGTACCCCTAGGGAAATCCGTAAAAAATTCATCGGATTCCGACGAAAACAATTCTCGATGCATTGTGACCGGCAAGCTTTCAGTAGCTATTCCGATCGAGTTTCCCGAATTATTCGACTCGGATCCAAAATTTCACGATTTCTCGATTTTGGTGATTTTTCCTAGTGGTACACCTAGGGAAATCCGTAAAAAGTCGTCGGATTCCGACGAAAGCAATTCTCGATGCGTTGTGACCGGCAAGCTTCCAGTAGCTATTCCGATCGAGTTTTCCCAAATTATTGGGCTCGGATCCAAAATTTCACCACTTTTTACGATTTCTCGATTTTGGTGATTTTCCCTAGTGGTACCCTAGGGAAATCCGTAAAATTCGTCGGATTCCGATGAAGACAATTCTCGATGCGTTGTGACCGCAAGCTTCTAGTAGCTATTCCGATCGAGTTTTCCCGAATTATTGGACTCGGATCCAAAATTTCATGATTTCTCGATTTTGGTGATTTTTCCTAGTGGTAAACTTAGGGAAATCCGTAAAAATTCGTCGGATTCCGACGAAGTCAATTCTCGATGCGTTGTGACCAGCAAACTTCCAGTAGCTATTCCGATAGAGTTTTCCCGAATTATTGGACTCGGATGCAAAATTTCACAACTTTCTCGATTTTAGTGATTTTCCCTAGTGGTACCCCTAGGGAAATCCGTAAAAAATCGTCGGATTCCGACGAAGCCAATTCTCGATGCGTTGTGACCGGCAAGCTTCCAGTAGCTATTCCGATCGAGTTTTCCCGAATTATTGGACTCGGATCCAAAATCTCACCACTTTTTACGATTTCTCGATTTTGGTGATTTTCCCTAGTGGTACCCCTAGGGAAATCCTTAAAAATTCGTCGGATTTCGACGAAGTCAATTCTCGATGCATTGTGACCGGCAAGCTTCCAGTATCTATTCGATCGAGTTTTCCCGAATTATTGGACTCGGATCCAAAATTTCACCACTTTTTACGATTCTCGATTTTGGTGATTTTTCCTAGTGGTACCCCTAGGAAAATCCGTAAAAATTCATCGGATTTCGACGAAGCCAATTCTCGATGCGTTGTGACCGGCAAGCTTTCAGTAGCTATTCCGATCGAGTTTTCCTGAATTATTGGACTCGGATCCAAAATTTCACGATTTCTCGATTTTGGTGATTTTTCCTAGTGGTACACCTAGGGAAATCCGTAAAAAGTCGTCGGATTCCGACGAAAAGCAATTCTCGATGCGTTGTGACCGGCAAGCTTCCAGTAGCTATTCCGATCGAGTTTTCCCAAATTATTGGGCTCGGATCCAAAATTTCACCACTTTTTACGATTTCTCGATTTTGGTGATTTTCACTAGTGGTACCCCTAGGGAAATCCGTAAAAATTCGTCGGATTCCGATGAAGACAATTCTCGATGCGTTGTGACCGGCAAGCTTCTAGTAGCTATTCCGATCGAGTTTTCCCGAATTATTGGACTCGGATCCAAAATTTCATGATTTCTCGATTTTGGTGATTTTTCCTAGTGGTAAACTTAGGGAAATCCGTAAAAATTCGTCGGATTCCGACGAAGTCAATTCTCGATGCGTTGTGACCAGCAAACTTCCAGTAGCTATTCCGATAGAGTTTTCCCGAATTATTGGACTCGGATGCAAAATTTCACAACTTTCTCGATTTTAGTGATTTTCCTAGTGGTACCCCTAGGGAAATCCGTAAAAAATCGTCGGATTCCGACGAAGCCAATTCTCGATGCGTTGTGACCGGCAAGCTTCCAGTAGCTATTCCGATCGAGTTTTCCCGAATTATTGACTCGGATCAAAAATCTCACCACTTTTTACGATTTCTCGATTTTGGTGATTTTCCCTAGTGGTACCCCCTAGGGAAATCCTTAAAAATTCGTCGGATTCCGACGAAGTCAATTCTCGATGCATTGTGACCGGCAAGCTTCCAGTAGCTATTCCGATCGAGTTTTCCCGAATTATTGGACTCGGATCCAAAATTTCACCACTTTTTACGATTTCTCGATTTTGGTGATTTTTCCTAGTGGTACCCCTAGGGAAATCCGTAAAAATTCATCGGATTTCGACGAAGCCAATTCTCGATGCGTTGTGACCGGCAAGCTTTCAGTAGCTATTCCGATCGAGTTTTCCCGAATTATTGGACTCGGATCCAAAATTTCACCACTTTTTACGATTTCTCGATTTTGGTGATTTTCCTAGTGGTACCCCTAGGGAAATCCGTAAAAATTATCGGATTCCGACGAAGCCAATTCTCGATGTGTTGTGACCGGCAAGCTTCCAGTAGCTATTCCGATCGACTTTTCCCGAATTAATGGACTCGGATCAAAATTTCACCACTTTTTACGAGATCTCGATTTTGGTGATTTTCCCTAGTGGTACCCCTAGGGAAATCCGTAAAAATTTGTCGGATTCCGATGAAGCCAATTCTCGATGCGTTGTGACCGGAAAGCTTCCAGTAGCTATTCCGATCGAGTTTTCTCGAATTATTGGACTCGGATCCAAAATTTCACGATTTCTCGATTTTGGTGATTTTCCCTAGTGGTACCCCTAGGGAAATCCTTCAAAATTCGTCGGATTCCGACGAAACCAATTCTCGATGCATTGTGACCGGCAAGCTTCCAGTAGCTATTCCGATCGAGTTTTCCCGAATTATTTGACTCGGATCCAAAATTTCACCACTTTTTACGATTTCTCGATTTTGGTGATTTTCCTAGTGGTACCCCTAGGGAAATCTGTAAAAATTCGTCGGATTTTCGACGAAGCCAATTCTCGATGCGTTGTGACCGGCAAGCTTCCAGTAGCTATTCCGATCGAGTTTCCCAAATTATTGGACTCGGATCCAAAATTTCACCACTTTTTACGATTTCTCGATTTTGGTGATTTTCCCTAGTGGTACCCCCGAGGGAAATCCGTAAAAATTCATCGGATTCCGACGAAAAAAATTCTCGATGCGTTGTTACCGGCAAGCTTCCAGTAGCTATTCCGATCGAGTTTTCCCGAATTATTCGACTCGGATCCAAAATTTCACGATTTCTCGATTTGGTGATTTTCCCTAGTGGTACACCTAGGGAAATCCGTAAAAATTCGTCGAATTCCGATGAAGCCAATTCTCGATGCGTTGTGACCGGCAAGCTTCCAGTAGCTATTCCGATCGAGTTTTCCCAAATTATTGGGCTCGGATCCAAAATTTCACCACTTTTTACGATTTCTCGATTTGGTGATTTTCCCTAGTGGTACCCCTAGGAAAATCCGTAAAAATTCGTCGGATTCCGACGAAGACAATTCTCGATGCGTTGTGACCGGCAAGCTTCCAGTAGCTATTCCGATAGAGTTTTCCCGAATTATTGGACTCGGATCCAAAATTTCACCACTTTTTACGATTTCTTGATTTTGGTAAATTTTCCTAGTGGTACCCCTAGGGAAATCCGTAAAAATTCGTCGGATTCCGACGAAGCCAATTCTCAATTCGTTGTGACCGGAAAGTTTCCCGTAGCTATTCCGATCGAGTTTTTCCGAATTATTGGACTCGGATCCAAAATTTCACGATTTCTCGATTTTGGTGATTTTCCCTACTGGTACACCTAGGGAAATCCGTAAAAATTCGTCGGATTCCGACGAAGCCAATTCTCGATGCGTTATGACCGGCAAGCTTCCAGTAGCTATTCCGATCGAGTTTTGCCGAATTATTGAACTCGAATCAAAAATTCCACCACTTTTTACGATTTCTCGATTTTTGTGAATTTCCCTAGTGGTACCCCTAGGAAAATCCGTAAAAATTCGTCGGATTCTGACGAAGCAAATTCTCGATGCGTTGTGACCGGCAAGCTTCCAGTAGCTATTCCGATCGAGTTTTCCCGAATTATTGGACTCGGATCAAAAATTTCACCACTTTCTCGATTTTGGTGATTTTCCCTAGTGGTACCCCTAGGGAAATCCGTAAAAAATCCGTCAGATTCCGACGAAGCCAATTCTCGATGCGTTGTGACCGGCAAGCTTCGAGTAGCTATTCCGATCGAGTTTTCCCGAATTATTGGACTCGGATCAAAATCTCACCACTTTTTACGATTTCTCGATTTTGGTGATTTTCCCTAGTGGTACCCCTAGGGAAATCCGTAAAAATTCGTCGGATTCCGACGAAGCCAATTCTCAATGCGTTGTGACCGGCAAGTTTCCAGTAGCTATTCCGATCGAGTTTTCTCGAATTATTGGACTCGGATCCAAAATTTCACGATTTCTCGATTTTGGTGATTTTCCCTAGTGGTACCCCTAGGGAAATCTTTCAAAATTCGTCGGATTCCAACGAAACCAATTCTCGATGCATTGTGACCGGCAAGCTTCCAGTAGCTATTCCGATCGAGTTTTCCCGAATTATTTGACTCGGATAAAAATTTCACCACTTTTTACGATTTCTCGATTTTGGTGATTTTTCCTAGTGGTACCCCTAGGGAAATCCGTAAAAATTCGTCGGATTTCGACGAAGCCAATTCTCGATGCGTTGTGACCGGCAAGCTTCCAGTAGCTATTCCGATCGAGTTTTCCCAAATTATTGACTCGGATCCAAAATTTCACCACTTTTTACGATTTCTCGATTTTGGTGATTTTCCCTAGTGGTACCCCCTAGGGAAATCCGTAAAAAATTCATCGGATTCCGACGAAAACAATTCTCGATGCGTTGTTACCGGTAAGCTTCCAGTAGCTATTCCGATCGAGTTTTCCCGAATTATTGGACTCGGATCCAAAATTTCAACGATTTCTCGATTTTGGTGATTTTCCCTAGTGGTACACCTAGGGAAATCCGTAAAAATTCGTCGAATTCCGATGAAGCCAATTCTCGATGCGTTGTGACCGGCAAGCTTCCAGTAGCTATTCCGATCGAGTTTTCCAAAATTATTGGGCTCGGATCCAAAATTTCACCACTTTTTACGATTTCTCGATTTTGGTGATTTTTCCTAGTGGTACCCCTAGGAAAATCCGTAAAAATTCGTCGGATTCCGACGAAGACAATTCTCGATGCGTTGTGACCGGCAAGCTTCCAGTAGCTATTCCGATAGAGTTTTCCCGAATTATTGGACTCGGATCCAAAATTTCACCACTTTTTACGATTTCTCGATTTTGGTAAATTTTTCTAGTGGTACCCCTAGGGAAATCCGTAAAAATTCGTCGGATTCCGACGAAGCCAATTCTCGATGCGTTGTGACCGGCAAGCTTCCAGTAGCTATTCCGATCGAGTTCCTCGAATTATTGGACTCGGATCAAAAATTTCACGATTTCTCGATTTTGGTGATTTTTCCTAGTGGTACCCCTAGGGAAATCCTTCAAAATTCGTCGGATTCCGACGAAACCAATTCTCGATGCATTGTGACCGGCAAGCTTCCAGTAGCTATTCCGATCGAGTTTTCCCGAATTATTTGACTCGGATATAAATTTCACCACTTTTTACGATTCTCGATTTTGGTGATTTTTCCTAGTGGTACCCCTAGGGAAATCCGTAAAAATTCGTCGGATTTCGATGAAGCCAATTCTTGATGCGTGTGACCGGCAAGCTTCCAGTAGCTATTCAGATCGAGTTTTCCCGAATTATTGGACTCGGATCCAAAATTTCACCACTTTTACGATTTCTCGATTTTGGTGATTTTCCCTAGTGGTACCCCCTAGGGAAATCCGTAAAAATTCGTCGGATTCGACGAAAACAATTCTCGATGCGTTGTGACCGGTAAGCTTCCAGTAGCTATTCCGATCAAGTTTTCCCGAATTATTGGACTCGGATCCAAAATTTCACGATTTCTCGATTTTGGTGATTTTCCCTAGTGGTACACCTAGGGAAATCCGTAAAAATTCGTCGAATTCCGATGAAGCCAATTCTCGATGCGTTGTGACCGGCAAGCTTCTAGTAGCTATTCCGATCGAGTTTTCCCAAATTATTGGGCTCGGATCAAAATTTCACCACTTTTTACGATTTCTCGATTTTGGTGATTTTCCCTAGTGGTACCCCTAGGAAAATCCGTAAAAATTCGTCGGATTCCGACGAAGACAATTCTCGATGCGTTGTGACCCGGCAAGCTTCCAGTAGCTATTCCGATAGAGTTTTCCCAAATTATTGGATTCGGATCCAAAATTTCACCACTTTTTACGATTTCTCGATTTTGGTAATTTTTCCTAGTGGTACCCCTAGGGAAATCCGTAAAAATTCGTCGGATTCCGACGAAGCCAATTCTCAATTCGTTGTGACCGGAAAGTTTCCCGTAGCTATTCGATCGAGTTTTTCCGAATTATTGGACTCGGATCCAAAATTTCACGATTTCTCGATTTTGGTGATTTTCCCTACTGGTACACCTACGGGAAATCCGTAAAAATTCGTCGGATTTCGATGAAGCCAATTCTTGATGCGTTGTGACCGGCAAGCTTCCAGTAGCTATTCAGATCGAGTTTTCCCGAATTATTGGACTCGGATCCAAAATTTCACCACTTTTCACGATTTCTCGATTTTGGTGATTTTCCCTAGTGGTACCCCTAGGGAAATCCGTAAAAATCGTCAGATTCCGACGAAGCCAATTCTCGATGCGTTGTGACCGGCAAAGCTTCGAGTAGCTATTCCGATCGAGTTTTCCCGAATTATTGGACTCGGATCCAAAATCTCACCACTTTTTACGATTTCTCGATTTTGGTGATTTTCCCTAGTGGTACCCCTAGGGAAATCCGTAAAAATTCGTCGGATTCCGACGAAGCCAATTCTCGATGCGTTGTGACCGGCAAGTTTCCAGTAGCTATTCCGATCGAGTTTCTCGAATTATTGGACTCGGATCCAAAATTTCACGATTTCTCGATTTTGGTGATTTTCCCTAGTGGTACCCCCTAGGGAAATCTTTCAAAATTCATCGGATTCCGACGAAACCAATTCTCGATGCATTGTGACCGGCAAGCTTCCAGTAGCTATTCCGATCGAGTTTTCCCGAATTATTTGACTCGGATAAAAAATTTCACCACTTTTTACGATTTCTCGATTTTGGTGATTTTTCCTAGTGGTACCCCTAGGGAAATCCGTAAAAATTCGTCGGATTTCGACGAAGCCAATTCTCGATGCGTTGTGACCGGCAAGCTTCCAGTAGCTATTCCGATCGAGTTTTCCCAAATTATTGGACTCGGATCCAAAATTTCACCACTTTTTACGATTTCTCGATTTTGGTGATTTTCCCTAGTGGTACCCCCTAGGGAAATCCGTAAAAATTCATCGGATTCCGACGAAAACAATTCTCGATGCGTTGTTACCGGTAAGCTTCCAGTAGCTATTCCGATCGAGTTTTCCCGAATTATTGGACTCGGATCCAAAATTTCACGATTTCTCGATTTTGGTGATTTTCCCTAGTGGTACACCTAGGGAAATCCGTAAAAATTCGTCGAATTCCGATGAAGCCAATTCTCGATGCGTTGTGACCGGCAAGCTTCCAGTAGCTATTCCGATCGAGTTTTCCAAAAATATTGGGCTCGGATCCAAAATTTCACCACTTTTTACGATTTCTCGATTTTGGTGATTTTTCCTAGTGGTACCCCTAGGAAAATCCGTAAAATTCGTCGGATTCCGACGAAGACAATTCTCGATGCGTTGTGACCCGGCAAGCTTCCAGTAGCTATTCCGATAGAGTTTTCCCGAATTATTGGACTCGGATCCAAAATTTCACCACTTTTTACGATTTCTCGATTTTGGTAAATTTTTCTAGTGGTACCCCTAGGGAAATCCGTAAAAATTCGTCGGATTCCGACGAAGCCAATTCTCGATGCGTTGTGACCGGCAAGCTTCCAGTAGCTATTCCGATCGAGTTTCCTCGAATTATTGGACTCGGATCAAAAATTTCACGATTTCTCGATTTTGGTGATTTTTCCTAGTGGTACCCCTAGGGAAATCCTTCAAAATTCGTCGGATTCCGACGAAACCAATTCTCGATGCATTGTGACCGGCAAGCTTCCAGTAGCTATTCCGATCGAGTTTTCCCGAATTATTTGACTCGGATATAAAATTTCACCACTTTTTACGATTTCTCGATTTTGGTGATTTTTCCTAGTGGTACCCCTAGGGAAATCCGTAAAAATTCGTCGGATTTCGATGAAGCCAATTCTTGATGCGTTGTGACCGGCAAGCTTCCAGTAGCTATTCAGATCGAGTTTTCCCGAATTATTGGACTCGGATCCAAAATTTCACCACTTTTTACGATTTCTCGATTTTGGTGATTTTCCCTAGTGGTACCCCCTAGGGAAATCCGTAAAAATTCGTCGGATTCCGACGAAACAATTCTCGATGCGTTGTGATCGGTAAGCTTCCAGTAGCTATTCCGATCAAGTTTTCCCGAATTATTGGACTCGGATCCAAAATTTCACGATTTCTCGATTTTGGTGATTTTCCCTAGTGGTACACCTAGGGAAATCCGTAAAAATTCGTCGAATTCCGATGAAGCCAATTCTCGATGCGTTGTGACCGGCAAGCTTCTAGTAGCTATTCCGATCGAGTTTTCCCAAATTATTGGGCTCTGATCCAAAATTTCACCACTTTTTACGATTTCTCGATTTTGGTGATTTTCCCTAGTGGTACCCCTAGGAAAATCCGTAAAAATTCGTCGGATTCCGACGAAGACAATCTCGATGCGTTGTGACCGGCAAGCTTCCAGTAGCTATTCCGATAGAGTTTTCCCAAATTATTGGATTCGGATCCAAAATTTCACCACTTTTTACGATTTCTCGATTTTGGTAATTTTTCCTAGTGGTACCCCTAGGGAAATCCGTAAAAATTCGTCGGATTCCGACGAAGCCAATTCTCAATTCGTTGTGACCGGAAAGTTTCCCGTAGCTATTCCGATCGAGTTTTTCCGAATTATTGGACTCGGATCCAAAATTTCACGATTTCTCGATTTTGGTGATTTTCCCTAACTGGTACACCTAGGGAAATCCGTAAAAATTCGTCGGATTCCGACGAAGCCAATTCTCGATGCGTTATGACCGGCAAGCTTCCAGTAGCTATTCCGATCGAGTTTTGCCGAATTATTGAACTCGAATCAAAAATTCCACCACTTTTTACGATTTCTCGATTTTTGTGAATTTCCCTAGTGGTACCCCTAGGAAAATCCGTAAAAATTCGTCGGATTCTGACGAAGCAAATTCTCGATGCGTTGTGACCGGCAAGCTTCCAGTAGCTATTCCGATCGAGTTTTCCCGAATTATTGGACTCGGATCAAAAAATTTCACCACTTTCTCGATTTTGGTGATTTTCCCTAGTGGTACCCCTAGGGAAATCCGTAAAAAATCGTCAGATTCCGACGAAGCCAATTCTCGATGCGTTGTGACCGGCAAGCTTCGAGTAGCTATTCCGATCGAGTTTTCCCG
Source organism: Excoecaria cochinchinensis (assembly GCA_947683425.1). Classification (NCBI taxonomy): domain Eukaryota; kingdom Viridiplantae; phylum Streptophyta; class Magnoliopsida; order Malpighiales; family Euphorbiaceae; genus Excoecaria; species Excoecaria cochinchinensis. The sequence continues at coordinate 1,445 of CANTUQ010000089.1, read as the reverse complement.
AATTATTGGACTCGGATCCAAAATCTCACCACTTTTTACGATTTCTCGATTTTGGTGATTTTCCCTAGTGGTACCCCTAGGGAAATCCGTAAAAATTCGTCGGATTCCGACGAAGCCAATTCTCGATGCGTTGTGACCGGCAAGTTTCCAGTAGCTATTCCGATCGAGTTTTCTCGAATTATTGGACTCGGATCCAAAATTTCACGATTTCTCGATTTGGTGATTTTCCCTAGTGGTACCCCTAGGGAAATCTTTCAAAATTCATCGGATTCCGACGAAACCAATTCTCGATGCATTGTGACCGGCAAGCTTCCAGTAGCTATTCCGATCGAGTTTTCCCGAATTATTTGACTCGGATAAAAAATTTCACCACTTTTTACGATTTCTCGATTTTGGTGATTTTTCCTAGTGGTACCCCTAGGGAAATCCGTAAAAATTCGTCGGATTTCGACGAAGCAATTCTCGATGCGTTGTGACCGGCAAGCTTCCAGTAGCTATTCCGATCGATTTTCCCAAATTATTGGACTCGGATCCAAAATTTCACCACTTTTTACGATTTCTCGATTTTGGTGATTTTCCCTAGTGGTACCCCCTAGGGAAATCCGTAAAAATTCATCGGATTCCGACGAAAACAATTCTCGATGCGTTGTTACCGGTAAGCTTCCAGTAGCTATTCCGATCGAGTTTTCCCGAATTATTGGACTCGGATCCAAAATTTCACGATTTCTCGATTTTGGTGATTTTCCCTAGTGGTACACCTAGGGAAATCCGTAAAAATTCGTCGAATTCCGATGAAGCCAATTCTCGATGCGTTGTGACCGGCAAGCTTCCAGTAGCTATTCGATCGAGTTTTCCAAAATTATTGGGCTCGGATCCAAAATTTCACCACTTTTTACGATTTCTCGATTTTGGTGATTTTTCCTAGTGGTACCCCTAGGAAAATCCGTAAAAATTCGTCGGATTCCGACGAAGACAATTCTCGATGCGTTGTGACCGGCAAGCTTCCAGTAGCTATTCCGATAGAGTTTTCCCGAATTATTGGACTCGGATCCAAAATTTCACCACTTTTTACGATTTCTCGATTTTGGTAAATTTTTCTAGTGGTACCCCTAGGGAAATCCGTAAAAATTCGTCGGATTCCGACGAAGCCAATTCTCGATGCGTTGTGACCGGCAAGCTTCCAGTAGCTATTCCGATCGAGTTTCCTCGAATTATTGGACTCGGATCAAAAATTTCACGATTTCTCGATTTTGGTGATTTTTCCTAGTGGTACCCCTAGGGAAATCCTTCAAAATTCGTCGGATTCCGACGAAACCAATTCTCGATGCATTGTGACCGGCAAGCTTCCAGTAGCTATTCCGATCGAGTTTTCCCGAATTATTTGACTCGGATATAAAATTTCACCACTTTTTACGATTTCTCGATTTTGGTGATTTTTCCTAGTG